>JAMJFZ010000716.1:10262500-10870000 GCA_026225945.1 Cricetomys ansorgei | reverse complement strand
TTTCACCAGCAACCTATACACGCACAATGATAAGTTCTATTTTATTCTTTAAAATTTCAGTCCCAAGACAGCATCTGATACATCACTATCCAATATTTGCTGATCTAAATGCAAGAGCAAATAAACCACAGCAACTCTATGAAACGTGTATCCTTGTCTCTATGTTAAATGACAGGAGACAAAGAAACAAGGAAGTTAGGGATCTTCTGAAGTTGTAGACAGTTAACTTTCAGTAATACCAGAATTTGTACATAGTTATGGCCAAGGTTTTTTAATTTTTAAGCTGCAGCTTACTCATTTTAAAAATAGAGAACATAACACAAATATTAGCGTGGTTTTGCAACAATGAAGAACAATACGTGCACATTTCCCAGGGAAGCATCTGGCCTATCTCCAGCTTCCTTCTGCTTATTAATTCACTTGTTCCAATCCTTTGCTCATAATAAATTCATAATACACAGTTGCTGCTTGGTCGATGTTCGAATATTTCAATTGGCTACTACTAATTGTATAAGAATTTGTTTACTGACTTCGGTGACATTTCCATTTACTTCTGTTTCTGTTGGTAATCTCAATTAAGAAGTCTTGGTTTGAATCTTGACTTGAGTTACTACTTACATAATCCTGGCCACTATCTCTGTACCTCCATTTCTTCATCCGTGAAATGGACACAGAGATGACAACCATGGGGTAACTCCTTCATGTATTATTTTTTGTTTGAACTGAGTAAGCCAATACTTGTAAAGACTTAAGATTTGGCACAGAGGGGGAAAACCATGAAATTGTTGGACTTTGTTACTCTCTTGTCTTATTTCAGAAACTCACATTATTAGATAAATGCCCATCTCCTAAAACAACCATACAGACAAACAGACACACAGAAACTTTAGAGAAGTGATAGCCTCTACAGAGGCCCCCTTGGGAGTACACTATCAATATGTGTCGGTTTTCAAATGCCATTTTTAAACGGGCACCAAAAATTCTCTTAAGCAAGAGAGAAGGAGTCAAATGCCAAAAACCAATTAAATAATATGAAGGGTAAAACACCATCTGACATAATCAGGAGACGGAGAGTGAAGGGCAGGATAGCATCTCTGGTTGTACACTCTGGTGGCCTTTCCCCCACATACCGGGTGAGTTAAGGTGGCGTGTCATCCTTACCTTTGAATTTTGCTGCATTTGTCAGTTTGTGTCACAACCTTAACATTATTTAAATGTACTTTTTTGCATTTAATATTCATTTTCAGGTGTTCAAGCCATAATTTCTGTTAGTAAAAGTGACATTTCTTAAAGTTCATTATTTTTTCCACATAGAGATCTCAGACATTAAAAAAAAAAAAACCAACAACCAGACTTTAAATAATAGAACAGAAGTGTCTCAGGCTAACAGCCACCCTATGAGTTGTCATTTTAGAACTTGAGTACTTGGGAAAAATAAGTTCGATAACACTCGAGCCATTTAGCTTTGTGATTAGAGACCCGGCAGTCAGTGTGGCAGTTGGAGCCGCTCTTCCTGTTCAAGAGAAGGCTTCTGGAGGCTGTGTTGCTGACTCTTTCTGCTTGACATTTTCAAGCCAAGATGCACTGTATAAAGTGTCCATTAAATTTGCCAGGGAATTCAAGTTATCATGGTGCTATATCTTGACGATAACCAGAATGTGGCGACGATTAGATGGCATCCACCTGTGAGGTTTAGGTGAAGTATTCAGCCCAAACTCTTAAAGCAATTCACTCACAGAAAGAAAAAACATGGGTAGTTTCTAGTGTTCAACGAGAATTTAGACTTGTCAAGGTGTGTCATGGGAAGAACTACAAGGAAATACCAGCTCACGACAGACCCTGAGAGACGGTCCTTCTGGTCAGATTTTGTTGCTTATTTAGAACAATGTTCGTCTCTTTTTAGCATTATATAGATGTTTGAAAACTCATCCACAGAATACGAATTTTCCATGCATGCATTTTCACGTACATTGACCACACTACCATTTCAGAAGGGTACTGCATCTTTCAGTGATTGGAGTCTGACAGGTGCCGTTTGTCGTTAGCGATTACAGCAGTAAGGGCGCAGAGAAAGGGAACAATTAAGAGAAAGCTACCCCACATTCACGGTCATGCTGTGCAGCTGTGGAGTGGGCCATAGGAGCAACGTTATAACCCCAGTGTTGGTTTAACAGCCCGTGCTGTTTGTTTACATCCCATCCCCTTTGAACAGTTCTTATCTATTTCTTGGTTAGAGAGAATTTTGGATCACATTGATCTTAGAAACCTGAGAAAAGAAATGCTTGGATTTTTATACTGAGCTGTGTTAAAAACTTTTACAGTTGTGCTAACTTTGATAAAACTAGACACCATCTAAAATTCCAGATAAAATATTAAGCTACAGATTAACCATTAGAATAATAAAAATAAGGGGCTGGAGAGATGGCTCAGCAGTTCAGAGCACTGGCTATCTTTCCAGTGGACTTGAATTCCATTCCCAGCATCCACTGGGTGGTTCACAACCATCTGGAACTCCAGTTCCGGGGGATCTGATGCCCTCTCTGGCCTTAGTGGGTAGCTCACCCCGTGATCACTTATTCTCTGCATTTTGATCAGTGGTGGATCCTTGTAATAGCCTTCACCTCTAAAAAAAAAAAAATGCTTTGATTAAGGATGAGAGTTATCCTTATCTGTGTCCATACTGATACATATTTAGAATAGAGTTAGGAATTATTTTGATTTACAAAATCGGCACTAGTACGTTCTCCTCTAGGTTCCATGGCTTCACCAGCCCTTGGTAGTTGGTTATGTTTACAGGGCCAGGAATGTAAGTCCAATTAAACAATGATTGCATACCTGCCAAATAGTTGCTACTGTTACTTTGCAGACATCTTGCAGAGTCAGACATTGTGATTCATAGGCTTTACATATGGGTAGTACTTTTGATTGCTTATCTCCCTTGGAGGCTTGCATAACACATTCAGATCCTATGAGAGCTAGTCTTCATGAGGAGACTTCCTTTTAAGACTATACTGTTAGCTAACATTTATAAACATCAGTTATTTTTATTCCTGTTTTTTTCTAGAATCTTCCACATACAAGTGATACCTTGCTGACTTGAAATTTTAATCTTTGTAAAGAAATTGTTGCTCAAGATGTATTTAAAATGGAAGCAATGTTTTTGGTCAATAATTTATTAGTCCTCTGATGTCTTTTTAATGCTTATTCTTGATAAAATTTGCTTAGAATAAAAAAGTTACTTTCTAGAAGAAAAAAAAATGTAGTTCTCAGCAGAGAACTTTTCTGTAAGGCTTTTTAGGTTTTGTTTCTAGACTATAAAATAATTATGAATATCTATTGTTCTTAACAAGACAGGTTTTTGCTCATATTTCATTTATCTACTTAAATTTCATCCAATTTTCTCTACCCAGATTAGATTTTTCCTCTTGAGGGTTTTAATTTTTAAATCTGTGTTAGTTCCTTTTTCCCTTTATCTCCAGGATGCTACAGGCATTTGTAAATTTTGTCACTCATTTTTACACATACTTTATTGTCTTAGTTAAGTTTCTATTTCTGTGACAAAACACCATAAAAGAGCCAACTTATAAAAGCAATAATTAAATTGGGGGCTTGCTTACAGTTCAGAATGTGAGTCCATGATCATCATGGCAGATGTTGCTCAGCAATAGCTGAGGGCTTACACGTTGAGACAACAATCATGAGGTAGAGATAGGGATTAATGGAGAACGGTGTGGACTTTTTAAACCTCAAAGCCCATGCACAGTTCCCCACCTACTCCAAGGCCATGCCTCCTCCTCCTTCCCAAAGAGTTCCACCAACTGGCGATGAAGCATTATGCCCTTTAAATTGATTTTTATGTAGGGTAAGATAGAGAAATATTATTCCACATGTGGATATCTGGCCTTCTCAGGACCATTTGTTGAAATATTGATCTTTCCCCAGTGTATATCCTTGATGTCTTTATTGGAAGCCAGGTAGCTGTAGCAGTGTGCCTTTATTTCAGGGTCCTTTTTCTCTTAAATCGGCCTGTATGTTTTTGTACCATTGCCAACTTGTTTTGTACTGTGGTTCTGGAGTTGGATTTGAAACCAGGCTTTGTGATCCTGAAGCATGGCTCTTTTCCTCAGGGTTGCTGGGCTACCTAGTCTTCTTCCACATGAATTTAAGACTGCCTTAAACCTTTGGGTTGTAACAAATCCATAGATTGATTTTATTATATAGCCATTCTTACAGCATTAATTTTTTCAATTCGTGCAGAATGTTTATAGATTTTAAAGGTTCTATAACTTTGATGCATGTTTTCTCTTTTTTATAATATTTCTCTGGTGTATATACTACACATTTCCAAATTCCATAAGAGAAAATGTTGTCTTGGAGAGTTTATTTGATTGGATAAAGACTTTCTATATCTGGTTAGAGGAGAACTGCATAATTTAAACCAGAGCTGTTGAGCTATCTCTTATATCCTATGTGTGTGTTTAGTCTCTACCCATATCCTCTCACGTCTGTAAACAATTCCGAGTAAATTTTGTGAAAATGCATGTTAGAATAGTTACCTTTCCAAAATTTGAAAACAATTCATATTGTTTCTTCCAGAGTGTAGCTTACAGACCAGCAACAAGGATATCACGTGGATGCTTGTTAAAAATGTAGGATTGCAGGCCGCCTACCCAACATACTGAATGGATCCCAATGTGTATTTGCATTAGTAGCAGAATTTCCACTATTTCACAGAGTTTTGAGGCTCTTGTTAAGATGAAAAAGCAGTTTTCTCAATACAGGTAAAATAGTTTATTTGGCACCCACAGTGCTAATTCATGAGCGAATGATCCAGACTCTGGTCTTGATTAAAGAAATTCCTTGATTATTTATAAAAATCCAAGATTAGACAAATCGGTTTTTTATTAGCTCCGCTTCACTTAAGAGAAAAATTATTATTAGCTATAAACTGCTGTTGTATTGGCCGACTATTAGATATTGATAACCATTGCATTTACAAAAGATTTATATAAAAGTTTCCCATTTTATTTTGAACTTCATGGCATCTTCCTGTTATAAGCAGGCCTACTAGTAAGAAATGCCCCCCCCCAGGCTCACTTCTTTCCCCAAATATGTACTGCTCCTTGATCCCCATCTTCATCACTGTTTAAACTCACTATATTTTTGTAAATTTCAAATGACAAGGGTCTGCCTTTAATAGCGTTTTGGTGTCAGTCATATAAAAGTGTTAGAGCACGCAAAAGCCACACATTCTTTTACAACAAAACAGTTCTAAGCATTGTGTGGACTCCTGGCACAACACGGCTAAATACCCAGGCACATGCCTGTAGAGTACTGTTTGTTCTGCCAAACGGAGAAACAACAAAAGAAAGAAAATCATACAAATATTCAACTAAGCATTAATTTTCGTAAGAAACAGCATAGCTGCTTTGGGAAAAATGCAGAACATGATCCAAAGAATATATTTAAATTATTTTCCATAAGAATATGTATCTAATTTGCTTTTTATGAAAACATGTCTTTAGTGGTGGAGAGTTTTTCATTGGCCAAGGATATTTTGGCATATTTATGGTGTAAAGGTGATTAGAATAATGTTTGCATTTATTTCACACTGAAATTTCAAATAAGTAGAAGATATACAGTTAGTAACATAAAATCATTGCCAGTCAGGATATACTCCCTTTAAGAAAACATAATTCAGTATATGAAAATTCAAAGTGAGTAACCTATAATCGTGGGTGAATTATTCATGTTATGAAGGGATACTTCCTTGACTAAACATTTATCACAGGATATCTTTAAATAAACAGTTTCCTTTTTGGACATTTAAAAATACTAGATTTAAAATTTGTGATGTTCAAGGAATATCTAAGAGCACATTACATAAGGCATGAATCTTCACCCTTTTTAGTTAGTTTCTTTTCTTTTCTTTTTTTTTTGAGACAGGATCTTGTTATGTAGTCCAGATTGGCCTTGAACTCTCAGCTGTTTTTCTGCCTCAGCCTCCTGAAAGCTGGGAGTAAAGGCATGAGCCACTATGCTTGGCTAGATATGAATCTTAATAGGTGATTTGAGAAGTTATTAGTGAGCTTGGTTTATGATGAAATGATACATCAATAGCAGCCAAGAAGACTAATAGCCTTTCAAATAGGCATATGAATTTATGGAAGAATTCACGATTACTCCTTTCTGCCCACTCATGTGATCACTATCTAAAATGGTATTCTATTATGGCAATTATTATTTATTCTAGAATAGGTGCCAAAAATTTTTGCAGCCATTTGAAAGCTATCTCTCTAGCTGTAAAAATTAATGATCTCTTTCCTCAGCTCTCCAAATGCTTCAGGAAAATTACCTAGTGAATCTCTTTCTACTAACCAAGCCAGCTCAACCTACTTTACATCCATTTTTTTTCTATTTTTAAATATTTATTTCATTTGTTTAATGTGTGTGTGTGTGTGTCAGTGAGTGTGTGGAGATCAGAGGAGAACTTGTGAGAGTTTGCAGAGAGGAATTAATAATGATCTTGTATGGAGAATAGATTCATACCTGCTGTAACTAGGGTGCATCAGTCAATCACGTCCTGCGTGTTTTCTGTGCTAAAACTGTTTTGAAAGCTTTGCCATTTCTTGATTATTTCTAGACCACATGGCATTCCTTAACTTTGAAAATATTTTCTTGCCTGAAATTTTTTTTCTTGTTGCCAAATTTCTTACCATAAGGAAAAAAAAAAAACAGATTCCTTGTGACATTTTCATAAGCACATACTATTTTATTTTTGTTTAGTTTGCCTGTGCTGCCTCCCTCCCCTGATTCTTCTGGGTCCTTTTTCTTCACCTATATAGTCTTCTGTGTGTGTGTGTGTGTGTGTGTGTGTGTGTGTTCTACATTTGATAAAAAGTGTGGTATTTTGTTTTGCCTGGACCCATTGCCCCCTGCCTCTCCTTTAGGGCCCCTCTTCCTGTTGTTTTGGTTTCAGCAGGAGAATTTCCAGATATCACTGTGTCTCCTTGATAAAGTTTTCCATAGCTCCCCTGTGCAGAATTGTGCTTTTTTTCTTTTTCTTTCTATGCTCTGCTGTTTACCTTGTTTTTGTGACAGTCCTCCTGGAACCTCATTCCTCACATGCAGTAAGAATTCAATAAACACTATTGGGACGAGAAAAGAATATTAAAAGATCATTATATAATTAGCGTTCCCTCCAGCATTAGCTGTCTGTACTTGATATGCATAAATATGAGGGAGCCATACAATTTTTAACAAAATATCTGATCCAACAAAATATGGACAAATACCTGTTGTCAGTGACCTAGTCTTAGGACATGTCTTCTTTTCCTTAGTTTAAGCTCACATTTATATCATAGCCAAGGAATTACAGAGAAATAGAGCTTTCTGCTTCCTCTGTTGCCAGCATTTGAAAATTAGATATGGGAAAATCTTTGAATATTTTGTTTGAGCTTCTTGTGTAAGGTTAGGTCATCTATAGAATAAGGATCTCTCTTCTTAGGAGAAAGAGGCAGCAACACGCAGTGCCTTCGTGTCTAACGTTAGGGGATGTTGTATGTTAGGGCTATTTTCTGTTCAACTATCGCAAAAACATCTCAAAAAAGTTGTAAACTGTTTCACCAAGAGAATTAACTCATAATTTTATTGCATTGACAGGTTACAAACTTCAAACATCACCTTTTACATTTTGACCAATATATTATATATTCCTGAGCTAATTTCCCCACAAAGTTACTCTTTCAATGAGTTATACATACACAGATGTGGAACTTGCCTTGTTAACATTTCATACAAGTGTCCTATATGATTTTTGATTATTGAGTTATTAACAGACATATAAAATGTACCTTTTAAAGAAATGAAGTATATACTCTCCCTTAATTCTGCCTCCAAATATAACCTAACTTTTTAAGGAAGAATTTTATTATCTCTTTGAGAAACATTGAAGAATTTCCAGAACAGACCAATGATTTTTAAAAATGAAAATGAAATTTCATTGAAATTTCAGATTGGAATTTATATATAAGGAAGTGAATTAAGATTCATTTGAATTAGGATTTAAAGGGATTTCCCCCTGTTTGGGAAACTGTTTTAAGTCTTGGGAACTATTTAATAATTTCACCCAGAAAGCATTTGTAATGGATTGAGTCGATTTGCACGTGATTGGCTAAGATTCTTGCCACTGAGGTAGATTTTGGGTTGCATAGGCACTCAGGCCAACTACAGTTTGTTTTTATAAACCTGATTCCTACTTATTAGTTTGGTAGTTATTTCCAAAGTAAATTTCCCAAAGTGTTACAATTGATTATCTAGCTCTCATTCTAAAATTCAGGACAAGCTTACAATTATTTATCATCATCATCATCATCATCATCATCATCATCATCATTTGTGGCAGAAATCTTTATTTTTCAGGTAGTCTGTACAATTCTTTTGCTTTTATGTCAGGTGCCAAAATATTTCAAAAAGAATGCTGACTTCTGCCATGTGTGATTTCTGATGTGTGATTTATTTGGATGTCATTTTGTATTGCATGTGAGACAGCTATTTTTTATTTCTTGATGTCTGTTGCACCCAAAGGAAATATGTATTTTGCTTTCTGCAAGAAAAGAGCAACTGGGTGTCATTGGAAAAACTTCCACCCACTAACATGAAAAATATTCAATCTGTCCTATTACACTGAAGTGGGAGACTTTAAAGGGCAGCTCACCCAGTTAAGGAAGATATATTCCTGTCTGTGATCAATAGCATGTGAAGAAAAGCTCCTCTCTGAGCTCTATCCAGCACAAAATTACCTTGGCAGTTCTTGGACCATGGATACTCTACAAGTTCTTAAGGTTGAGCAGCCATGGGGAGCCATTCCTGATTTTAAGGGGGAAAAAGTTCTTTCTGTGAGATCTATGGACTATGACTTCTCACCGTCTCCCAGAGCTCGCAGGACAGCGTTAGGGACTGCATCCTGCATATGGACTACATGATAAGTGAGAGATAAGTAGGTCCTAGAAAGCATTAGAGTAAGGTAGCCTGACAAATGTTTCTTCATTCCCTTTCATTCTTCTATTCCTTTTCACAAAGACATAATTTGATTTCCTGCTGAGTCTGGGGGACTTGGCTATTTTCTATGTAAGAACGTGTGTATCTAGTTTTCATAGTCAAGTGGAATCTATTTTACTCTGGCCTGAGTATCACACCACATCCTGTTATTTGAATATTTTATATTCTTTTGGAAATTTAAGAATATAGCAAAATCAAAGTGTGAGAATTGATTTATTTTATAAAGATAAAATTTTACTTTTTAGTTAAAAGGTTTCTAAAAGCGCCAAGGGGTCTAGTTACCAGTTTTCTTTCCTTCCTCCCTTCCTTCCTCCCTTCCTTCCTTCTTTCCTTCCTTCCTTCTCCTTTTATCTACCTTCTTTCCCCCCATCTCCTACCACTTTCTCCTTCACTCTGTTTTGCATGGGTGTGATGAAAGGTTATATATATATAGTTTCATTCATTTGAATATAATTTCCACAATGCATGAATTACTCAGGTCAGAGGTTATAGTACACATAATTTAATCTGAATTTCTTCACTTGGTATGGGAAATCATACAAATTTATAAACCGAGAATGGCATGAAACAAATAATGATTTTAATTTCTCTATAGCATATCTACATCTTTAGTTAATTCTGAGATGTCAAGCAAAGATTTTTTTCCTTCATAGTACTGCTGGTCTTAGAGAATGACTTATTTTTCTAAGCAACCAGATTGATATGTATTAAAGGTGAGAAGCTAAAATTACTGTGAAAGCTACCTTTGAGGAGATGAAGGAGTTATCAAGCTTTATTATGGAAAATAATGTGTTGGAAGGATGTGGCAAACTGGGCTAGAAGACAGAACAGTCATGTATGAAGATGTTGATGACATGGCTTATGTACCATGGACAATGTGCTACATTTGAATGAAACTAGAAAAATAGAAAGATCTAAACCTAGCCATGCCACTAATTAGCTGTGACCTTAGAAGAGGAGAGACATTTAACTCAAATGAAGCATTCCTGAAGTAAAGCATGGGGTATCCTAGTATCCCTAAAACTCAAAGACATTGAAGTTGTCTGTTCAGGATGTTACACTTGCTTATGGTCAACCACACACTTTTAGCAGTCCATAACATTTCCAATTAGCTTGTTCTGTACCTTAGAAGGCCACAGGGAGAAGAAATATATTAACTTCTTTTTTTTAGGCCACATATATTCCTTAATTAAAAAATACCGTAAAACAATTATTTAATCCTAAAATGACATTTACTTCTATAAACAAGAAATTGCAACATAACTTTTTGAAGAGTGGAATCTCATATAGCACATTAAGAATATTTGATTTATATGCATTTTACAGAATGTATTTATTGAATAAAATATGGAACCCACCTGTATTTACCAAGAAAAATAGCTACCTTTTCTGGTAAAGTTGCCAATTGTGCAGCAAAAGGAAAATGTTGTAGTAAGAGACAGAAGGATGAACTAAATGATCTTTAACCCATCTCCTCTGAACTTACTTCTGTTTCTCTTACTGCTAGGTAGTACCTGAAAGAACTTTAAACTGTCTCCCATCGTGGATGAGATGTACTACCTGCACATTTTCACTTGACAATTACAGCAAAGACATTTCCTTTCCCATGTGAGAATGTCAGTACTCTCTTTACTCAGAATGCTGTTAATATTTGTGGACTTTTTCCATGTTCTGTATGAATCAAGGATCCGTCAGAGGAGATTAATTAGTGTGTTGATTATTCGGGCCTCTTAACCTCTCGTCCTCTTCCTTCTTTTCTCACCTTTTGGTTATATCAATACTCACTAACAAGCCTATCAAAAGTTGGTAGGGAGAGGAGTTGAAGCAGCATTTTCCACAGCCAGCTAAAAGTTTTGTGTGGAAACAGAGAAAACAGAGAAGAGAAGACAAGGAAAGGAATAGTGAAGTGAGGTTTTTATTGTTAAGAGGCTTGCATATTCTTGAGCACAAGGAGAAGATGCTACCATTACCCTTAATTTTAAAAGCAATATTTTAATGAGAACAATATACATAAACTTACTTAGATTCACTACATGAAGAATAAAATGGGAAACATAGAAACTTCTAAGTGCACAAACCAACAGCGGTTCTTACTGTTTGTGTCACTTGCTCAGTAGCTGCCATGCTTGGCAGTAACAGATCCTTGTCCTCTGCTCCCGTGCCAAACTCCTATTCTCCTTGATTTATTTTTTTTCTTCCAGAGTATTTGGAAGAACAAAGATGTTTAAAATGAGCTCATTTATTAATCTCCAATAATGTTCAGCTTCTGCTTGGTTTTCTGCTGCTGGTCACACACAGAATCCCCATCTTCTTTGCAGCCTGTCTTCTCCACCAGTGCTGGAGAAACCAGCTTCCCTTGGAAGATGCTGTTTTCAGAATCCAACTTCAACTGAAAGAATACCGATGCACTACTGAATACTACTACGTCCCAAGCACTGACTTAGGTAGCTTTCCTAATTTTTCAAAACACAGATGAGGCCAGATTGTAACATTTAACAAACCCTTCCTACGATGTAAGGATAACAGAAGGATCCTCAATATAGGGAAACTTCAAACTGGATTTCAGCACTGGGTATGGCTTCTTAAACTCTGCATACATCATAAAGATCAACATTTCTTTCATCACCATCTGGGAGGACTTCAGTATATCTGTATGCCGAATGCTACCTGTTAGCTCTGGGCACACATTTAACGCCATCAGAGTGGAGCTCTTTTTCAATCTAAGGTTGTTTTTTGGTCCCAAATCATTTCCACTTAAGGAATAGTAATTCAGTATCCACCACCATTCATGGAAGTTGTTCTTTTCTAAGGCCTTCAACAGTGCACTTACATTAGGCTACACAATCTGATATTAATTTATTGTTTGATATCTGAGATCCTCTGCTTGATACAAATCTACATAAGCTTATAAAAGATAAACATCATCAAGTGGAGACCTGTTTCTTCCTGTTAATGGCCCTCCAGCTTAAAAAGAGCACATCATGTATTAGTCTTCAGGGTCATAATCTCCTGTTCTTGATGTAAACTGTTCCAATAGGAACACATAACCACCACCACTCCCAACAACAACAACAACAACAACAAGTCACAGCAGTCTAATCACTACTCACTATGTTTCTCAGAACTAGTCATGAATCTAGAGACATTATTTTCTACAAGAAACCACTTTCTCCCAGCATTCAGAACAAGTTACTTGGTTGGAGCATATAGACTTTTACATCTAGAAACTTGGTATTGGTGGATTTAAAAATCACTGAGTGTGCCAAAACAAATTTAACCCTTTTAAAACTAGGGCTACTCTGAGCCACTGAATATGAGGTAGTTCCCAGCCTTTCCTATCTCTATATAAAATCAAGAACACTTTTGAGACACCTATCGTCTGAGATGAACAACCTTGCATTTATTGCCCTAAGCTAATTTCAAAAATGAATGCCATCAGTGTCAGTTTAACCTTGAGTCAATAGTAAGAGTCAACTTATTTACTTTCACCAAATACTATGCCTATGCTTTCCTTCCTTCATCAAAACACAAATGCAAACCAAAAATCTTTTCTTGGGGGCTGGAAAGATTATGCAGCAGATAAAAATACACACTGCTTTGTATTCCTACTATGTTCAGTTCCTAACATGCACACTGGGTAGGTAGTTCCAACCACCTTTTACTCCAGTTCTCAGAAGATCCAGTACTCTGACCTCTGCAGGCATCTCTGCTAGCATGAACACATGCACACAGAAGCATTGAAGGGCATGCTTGTGTACACACACACACACACACACACACACACACACACACACAGAGAGAGAGAGAGAGAGAGAGAGAGAGAGAGATACACATACTTATGATTAAAAATAATAAAAGTAAAACTTTAGAAAATTGAAAAAGAAAACTGTCTTATGAGAACTTTGCCTCTGAGGTTTATGTCAGTTTATTCCTCTTGGTTGCCAAGCTATTTATCTATGATAATACTTTATCTCTTTTCTACTTGCTAGGCCACCTTATTTATTTTGGTCTGATTCTTTCTTAGATTGCACTTCATGAACATTATTGTATTTTTGCCCTGTTTCTTTTTTCTTCTCTGCTTATAGCTTGTCTACTCTTTCTGTATAGCTAATCTGTTCCTTTTACTTCTATAATACCTTTTAGAGTGGTGGCATATAATGTCAGTCTGTCTTATTTGATTCTAATTAATAAGCCTCCAGACTGCCTCTGTGTGACCTGACTTTTTAAGGAACCTGCCTAATTGGAAGAGCAATCATAAATTATATGCAGTCACATCGTTCAGTACTGGAACTTAAGCGAAACATAAACTTATATATTCAAAAATCACTTAGTACTAGGGTTAGAAATGAAAGAAAGACTTGATTGCATGTGAATTCCCTTTTCTTTTTTTTCTTTTTCCCAAATGATTGCAAAAGAAATAAAGACACATACAGATTTTATTTTGGTAAAGCTCATGATCAAAGCATGTTCAAAGATCATGCTTCAAATTTTTGAGGTACACATTAAAAAATTACATTCTCTCAATACACACCTGACCTGGTTACGGTTTCAATTGTGTCCTCACAAATTATTAAGTTGAATCCTAATCCCTAGTCTTCAGAATATGAACTTGCTTGAAAATAGGGTCATAGCAGATGCAATTAAATACGATCAGGTCATACTGGAATAGGGTGGACCGCTAGTCCAATATGACCAATATCATCCTAAAAAGTGGAAATTCATATACAGACACCAACACAGGGAGATGACTTGTAAAAATGAAAGGAGAGATTGTAGTGATAGTTTTACAAGCCAAAGTTCACCAGCCAAACACTAGAAGCTACAAACAGGTATGGGACAACTTCTTCCTTCGCCCTTAGCAGGAGCCATGGTGCTTGTGCCTTGACCTTGTTCTTCTAGAATCTATAATAGCAAGACAGAAGATTCCTATTGTTTGAGTAATTTAAATCGGTGTACCAAGTTTCTGTAGCCTGAAAATGTTCTTGTCTTTGTCTGTGGAAGAGAAAATTGGTATGACTGTTTCACTTGCTTATGTTAAAGAAATGAATTATTCCACGGTTTTCTGAAATGGAAATAGTTTTACTTCTTTCTGTTTGCTTCAGAATCCTTGCAAATACAGACATTAATATATGCAAGTAAAGTTTAATTATAAGGCTTTGTCTTCTAACTGAACACTCCTAACTTGGGTCAATATTAAGAGCTTTGCTAATTTGGATAGACTCTGACTTGGCTTCCCCAGGAAAACACAATGCGTGCAGTGCATTGTGCAACACAATGCAGTAGGGAAAATTAGTATAGGAAGCAGTTACAAAGTTCTTAGGCGCTAGAAAGCAAACAACAGGTTGGCAAAAGTCTTTGTTACAGATAGAAATACTATCATACTCAGGATTGTTGGAAAGGATTGGTGTTATCAGAGCCTTAGAATTTGAAATGCCCATTGGCAAGTTGGTACAAGGAAGTGGCATTCTATGAGAGATGGTATCATAGAAGGAGAATGTATCAGAGACTTGCTGCTGCTGCCTGAGGAGAGACAAAATTGAGTTTCATTTTTCTTACCTGGCTTCTTTTCTCCAGTATCCTACCTCTTGATACTGTCTCCTACTCACTGGACCTAAGTGTTATCCCAAGCTGGAAATGTAGTTTGGGAAATTCAGTTTTCAGTAGAAAGATGACAAATAGATTTTCTGTACCTAAAGTAAGTGACTATTATAGTTGGCATGGGATAATTTGCAGGCATGACAAACATTGTAATTTTTTTAAATGCGGAAGCCAAGTTTTGTTGAAATGTGAACTGTGTGAGTGCTTGCTATACATCAGGTACAATTTGACTTCTTAAAATTTTCTTATAGTATCTCATTTATATGTCACTTGTATTGCAATTACCATTGTAGATATTTAATTCAAAGAGAGACTAAAATACAGAATGTTTAAATATTTCATTGATGATATTACTAGCGACAAGTAAATATAGGACTTAAAACATGTTAATGCGTTATTGATTAACACCAAATCAAGGTTCACACAGACTTCACTATTATACATTTCAGTTCACTGAACTATATTCCATATCTGGGAATAAATGATAGATATTTGACCAAAGAAGCAAGAACTTGCCCACAAAAAGCAATAGCCTTGTAGGACATGCAAAAATGGGTCAGAAAATTGAAAGACACATTTGTGTTAGTAGAAGAGAGTTCAGAGAGCAAAGTACCCAATGACAGAGACTCAGCTTGGAGCATCTGTGAGCTAATACAGTTTATCATTTAAATAAGTCTTAAGCCTATAGACAATGTAATGGAAAGCACAGACTGTCCACACATGCACAAACTTCTCAGCTGCCATCTTACACAATAGTGGTTTATTGATGAATTTTTCCTTTCATGTCACACAATCTGAAACCCATAGGTTATATCAGGGCTTATAGGTGTTGTATATTCAATTGATTTTGGCAAATGTATAATGATGTATACTACTTAGCATTTTATCAGGCTGTTTCACTATTAAAATATTTGACTCCCTTTCCCCAATCCTTCACATGTGGAGGATTGTTTTATATCTTGTTTTTATAATCTTGTTTCATATCAGTGACCCAGGGAGCCCTGCTTATGCAAGACACTTTTCCTAGGTAAGTCATTTTATTCCCTTTTCCTTCTTCTCCCAACTCTCCACCATCTGTAAACCCACAAGGTCAATTCCATATGCTCAGTCCTCAAACCCTCTCCATTTGACTATTTCTAGACCTATGGCATGGGTCTTTCCCTGGTCCAATTTAAACAGTGCTTCCATCAGCTTTACCTGGCCTGTCTCTGGTCACTCACCTGGCCCACTCTAAGGAAGGCCAGAAAATTACATTAGATAGTCTACCAAATAAAGAAATCCTCATACCCAGGTCAAATTTCCCACCTTCTTCTAACACATAAGACTGGCCCAAAACAGCATAGCATGTCGTCCATCAAACCCACTAGTCTAGTGGAAGTATTTTCTAATGAAAACTACCTACGTGAATCTCTGGTTGCATAATTTTTAAAATATCAGAAATTTTATCAAAGCATTTTCAGAATTTAAAGAAAATGTGGACAGATACTTCATTGAAGACCAAGATGATCACAATAAACTCTCCAGTGATGTTCAAGAAAAGAAAAACATGCATACCTGAATAAAGAAATGAATAACCAAAATACTAGGATTTGAAAACTGAATTCAGTGAAGAGATAGAAAACAGAAGAGAACTCACGCCGAAATAAATATGAATTGAAACCCTAATATCTCAATTATCAAATTCATGGGAAATTCTTACAAATTAAATAAATCAAGCAGAAGATAGAATTTTTAGGATTCATAGATAAAATAGATCTAGACTAAATAAGTAAAAAAAAAATGAGAAAAAATTAAAAGCACAGGATAGGAACATATAGGAAATGTAGAACACAATCAAAAGACCAAATCTTTAAGCATAGAGGAGGGAGACGAATCCCAGGTTAATGCCATCTTTAATAATATTATAGAAGAAAGCTGGGCAGTGGTGGTGTACACCTTTAGTCTAAGCACTCAGGAGGCAGAAGCAGTTAGATTTTTGTGAGTTCAAGGCCAGCCTGGTCTACAGAGTGAGTTCCAGGACAGCCAGCATTACAAGAGGGAAACCCTGTCTTGAATCTGCCTCCCTGAAAAAAAATCACAGAAGAAAACTTCCCCAAATGAAGGAAAGATTTACCCATACAGATTTAAGAAGCACATAAAAATTTATGAGCTTGTTTAAAAACAAGACCAATAAAAAGCTCACTCCACAGCATATCATAGTCAAAACACTAAATATATAGAACAAATAAATAATATTGAAAAGGTTTAAGAGAAAAATTACAAGTCACCTACTAGGGAAACCCATCAGAACAATACCCAGCTTCTCAATGGAAACTCTGAAATCCAAGAGATCCTGAAGCAATACACTCCAAATTCTGAAAGTTATGTCTGTCAACTTAGACTGCCATATTTAGCAAAACTGTCTGTTATAGCTGAAGGAGAAAGAAAAATTTTCCATTATCCAAACAGACATAAAAATTCATAATCAAGAAAAAAATGTTAAACAATACTGGAAGCAATACTTTGAGCTGAAGAAATGACTAAGCACAGCCAAGAGACTCTAGAAAGAAAACAAATGAAGCTGAAATTTAATGATAAACAAGCCACAACTAAGAATACAAAACATTAACATGACTACAATCTACACATACCTTTTAATACAAACTCTAAGTATTAATCACCCCAACTCTTCAACCACAAGACACAGGCTAATCCAGTGTATTAAAATATAAAATCCAACTATCTGTTGTTTACAAGAAACCCATCACAACTTTAAAGATAGGTACCATCCTAATGGGAAAGGATGGAAAAACTATTTCAAGCAAATGGAATCAAGAAACCCGCAAGCAGATATTGCCATTCTAATATCCAACAAAATAAACTTCAAACTAAAACTAATCAGAAGAGATAAAGGCACTTCATTCTAATCAAGGGATCCCATAATCAGAAATATGTGGCAATATGAAATATATATGCACCAAATTTTAGTGTACCCAATTTCATAAAAGGCACACTAATTGAATTAAAGACATTGATTAAGACATAACACAATAATAGTATGTAATTTAAACATCCTACTTTCTCTATCATGTTGGTCATCTGAACAAAGATTAAACACAGAAATCTCATAATTAAATGACATCATAAATCAAATGGACCTAACAGATATCTATACAATATGATCCCTAAATGCCAAAGATTATACATTCTACTCAGTAGCACATAGAAGCTTCTATAGAGTAGAACACATGCTGGAACACAAAGCAAACCTTAATGAAAACAGAAAAAAATAAAATAACAGTGTATTCTGACTATTATGCAATAAAATGTAAAATTAAAATTGACAGAAAACAACACACTAATAAGTATACAAACTCATGGAGACAAAGCAATGAATTACTGAATTATAACTAGGTTAAAAAAGAAATTAAAAGAAAAGTCAAAACATTCATAGAACTAAATGAAAATGAAAGAGAACACACAACAAAACTGGAATACATTGAAAACAATTCTAAGAGAGAAATTTATATGCCTAATGTAAAAGGGTCCCAGACTATATGCCTAATGTAAAATAGGCCCTGAGACCTCAGCACCACTGATTCCATGGTGGAAGTGCCATTCAGGTTGTAAGACTCTGCAGGTAAATAGCAGAACCTGCCAAAACTTAAACAAAGTTCTAATCCATCGAAGTCCATATGGTTCTGGGAAAGTTTCAAAATGTACTAATCTTGCTTTTTAGTTTCTGTAGTTCCACTTCTGGCTAACTGTTCTTGTTAACTGAAGAATGTCAACCTAGAATATGTTTTATTGTGCTTAAAAGCTCACCTGAGAAAGGCTCGGGATTACACAGAGATCTCAAACACCCAATATAGTCTCTAAGCATCAGATAAAGACTTTTTATTAGCCTAAACCTATGTCTGAGCAGTCTTCTGTGTTGAGTACCCCATGATACCTTAGTGCCTACATTAAAACATCAAAAAGAGCATAAATACATGACTTAATTATGCAACTCAAGAAAAACAAGAACACGCCAATCCCAAACCTAGCTAAGTGCAATAAATAATAAAAATCAAAGCAGAAATTAATGAAGCAGTAGCAAATAAAATACAAAGAATTGATGAATCTAAAAGCTGGTTCTTTGAGAAGAAAACAAGAAAGACATTTAGCCCAACTAACTAAAAGAAAGAAAGAGATGTAAACAAAATCAGAAACAAGTAGGAAAATATTACAACAGACCCCAAACAAATAGAATATTATAAATGAATACTTTAAAAACCTGTACATCACTAAATTGGAAAATCTAAAAGAAATGGGACAATTTCCTGATTGATCCAAACTACCAAAGTTAAAGCAAGAAGAGACCAATGACCTGAACAAAGAAGGAAACTAAAACAGTAATAAAAAGCCATCTGACTTAAAAGAGCCTAGCCCAAGATGGATTCTTTGCAGAATTCTGTCAGACTTTCAAAGAACTATAACCAATCTTTCCTAAACTCTTCAACAACAAATGAAACAGAAGGATAACTCTTATTTTCATTCTATAAAGCCAGTATTTATTACTCTTATACATAAACCATGCAAACACACAACAACAACATCAACAGAACTACAGACCTATATCCCAGGTGAACATAGATGCAAAAACCCTTAATCAAATATTGTCAAACTGAATACAAGAACATATCAAGAAGGTTATTCACTATGACCAAATTGGCTTTATCCTGGATATGCAGGGCTAGCTTAACATATGTAAATCAGAAAATGTGATAAATCATATAAGTGTACTTAAAGCAAAGTAATATGGCTAGCTCAATAAATGCAGAAAAGCTGTTAATATAGGTCAACATGCTTTCATGATAAAAGTTCTAGAGAAAGCAGACTGGAGGGAAATTACTTCAAAAAAATAAAGGCTATATATAATAAATCCACAGGCAGCATTATCTTAAATGAAGAAAATCTCAAAGTAACTCCCATCAAAATCAGTAAGGAGTCATGGCTGCCCACTATGCCCACTCCTTTATAATATAATGCTGGAAGTACTAGCTGGAGTAATAAAGCAAGAGGGAAATTAAACCAATACCATTAGTAAAAGGGAAAGTGAAATTTATCCCTATTTACAGATGATATGATATTATACATAAGAGATCCCAAAAATCCCACCAAAAAACTTCTGGAAACAATAAAAAAATTCAGCAAAACATCAGGATGAAAAATAAATGCACCCAAACCAGACACTTTCTATATATGGAAATAAAGAAGTTGTGAAAGTGATCATTTGCACACTCAAATTTACAATAGAATCAAAGACAATAAAATATCTTGTAATAAACCTAATCAAAGAGGAGAAAGACCTCTACAATAAAAACTTCAAATCTCTGAAGAGATATTGAGAAAGACAATGAAAAGATAGTTTATGTTCATGGATTGGCAAAATTCTAACTGTAAAAATGACTGCCTGCCAAAAGTAATTTGCAGATTCAAAGCAATCCAATCAAAATACCCACATTTTCCCATGGAAATAAAAAGAAATTCTAAAATTCATATTAAACGAGCAAAGACTTCCAAAGAAAGAAAGACAGCAAAAGTAATCCTAAATAAAATGAATATGACTGGGGGAATTGTGATTCCAGACTTTAAAATATATTAAAGAGCTATAGTAATAAAAACAGTATGATACTGTCACAAAAATAGAAATACAGAGCAATGGAACAAAATAGAAGACCCAAAGATATGTTCTTGTAAATTTAGCTGTCTGACATTTAAGAGGCAAAAACCATACACTGGAGAAAGGACAGCATCTTCGACAAATGGTGCTGAGAAAAATTGGATGTCCACATGTAGAATAATCAAACTGACCTATACCTATAACCCTGCACAGAAATTAGATTCCAGTTGATCAAGGATTTGAATTTGAAGCACAAAATGCTAAAAGTTCCAGAATAAAATTTAGGCAATATTTTATAAGATGCAGGGGTAGGAAAGGACTTCCAGAATTAGAATCCATTTGCAGAGGAATTAAGGCCAACAATGGACACCTGGGACCTCACAAAGCCTAAGAGCTTCTGGGCAGATAAGGAAATAACCAATTAAGTGAAGAAACCCATAGGATGGGAGAAAAATCTTTGCCAGCTGTATATCTGGCAGAACATTGATATTCAGATTACAAAGAACTAAAGCAAAAGAAAACAAAATAAAACAAGCAAGCAAACAACCTCAATAAAAACTCACCAAAAAAACATGTGTCAAAGAAACAAATGACCCAATTTAAAAATGGGCTAAGTGCCAGGTGGTGATGGCTCACGCCTTTAATCCCAGTATTCGGGAGGCAGGGACAAGCAGACCTTTGTGAGTTCAGGGCCAGCCTGTTTTACAGAGTGAGTTCCAGGACAGCCAGAGTTACAACAGAGAAACCTGTCTAAAAACCCAAACAAACAAAAAACACCAAACCAAACTAACCAAACAACAACAACAACAGCAGCAGCAGCAACAAAATGTTCATCATCTTTAGTCATTAGTTAAACATAAATTAAAACAATTTGAGATTTCATCTCACTACAGTCAGAATGGTTATGTTCTACAGAACAGCTGACAGCAAATGCTAATGAGACTCTGGTGAGAGAGGAACCTCATTCACTCTTGGTAATGGGAACGGCTGTAGCCACTATAGAAATCAGTATGGAGATTTCTCAAAAACCTAAAGATAAATCTACCATGTGACCCAACTGTATGACTCTTTGCCATATGCTCCAAAGGTTGGACATGCTACTCCATAGATAGCTCAGTCCTGTTCATTGCTGCCCTATTCACAACTACCAGAAAATGGAAACAAACTAAATGTCCTTCAGCGTAGGAATGACCAATGAAAGCGTGGTACGCATAGACAATGGAATACTATTCAGATATAAAAGAAAAGGAAATTATGAATTCTCAGGTAGCTGGATGGACCTAGATTAAATAATGTTGAGAGAGGTAATGCAGACCCAGGAAGATAAATGCTGCATGTTCTCTTTCATTTGAGGTTGCTAGCTCCGAATCCTCAGATGTGAGTACACAACATGAAACAGTATAAATAGACCATAGGTATGTGTGGAGGTTGGAGGGGACTACCAGGATACTGGTGATGTGAGGTAAAAAATGAATAATAAGGAGAACACTGCAACTGTGGAGAAAAGAAGAAGAGTAATACAGAAGGAGAAGGGACAGGGGACAAATAAACCCAAGATTGTTTAATAATGGCTCAATGAATCATATTATTTTATATTTACCTAAAATTATAACAATGCATTTAAATGTATGTGTATGTATACACACATGTACAATATAAATATTTTGTGTCTTAAAGAAAGTTAAATCACTCTTGCTGATAATGCTCGTCACAAGAACCACAGAATGAAAACCACAGTTCCAAGCAAGAGAAATTTCCATTTGAATGGTTTTGGTCAGGGTAGTCCATGAGAGTCCCAAAACAATACGGATTATTAATGTAGCCCTTGATTGTCTCTCAGGGGTTATTGCTGAAGAACCAAACACTTAGGACATAGGGTGCAGCTGATTCAAGCTGGATCTAACCTGAAAGCCTCTTTCATGCGGTCTAGTTTCCATGGTTCCAGAAAATATTATGTAAACAGCTAAAGGAGGGAAGTAAGTAAACAACCCTATCCAGCTGCAACACTTATGAATCACTAAAATTACCAAAATATACAGAAAGGTGCAATAGTGGCACTCTTATTTGGTGATAACCAATAACTATCTAAATATATTTAACCTACCCAACAGAGAAGAAATCATGCCTGATGATGGAAAGCTAGCCAGCTTCTCTTGTCTAGTGAGACCATGGACCTTAGAAAAGAGTCTGCTACCACTACTTTGCTAGACCAGTATAATTCCTTACTAACTTTTAAAACTTATCCTTATATCCTTATACCCACAGATAAATGTAGTTACCACCTTTATCATTGAAGCCTCTCTTCATCACCATGGTGATTTTCATGGAAAATCACAACTGGACACAACGCAGAGGTCAGCAGATGATGAGGTGCTAAGCCCAGATGGATACACCTACATCACAGCACTTACTTCTGTATTGAAGGGAACATTATGCAAGAGGGGGCAGAAAAACTAGTAGAGCCAAAATATCAGAAAGTCTGCTGTGACACTATCTCTCCGAGAAATGGATGAGTCATCATGACTAGCACAGTGACAATATCAATGAATACGTTAACTGTTAATGTGGAAGTGAGAAAATGTCATCGAGTCCTATCCTAGACAAAGAATTACTAAGGACTGTTAGGAGAGGGAAAATTAGCCTCTCCTAGGGTTGAGCCCCCTTATTGGCTGTCCAATACAGAGTCATCACCCTTGGGGCTGTATACACACAAGCAACAAAAACTCAGCAGGTTGTAATTATATATTTGTGCATATACATACATATGCCTCTGTGTGTGTGTGTGTGTGTGTGTGTGTGTGTGTGTGTGTGTCTCTGCTGCACATGCACGCATGTGTAACAGTAAAAATGTGTCTTCACATTTTTCCTTTCTCAGGATGATGTTAATGAGAAATGTTCAGAATGTGGTCCCTATAGGTAGGTTTCTTTCATTTAATAGTGCATATTTGTGTCTCTCCATGTTCTCCCTGCTTTAAAATTCATTTTCTGTCGGTAATGAATAGTATTTCATTGCCTGTGTATATCATAATTTTTTCTCCCCTTGCTTACTTGAGGACATCTTGGTTGCTTCCAAGTTTTGGCAAGGATGAATGAAGTTTCTATAAACATCATAGCAAAGGTTTCTGTGTGGGCGTGTTTTAAACTCCTTTGGGTAATAACAAGCTGAAACATTGCTGGATTTTATGCTAAGAGTATGGAGATTTGTAACAAATTGTCAAAATCGTCTTTTCCAGTGACTATGCTCGTTTTCTTTTCATCAATGGAGAAGGAACGTTTTCTTTTGCCCTTTCCTAGTCAGCACGTCACAGTAGTCTGTTGAGGTTTGGCTGTTCTAATGGAGATGAGATGGTGTCTCGCTGTCATAAATTGCGTTCTTTGAACCTCATGTGGTGTTGCACATCTTTTCATATGCTTAGTTACTAAGGTCTGTCTTCTGTGTCATAGCTTCTGTTGACTCATTTAAGATAGATTTTAAAGTTTGTGAGTTACAAGATTTTCTGGTACTTTGGATCACATTCCTTTAATAAGTATGTTGTATTGCCTGTTTTCTTATTCCCTTGGCATTGTCTTTTATAGAACAGAAAATGTGAATTTTAGTGAAGTACAGCTTATCTTTTTTTTTTTTTTCATGGATCAACTCTTTAGTGTTGTATTGAAAAGTCATTATCATATATTTTCCTATATTGTGTATTTTCCTATAATGTTGTGTGTGGAGTTTTGTGTTTTAATTGGGTGTGCTGGTTAGTTCTTGTCAACTGGATAAAAGCTAAAGTCACCTGGGAATAGAGAACTCAACTGAAGAATTTCCTGCCTCAGACTCACCCATGGGCATGCATTTGGGGTTTTGTTATTGTTAATGATTTATGAATGTGGGCAGATCCAGCTCAATGTGGGCAGTGCTGTCCCTGGACAGGTGGTCCTGCATTTTACAAGAAAGTGGGCCGTGGTATATCACAAAGCATTGTTCCTTTGTGTCTCTGCTTCTGTTCCTACTTTCAGTTCCTTGCACTGACTTCCCTCAGTGGTAGACTGTAATGTGAAGGTAAGTCACATAAATCCTTTGTTCTCTCTCAAGTGTCCTTCGGTCAGGGTTTCATCATAGCAGTAGAAGACTTAACTAGGACAGGAAGGTTTATAAAATTTTGATTTGTTTCATTTGTTATCTTTCTTTCTTATACAGACTATTGAACATGGTCTTAGGCAAGCTAAGCAAATTCTCTGCATGATGCTATATGCCATCTTCTGTGATGTTTTTGAATAGATTTTTCTAAAAGACAAAATTAAGTCTAGCTGCTGCTGCTCTTTCTATTCCTCTTCTCTTCTTTTTCCTCCTCTTCCTCCTCCTATTCCATTTTCCCTCATCTGCTCCTCTCCTTCTTCTCTTCTCCCTACTCATCTTCATCATCTTTTCCCGCCTCTTCTCCCTCATCTCCCTTTCCTCATGTTCCTCCTCATACTCTCTTGTTTACAAGTCTGTGTTAGTTGTTCTGGCACTATTGGCTGAAAACTCTATTTGCTTTATTGCATTGACTTTGATTTTCCTTTATAATTGTTATAACTTTTGTTTCTTTTTCTTGTGTTGTTTTTATAGTTAAACATTAAAAATAGCCAGTGAGAGGAGATCTCCACTTTGTTCCTAATCTTAGTGGAAAAACTCTTAGTTTATTACAATTAAGTTTTATTTTCGCAATAGATTAAAAAAATTGTTTTGCATATGTATACTGACCACTCTACCTCACCTCCCTACCAGCCCTGCCTGCCCTCCCTTCATTCACACAAATCTCCCTATTGTTTTCACATCTACTTGCTTTGGTTTGTGATAGCCCTTCCCACTCCCAATTAACTTGGAACATCTTTGAGACCAGTCTGAGCTTGGAGGGGTGTGCATGTGATACACAACTAAAGACAGTAATAATTCTTTCTTTCTTTCCCAGAAAGAATTGATTGAATACAGATTTTTAATTTTTTTGTATTTATTTTTATTTCTTCTTCTTCTTCTTCTTCTTCTTCTTCTTCTTCTTCTTCTTCTTCTTCTTCTTCTTCTTCTTCTTCTTCTTCTTCTTCTCCTCCTCCTCCTCCTCCTCCTCCTCCTCCTCCTCCTCCTCCTCCTCCTCCTCCCCCTCCTCTCCCTCCTCTCCCTCCTCCCCCTCCTCCTCCCCCTCCTCCTCCTCCTCCTCCCTCTCCTCCTCCTCCTCCTCATCCTCCTCCTCCTCCTCCTCCTCTTCTTCTTCTTCTTCTTCTTCTTCTTGATGTACAATACATTCTAATCCCACCCTCCCCTCCCTTCACTCCTGCCAGGTGCCCCCCTCACCTTCCCCCACCCCAAACCACGCCTGTTTCCTCTAAGAAAATAGCAGGCCTTTCAGGGTTACCAATCAAACAGGACTTAACAAGATGGAATAAGGCCAGAGACTGGATAATTCCTAATAAGGCCAGAGATAATTCCTAATGATATTCTGCTGTGCTCATAGATCGGTGCCTAGCCCAATTGTCATTAGAAAGGTATCCTTAGGCAGATGATGAGAGCAGATGCAGAGGGCCACAGCTAAGTACTGGGTGGGAACTTTGAGAAAGAGGGGGAGGAGAGATTGTAGAGACCAGAGGGGTCATGGAAACCAGAAGAACATGCCTCAAGTAGTCAACTGATCAGGACTCATAGGAGCTCACAGAGATTTAAGCAGCAGACATGGAGCCTACATGGATCTGCAGTATGTCCCCTACATATGTCTTAAAGTTGTTGGGCTAGGTGTTCTTTTGAACTCTTAAAAGAGGGAGGGGGGTGTCTCTGACTTTTTAACTTGCCCTTAAGCCATTTTTCCTCTTGCTGGGCTGCCTAGTCCAGGCTTGATATAGAGGCTTGTGCCTGACAGCAGATTCTTTAAGATGGTCATTATTAAGTAGAAAAAAAAAGTTTTGAGTTTGAGAATTTTTATCACAAATGTATGTTGTTTTGTCAAATATTTTTCCAGATTTATTGTTATGTTAATTGAAATAGTTGAATATTATGGCATTCTTGCTCACCTTGGATAAATCTCACCGTGTTGGGGATATAATCTTTTTAAACTTGTTTGGTTAAATTTGATATTAACTTGATCTTTGTATATACTTTTTAAAAAACAGTAATGCTTTTTTTCCTTGTTTTGTTTATTAGGGTAAAGATGACCTTGTACACTAATAAAAAATGATTCTCTTTGCTTTTGTTTTCTGAAAGATATTAACGAAAACTGTTGCTTTTTTTCTTGACTATTTGGTAGCTCCACTAGCTTTTGATTTTTTAATTGATTTCCATTTTTCTATAATATTAACCATCTATTTTTGCATTTTAAAACTTTGCCTATTAAATTCCATAGTACATTAACTGTAATGTTTACAATCAACCTTTCAGAAAATTTCAATATGTCTTCTATATCTGACTATTGTTCTGATTTTTGCTCCATTTTGTTGAACTGTGTTTTTCTTTTAGTATACTGTGCAATTCTTATAGAAAGGTGGACATGAATTATTGAGTGCAGAGAGATGTAGGATTACGCCTTTTCAGTGCTTCACTGATGAAGTGAGGGTAACAGGCACTCTTTTTATATTCTTGATAGTGGATCCCTGACTTTGGTGATCCTGTGCCCTTGGACTGTGAACATAAAGGACACTTCTCATTTTTCTTTTCTTGGTATGGAACAAGATGACTAGAATGGGCTGGAGTTGCATATTTCACTTCTAGGTTAAGTTTGACTGTAAAGGATAAGGATGGGCTAATACATTTTGGTAAAACTGAATAAACCTTCACTCCATCAAGCCAAGATATTTTCTTTTATTCTTGGTGCTCTTATTTAGCTTTGCAAATGGAACATTAACCTTCTTTCACTGACTGCTTTTACCATTTCTGTCTTTTTCTTTCCATTCTCATTTTTACCTGCCTCAAGAACTGGCAAACAAACAAACAAACAACAAGCAAAGAAAGCACAAACCAAACCAAACCACCACCAACAAAATAAACCCTGATATCTTTTCTATTTTCTCTTTGTATGTACAGTGCATGGTCACATATAAAACCAATCACTCTCTGTTCTACCTTACATTAACTTGGTAGTCAAACCAGGTTGATAGATTAAAAAAAACCCAAAAGACGTAAATTGGCAAAGGATGAACAGCAAAGACAGGTTTGGGATAAGCCATCAAAGTTTTCGATTTTGTTTCATATTCTAAAAACTATTTTATTTAGCTTTGCTACAGACATGCTCTTTCAGACAGTGTTGCACTATTTTTAACAGGCTGAGACTAATCTTGCATGTACCCCATCATCAAGTATCCTGGTGGACAGTGATTGGCCCCCTGAATCTAACATTGAGTCTTTATCAGCATTAACCTTTTTAATTTTTTTGTTGTTGTTCAGAAATTCTCTCCTGTGGTCTTACTCTGAATATATTCCATCAAATTCTTAATTTTTGGCATAATAAATCAAGCATATTAATTTCTCAATAGAAATGCCCAACATTTTGTGTTCTTTTTTTTCTCTCCTTGTTTCAGTATCATTGTGACAGCTAGTTTTTGTACACATTTTATCTATGCTGTCATTTTTCATTTTATTTAGAAACTTGGGTTTTATCCTACTGTTGATGTTGTACACATTTAGCTTATCAAACAATGGAAGGCACATTCTGGGTTTTCAACTTCTCAGGTGAATTTTTAACCCCCAGAACCTAATAGGAGTTAACATATCTGCATGCAATGGACTTTGTTTGATCTATGTGGCCAGTTAAAGTTCACTGTAGAATTAGCTTCAGAATTACGAGTGTCAGTCCATTTACCCTTTGGTTTTCTGGTTTTCTGTCTTGTGGGATACCCAGGATGCTCCTGAGATGCCTCGGGAATTAAGTTTTTAATGTGTTTGACATGTTTTACCAGCATCGGTTTACTTTCTGATCAATTACTGTTGGGAGCCGAGTTGAAACGCCATTACAAGATGGCGCCGGTTTCCTGCTTCCAGGTTCTTCTTGCTCGCATTTGGAGTAATTGCTTGCATTTGGAGTAAACAAGTTACAGCGCAGGCGCAAGAGAGCAGTCCTTGCCGCCTCCCTCCATGCTAATGAGGGTATCCAATCATTGAAGGTCACGTAGCCCTATGCTCTATATAAGCAGGGTGCTTTTTGCAATCAGGGTCTTTGCTCTCAACACTTAATTGAACGGCTGTCCTCAATAAAGCGTGAACCAGAAGAATCCTGTGTGCGGCGTCTTCCTTGCAGGCGAGGCGGGCATCCACATTTGGTGCCGAAACCCGGGAACCTGACCGTCAGCTGAGCACCTGCGAAGACCCCTGTTTTCAGGAGGATTCAGAACTGGAGCGCGGGACGAAAGTGGATCCAGACTCTTTCTGAGAGGTATGCTGTTTTATGAGATTGACCCTGCACTAGGCGCGGTCATTTTTGCTAGTATGGTTATTGTTGTTCTTGCTTGTTGCCTTTGTCTAAATTGTCATCGCCCAGGAACCACTGGGTCTCTTACAATCCCTTCTTGGGGTAAGCTAGGAGGAGATTTGCAGAGAGAAAAGGAAAAGGGAAGTCTCCGTGCCGGTACATGGCCATTATGGCGTATGGTTAATAAGCGATGTCAAGAGAGGGTAAGGGAAGGACAGCGAACATTAGCAAAACATCAAGACAGCATGTCAGAAACAGAAAAGAGGAAGAGGCCTAAAAAAGAGATAAAAAGGGTAGAAAAAGAGAAAAAAGAAAAAAACAAATGAATAGTCAAAAAAGGTTAAATTTAAAAATAACCAGTGATAAAACTAGTAGTTCCTCTTCTGACTCAGAAACTTCGGGGTCAGAAGAGAAACTGGATACAGAAGAACAAACAGAACTAGAAGAGGAAGCTGTGCGCTATGAGGAAAAACGTTACCGTCCTGAGCCATACGCTCCGGTGGCTCCCTCTGTGCCCCCTCTTCTTAACCTGCCTAAAGCTAAGAAAAAACAGAGAGATAAAACCTCAAAAACTTCAATAGGAAAAACTTCCTTTTTAACAGACAAGGGTAGATGTTGGGAGCCGAGTTGAAACGCCATTACAAGATGGCGCCGGTTTCCTGCTTCCAGGTTCTTCTTGCTCGCATTTGGAGTAATTGCTTGCATTTGGAGTAAACAAGTTACAGCGCAGGCGCAGGAGAGCAGTCCTTGCCGCCTCCCTCCATGCTAATGAGGGTATCCAATCATTGACGGTCACGTAGCCCTATGCTCTATATAAGCAGGGTGCTTTTTGCAATCAGGGTCTTTGCTCTCAACACTTAATTGAACGGCTGTCCTCAGTAAAGCGTGAACCAGAAGAATCCTGTGTGCGGCGTCTTCCTTGCAGGCGAGGCGGGCGTCCACAAATTACTTTTAAAATTCACTTCAGCAACAGCCCTGTTTAGTAGGTATGTGCTCACTCATCCTAGAGGTATATAAACAAAAACAAAAACAAACACAAACAAACAACATACCTGGAACTAAAAGGACTTGAAATTGAACTCAGAAAACCTTAATTTCACATTTAGAGTGCATATTACAATTTTCTTCTATTAAAGACACAATGCCTAAAACATTTATGTTTTATAATCAATTATGCAAATTCTTGAATAATCCCAGAATGATTTTTAGAGAATCATATTTGTGACATTAAAATTCTAGGTGAATATCAATTTCCATGAATTATATAAACATGAGCTGGCCTCAAAGTACCTACAATGTAAGTATTTTTGCTAGTTTTAATATTTTAAAGCTTGTAAATATAAAATATTTTCTTTAATTTCTTTGCGACTCAAATAGTACACTTCCAATACTTACATTATAAAGAATAAACTTAGAAGCAGAAAGAGACACAATTAAAAAAATTTTCCCCAAATGCCATACTGTACTTAGGAAAACATCTTGCATTTGCAGAAATCTTTTCCTGCTGTGTGTCTGGCCTTTGCTTTTGCCAGGTGCCCCAGCAGTATCACTGGCCTGGGACCAATTTGTGTGAGTCAGCTCTCTACACTCTCTCCTTTAAAAAATAAGAGGAAGTTTCAAGAGAGCACAATCACAAGTTCTTACTAATGTGGTAGTGGTCAGCATGATCACGTTTCCTAGTAACTACTACTGGTACCCTGAAATATAGTGGAAATTCAGCACGTTAACTGGGCCCAGGTAATAGTTGCATTTGCCTGTATCATTCATGGCTATTTTAGTAATCAGCTAGATACTTCTATATGTTAAATCAAAGGTAAAGTGACTGTAATATGGATGGATTGGAAACCTTCATTGGGCACAATACCTCTAACTTTTGTAACATTCCAGATAATTGGTCTTTACTATAGGGAGGTTGCTATTTTGTAACATCCAGATAATTGATCTTTACTGTAGGGAGGTTGCTAAAGACTTTGACAATATGTGTGACACAACTGATCTTCAAAGTAATAAAACTTAGCAAGATTTTCCAGAGTAATAAAAATCATAAATAGGCCAGCTAAAATCAGTGAAGTAGCTGAGAAATAACTCCTAAAACTCCTTACTATGCTGTACAATGACTAACAAAAGAAAAAGGATATGATTCTCTAAAATTTCCTATTTGAAAAATTACCAAAAAACTAAAGAAAAGTTGAAATAATGGTAAAATGAGCTCCTTTATATTCCACACCTAGATTTCCCGAGTGTCAACAAGTTGCTCAGACTAATCAGTCAGCTTTTCATGTGGACACATGTCTATCTGCAAATTGATATCTGCTTTTATTACACTCAGTCCCTGAAAACTTGCTTCAATCTAAGCAGTAACATTCCAATAGTCAGCACCATCGTCATACCTGGGATCATCACCAGTGCTTGTGAAATATAATACACTTTATATTAAACCCTACATTTCCCCAAATTTCCAAAATACTTTATGTGGCTGTTTTTGCATTTTAATAGAGAACTCAAACATGTGCTATACATTGTGCTTCTGCTGCTATAGTATGTCCTTATAATATCCACACCCTCACCTATGTCCCTTTGTCCATCCTGATCTTGAATCTATTGAAGAGCACTAATTAGCTGCCTGTAGCCTGTCCCACATATTATAATATTGATTATTATATAATATTGAATATGTAATATATGAATATTGAATATTATTTATATATATATATACATATGTATATATAAAATCCCACATTATATATTATTGATCCTTAGGTTCGTTTCTGTTGTACCAGATATTTTTAATTCTTATTTAATTCTTATTAATGCTTATTTACTTTTACAAGTAAAATTTTAAACTTTTACGTGCTTCATAAATGAGCTGAGGAAAGGAATATGCAGAATAAAATCCTGGTACCCAGTCAATCCTCTCCTGTCTAGTCTGACCTGCTTTCTGCAGCAAACTCTTATCATCAGCACTTGAGGCATTTTATTTGGCAAAATTGGAAAACAACTATTTATTTCTGTGTTTATTTTTATTTTTTATAACAGATATTACATATATATATTCATTCCCATTTGTGTTTTTTAAATTTTAAATCATTTTCAGAGTAATGCTGTATTTACAGAAGAGTTTAAAAACAATTAGTTCCTCTATATTCCTCACAAGGTTTCCCCTGTGGTTAAATCTTATACTATCATGGTACAGTTGCCAACCCACAGAAACTGACATTGATATGTTGCCATTAATTAAATTCCAGAAACTTGGCTCTTATGTTTTTCTGCTACATTTTTTCCTTTGTTCCAAAATCATGTAGAATTCCCTTTTGCATGCAGTCAGTATTTCCCGGTATTCTCTTCTAACCTGTGAGTCTACTCTGGTCTTCTCCTCCTCCTCCTCTTCTCCCTCCTCTCCCTCCTCCTCCTCCTCTTCCTCTTCTCCCTCCCCCCCTCCTCCTCCAGAGGGTCTGCACAGTTTTGCTGTAAACTTACCAGTTTGGGCTTCTCTGTGTTCTTTCAATGTTTTGGTAATGGCTTTGAGGATAAACACCTGAGAGCTGAAAAATCTTCCTCATCACACCATATTAAATGAATTCCTCCTAACTAGTAGTGTTGACTTTGGTCAGTCTTAAGGTAGTACTTTCCAGGCTTCCTCTCTATTGTTTTTTAGAAGCCAGTTCTTATGACAAATTCTCAACTAAAGGGAAATTGAGCCCAATTGTGGAGGGGTGTAACATGTAGGCTTTTTACTTGTTATATATTTTTCAGATCATTCTGATTCTCATAACTTTATGTTTTTGTATCTACCGATTATATTTTTTGCATTCTCTATCTACCTATATTAATTGAATATATCATAATTTATTAAATCAATGCTCTATGACTACAGACTTAAGTTGCTTTCCATATTTTTAAGTAATGGTATTATCTATAAATATTAAATTGCAATTAAAATATATTTTATAAAGTTAAATAGTCTATTTCTGTTATGCTAGATTCTTAAATGCTGTTGAACTTTATGAAATAACTTTTTATTATCTACTGAAATGCTTTTAGTTTTTCTTTTTCTGTTTTGTTAAACAGTGGCTGTAGGGGTATAATGATTCCACACAACCATGTTGATAGACATGTATGTGTAGGTTGACCAAAATCTCTCATAATAAGCAGTAGATTGTGGAGCAAAATATAATAATTCTGTTAATGTAGTTTTGAAGTAACACCAAGAAAATATCACATTTGTTGTTATATTACATATCACGTGGGTGTTTTATTGAAGCTCTAACTCTATATCAGAATACTTCTACTAAGCATCTTTATAAATATATATATTTATATATCTATAAATATATTAATATATATTTATAAATGTATTTTGGATATTAGCCCTCTATCATGTATGGAGTTGGTGAAAATCTTTTCCCATTCTGTACATTGCCCTTTTTGTTCTATGGATGCTGTCCTCAGTCTTACAGAAGATTTTCAGTTCCATGAGGTCCCACTTATTAATCATTGATCCTAGTACCCAAGCTATCTGTATTCTGTTCAGGAAGCTGTCTTATGTGGTAATGTGTTCAAAGCTATTTCATACTTTCTCTTCTGTCAGCTTCAGTGTATCTGATTTTGCGTTGAGTTCCTTGATCCACCTGGACTTGAGTTTGTACAGGGTAACAAATACGGGTCTATTTGCATTCTTCTACATGCAGACATCCAATTAGACCAGCACTATTTGTTAAAGGTGCTTTCTTCGTTCCATCGTATATTTCTAGCTTCTTTATTGAAGATCAGGTATCCATAAGTGTGTAGATTTATGTCTGGATTTTCCATTTGGTTCCATTAACTAATGTGTGATACTGAGGCTTGCTCTAAAAATTTTTAGAGATTAAGTAAAAAAATTATTGTTAGTTCCCAAATCAGCGTATAACAATATTATTGATGATGAGTAAGAGAACACACATAATAAAAATAAGACATTTAAAATGGTGAGTAAACAGAGTCAAGATGAAATTTCATCAAAGGCAAGAATACAGAATCAGAATAGAAAACCCCACATCTGTGACGATTAGTGTTTGTCACATTTACAGGACCTAGAATCATTTGGGAAATGGGCCTCTGGGCATGCTTCTGGGGATTATCTTGATTATATTCATTGAAGTGGGAAGACCGTCTGCTGCAATTGCACCATTTTCAACTGAGTCCTAGACAGTATCAGTGGGAAAGGGGAATTGAACAGCATGCAAGAATGCATTGCTCAGCTACCTGATTGTGGATGCTGTGTGATGAGCCGCTTCAAACTCATCTGCCTAGTCTTTGATGAGAGACTGTACCTGAAACTGTAACCTACGTAATTGTATTTTAATAACAGGAAGAGAAATGAAGACAACATCTAATCCTAAACCACTCATAAAAATAACACTTAGGAGTGTTGGTAAATCCACTGATATTCTTTCAGTTTACACACTCTTCAGTTTTAGTCCATTGATAAAAAAATGATGTGTCTTTTTAGTGAGATACTGACCTCTAAATTTGCCTTGCTATACCTCTATCTCTAGCTCACCTATAGATGGTTGTTCCCACAAGGATGCTTCCTGCCACTGATTCCTGAGTTAGAATCCATATTAGGTACCGTATAAATTCTGGTAATATTGATACCAGTGACAATTTTTTTTATAATAGGAAAACTGCTTTGTTTGTCCTCCAGTTTCTAATTAGGGACCTTTGACTTGCCTTCTATCAACTTAAGATTTTTATAACAGTTATATTATTATATTAGCATTTTTCTGAAATATACATAAATTATGACTTTCATACATTTTTGATACATAATGACACAGTAATAATAAACATAATGCTGGTGCATCAGTGTATTAAATTCTGACTCCCCATTGAATTGAAACTGTATGTCATGAATCACCTCCCAGAATTGTTTTGTGATCTAATTCCTTCAATTCACTCATTGCAATTTAAACATAAAAGCTGTTTTCCTAAACAAGATAATGTTTGTAGATATGAGTCAACTTATGATACGTAAGATGTTTAATTTTATCATGCTGAATGTTAGCCTCTATTATTTGGGATGTAGGATAAATATGATTTTTCTTTATAAAATAAATATAATTTTCTTCATTTATAAGATCATACAAACAGAAATTAGTTGTAATATTAACTTTATGTATCACTGGCCATAAGTTTTAAGAAGTAAAGTTTTTTAAAACAATGTACATTTTTAGAGCCAGGAATTGTAATTGTAATGCATGTCTTTAATCCCAGTGCTTGTATGGGAGGCACAGGTGGAGCTCCGCAGGCTCAAGGCCAGTCTGGTCTTCATAATGAATTTCATGGCATGGAGATTTCTACACTGTAAGAGCCTGTCTCAAAAAACAACAAAACAAAGCAACAACAAAAAATGTTCATTTTAAGATTTTGTTAATTTTTAAAGGGATATTCTAACTACTTGAAAATTTCATGTGTACATGCAATATGTTTTAATCACATACAACCCAAGCTCCCTCCTTCTACTTCCCCTGGCTCTCCCCAAAATGTCCTCATCTTTTCATATTCTCCTTATTTTATTTTCTTATACCCCACTGATTGCAATTAGTGCTTCAAAAATGAGCATGGGTGTGGGTTTATCGCCAGGAGCATAGTCAACATACCAGTGGCCACACTCCGAAGAAAAATGATTTCCACTTGCCCAATAGTTATCAATTGCCAGTAGCTCCTCATGAAGAATTGGGTTCTCATAGCCTCCCACCACCAGTGATAGAATATTAGGTGACTTAATCCCTTGAGTAGGCAGCCATAGCTATTGTGGGTTTGTGAGTGCAATGATTATGCCATGTCCAAAAGATATCATTTTATAGCACTCTTCCACATATGCTGGCACATGAACTCTTTCTGCTTCCTCTTACATGATGTCCTATGAGTCTTGGGGCAGAGAGATTGATACATATACTCCATTTAGGGTGGATCATTCAGAAGTCACTGATTCTTATGACTTTGACCATCAATGAGTCTCTTCTTTAACTGTTGCCAACACAAAAATAGATCTTTCTCTTACCAAAACTGAGAGCCTCACTAATTCATTGGTACAAGCACCAACACTTAGCAGTTTGATACCATCTTTATTTAGCAAAACAACGGAAGTAAGGTCTATGACTTCCCAACCCATGAGTTTTTGATCAGATTACAGTGCCAGAGATGCATTCCCTTGTGAGGATAGGCTTAAAATTCAAACATAAAGCTGTTGATTAGTCTCAAAAACGGGCACTTCACTATTTCACCAGTGGGTATATCTTGCCTGAGGGTCACTATTGCAGTATGCATTGTGTACTGTGGAGTAAGATCATTAGCGACTATTCCCTCCCAGCAGTCTGCTAGCATTGTTCAGAACTATGAAAGCTAGCCAGGAGAGAGGTTTTCAGGCCAATTTCAGCTTGCTTTCTGTATATTCTACAATCAAAGTTAGTTGTATCTTCAGCAGTAGAACTTTGCCATGAAAGTAAGTTAGGCAAATACGTGCAATGACAGTAGCCTGTGGTATTTAGATGGTCTCTGGGACCTCTCTCTGATCAGCAAATTGTGACTAGGTATCCCATACATGACACTGAAACTTTTATTTAGTAACTCATGTCTTCTGAGAGAAACACTGCATATTCGAGTAGTTTGCTTATGTTCAACTTCCTTTATTTTAAAAGATATATTTTTAAATTAGTAATGGGTTCCCATAATGCTCCTTCATAAATCTTAGGTTTGTTTGATTGACACATCCCTCCCTCCCACACTGCCCATCTACCTGTTCTACTCTCTACTTAAACCTGTAACCCCAGAGATTCTTCTCCTTCTTTTATATCACATAGATATTGCTCTTAATCCCTAAACCTATTCATTACAAGTGCTGAAAACTGTACATCTAAAAATATTTTATTCAAGAGTAGCAAGATGGATCAACAGGTAAAAACACTTGGTGCTCAGCTCAGCCCAGTGACATGAGTCCCTTTCCCAAGATCTCACATGATGGAAGAAGACAATCAACTCCCTCAAGATGTCTTCTGATCTCTATGCACGTGGTGTGTCATGCATGTACATTTATATATTTAAGCACATACAAATAAAAAAAAAACAGCTCACTCAATATTTCTCATTATTATATGTTTCTGGCCTTGTCGCATATTTTGTTTTGTTGTTAGTTCTTTTCCACCAAGTTTCTTTTCATAGATATAGGGATTTCAAGCATGAATACTCCCAAATGCCACATTATGGGGAGGGTTTGGAGTGACTCCTGGGTAAGATACCTTTGCTTATTAGTTTCAACACATGAAGGTGAAGCTGGAGATATTTAGGGCTTGTGTGTGGGTAATTTAATCAGATTTACTGGTGACCTGTGCATTAACAGGTTAGCAGTTTTCAGGTTTTATTTTGTTTTTACTTTTTGATATTTATTTGTGTTTGTGTGTATGCAAAGGATTCACTATCCCATTTGAAGATACAGGAGAATAGGTCTTTGTGAAATAAAGCAACACAAAAATTCCTTTTGTATGCAGGAAGTACATTCAACTCCTCTAGAAATCAGCAAGTCTGTGTTCAATCTTCTCCTTAATCCCTTTTGAACCAGATGTAACAGGAGGTTAGACCAAGAGATTGAATGGAGGGTTATAGGTTCTATGATGCAGAAGCCACCAAGTTAAGACTCAGAAAATTTCATTTGCGCTTTTATTGGTAGTACATTATACAAGGTTGGAAGAATGTGTTCTATCAGACAGAGATACTTGCCAGCAGCAAGGAGGTAGAGGGTTTAGGGAAATTTCCCAATAACTCCTGGATTACTGCTTAATGAACACAACATTCCCTTGGGACTTTAGATGATTCTATGGAATGGGGCACATGAATCATGCATTTTTTTTAATGTTTTATGCTTAGGAAATTCTGTCATGAGTGCAAATGCAGGGCATATCTTCAGTCTTGTCTAATAGACACGAAATATACTTACATGTTGTGTACATTTAGAAAGAACAGGAATGTGAAATGTGAAACTTAATCAATTGATTTATGAGCATGCTGATAAGAAGACTGAATGAATAGAATGTATCTTCTTTTTTTCTCTTCCCTTCTTTACAGGTGCTTATGTGGCCAAATGATATAGAAATACTAGTCTAAGGGACACTGAAAAATAGGCTCTCAAAAAAGCCATAATTCTTACTGTGACTGAACATGATGGTGAAATTCAAATGTAGGGAGAAAAGAGTAGAACAAACAAGAAATGAGTTGGCCGTAGTGGTGCTTCAGGAGCTCACCTCAAATTGGTATCAGAGCTCTAAGTAATTGAGTTATTTTGTTCTGGGCTATGAATCAAGAGTCTCGGTTGATTTAGGAATACCGTTCTGGATTAAAAGTTAGGCATACACTAGTCACAGTTTATCTACTGAAAAATTGACCCTAGGACTTTTACCACATTTCAAACCCAGTTTTCTCATCTGAAAAACTAAGACCTATAATATATCTGAACTAACTCTATTTGGTTAAGCTTCTGTGAAATAAAATGCTTTAGACAGCTAGGTATGGTGATATGCCTTTATTCCCTTACTTGTACTCAGGAAGCAGAGGTACACAGATCCCTAAAAGTTTGAGGCCATTCTGGTTTACATTATTAGTTCCAGTTCAGCCAGGGTTACACGGTGAGACCCTGTTTTGAAAAAAAAAATGCTTCAGAAACTTGTGGTGCTACTTTTTATTGAAGGAATGTAGGGGATTTACATTTTATAAAGTAGGATATGTCATTCCTGTGTCAGAAGGGCCTCAGAGTTTCACACAATAAAGGTGTTCTGTTTTCAGAAGAAATGCAATCTTGAATATATGGTTTACAGATAACAACATGAAAGCATGATAATAAAGTACAGGAAGATGTAGCAAGAGGCAGGTTCTTGATAGATTGTATTAGAATTGTCATAGAGTATGTGTGATATGCAGGTTAGAATATTTCAGAAGTCAGATTTAATATGGAAGTGCAAAAAAGAAAGATGGCAATTAATATGAATAGAGAGATGTCCCTCTTTTGACTAGTAGTTCTATATGTGTGTACACATATGCATACATGTCTGTATAATATTTTTTCAGAATATTTGAAAAAGATAAAATATATTCATAGTGCTTATATTTGCAATAATAAATAAATAAGCAGTCAGCATAGATACTCATATAGCTATATGTTGAAAAGTTTTAAATATGCTAGACTTAAACAAACCACCATAATTTCAAGCACAGCACAAGATTAAGCCCAAAGCAAGTGAGGAAATTGACAGTATGGGGAATGGATTGTAAAGGAGCACAATTTTTATTGTTTGAGAATTTCATGCATACATATAACACATTTTGCTCAAATTTTCTCACACCTATTTCTCCCAATCTATCCATTACTATCCAATCCTAATATTCTTTTTTTTTTTTTTTTAAAAAACACAGCGAGTCTATTTAGTGTTGCCTATATGTGAATGGGTATAGGGTTGTCTGCTGGAGCGTGGGTAGTCTCGTAGAGAAGCATACACGAAGAAAAATGACTCTATTACTCAGCAGCTATTGATGGCCAATAGCTCTTCAGCTAGGGATAGGGTGGTCATTATCTCCCTCTCTTATTTATTATGAGATTGCTTGGCTTGAGCTTGGTAGGGTCTTATGCATTCCCTCGCAACCTTTGTGAGTTCATATGTTCGGGAAATCACTGGAAAGCACAATATTGCCATCCACTTCCTCTGTCTCTAAATATTTCTGTCTTCTTTTTTGAGCCTTGAGAAAAGAAGCCGTGACACATATGTCCCCCTTAGGGATATATATAAGCCCTTGGCAATCATTTATTCTTTGCATGTTGATCAGTTATTGGTCTCTGTGTTAATTGCCATCTACTGCATAAAGAAGCATCTGTGATGAGGGTTGAGAGATGCACTAGTCTAATCTTAGGAGACAGTTGAATACTAAGTCCATTTAGCAGAACAGTAATAGTTCCTTCTCCCCTAGTGTTTATGTCTTACTCAGCCACTACTTTTTGACCCCATTAACATGCCATCTTGCAGAGCTAGACTTAAATCCAGTTAAATCCAGACATCCCAGTACAGTTAATACTGTAGCTCACAGAGTCCATAGCTAAGTAATGCTGATTGCTTTACTCTCCTAATATGCATAGCACCTCCCAGCACTATGAAATTTAGCCAGTAGAGATGGAGCTTCCAGGTCAGTACCAGTTTGATTTCTTCATGTTGTATAACTCAAGCATATACGTGTTACCATCATGTTCTACAAGGCATGTTCTAGAAGGCAAAAGCAATGGTAATAACCTGTAATGCTTTGTTGGGGTGTCTATGGGATGCACTGACTAACAACTTGAAAAGAGGTAAGCCAAACCTGCACTGACTTCTAATCTGATTACCTTTGGGGTCTAAGGGAGACATTGTTCTCCCATTACAGGATAACTTTATTTAAATTCTCTGTTTATCTGTCTTTCTGTCTGCCTCTTTGTGTCCCTCTGTTTGGTTTATGCTATTACATTATTTTCACATACACATAATATATATAATATATACATATTATGTTTTCTACATGGGGTACTTCTTATAATAGTAGGTTTCCATATAGCCTTTTCAAAGGTCTAATATGTTATCCCTATCCACACTCCCTTCTCTACTTTGTCCTGCCCTCCAATCTGCTTGCTCCATTAATTTCCAGTTTTCCATCCATACCCCCTGCATTCTATCACCTCTCCTTGAAATCTACCTCTCTTCCATGGGTCCTTACTAATATCCTCACCTCAATGCTCAAATTTTGCTCAAATTTTAGCATAAATATCTACATATTCAAATCCAGCATCCTCATATGAGAGAGAACATGCCAATGTTTATTTTTCAGAGTCTGAGTTACTTCACTTGGAATGATTGTTTCCAGCTCCATCCATTACATGCAAAATTCACAGCTTTACTTTTTACAGCTGAATAAAGATCTATCATATAAATTACAGCATTTTCATTATCCATTCATCAGGTGATTGAAATCTGGTATGTTTCTAATTCTTAACTATTGTGAGTAAAGCAGCAATGAACATGGATGAGCAAATATCTCTTTAGTTATACACTCGTTTTACCTAAGAGTGGTCTAGCTTAATCATATGGTAGATCTATTTTTAGCTTTATGTGAAACCTGAACACTGACTGCCATAGTGGCCAATCCAGTTTGCAAATCCCACATATCGTGAGTAAGAATTCTCCCTTCCCTACATCCATGTCAGTATTTGACATCATTTGTTTTCATTTTTCTTAATTTTTTTTCATACGGTATATATCTGTGCATTTTTTCTTAGCTGATCTAAATGCTGTATGACAAAATCTCACGAAGATATGCATTTTCCTAATGTCAAAGGATGTTGGACACTAAAAAATAGTTCTTTTGAGAAATCTCTCTTTAATTCTATGCCTAATTTAAAAAATTTTGTCATTTGCTTTCTTCTTTCATTTTTCTCTGTGTGTTATAGAAGCTAACCTTCAAGGCGGGGGCTCTTAAGTGAAAAGTTGGAGAAGTTTTTCCTGGAAAGACGTAAAGACGTAAAGGAGAAAGATGTGCATTTGTAGGGTAGAAAAAAATTCCAAACAGAACAGCTAAGCCAAGGTACTGAGGCCGACATACCTCATCTACTTAAGGAATAACATGATTGAGGGGCAATACCCCTCCATCAGAGAGATCCTAGGCGATCTTTCTACCTATCCTTGATAATCTCTTTGCTGTTACCACCAAATTAGAGCACCAAAATTCGTGCTCTAATTTCTTGTTATTTAGTTAGATTTATTACACATATATACATATATATATGTATATATGTATATACATAAAAAATGTATTGACTATACATAGCCTTATTCCATAATTTGTTTAATAATATATATGTAGTTATCTTCTCTGAATAATTTTGCTGATGTTAATGAGTCAATTATGTTATGTATAGTAAATTGACAAGATGACATTGTTGTTATCATGAGGTTTATAGTTTGTGAGCATGTCATATAAAATATTTACAATGAGAATTTATCAAATAAACATACACTAATGATACATAATTATCCTTATACAAATACGAGCTCTTTCTTGCTTTCTACTGGATTATTTTATGCTAATATCAACTTGAAATTTACTTCAGTTCTTGGAAAAATATAAATATGTCTAAGTTGATAACATTAGATTTCTCCATATAACTATCAATCCACTTGTTTTTCTAGCTACATGGTTACTTGGATATAGATAGCTATGCAGTTATGAAAAAATAATTTATATTTATATGAGAAATAATAAGAAGTAATTAAATGTTAATTTTCTTCTCTATACATTACAGAGTTTTTAGTTACTGTGATGGTTTGAGTAAGATTAGCTCCCATAAGTTCATATATTTGAATTTTTTTTTTTTTTTTGAGACAGGGTCTTTCTGTTGTAACTCTGGCTGTCCTAGAACTCATTGTATAGACCAGGCTGGCCTTCAACTCACACAGATTGACCTGCCTCTGCCTCCCAAGTGTTGCCATCACCACCTGGCTTGAATTTTTAATCACCAGGAATTGGCACTATTTGAAACTGTTAAAAGGCTTAAAAAGTGTGGCCTTGTTGTAAAAAAAGTGTGTCACTACATATGGGTTTGGAGTTTTTAAAAGCCCATGCCAAGCCCACTCTCTTTCTCTTGGCATGTAGATTGTAGATCTGGGCTACTTCTCCAACTCCATGCATGCCATGATTCTCCCTGCCATGATGATAATAGACTAAACCTCTAAAATTCTACGCAAACTTCAAATTAAATGCTTTCTTTTATATGAGTTGCCTTGGTCATGGTATCTCTTCCCACCAATAAAATAGTGGCTGAGACACTTCTTCAGATGGCTGTTTTGATTGCAAACTTGGCTACATTTGGAATGAACAAAAACCCCCCAGACAGCCAAATATACCTGTAAGGGAGGTTTGTTTAATTAAATTGGATCTTTGGGGTGAGAAGATACATCTTTAATCCAGATTTTTTGAAGAAGGAAGATTACCCGTAATCTGGGCCACATCTTCTGCTGGAAGCCTATATAACAGACATGGAAGAAAGAAGCCTCTCTTTTTGCCTGTTTGCTCTTGCATTCCCTAGCAAGTCCATTCCCTCACTACTTCTTTGGGATTTCAATATGTACTGAAGATAAACTGAGACACCCAGCCTCATGAGCAACTGCTGGATATTTGGACCTTCTGTTCATAGGCAGCCAATGTTGGATTAGCTGGACCACAGCCAGTAAATATTGTAACAAGTCATTCATTCATATATATATATATATATATATATATATATATATATATATATATATATATACACTTTCATTTTATAACTTCTAGAATTCTCTTACTCTAGAAAACCTTGACTAATACCTTTCTTTTGAAAATTTTCTTTAATTTTGACATACATATCAACTTGATTTCATAGTTTTTACATTAGCCTTCTAAAGTTTCTCTTGAATTCTTTCCTCCAAAAAAAAAAGGACATGATTTTTTTTTTTAAAGAGAGGAAGAAATCATGAAGCTGAGTTGATGGGGAGGTGGGGAATATCTAGGAGGAGTTGGGGGAGGAGAAACCAGGATCAAAATAAATATATCATATGAAAAATTATTTTCAATAAAAAGGACAATGAACTTGAGGGAAGAAAATCTTTTTCCTCATTTGGTACCTTTCTAAACACTTTAAAAAATGTAGTTTTTATTGAAATAAAATAATGCTTAGCATAATATCTATTAAAAATATTTTTTCTTCCATCATAGTGAAATCACAAATATCTTACAGATTTCAGCTGAATTTGTGAATATTGCGAGTTATTAACTATTCAATATGATAGTTTGTTTAATAATAGGAAGGTTAAAAACACATTTGAAAACTCTGAAATTTATTTATCTGAAAACAGATTTTCCACATTAACATATCAGTAAATAAAATGTTCTACATGGTAGCATGAATACTCATGAATATTCATTTCTGAATTTATCAGCCACTTTCTCAATATATTGTGAATAATATTGAAAGGATTAAAAAGAAATTGTGAATTGCGTATATTTATATCTAATGGCTAAGGTACAATTCCAAATAGGTAATTTTATAGCATTTTGTCTCAAATTATGTAGCAAATTGGACTGAGTTGTGAGTTCCTGAAAGAGTATAAAAACCACTTCCTTAATATTTGTTTCACTTGCAGAAATAAAAACTGTTTTCAAATACCTTACCTATATGCCTTTGTTATATTTATTTTACTCTCAAATATATATATAATTTATCTCTTTGATCATTTTCAATTTCTAATGCCAAATTGGGAGGACTTTTTTCCCAATTTGGAAAACTATATGTACAATATATATCCCGTCATTTAATGTATGTGAGTCCTACCTCAAGCAAATAAGAATTTGACATTAGACATACTTTTTTTACACCTTTAAAATTATTCTTAAATTCACTCCCTCTGGGAATTCAGATATTAGAATTGTTTGATCCTGATACTCAAAGCCAATAGTGCAGAAGTCCTTTTGATTTGTTCTTGTTTTAAAATGAAAACAAACATTTCCAACTACTGTATCAAATTCTGTGCTGATAGAAAAATACACCTCATTAAGTGTTCCTTTGAAAGTCTATGACCACTTCTCAAAAGTCTTACAATGAATTAAACAGTATTGTAATGAAGTGGGCAGGGTTAGGGCATAGGAACATTTTTTTTGAATAATGTTCTTTAGGAAATTCAAATTTATTCCTGTCATAACTACTAAATGGTAAGAGAGTCAATGCTTTCACCTCTTCTAACTGTGGCATGATTTTTCTAACTGTACTACCTTATCTCTGTTTGAATTCCAAAGTTTTTTTTTTTCCTTTATTTTTTTGTAGTATGTAATCTGACAGCTGGTTATAAAATGGAAAATATTGTTATTTTAAGTCAAATTTGTTGGAAGCAAAATTGCAAAATTTGCATAATCTGTCTTTCAAGTTGTAACACTGAATTGGGCAGAATTCTCTTTTGTTTCTTCATGTTTACATTTTGTGATGTCACCTATAGGCATCTGTCCATAGAATTCTGAAAATATTTATTATTATCCTTTCTAGCTCTGTCCAGATGTTCAGCTACAGGGTAGTGTTACTGCCCAGATTAGTACAGCTGGTTCGAAGACACTACTAAATATGTACAGCATCTGTGGTTTGTCTTGGGAGGTTGAATTTCAATTAATTAAACGTGGAGCTAATTTACAAAGATCTTGTTTCTCAGTTAAACTGACTGTGGAGCGGAACTAATTTTTAAAGTCAAGAAGGATCACTTTAACAGAAAACTCAATTCTATATAGATGCTTCCAATCTAGTAATAGAATGGAAGTAAGAACTTTAATAAAAAGGAACACTTTCATTTTACCCAGAAACCATGAATTCATTTTTAATATTGCTAACAGAAAAAAAAACACATTATACATCTTTATAAGATTATATGAAAATTAGGCTAATTTCTTTTTCTTGGGACTTAGTTTAAGAGGCCATAATTTCTTTTTGTATCCTCTTGTCTTCATGTTTACTTAAACGTAAAGGGCAAAAAGTGAGTCAAAAGCGATCATTTCAACAACATTTATTGAGCCAAAATTAACTAGACAGCAACTACAGCTGATATCACTTATGATTACAGTTGAGATGTTTAGATGAATTTCCTAGCTTAACATTCTATTAGAAGGTCTTCTGTCATTATTTAGGCATTTGAATCATAGATTTCATGAAAACAAAATTCTAACAGTGAACGCTTACAAAACCTTCTCCTGAACATCTGCAGCAAATTAAATAAACTTGTAAATATAATAAATAAGCTACCTTGAAAAGTAGTGGGGAATAAATAAAATCTGATTTAGTTTGCGTTGGCTAGTGACAAATAATTCTATTTGTAATGGTTTTTGCATTCTCTGTAGTATGCATGCCAGATACCTGCTTGATACTAGGGATCACGAGACTCATTAATTTAAAAAAATAAAAAGGCATAACTGAAGAACAAATTAATATTCCATACATGAACATGGACCTGGAATTGTGTAGTGTTTGAACAATGAGATGGACAAAAATTCAGTGAATTTTAACATTTCTTCTTATCATATGGACTGAATCATGTCCCTCCTCAATTCCTATGTTGAAGTCCTGGCTCTCCTTTTCTCAGTTAGAGACTGAACATTTATGAAAGGATTAACATTGAATGGGGTTGCATAAGAAGAATGTTAATTAGATAGAAGCAATGGCTTGCCAAGGGGAGATGTCCTTTGGAAAGAGGAATAGAAAATTTCCTCTTTCCTTTTTACTTTAGACAACACTAAGAAGACTTGTCTACAGCTCAGAGTGAAAGTCCTTACTAGCACCTGACCATGATAGCACCTTTCCTTGGATTTCCATACTTCAGAACCATGAGAAAATAAAATTTCTGTTGTGCAGACCATAGTCTACAGTGTTCGGTTATTGGAATCCAAGTGAACTAACACAGGCTACCATGGCCAACAATGTAATACTGCATTATTAAGCAGGTTATGAAGCTTAATTGTGACTCCCAAATTGCTAAGGGTTTACATAGTTGATTTCAGCTTGCCGTGAAGTTATCAGTACAGATATTTAGAGAATTGCAATGAACAGATGAGCAAACTCGCATCAATTTTATTATTCAAGACAGTATATTTTATTTATCTTGAAGGCACCTTCTGGGATGCCACATTGAAGGAGGGTAGGAAGCAAATTATTACCTGTGTAAAGGACCCATGGGACCATTCCAGTTTCTCTGGGATTGGTAACAGTATCTTTCTTTTGAAAACAAGAGAAATTAAACTTTGCAGTATGTTGCTATTTGAGTGACCTACTCTGTGGAATTACAGCAGCAAGCTAATCCTTTAGGAGCGATGGCTCTATCAATCTTTGGATTTTTCTAATGTAGAAGCTACTCAATTGCATCTCAGAAATCAGGGAGGTAATTACTCATGCAGACAGCACAAAATGAAAGAAAAAAATGCAAGTTCTGCTGAGTATCCCTTTTAGAACACGGCTCGGATCAAGGCAAACAGCCTCCATAATCAGTCAAATCCCTGCGCTAATTTTTCAGGTGGTGAAGGCTGGAGTATGAATACATGCTATGGAAGTTAACAGCACTGTAGTTTTGAGGGTAGGTTAAGAAACAGGGACAGTAGAAGGAATTGCTTGATTTTAAGGAAGAGTTCTTCTGGGAGTATGGTCCAATTGATAAGTGTTCCAGGATTTAAGTCTAATGTGTCATCTGTATCAAGTCTCACCATAAATTAGAGCCTCATTTTATAAATTAGAAATGCTTTAAAAATAAGGAGATATTCTTTAAATAAGCCAATTGTAGGAAAGGATTTTAAAATGCTGTCATGATAGACTCTAGGTTACTTTAGGTCTTCGCATGGCCCTCAAATTAAAACCATTTAAACCTTTAGCTTAAGCCTCCATGTTGCCACAACAGCTTTGTCATTTGAGGAACTAAAACAGCTCCTCACTAAAGTAGAAGCTGAGGCACCACTATTACCACAAAGTGTGTGGTCAATGCAGTTGACTTATTCTGATTGTGCTTTTAATATTGTACACACAAGTGTGTTATAAGTAGTCTTTACCTTCTGCTCAAACTTTCATACCACTTAATCAGAATTGAATGTTTCCTATTCTCACTATTTATTTGAATATTTAACCCAGATTCACTTACATCTTTCTGCATAGGGAAAACAGGGGACGAATCTGGTTAAGCAATTTGTTTAGTAAGGTCTCTATGGTCATTTGTATTCCCGATGTGTTAACTAGTGGTTGTAGCTTTTTATTATTTAGAGCTTTTACATTTGTTTTTACACTTTTTTACATTTCCAGCTATATAAGAAAAGATCTGTATTATAACTATGTAAAAACGATACAACTATATTGAGTTGCTAGACTTCAAGTGTTTCTATAGCTGTAGAGCAAGATGAGAAACAGAGAATATTTACATTCCTACTCCATATAAATGAGCTATATATACTCTTAATTTTAGTATTTTTTCCTCCAAAGAGCTAACAGCTGTGACTTTTGCAAGTATTTGAGAAGACTTTGACAGCAGTAAGTTAAGAAACACGAACGGAGATGAGGACTCATCATGAGTACTGATCTTTTGTGTGGCCTTTAGAAATCAGAGATGCTGAGGTTTTATTCTGGGTGTGCATGTAATGCACAAGTGGGCTCCTTCTCTTCAGAAAGTCAATTTAAACTTTACAAAACCATCATAGTAGCTATTTATTGCATCCTCTCTCTTCTCTCTTTATACTTGAAACTGTTTTGTATTATATTATCATTTTATAGAAGAGTGAAAAATATCATGAATAATGTAGTCATTTTTGTTTTTTTCTGGTGCTGGGGATCAAACCCAACAAGTACTTTCTGGGCAAGTACTCCGCCACTATTCTATACCCCCAGCTCAGTGGCACAGCATTTGACTAGGTGAAGGCGTTCAACTTTGAAACTTTTGTATATTATTTTAATAATTAAAAGAATAAATCTCAATGCAAGGCAGCAGCAAATTAATAATCTCTTTTGAAATTTATATTTATGAATAATTTAAAATCTAATCCTATAGACCTAGATTCATTGTGCTATACCCCTCCCCCCCCCGAAAATACTGCTTTCTCGGACATATACAACAACTATATACAACAACTGATAGTCTCAAATGTTATAGAAGATGACAATATTAAAAGTGTATATTTCAAGAAAAGGTCCACTGATGAGGTAGCATTTCAAATGAACCTTAGAGTGGTCATGGAGATTGCTACAGGAAAAGAGCTCAGTAAGGCTTCACTCAGACTAATATGATTTTGTACAAGGTGGATATCAATTAATGGGGAAAGACATGATGTGAGCAATAGATCTGACAGTCAAGGCAGGAAGTAGAAAAGGTCACAACCAGTATGGTAGCAATAAGATCATGAAGGACCAGAAGAACAAGAGGGGCGATGGGGTGACTCTGGTCTAAGTGTACTGTACACATACATGAAAACATTCTAATCAATGCCGTGTACAAACTATTAAAACACAGATTTAAGGATGACTACACAACTGAGAATAATGATGGCAAAAAGCATAAATCTGATTTTGAAGTATAGAAAGTAAAAAAAAATGGTCTAGATTAAAAAAATACAAATTTTGAGTTTGCTTTAAACACTTGGAAACTAGGAGGATCAGGCATTTGGAGACATATTTGGAAGGCATTTATAGTAAGTGTGGGAGCAAGGCAATGGAAATGGTTTTGTTTCCTGAATAGGAGAAAGTGGAGATGTGATCCTTTGTGGGCAGAGTGTTAGCAAATGGTTACACTTTCTTGGGGTCAGTATTTTAAAATGGCTACTCTTACGTCATAGAAACTGAAAACGTTTTTCAAGGAACTTTAGTTAAAATAGTTTAAGACTCAGAGACGATAAAGAGAAAGCTAAGTCGTGCAGTGGTGGCACACATCTTCAATCCCAGTACTCCGGAGACAGAGGCAGGCAGATCTCTGTGAGTTCATATATCACTTGGCTTTTCTACTTTGACTTATTTTATTATTTCTATGTGGTAAAAAAGAAATGATAAGAGCCAATGACCCAAGAGACTTTTCCTCTCCTTAATCTCCTTCTATGTTTGATACAAACATTCTCTCTCTCTCTCTCTCTCTCTCTCTCTCATACTATAAGTTGAGTGAAATTTCAGGAAATAGCACCTTTCCAGTTAGAAGAAAAACAGCCTGAGTAGCACTAGAATACTCTGAGGCCATGTCCTTCCTCCACTAAGAAAGCATCCACTTCTTGTTTACTCAAAAATAAAATAGTATCCTTGGAAGGAAGAAAAACATATGTCTGCCCTCCAGAGTGAACCTTCTGTTTAGAAGGAGAAAACAGCAAAAAGCTGTTCCTATCACTTTTCATTTTTACTTTAGAAAACACAAATGTCTTTTGATGTCAAAATAAAAAAAGCTGGTATTTGGATAGAATACATTTCTCCAGCCTGGAAATGTTCAGTCCAGTCATACGAGGACACCAATGCTGAGAAACCATCCCGCTCTTCTTACTTTTCCTCAGGATCTTACAATTCTTTGTTAAGAGGTTGGGAAAAAGGAAAGAAACACCCAGGGAAGGAGGTAGGCAACAAAGTTGCACTGTGTCGTCTGCTACCATTCTTATAATCTCCTTCCTTCGGCTTTGTGATGAAGCAAACAATTATAAAACAGGGCACTCAGTTGAGAAAACAGTGGCGATGTCAGCTGTGAGCATCCTTGTAATTTAAAGCAGAGTCTCAGGAGCGCTAGAGCATCTAGTGGCAGTGAACCATTCTCAGAGAGAGGGAGAAGGCACTGGTAGGAATTCCAGACACATAGGCCCTCTTTAATCTTCATATAAAGCTTAGAGCAATTCTAAAAGTCAAAATGGAAAACAGAAACTTCATGGTATTTTACATTAGAATTAGGAGCCTTGGCTATGAAATTGATCATTAGCCAATGTTTGTTCTGCTTCTTTTCATTTTGAAATATTTTAGTTAGCAAACAAAGTAATGAGTCATATAAGTTTTTCATATATATATATATATATATATATAAAATCATTGTATATTGCCTTCCCCCAAGCCTTCTACAACCCCCTTGTTGTCCCTTTCTTCCCTACAGAGTCTGCTTTCTGCTTTTATTTGTCATACACACTCTGTACCCCTTTCCTTTCCCTGACACCACACACACACACACACACACACACACACACACACACACACATCTGGGTTCTGCAAGAGAGAAAATGAGAAAATATGCAATGTTTAGTTTCCCTTCCATTCCTTTCTGTTTTCTCTGCTGCACGTCAAACTTCTTCCTGCTTCTCATGGTGCACCTTCACTTTCATATTCAGGTATCTTAGGTATTTACCATACACCATTGAGGTATGTCAAAATTAATCTGTTGGGGACTAGAGAGATGACTTGGCAGTGAATAGCACTAGCTGTCCTTTCAGAGGTGCCTTGTTCAATTCCCAGCACTCACATGCCGGCTCACTACTGTCTGTAACTTTAGTTTTAGGAGATCTGATACTCTCCACTGGTCTCTATAAACGCTGAGCATATATCTGGTGCACAGAGATGCATACTGGAAAAACAACCATACATGTAAAATAAAATAAACAAGTCAAAAAATTAATTATTTTTGCTTTTTTTGAGAGAATTCGATTCATCTTTATTGATTTTTGATATTTTAAAGGATGATCCAATTTTAAAAGTTTATTACTTTTATTTATGTGTATATATCTATGTCTGTGTATACTTTATGTGCGCGCAAGTGCCATGCCCTCAGAGACCAGAGAGGGTGTTAAATCCCCTGGAGCTGATGTTACAGGAGATGAATTTGGAGAACAGAACTTAGGTCCCCTGGAACACAGCACCCATTTTTAACTACTGAACCATCTCTCCAACTCCAGAAAAAAAAATCAGTTTTTAAAGTGCATGTATTTCTACAAATATTGCCATTTGTTTCTATTTAGCACTTTAATCATCAAGCAAAGATGCTTCCATTAAATTAAAGTAATTTTTTTCAAAGTTAAACTGGGAAAGCGTGAACTGCAGTCTTCTGGGCCTAGCACTGCCACATCTTCCAGTCTTCCCCCATGAGCTTCACAGTGACTCTGCAAGTTGACATGGGTATGGAGACTGAAGCTCAAAGCTGTTTTTCAGTGACTCGGTTTTGTGTTTGGGCCAAAGTAGGTTGACAGGTTCTTTCTTTGGATGTAAAACTCATTTTAGCAAGTGTCATGACCATATTCTTATACAAGCTCCCAAAAATCGATAGATAAATTATTTGAATTAACAAATTAAGCAGGTTAACTAGATATAGGGTCAAGTTATAACCTTAGTCACAATTCTGTTTACTAGCAACACGAGAAATTACAGAATTAAATTAGAGAGGCCAGTAACTTTTTAGAGTATTAAAAATGCCAACATCCTAGGAATGGTAGAAAAGATATGTAAGTCTCCACAGCAAAACATGATAAAAAATCTCACTGACAAGAACAGAATAAAACCTAAATAAGTGAAGGTATATATCTATGAACTAGACATATTGGTATATGACGATGTGATTTAGACAGGTCTTAGTTTGTATGCAAAAGTTTCTTACAAGCTGGGAATGTTGATAAAATGCGCGTATAATTATACAGTGTTATGGGTAAACTGACAGGAACAGATACAAAGTTCTCCATAGGGAAGGAACTTTGCCTGCTTGTTTAGAGAAAGAACATAATAAGGTGAAACTACAGCAGAGCCCCTAAATTCCCTGAATGTCAGAAATGAATGGAGACTTAGGCTTGGGAAAAGACGAATAAAAGGAAAACGATCATGGGTATAACAAGCAAGGATGAGATAAAGGAACTAGGAGTAAGACAAAGCTTAATACTGTTGTCAGGGTGTATGCAGACATCTTGGGAAGAACATGGAATTTCCCTGTGAATGGAGAAAGGTTTGGCCAATTATATGTATTTGAAGTTATAAAAGGATTGATAGGTTGAATCAGTAAAGTGTATACTATTTCTAAGCAATCAAGTGCACATTTACGTTGGCTGTCTTATAGCTTGAGAGTCACTTATGAACTAAACTAATGTAAATATTATGAAAAAGAAAGGCTTATTTTGATATAGAAACAGTAAATGGGAGACAATCTTAGCAGCCACAGAGTGCCATTATTAAGATGGACAGCAGGTTTGGATTAGGGCCATTCCTATCAAAATCTAGCTCTGTTGATGGAGGCCAGTTTCCATTTTGCTGAGAATGACCCTGTTAAATTTATCATTCGTTGTAATTACTACATTGGTTGGAAAGAAAGAAAAAGAAAATGACTCTGTCTTATGAAGTGTTTAAGTTTTGTGGATGTCTTTGATGAAACCCTTGTGTAGGTTCAAAATATGAAAGCAAAACCGAACATCTGTGTTACGCACACAGTCTTGCCCACTTCCATGAACCTCACGTACCTGGTTTGCCCTTGGACCATTCTCTACTCTCTTATGCACTCTTCTGTGTCCCCGCAGATCTACCTGGGATACATCAAAACTTGTCATTTGGTTTCCAGATGGAAGCCCAACTGATGGACATTCAATGGGAGAAGGGCTACTGGGTGGAGACTGTGGGCCACCTGCTGTTGATTCTGCAGGGTTGCATGGTGGTTGCCTACACCCACCCTCAAGGAGGTAAAATCCTGTTAAAGAGTATCCTCAGAGATGCACCATCTGTTTCTACCCTACTCCATGACTAATACAGTATCCACATATGCATGACTATGCTTTTCTCCTATGTAAAAATATATGTTTTACAATAATTACCATTTTCGCCTTCAGCCTCTAAGCATCTGTAGAGAGAAAACAAGAAGCTTTCTTTTTTAAAAAAAGACAAAACCAGCAAAATATTTAGCTTGGCATTCTCTAATTTTTTAAAATTATGTTTAAACAAAGCAAAAACATCTGGTAACTGGAAACAAATGCTTGCAGTTAATTCTTTTTTCATTTATGTATATTCATTAAATGCCAGCTTCCTACAATGGGCTGGGAAAACAGGTATACCCATGCTCCTTTGACATTTATATGTCACGATATTTGGGAAAGGAAAAAGAGGTGGTGACGGCTGCAAAAGCAGCAAGTGAAGACTCTTGTGAGAAACAAGTAGGCTCAGCTCAGGAGCACGCGTGTATTTTAAATCAGTTATTTAAGGTAAGGCCTGAGAAACAGAGCAAGCACAAGGTGAGAGATGAGACAGGGCAACCCTGTCTGTCCTTAAGAAGTAATGAAGGAGCTGGTTTTTATGCTATGGATGCTTGCTTCATGAAAAACTAACAAAAGATTTTATTTAACCCAAAAAGTAACAACTACATCAATTTTGGTGAGACATGGCGATTTATGGGACTATTTCTTCTTTTGTAACGTTAGCATGAAAAACAATGAGCTTCATTATGACAATGTAACACATTGTTCTGACTTGTCCTCCTCACCCCTGCTCTCCTCAGCACGTCTGCTGCCCCGCCTTTGGCTTTCTCTATCCCCATTAAGTGCTACTTCTGCTTTCACGTTCACATATTCTATTGTCTTATGTCCTCTCCTCTCTGTCCCCTCTCATTATTCTCTTTCTGTATTCATTACCTGCACACACAGACATACGTACACGCGTGTATACAATAAACATTTTATTTCCATATATTTTCTGTACAGTGTATTGGTTCTTCTGTACACTGCCATGAAAGTATATAAAATGGACCTTGAATATGTTCCCTCTGTACGTGCCTCCCCTTCCTTTTCCCACCTCTCCTCATTCCTGTTAGTCCTCTAGACTCTTTTGCTTCTACTTCATGGCTCACATAATGTATACTAGATTTTATATATCTAATATATATATCTAATATATATATATATATATATATATAATTTTAAATACGGTTTTCATATATGAGAGAAAACATGGTCGTTTTCTTTCTGAATCTGGTTTATTCCACTTAATATAATGGTATAATTTCAAAAATGTCATGGTTGCAATTTTATTTACATCTGAATAAAATTCCATTGTTTCTATGTGTTTCATTTCTTTTATGCATTTATCCTGTGCTGAAAAATTAGGCTGTTCCATTTCTTAGCTATTGTGCATAGTGCAGCAACAAACCGGACGGCTAAACATCTCTGTGGTATGTTAGATTTCTTTGAGTTTATACCTAGGATTTTATAGCTGTATTATATGATAGTTCCACTTCACTTCTTGGGAGACCATCAGTATTGATTTCCTTTGTGGTATTATAGGTTTACCATTACACCAGCATGAATAGGGGTTCCCTATTCCCCTGTATCCTTAGCAACATGCAGTCTTTTGCTTTCTTGTTGATCTCCATGTGACAGAGATAAGATAGAATCTCAAAGCAATTCAATTCCCATTTCTGTGATTGTTACGGATGTTACTTATAAATAATTACTGTCTATTTTCTTTAAAATGTTTTATAATGTTCCGTGTGTGTGTGTGTGTGTTTGTGTAAGTGTCACAATGAGTGTATGTATGCCAGAGGACAATTTGTGGGAATCAGTACTGCCCTTTGACTACATAGATCCTGAGGATTGAACTTGGTTACTAGGCTTGGAGGCAAGTATTTTTACCTTCTAAAGCGTCTTGACAGACCATTATTGGCCATTGCTTTTGACAACTTTCAATTAAGTTAATTAACTTATTTATTAATTGAAAGCTATCATTTCATGTGTAATTTTTGAAGTTCTTTATATATTTTAAATACAAATCCCTTCTCTGAATCTGATTTAGAGTTGGTCAATATATTCCTCCCATCCAATAGCCATCTCTTCATTCTGTCTCCTTTGCTATACAGGAGCTCTTTAATTTCATGGAATCTCATTTGTCAAGTTTGGGAACATTGGTGTTCTTTATGGAATGTCCTTGACTATGATTATATCTTCACATGCTTTGCCTAATGTTTGAGTAGGATGAGAGATACAGATCTAACTTTATTCTTTTACATGTTGGACAACATTGGCAAAATTAGGTAACTGTAACTGTGGATTTTTTTCTGGATGCTCTTTATTCTACTCCATTGGTCGACCCATCTATTTTTTGTGTCAATACCATGGTGGTTTTGGCACTGTGGCTGAAATATAACTTAAGATTGGGTGTAACAATACCCTCAGCATTAGTTTTTCTGTTTGGGATTGCCTTGGCCTTTGTAATTCTATTTGAATGTTATTTTTTTCTAGTCTGTCAAGAATATCATTGAGATTTGGGTAGGGGCAGTGTTGAATCTGTCAATAATTTTCAGTTACATAGCCCTTTTCAAAATATTCTCCCAATTCATGAGCATGGGAAGTTTTTCCACCTCTCAGCATCTTTGATTTCTTTTTTTCTGTGTCTCAAGATGTTTTCATTGTAAAGGTCTCCCACCTCTTGTATTAGATATACTGCTAATCTCTTACAAAAGCTATTGGAAGGAGAGGTTTCTCCCCAATTTCATTCTCATTATTGCTATAGAGAAAAGCTACTGCTTTTTTTATGTTGACTTTATATCCTTTCATTATTGTATTATTATTATTATTGTATTATTGTTTAATAATACAAGTATTACTGGTTCTAAGAGTCTTCTGATGGATTGTGTAGTCTTAAGTACAATATAATGCCCTCTGCAAATAGGGATAGTTTAACTGATAGTTTCCTTCTCTTTTTTCATTATTTTTATTTCTTGCTTTTCTTGCTCTAAGACTTGGTTTACTATAGTTAGTATGAATGAAGAGAACGGACACCCTATGTCTTTCCAGATGTTAGAGAAAATTCTTTCAGTGTTCTTCTGTTTAGCATAATGTTAGCTATAAGTTTGCTGTATGTGGTTTACTATGTTGAGATATCTTCCTTCTTGTCCTGATTTCTTCAGAACTTTTGCCATGTAGAAAAGGTGATCTTTGACAAAAGTATTTTTCTATATGTATTGAGATGATCATGTGATTTCTGTCCTCAAGTCTATCTGTGTACTTTATAGCTCTGAATTTGTGTATGCTTTACCAATCTTGTGTTCCTTGCATGAAACCGATCTTGTCTTGCTGCATCATCCTCTCAGGGAAATTGGTCTGTAGTCTTCTTTCATTACTAGTTTATTGTCATGTTTTTATCTGAGTTCGTTATCAGGTAACGCTGGCTTTGTAGAAGGAGTTTGGTAATGTTTCTTTTTTTATTTAATGAAACAGTTTGAGAACTGTTGGGGTTAGTTCTTAAAAGTTTGGTAGAAATCAGCACTGTATCTTGCTTGTACTGGACTTTTTTATGTGTTGAGAATTTGAATTACTATTTTAGTCTTATTGCATATTATAAATCTGTTTAAATTGTTCAGATCATCTCTATTGAATTTTGGTAGGTTGTATGAATTAAGAAATTTATCCCTTAACTATCGGTTTTCCTTCATGTTGGAATGTAAGTTTTCATGTTATCTAATTTTTTTGAGAATGTTATAAAAGCTCCGTTTTCCTCTCTAATTTTGTTAACTTGAATTTCTTTTTGTTAGTTTGCCTAGGGTTTTCCCAATCTTGTTAGTCTTTGTAAATATACATACCTTTGATGGATTGTATGTATTATACTTTTTAGTCCCTACTTATTTCATATACTAGTCTTGTTAGGTCTTGTCATCTATTGGATTTGAGTTTAACCTCTTCTAGTGATTTAGAACCTTGAGGTATATAATTAGATCATTTATTTGAGATATCTCTTTTATTTAATTGCATTTGTGTGTGTGTGTGTGTGTGTGTGTGTGTGTGTGTGTGCATGCATGTGTGCTCATGCATGCATGTGTGTGCCAGAGTGTAGTGTGAAATTCACAGGACAGTTAATAGGAACCGATCATTCCTTCCATCATATGGTTTTCAGGGATGAAATTCAAGTTGTCAAGGCTTGGTTCCAAATGTCTTTAGTCATCAAACTATTCACTGCTCCAAGTTATAGATTTTTCTGTTAGGACTTATGGATACAAGCTTTCCTCTTAGTATTACCTTGGGTGTATCCCAGAAGTTCTGATAGGTTGTATTATCATTTTCATTGGATACTAGGAATTTTGAAAAATTTTCCCTTTGATTTGTGTATCTTTTGAAAGCATATTGTCTGTCTCTAAGTATTTGTGTAGTTTCTTTTATCATTGATTTCTAACTTTATTCCTCTGTGGTCTGATAAGATACACAGAATTATTCCTATTTTTCAAAAATGTTTGTTAAATTTGCTTTAGAGCCTATGATGTGATGAATTTTAGAAAATGTTCCATTTCCCAATGATACGGATGCTTTCCCCTCAATCTCTTTATTGGATCAAGTCTTTAATTCTTTTAATCCAGCTGATTCATAATTTAACTCTGCATTTTTTTTCTTATTTTTAGTTTTGATCTGAGAGTGTGGTACTGAAGTCTCCCACTGCTGTGTCAAGACTCATGTGACCTTTACTTCTTTTGGCTTGCTCTACAAAGTTGGAAACTCTAAGACTTGTTGCATAAACGTTTGAAATTATAATGTCTTCTCGATGAACTGCTCACTTTATTGGTATGCAATGTCCTTCTTTAATCTCTTTTGACTAGTTTTGTTTTAAATTTTACCATATATAAGAAGTACCACCACAGCTTGTTTATAGCTTCTTTCTTGACAAGTGGTTTATATCTTCCTGTTTATACATCTTTGTTATCTAAACAAGTTCTGGGAGACAAAATAGCTGGATCTCATATTTTAAATCCAGTCAGGTACTTTGTGCCTTTTCATTGATGTGTTGAAGTAATTTGCATTTAAGGTTGTTATTTAGAGAGAATTCCTATTTGTTTCCCCTTCCCCTTTTAGTATAGTTTGTTGGTGTCTTGGGGTTACTTTTGATGTGATAAAACACCATGATCAAAAGCAACTTAGAAAGGAAAGGAATTACTTGGCTTACATTTTCACCACATCACTGTTCATCATTAAAGTAAGTCAGGATAAGATCTCAAACAGAGCAGGAAACTGGAGGCAGGAGCTGATGCAGAGGTGGTAGGGAATGCTTTTTTACTGGCTTGCTCCTCATGGTTTGCTCAGTGTGTTTTCTTGTATACCCAAGGGCCACCTTCCCGGGCATGGCACTGCCCAGAATAGATTGGGCCCTTCCACATCAATCATTAGTTTAGAGGATTTAGTTTAGGGCCCCAAAACTTGCCTACAGGTCAATCTTATAGATGCATTTTCTTAATTAAGATTCTTTCTTCCCAGATGACCCTACCTTGTGCTAAGTTGACATAAAACTAGCCAGCTTAGTGGGTTTGCTTGCTTGGGCATTTTTGATTTCTTCATGGATCCTTTCTGTTCATCTGCTACTCTAGTTGGATGTATTATTTCCTGCATTATCAATGAGATTTTCTTTCTTTTTCCATGTGTAGTATTCCTTTAAGGATTTCCCACAGGTTGTCTTGATTGAATGATTTTCCTTAATTTCTATATTTCTTAAAATATCATTTGCCCATCAATTTTATGAGATAACTTTGAAGGACATGGCAGTACTTGTAGATGGGTATTTAATTGTAGGACGTGTCATGTCATTCTAAATTTCTTGGCTTTTAGGATTGCTAAAGATAGATTTTTTTTTTTTTTTGGTGTTTACTTTTTGTATGCAAGTTTGCATTTTTCCTTACAGCATTTGGTATTTTTTTTTTTCAGCTTGGAATTTTTCTGTGATGAGTATAATATATCATGGAGAGGTTCTTCTTCTCCCACGTCTATTTTGGGTTCTAAACATCTCTTATATTTCAATATAAAGTTCTTTTCTGTTTGGTCAATTTTCTGTTATAATTTATCTAATAAACTGTCTATGGATTTTTACTTTGTCTCAGATCCTTTTTAAGTTTGTTCTTAATTCTTAATTCGTAAGTTTGGTCTCTTGATTGTATCCCAGGCATTTTGGAAGTTTGGTCCTATTCATCATATTTTCTTTGTATATATTTGAAGTAATATTATTTCAACTTTGTCCTCTATTTTTGAAATTATTTTTTTCTGCTTAGTTTTGTCTGATAATTTTGGTTTCTGTTATATTTTTAATTTGATTGAATGACTCTTCCAATTTCCGATTTCTTATTTGATTTTTTTAGTGTTTCAATTTCTTTGTTGATTTTTTTTCTCCAGGGTTTGTAGTTTCTCCTCCAAGTTAGTTATCCTTTTGTTCACTTCGGAAACTTTCTTGCTTACATACTGAATTGACTTTCTTACTTCATTCATTTCTTTTTTATTTGAGCTCTTTACATGGTCATTGATCCTTTCTAAAAACAGACTCTGAATTTTTTCTTTGGCATACTGTCCATATCAGTGACTTAAGTTCTTATTATAGGGAGTTGTGAGGCTGTTGTTGGATCATGGTGAATTCATGTCCTATATTCCTTGTGATTCTTTGTTGTATTTTGTGTATTTGTTGGAATGAATGTTCCCTTTTGCCCTTTCTCCTACTCCTTCCTTCCTTCCTTCCTTCCTTCCTTCCTTCCTCCTTTCTTTCTTTCCTTTCTTTCTCTCCCTTCTTTTTTCCTTCCTTCCTTCCTTCCTTCCTTCCTTCTTCTTTCTTTCTTTCTTTCTTTCTTCTTTCTTCTTTCTTCTTTCTTTCTTTCCTTCCTTCTTTCTTTCCTTCCTTCCTTCCTTCCTTCCTTCCTTCCTTCTTCCTCTTCTTCTTTCTTTCTTTCTTTCTTTCTTTCTTTCTTTCTTTCTTTCTTTCTTTCTTTCTTTCTTTCTTTTTCTCCTTTTTTCCTTCCCTTCTTCCCTCCATCTCTGTCTCTCTCTCTCCCTTCCTTCCTTCCTTTCTTGCTCCCTTCCTGCCTCTCTTTCTTTTTTCTTTCTTTCTTTCTTTCTTTCTTTCTTTCTTTCTTTCTTTCTTTCTTTCTTTCTTTCTTTCTTTCTTTCTTTCTTCCTTCCTTCCTTTCTTGCTCCCTTCCTGCCTCTTTCTTTTTTCTTTCTTTCTTTCTTTCTTCCTTCCTTCCTTCCTTTCTTTCTTTCTTTCTTTCTTTCTTTCTTTCTTTCTTTCTTTCTTTCTTTCTTTCTTTCTTTCTTCCTTCCTTCCTTTCTTGCTCCCTTCCTGCCTCTCTTTCTTTTTTCTTTCTTTCTTTCTTTCTTTCTTTCTTTCTTTCTTTCTTTCTTTCCTTCCTTCCTTTCTTTCTTTCTTTCTTTCTTTCTTTCTTTCTTTCTTTCTTTCTTTCTTTCTTTCTTTCTTCCTTCCTTCCTTCCTTCCTTCCTTCCTTCCTTCCTTCCTTCCTTCCTTTCTTATCTTTCTTTCTTTCTTTCTTTCTTTCTTTCTTTCTTTCTTTCTTTCTTTCTTTCTTTCTTTCTTTCTTTCTTTCTTTCTTTCTTCCCTTTCTTTCTTTCTTTCTTTCTTTCTTTCTTTCTTTCTTTCTTTCTTTCTTTCTTTCTTTCTTTCTTTCTTTCTTTCTTTCTTTCTTTCTTTCTTTCTTTCTTTCTTTCTTTTCTTTCTTTCTTCCTATGTGAGTCCTCTTGGTAGATTTTATTTACTAATAGTTATTTTCTGCTGTCATTTAATGTGAAGAAACTAAAGTTCTTCCTAATGATTTATCAGCTGTAATAGTTGGTTCTGGCTTGAAGTAGGAGATTCTTATTTACTTCACTTATGCACTTAATACAGTTCAGAATTGAGAGCATTTGGGTGCTGGTTGAGGAAAATGTAGTTTATAGATTTTTTTTCAAGTTATAAGGATCATATGTAGGGAATGAAATGAGGAAGCAATTGGGAAAGGAGAAGGGAGGAATATTTGAACTGGAGTTATGGACAGTTGTAAGCCACCATGTAGTTGCTGGGAACCAAAACTTTACCCTTTGAAAGAGCAACAAGAACTCTTAACTGATGAGCCACCTCCTGAACCCCAATGATTTATTTTCTTAAGAGCTAATATAATTACAAGATAACTAATACATCAATTCAATGCTACTCTAATCTACTCATCTCAATTCCCATAGAACCTAATTGCTTTTCTCTTAAGCATTGACACACTAAGAATTAAAGGCTACACCATATAAACCTTTGCAGAAACGTTATACCGCATCACACCACAAGTGTGTAAGCAAGGATAGAGGCAATAGATGAATGGAAAATAGAGAGGGTCTTGGTGGCCAGTAATCCTCAATGTCAGGATAAATGTTTTGAAATTTATCCCATAAACATCTTCCTCCAAGCTCATTCATTAAGCCAGATCTTTGCAAATCCATAAGACCCAGTTGGATTAACAAAAGTGATAAACAGAATGAACTAAAAACAGGTGAAAAATAGGCTGTGGTCTTGTAAATTACCATGATAATTTTGTAGATATTTTAAACTGCAAAGCAGAATCAATTTTGGAAGAAAAATCTTAGCTGAATAATTATGTGTAATAGAACACATTTAACTCTGAAAAATCCTTGTAATATGTAGATTTTACATTGTGAAACTCTAAATGCCATTCACTTAGTTTGTTGTTTTAAAAAAATTGAAAGAAAAGGGAGTTTTATATTTTCTGAAACAACTGGATTCACTCAGTGCTTGTAAACTTGGGGGGCTTATAGAAATCTTCACATATTACAAAGTGGTCTGCAAATAACAAGGCATTTTATGAAAAGTTTTTGTATGATTTGCTTATAATGCTTTTAAAATTAATAACAAAACAATATACACTATACAATATATATTATTTGAAAAAACTACAAAGCATATATACTGAGATTAATATTTAATATTTATAAATCCACTATGGATATTGCTTTTAGTAGTTTTTTGATATTTATCTTTCATGCATTTTCACATAAAATATATCCTAGACTGATGATTTACTACAAATAGGCTATCGTGGCAACAAATATTAACCTATGCGATCACAATTAGTAGTTGTATGATATGGAAAGATATGGAATAAATAAATCATTTTATTTAAGCATTATTTTGATTGATTTTCTTACTTTGCAAACTTTTACGTATTGAAATGTTTTCTTCTTCTTTCTCTCCCCATTTCATTCCTCTTCTCTTTTCATCTTTCTTTTTCCTTTTCTTTCTCTTTATCTCACGCATACCATGTCTGTGTATATTGGCAGATTAACATGATTACAAAGCAAAGCAAAACAACAAACAAACCAACAAGTAAGCAAAACCCAGTGTATTGATTAGCATTCTATGGTTTTGCATATGGATTAACTTTTTTTCTGTTTGGTTTGTAGTATTTCCACTTCTTCTCTGGGAGGAAAGATGTTAAATCCAAGTGGAGCTAAATTTGCACGTTTTGATGTACAAACAAACTGATTTTTCAAAAAGTGTGTATGGCTAAGTTGTAAGTACTCATTTCAGAAAATTCAAACATAGAGATGTGTGAGCTAAATGTAGGGATTCTTATTCTTAAACTGATTATCTTGGCCGAATTGAAATATACTTGATAGTAAAAGTAGTTAATAAATATGAAATTATTTCCAAGACACTGATGTACCAGAAATTTCTCAGAATTAATCTTCCAATAATGCCATCCATTTATTTCCTGTTCTTCAGTATCACTTCTCAGAATTAGCAATTATTAATAGCAATATGTAAGTTATATATACTTTAAAACCAGTATCAAGTGGACATTACAATGTAAATTTTCTTCTTTCAAGTCAATGTTAAATAATAAACTCACTACTATATCACTCCTTACTAAAATGGTTCCCTATTAGGTTGTTATATACAGCCATTTCTCTTTATTATCTATGTATGCTCTGTCTTTCTCTGTCCAAATAATGCTAGAGTAGTGGTTTTTTTTTTTTGGCTACTAACATGAAGGAGATATCCAAAAGTAATTTAGAGGTTTTGGTCCTAAGCATATGCTCATTTTCAGTGTTACAGAGAATAACATTTTGATCTTTGTCATGATGTGTTCACTTAGTCTTACAAACATACCTTTTTTCACTCGTTGGTAAACTGAAACATATCCAATCCTTTCTGAATATGGAAAACACTGATATTTTAATATACTAATTTTATTTTCTTTGAATAAATGACAAAACTATTATGTATTTGGTACATCTTTTGCCTATTTGTTTGCAGTATTGTTTCTGAAAGTTGAATTTCTTTGTCAGGTGGCCTTATTTCTATTATATATTCCATTTATCACAAATGTACTCTCTCACCACATGAACTGTCAGAGAATATAATCTTCATTTCAGAGACTGAAATATATTTATTTTCATGCAGTTAATGATAATTCATGTACAGACTCAACATTTCACGAAATAAGCAAACTGTGGTAGTATGTACCACCATTGAAAATGGTTGTAGTCAATTCAGGAAGCAAAGTAACATACTTGGAGTTTCGGGTGCAAATGTTTTGAGTTCTGAGCCCTTTTCCTAGTTGTAGACAAGTGAAATCTTTGAATGCTATAGTAGACACAACCATTCAGGTCTCTAGTCTTTCTTTCCAAGGCCATTAATTATAGTCATGAAAAGTTCCTCATGAACTAGCTACCACCCAAAGAACTCATCTTCAGACCCCATTGCTTTGAGATTGGAAATGACTACATACACCACAGAAAAAACATAATGAATCCACTGTACAAGCTATACTGCCTTTGTATTAATATTTTCAGTGAATAGCAACTCATTCACAAGTGACTAAATCACATGTCTAGTAACCTAGACAGGACATCTAAAGAACTAGGCTGTTAACAGGAGCACTTATTGATATCTGTCTATAGACTTTGTCTTCTTTACCAGCAGAGTGACATTAGAGAATGTGGGTTGCTCACACAGAAAATCATGGTTTCAAGTGTGAGTTGTCTGGTGAAGGTGTGTTGTCCTTTATAATGTAGCCTTGAAAGTGTTCTTAAATTGCTCTGCCATATGCTATGGGCTGAAGCAGTCACAACGTGGATATCGACATGAAGGGAACTTGGACAAGGCCCCTCTTTGGGCCAAATAACAGAGAATTCAAACTATGATTTTAAAGCTACCAAAGATGGTGTATTTTTTTTCTTACCACATTTCACTCATTCCTTGTTATGGCTACAAAGCATTTGTGTCTTATGAAAAGTAGGTTTTACCAAGCTTTCATCTATCTTCATATTTTATTTTAAAAACTAAAAAAAAAAAAATCATAAAGAATAATGGGTAAAATTAACTAAATAACTGAATTTTCAAAAATTATGAATCCCAGTTTAATTCACATATGGATAGTAACTCAATTTGAAAATCAAAATATTGCAAGATTCCAAGGTGCCATCTTGTATCAAGATGAAGGGTGAAAGGATTAAACCTTGTTTGATGTTTGGACATTATAACATTTGTATCAACTTCTGCACTTTATACAGTTAATCTTTACCCCTAGTCCTGTTTGTGTCAGGGCAAACAGTTTTTCTGAGCTTCTCTAATGTTTAAATCTAGTCAAATTTGTGAGTATTTTCGATAGTGGAAACTATGCATCTAACAGAATTAGAGTCTCATAATTAATGGGCAATTTATTCTTTTAAGGCTTCAGCAAGTTCTGTTGCTAATATTTTACAAGCTGACAAGAACCAAACCCTATTTTAAGGTACATATTTATCTATCTGTATTCAAGTGTGTGTCTTCGAGTATAGTTTCATTTATACTTTGTGAATAAATCTATATGTTAATAGATGTTCTGTTTTACATGATAAAACATAAACAATTTAAATCATAGTGCAGAACAGCATTGAAAGACATTAATTAATAAGTATGGATCAATGTTCAAAACTTAATGTTCTTTTAAGAAAGATCACCTATTAAGCTCTCGTGTATTTAACACATATATGCTTCAATATATTTGATTGGGACATTAATAAAACCTTATTGCTTATATTAGCATCCATTTGTATAAAACAATTAACAGAGAGTAGAACCAGGCACAATACATTAATCACTGATACAAGAAACGGAACAATTTAAAGAATTTGTTAAAGATAATTACTTTGATAAAAATAGTAAAATCAAATGGGACGCATTCGCTTAACTAGTTCATATGCATGAAAAGTGTGAGGAGGTGATGTTCAAAGACCATAACAAGGGCAAAGGGATGGTCCTGTAATAATCAATTCACCAGGCAAAATGATTATGCTTTGTGTGTTAGCAAAAGACTTGGATCTTCATTATAATGATCGATAGTATGTTTAAGCTGTGAGTCATGTCTAAAAAGTATCTGTTTATTTTTAAAAATACACATATCACCATTTTATAAATCTTTTTAGAATGCTCACAGATACTTTCAGATTACAAAAAGGGAAGGTGAACTGTGTATCAGTTTTGAAGATGTCTTGAGTGCAGAAAATTTTAATTTGGCTTCATGAGATAATCATGAAATATTTCATTTTCCAGAAGGTATTTAAAGATGGAGATACAATCTATTACACAAAAACTACTACAGGCCTGGCTAGTCATTTCCAGGAAATTATTTAAAATGGCACATTTTGTAAGATGTTCCCTAACTGATTTACTGTTAATTTCTGGAGGCGACAACCCCTTTGTTAAAGTATATCAAAAAAGGCAAACCTAACCCAGTAACTGCCTGAACTCATGTCGCTTTGGATAGTATGGAAGCAACAGAGTAAAGTAATATAAGTCCTTGAAGTATCAGGGAAGACTAAAACAACACCCTCCTTAGTCAGACATACCACATTAGTTTTTGCCTGGTTCAGTTTTGTTATAATCATATTCCTTCCACACCATGCTCCCTTATGTTCCACTATTTTCCCAGAGGATGTCTAGTTATCAAAACTACTAGATGGAAGCTGGTCCCTGGGTAAGGTTGTAAGCCTTGGAAAGATCCCACCACCACTGCCACCATCACCAGCACAACAACAACAACAACAAACAACAACTATACTGCAGCCAAGAGCAGGAACAACAAAACAGGCCCACAGTTCAGCTAAGTTCCATATCAACAACACATATTTTCAGTGTAACCACACACCATATTACATGGTGAAATTAAAATTTAACTAGTAGTCTTGTATTTTACCTGCACTCAGTATAGGTACTGGATCAGAGGAAAGAGGGACCAGGGACTGCTAAATACCAAATTCCTGATGCCCTAGTTTCCTCAAAAAAGGAGATTCTACTCCAATTTTCCACTTTATGGACTCTCCATTTTCAACTCCTTTTCTTCCTTTTGAATTTTGTCTCACTGTCCACCTATATAAGACAGAAAAGGTAGAATACATCCAAAACCTACCTTAACATTTCAACTGAAATGCAATTAGTCTGAATCCAATTCTTCTAGTCTTTCTGTTGCCATTACAAAAATGCTCTGATTGACAAAAAGCTTAGGGAAGGAAAGGGCTATTTGGCTTATACTTCGAGGTCACAGTCTATCACTGAAGGCAGTCAAGGCAGGAACTCAAGCAAAAACTTGAAATAGAAACCATAGCAGAATGCCACTTGCTGATTTACTCCCATACTCATCCTTACCTGTTTTTTATACACCTAGGACCTGTGCCTAAAGAACTGTGTCATCCTTAGTGACCTAAGCTACCTGACATCAATTAGCAATCAAGGCAATCTCTCACAGACCTGCCTACAAGCCAGTCTTCTCTAGCTAATTCCTCTTAAAGGACTCTAGATTGTGTCAAGTTGACAATTAAAGCTAAAAAAGACACAATTCATAAAATAATATATTGTCAGTGAATATTATTTTCTGTTATGAAACAGAAATAATTGTTATATTCCTGTTTCATTGTTATATTTCTGTTTATATAACTGAGTATTCTCTGATACTTTCCTTATGATTCTATTGTCAAATCTTCCTCAACAGTTAATGCAGTGGGAACATCACACAGATCCAGTAATATCTCTACTGTATATTTTGTCACCATAAAAGTTTTTTTTTTATTTATGATCAGACCCTCATCTGCCCTTTAGCCAACATTCAATCCATTTTATGTACATTTATGTCTATTCTTTCTTTCTCCATTTCCAGACCTCAATCTGTCCACTGAGACCTTGATCTTTGATGTGGAACTTTGTCAATTGCTGTCTGAAATGTAAGCTCCTGCTCTTCACTGCATAGGGGCAAAGCTGAAGTCTTCTTCTAAAACCAAAAAGGCTCTGAATGAATAAACACTGACATTTTGTGTTGGGTGCTGTAAGACACAGGCTACTCCAGCTATGAAATGTTGATTAGAAATTTCTGAAAGTGCTGTATGGAAGAACATTATTTGTCCTATGTCTAGTATTTTCTCAAATTACAAGAGAGCTTTTTCAAAGCCATTTGTCACTGACTGAGTGGGAAGACAGTGGCAGGCGGCATGCTTTTCACTAAGCATTGCCTAGACTGCTCCATAGGAGTGAAGCGAATTTTACTTCTTTGTTCAGAAAAAACATTAGTTGCAAAGATTTTTGGCGTGAATTAACTTATCCTGGGAGTGGCTTAGTGGAGTCTGAATAGTTAGTATTATCACTCACATTCTCCCTATTCCAGTTTGCTGAAGGAGGAATGTAGGCTTTTAGTACTATGTATAATTTGCATATATGTAAAATATGTATGATACATACTACACGTACATAAACAGTATGAGAAGAGTTCTCTCCATACCCTTTCTCTCATTTTCTGAAGTCTTACTATGTAATTTAGACTAGCCTAGAACTTTTGATCATCCTGTCTCACTCTTCTGAATGCTAGGGTTAGACTGAACCACCATGTCTGGCTAATACTCTTTTAAGGGAAGAAGAAAACTGGAAGTCTGTCTCTGTCTCTCTGTCTCTCTGTCTCTGTCTCTCTCTGTTTTGTGTGTGTGTGTAAAATTCATGTAATTAAATAATCCAATATCTATGCAAGCACACACAGATAAAGTATAATAGTTACCATTTAAAAAGAAATTTTATCTATAATTGTATGTGTGTGTGTATATGTATTGTACATGTGAGCACAGATGTCCACTGAAGCATAAGATACTTGTGGAGCTGGAATTATAGATTGTTTAAATTGTCTGATGTGAGTGCTTGGAACTGAACTCAAAAGCTCTGTTAGAGAGGCACACAGTCTGAACTACTGAGCCAGCTGTTTGGCTCTAGAGCAGTTGTCTTTTAAGAGCTGAATGAAACTGGAAACCCATGGAACATCAAACGTTTTACCCCATCAAGTTTATAGCTACAAATGTCTCCAACCCCAGTTAGTATATTGATGTATACATAATAAATAACATGTAAAATATAATAACCTATCTCATTTCTTCTGTGTTTTTATTTTAGAAATGGCTATCAGAGAATGCTTCTGACAGTCACCTATTAGCCTTGGCTGGACACAAGGCCTCAGAGAAACAGTATGAAAATCTCCTCCTTTCCATTTTCCATTGAGTCTGAGTTCCTAGACTCAGGATCAGTTTTTGAAGAATATATAAAATTGATTTCTAAGGCTGGATAAAATCAATCATCCAACTGTATTGGAACATTTTCTGAACTTTACACACAACTGGCAATATTCATGCTTTTAAAAAATGTATACTTAAAGTGATAGAATAAGGAAAAAATGTTCCTAAATTAACACATAATTTTTGATTCATTTATTTCTGAGATTATTATTATATCATTTCTCCCTTTCTTTTCTTTCCTCCAAACCTTCCCATATACCTCTTCTTACTCTCTTTCAGATGCATAACCTCTTTTTTCATTAATTGTTGTTACATGAAAATATATATATATATATGTACATTTATATATATTCATAAATATAACCTGCTCACTCTATATAATATTTGTATATATATTTTCAGGCTAACTATTTGGTATTAGTTAGCCAAATGCTGTGCTCTTTCCTGGAGAAGACTATCCTGCTCTCAGTATTTCTTAGTTGCCTATAGTTTTTTGTGTAGGATTGCTGTTTCTAGATTTTATGGAGAGTGGTATCATCCTTGCTAACCTACATTTGGGCAGTAATGTTGGTGAGACATGTTGGAGACACAGTATCATAGCAAAGTACCTGATCCTCTGGCTTTTACAATCTTTCGACCACCTCTTCTTGTGATGTTCCCCAAGCCATAAATTTGGGAGTTGTAAATTTATTCGTTGAGACTTTGCTCAGCAACTCTATGTTTTTGATTGGTTGACATTACAGAATTCCAATGGATATTATCCATCTGTGGCAAAAAGAGGTTTTCTTGATGAAGGGTGAAGACTACACTTATTCATGGGTATAAGAACAAATATTTAGGATGTAATTAGGGATTATGCTGGTTTACTAAAGTACTGGTTGTACATTTTCATCTATGATCTTTGACTTCCCTATCCCTGGGTAGTTGGCTAAGTTTCCTGTAGTAGGTATAGTTTCTCTCTTGTTTAACAGGTCTTAAGCACAATTAGAGAGTTATTATTTATTGAGAAGATATGCATGCTGCTACACAGCAAACCTATGCTTATTGTGCCATGTTGGTCATTTTGTAGAGGAACATTTAATCTTTTAATCCAGCAGCATGGCTGCTCTAGCAAAGGATTATATTGAAAGGCTTGTGTGATAGACATTTCATTTCTGATCTGGGAGCATGGCTACTCTAGGGTAGAAAAAATGTTAGTACATGTCTTTAATCCCAATCTCAGGATATAAAAAGAGGCTCACAGTTCACAGGAGTTGGATTTAGTTCAGAGAAAAGCAAAGTTCAGAGAAACAAGAGGCAAAGCTCAGAGAATAGAAGCAACATGTAGAAGCAAAGTGGAAGAAGATAGCAGAAGTAGAGAGAGAAGCAAGGAAGAAGAAGAATCAAAGAGCTCAGAGAGAGAGAAGCAAGGTAGAGGCAGAGGTGGAAGCAGACAAAAAGCAGAGTAGATAACTAGTTCAGTCAAACAGTTCAGTTCAGAAGGAGAAGCCAAGAAGAACAGAGTCAGTCCAGAATAAGCTAAGAGAGAAAACAGAGTCAAAAGCAAATGATTTATGATTTACAGTTCAGAGTTCAGAAGACACAGTGAGCTGAGTCATTAGTAAGTCTCAGAGGCTGAAACATTCTAGATTTAGGTTTGTAGATTAAATTGTATGGAGGCTGAACACTTCTAGGTCTGAGCTAGCATCTTGAAATTTAGATTGTGCAGAGGCACAAAGCTTCCAGGTCTAGGTGTAAGATTAGATTATACCAAGGCTAAATCCCTCTAGGATCAGAGATTGAATTACCAAAGAATAAACTACCCTTGAGAACCCATGAGAATATTCAAGTAAATATACATCTATACTTACATATTTTGTTTCATTGATATCTTAGCTATGTATGACTGCCGGTTGTTTTTTAGTATAACATACAATTTTATTATAATTATTATTCTTAATATAGACTTCAATGAATTTTCAAATTCTTTGAGTATACTATTTTGTGAGATGAAGGTGAGTTCTTATGTAAGAAATGCATAAAACATGCAAAACACTCACAAATAACATTTATAATTCATACCTAAGTTTGGGGTGATCAAAACTGAGCTTTTGCTTCTTACAAGTTTATCACCAGCTGCCCCCTCCCTGCCATTTCCTCCAGCTTATCAAATTGACCCAGCCACTCTATATAAGTTTGAAGTGTTGGAAGTATTTATTTTGTTGATTTGTTTTATTCTATTTTATTTTTGACAAATTTCTGGATTCCACTATCAGTATCCCCTGTTGTTTTGCCTAAGCATATGCTATACTTCTTTGACTTACTTTGGCTCTGCAAAAGACAGCTACCACCATAATCTGCCAAGAAGACTTTCCCCACTATGATTCTTCTAGTAGGCACCAAGGCAGTGATGTGACATTTTAAAGCACAAATCAAGTTGCGTTGTCTGATGAAAACCCTTTAGTCATTATTTTAATGTAATTTCAACAAAATCCAAACTTTCTATGATAGCCCACCACAGGTCACAATGTTAAGCAGTCCTGTCTTCTTCTGTGTTTGCAAGTCTTGAGGGTCTGTCTGTGCTGATATTCAAGTCATTGTGGTTGTCTTCATTAATCCTAGAGAAGCAACAGTTCTCAGCCATTTCTACTCAGATTCTTCTTTTGCTGGCTCTCAGTTTTCCTCTGGCCCTTGGCTTGTCTTAACTGTCTTCAAGTTTCAGTGAGATGCAGCCTGCCTTGACTCCTGCTGCATTATTTATTGAAGCCTCTCTTTCATTCTCCATGGTACTTCTCACATTATTTTCTTTGCAACACCACTTACTGTGTGAATAATTACAAGTGTACAGCTTCCTTCCATGTGTATTTTTCGGTGTGTGTGTTTACATTTTATTGTCAGTCTCTGGAAGAAATCACCTTTGAAAGGAATGACTGTCTTGATCAAGGAACAAAGACAGATATACAACAGGTATTCAACAAATATTTCCTCCATGAACTCATTTTTTGTTCTCTTTTCTCCCTCTCCTTCCACTTTGTATTTCTCTTTGCCACTCTTTTTCATAAGTAATATATATAATTTACACACTATACTAATATATATTACATTTCTGATCCTTTATACATATGAATTTTCACTGTAATGTTTTAGAAATGTTGACTTCCCAGTATATTTCTAGATTATATTTATGACACAATTGCACATTATGATATTATATACATAAATCATAATCATTCTATCATGATGGACATTGAGATTGCTCAATATAATTTTTCTTTAATGAGCAGCCAATACAGAAATAAATTTCTTTCCATTCTCCTCTTTGCTTTTGGTTGCATTCAGTTCTGTAAAACAGATTCTTACAAGTGAAAATATTTTGTCATTTAAAATAATTCTCTTAAAAGGCTTAACTAAAAATGTAGAGTTTTCCAATTTCTGGCCTTTATCAAAACTGATATTAGCATCTTTTAAATATTTTAATTTTTCATATAAGATGAGATCTCACTTTTGAGTTGCTTAAACTTGGTTATCAGGTTATCAGTGGTGATGTTAATATTGTTCTATGTATTTATTTCTTCTGGGAGTATCTCCTACTGCATTTTCATTTTTCAGTGACACTATTTTATTCTTTCTGCTTGCTTATGCTGCTTTTAGGTTCAGATTACAATATTAGACTATTATGTATGTTTTCCAAGTCTGTGTCTTGTTTTTATCATTGGCTATTAGATCTCTCAAAAGTCAGAAGTATAAAGGAATTAGCCATTTTTAACAGAATGGTTTTATGGATTCCATATTTGAACGCATTAAGTCCTTTCCATGTTCAAAGTATTAAAATAGTTATAATGCTTTCCTCATATGTCATGTTGAACCAAACTACATTTATCTTCTAGTAGTCGAGAATCGACACAGACACTCACTACTGGACAATGTGTAGAGAGTCAGAGATTTTAAAACACTCAATTCTAAACGACATATCTTAGTCAAAGTACTCCCTTAAATGTTCTGAGATCTATGTAAAGGAGGAGACAGAAAGACTGTCAGAGCCAGAGGTAGTGAATGACTCCAAGGAGACAGTTCTTCCTGATACAACAGGACTGATACATATGTGATCTTACAGGAACTGTGATGACATGCACATGACATACACAGGTTCAAAGCAGACAAAATTGTAGCACTGAAAAGAAGAAAATAATCATTTGTATCATTGAAGAGGACAATGAGTTATATACTAATTATCGGAAATCAAATTTTAAACTTTAAATACACTGTTAAAAATTTGACTATCAGATGGTTAACTTCCAATACTAAGGTTTTATAAAAAGTAATTAAACCAAAGAATATTAAATGAGATTTGTATATTGCAAAATAGAGAGAGCCATCCTCTATAACAAATATATAATTCTGTTCCTTTAATTAATACCATAGGCATGTGAAGATACAAAGCAAGATAATATGTAAATCAAAGGAGAAATGTATACTGAGCAGTCAGCACAACATTTTTTATTTTTCTCAGATATTAACAAAATTAACAACAACAAGAATACAATGGATTCAAATGAGATTATTTATTATACAAAAATGCATTTAAATGCATTCAAGTGTGACTTTTGCATCAGATGAGAAAATAAGTTACATAATATTTAAATTTCTTGCCTATTCAGAAATTTTGAATAAAACTATTGAAAAATGATAAGAAAAGAAACTAAATTACATAATATAAAATTATCAAAGACTGTCAAAATAATGTACCATTGTCCCACAATCTATTAAAACATTTTAAAACAGCACGTTGCATAAATTTTGTAGAGAAATGTAACATCACTGAATGATAAGCAATTCTGCAATAGATGAAAGAGTTAGGAATGTCTGTGAATACTTGGTATGAAAACCACAGCAAGGCTGAGAAAATACAATTTATGGCAATAGTTATTAGAAATCAAGGGAAATTTAAAACATTGTGAATTTTATATAGAACAATAAGTAATGTTCATTAAAAATAGAACATTTTGTCCTTACTTTTTTTCTGTTCTTTCTTTGTTCTTAGAGTTTTCATGTAAACTGTTCTTAAACTTATTGTGTAGATGAAAATGCCCTTGAACTCCTGATCCTGCTGCCTCTTGCTTCCAAGTGCTGTGATTACAAGCATACACCACAACACCTGGCTCAAAATTGCAATGCTTCTTGAAAACAGTACTAGTTTCCCTTAACAGTCAACGTGCACAGTCTAGAGTCACCTGAGAAAGAAACGTCAGTGAGGGATTCCTCAGATCAGATTGACCTATGGGTATGTCTGAGAAGTAATTGTTTTGATTGGTAACTGATGTAGGAAGGCGCAGCCAAAATGTAGATGCTACTATTCCCAGGGCAGATGGTCCTTGGCTGTATAAGAAAGCGAGCTAAGCAGGAACCTGGGAGTGAGTTAGCAAGTAGTGTTCCTCCAAGGTTTCTGATCTGAGTTCTTTGAGTTCCTACCCATATTTTCCTTAATGATGGACGGAAGCCTGTAAAATGAAATAAATGATTTCCTCCTCCAGTATTCTTTCAGCCAGAGTGTTTTATCATGACAACATAATGAAACTAGAACAAATCTTACTATGTTCTGGGTATGTTTCTAAGGCCATTGCCTTTAAACACACTGAGACTTTAAAAGAGGCCTATGGTGAGTAATTATACTTTTCATATAAATAAGAGGTTGAAAAGTAAAAAGATTTGTATGTTTCTTAAGTTTGCCTTAGCAACTTAGTTGTTAGCAAGTTGGTAAAAGTTAGTATTAATTGTAGGCTGAGATTCGGTAAAATAGAGGAAGACCAATTGACCACAAAATTAGTTCTCAAGATTGTTCTTTAAAAGAATCAACTAATGCAACCAAATCCAAAGAAAGTCTGATTGAGGAGAAAGTAAAGAAAATGCAAAGATAAACATTAGGAATAGAGTAGGAAAAAGTCAAAGATATGGGCTAGAGTTTAAATATTTATAGGAAGACTATACCTAATATTACAGCAATAAACATTATGACTTGAATGAAATGAATGATATAAAATATGAATGGTCGGATAAAATATAAAATTAAAAATTGACTCTAAAAGGAGGAGTTTTAAAAAGTCTATAAAGACCAATATTGATAGAAGAAATTTAAATATATTTAAGGATTTGTCTCTGAAAGTGGATGGCTCAGGTTTTGGGGTGAGAATACTCATTTATTTAACAAATATTGACTGATTTCTTGTTCAGAGGATGGCAGTCCCTGTATGGAGCAAGTTGCTTCATCAGCAAGGTCACCCAGGCAATTCTTCCATGATATTCCTGTCGCTCATGGAATCTGCACCCCACTGTTGTAACCACCCTGTGAAATCCAAAGATTCTTATGTTTTTTGAAGTACAAAAATGTTTTAATCCAGAAGTTTTTTGTTTCCCTTCTTATTTCATACACAAGGTGTGTGTGTGTGTGTATAAATTTAATAGGGATACAATTAATGCTAATTATGTAGAACTGGCTCTAGCCACAGGGTAGTTGACAATGCATCTCAGCTTAGCAATGTCTGCACATCCATTTGCACTTTAGTTTTAGAACTTCTTGTAATGGACCATGAGGGGGACTCAAGAATCCTACTTTTCTGTAATTCTTTTAGATGACTATATCACTTTTCTTTTGCACCTTAAATCACCCATGATTACTGATATTTTCTTTCTGCTATGGAAAGTCTTCCCCCTTTTTTTAATAATGAGAAAATAAATTGATTCAAAGAGCGTATTCTCTAGAGTCTGTAATGTAGACCTGGCCTTCATCTGTGTCAATCACCCACTGCTTTCTTGTCGTTAGAGATTGTTGCCCATGTTCCAGCTAAAGCGAGCTCTTCCAATCATGTTTAGACCTCACCTCTTTTGTACTCCAGAGGGTTTATACTGTAATTCTCTTTCTCTCCTCTACAGTATCCTCCAGAAGTAAAATCAAAACTAATTTGAGGAAACATTTTGTGAGCTCTACTATCCACTAAATAATTTTGTCTCTCCCAAGTTCATCTTCATAGTTCATGGGTTGATGTTATAAATAACTCTTAATGTCATGGAGGAGAGATGGAGCTTGGGGATGGGATTAGGCTATTAATATGAATCTTTTGTTTGTCAGCCAAATTTCCTTTGATAAGAGAAAACATTTGGCATAATCAACCTAAATAAATTTTACTTCCTTGCTCACTTGGCTCCACTGTTCCAGGTTTGTAATGTGGAAGAATATCATGAGCGAGAGCATGTGGCAACAACTTGCTCACTTAACTAATACTCCTTTGAACACATACCTTCTGTTATCTTCTCTATCCAACTAATGCTCATCAACTGAAATCTCCTCAACCTCCCAATAACCCACTATCTATGAATTTTTCAATGAATTAATCCATTGATGAGCTTAGTTGTTTTATTTTTCAAACCTCCACATGTGAATTCTGTTGCATTAGGGATCAAACCTTCAGTATAAGAGCGATGCAGGGACCTTTCAAAACCAAACCATAATGCTTCACTCATGAGATACAAAAAAACATCTTATCAAAGCTCCTTCAGTCCTTTCTATCCTGTGAGAACACAAAGCGAGGACAGTATCTACAGCCCAGGACATATTTTCTGCAGGCACTGAGCCTCCCCAGATGGTGAACACTGCTGACCTTCAATTCTGATTCCTCAGCCTCAAGAACTATTACAGCAGACAAACAAATGCTTGGTGTATAAGCAACTCAGTCCACAGTATTTTTGGTGAAGTTCAAATAGACAAAGACCTTTTCATATCCCCATACAGGTTCCATCCAATTGTTCTTATTTACATAAAACGTCCTTGAAAGAACTGACTATATGTGTTGTTTCTTAATTCATCATCTCCTATAATTTATCACACACACTCAAATCAAGATGTTATCTCCAGCTTCCAGAAAGTGGCTCTTTTCAGTGTCATTGGCAATCTGCTTTATGCTAAATCCAGTCATCAGTTCTCATACCTGGATGGAACAGAATTCAATAAGGATACATGATGTGGAAGTAGAAGAGAGGCTGGGAGTGGATAGAATTAAATGTTGTGGATGGGGAAAATTAATAATATTTGTTTGAAAATGCCATAATGAAGTCTAATACATTGTTATACTAATTAAAATTGATACCAGTATCTGAAAATGATTGTTCAGGGAACATCAAAGAAGTTTATGAGAATGGTGCCTACGGAGTTATCTGTTGTGAATTCTCCATGATCACAGAGCACATTGTTGCACCTGATAGCATATGGACAAATTTGGCCTTTCCTCCTGGAAACTCATTCATGTGGCTCCAGATACAGCCTTAGGTGTGATTTTTCTTTTGTTATTGAGGAGCATTCGCTATCTGCTTTACTTTGTTGACTTCCAACAAAGAGAGTGTCCCATTTGCAGTGACTCTGTGGGTACCCAACGTTGTGTGCAGATGACTCATGTGTTTACATATCCTGTGGAGTTTTCTCTCTTAATGTCTGGATTCATTTATTCAGTGTAGTATCTAGGATCCTAATTTCTCCTCTCAAACTCTATCTGTTGTTCCCTTTTCAAGTTGCTTCCTTATATTCTAACCTTTTCTGGAAAAGCCATGCTTCGAGTTGCTCAACACAAACCTTATAGTCATCCTTTCTTACCTCTACTCACCTATCCACCATGCCACATAAAGTATTGTCATAATATGATGCTCAGTATAAAAGGCATCTCTTTATTTTACAGTAGACTTTATTAAATCAAGTCTAACATAGATTCTGTACTTATATTTTTCTGTCATTGCAACTGCTGAGAAATGATTTCTAGATCCAGGAATTTCAATACCGATATTTAGTAATTTTACTTAGTCAAGGGTAATGATTCATAGTGCATGGTTTGCAGATTCATTGAGGCCTCTGCAAGACAACTTAAACCCTCCAGTGATATTGTGATTGAGTATGTTAGTCTCATTTTCTTTTGGGTACTATGGAGTTTTCCAGAAGGTCTGTCGTTAAACCTCATGACTGCCTGTGATTGCCAAGAGAATGTACTATATGGAATGTGCTTTAGGATGATCAGAGCTTTAATTTCTACTGTGGTAACCACTAATGCAAATACATGAGTCATTTATTTTTTATTTTATTTTATTATTATTTTTTTTTTGTTGTTTCCAATTTTTTTTGAGACAAGGTTTCTCTGTTGTAACTCTGGCTGTCCTGGAACTCTCCATGTAGACCAGGCTGGCCTTGAACTCACAGCCATCTGCCTGCCTCTGCCTCCCAAGTGCTGGGACTAAAGACTTGTGCCACTACCGACTGGCTTGTTTTCATTTTGTGAGATGCAGTTTCATGTCGCCAGGGCTATACAGCAATACAGCTGTACAGTCTACAGCAATAGATGACTTTTAAATCTTTATATTCTTGCCTCCACCTCCAAAGTACTGAGATTTCGGGCACCTGAGTTTCCTTGAGTTTTTCATTTACAGTTAGATGTGTAGTACAGTATTGATACCAAAAATATTTGAGGAACACTGTTCTAGGTCAACATTTAAGATGTGTAAATATTCCAGTATGGTTAAACACAGGTATATATGTGTTTTATGAGACTTCTTAGCCTAAATATGCTAATAATAGCTTATTAGCAGTGTAGTTTCTAGAGTACAGTTTGTGGAATTCACTCTGTACTTCGGTGCTTTAGCCTTTGATTTGGAACACAGGATGGCAAACCAACTGGGAAAAAGGGAAGCTGACTGTCAGCACAACCCGAGAGGGTTTTCATTTTATTTTATTTACGTGTATTGTTGTATGCTGAGTGTACAAAGGTGACTGGTGGTTGTAAGATACCTAATGTAGGTTCTGAGAATGCAATTCAGCTTCCTTGCAAGAGCGGTGTGTGTCTTTAACTTATGAGCCATCTCTTTAGGTCCAGGGAGGGATTTCTTTTTTAATATGTGCTATAGAGTATATAGAACAAAATGTATTTTGAGCAAGTTTCACCATGATTCTTATTTGACTCACACCTCTCTCGTCTCTCCCACAATCTCTCTTCAGCAATGATGAATGAAAACATCTGTTCAAACATAAAGGTGCCAGAACAATATCCAGACACAAAAAACATATACACACATACAGACAGACAGACACGCACATACACACAAAGGAAAACTACCTAAGTCGTTATAAATCCAGTGTTTCTGTGTAAAGACCATGGTATCTGTGTAGGAAATATTGCAACAAAGTGAGAAATGGTTAAAAATAGGAAAGAAGAATTTTAGATACATTTTGATAAAGAATTCAGTTGAGCTTAATTACTACTATACAATGATGGGGTCAGAAAGTTTGTAAGTTAGCTTAGAGAGGATGTTGATTTTATCCATTCTGGAATGAATGTGTCCTTCTTAAATTCGTGTGTTAAAATTCAATCTCTGATATTTGCATAAGGACTTTGTTAAGGTAATTAAACTTAAATGATGTCTTAACAATGAAGCATCAATCTGGTAGAATTGAGCCACTGTAAGAAGAGTAGAGTAAAGGAAATACCCTGTGCCATATGTCAACACTATAAGAGAATGGCAATTGCCAAGCTATGAAGAGATCAAGTTGGTTGTAATGCGTATCTTAAGCATCTATTCTTTAAAATGGTAACACAATAGATTTCTGTTGTGTCAGATGCCCAATCTACAATACTTTTAAAATGGCAGCCAGACCTATCACATTAAAACATAAGAGACAAGCATGTGCATGGCAGAAAGGGGCAATAAAGATGGACGTAAGGAGCAAATTAAGAATTTCAAAATATTAGCACCACATTAAGATCAATGGAGGAAAACCCCTCATAAATAACCTCCACTAGCATGCTTTTTTATGCTTTCCTAGAAAAGGCTTCTAATTAATCACTGCCCCAAAATATTTCCCCTCACAGGTAAATGTCATCAATGTCTATTGAGCATAATAACTAAAAATTGCTATGAATCAAAACAATATATATTTTACCACATTTGATAATCCTCACTTGCTCTTAAAGTTTTATTTCTTCAAATTAATATGTAAAAGACACATCCCAAGGGCAGGAATAGAATGCTTCTGTTTTTTTACTTTGGAAGTCTTATTGATTCCTTCATTTTCTCTACTGTTGGGCCTGTACTAGCCAACGCAGTCCCCTGTAGAGAGATCTCAGACAATTCCCAAATGTTTTGAAGAATGCTTTAGTGTGTAACTTCTGCCAGAATCTAATTAGCCAGGAAACCTGGATTTGGGACACATTCTTTTTAACTGACTTCTTTTTTATTTTTTTTCAAACCCTATTCTCAAAAGGACTCTTCAAAACATTGTCTTCATAATTATCCATTCTCTTTATTTTTGGCTTTTCCCATAATGGCTTAAAAATTCTTCTAAACAATAAGAACAAATGTTATAAACAAACTCTTTCACAGACTTTTTCTTCACACCCTCCTTTTCTTCCTACACGTTGATGACTCAAACAAAGACGATACCTCACAGAGCAGATTTTTGTCAAGCATGTACAGAAACCGCAAACCTAAAACAACGGAGACACGGGCCAACCAGCAGCAACTTATCGATACATTAAGTTTTTTCAAAATGACTTCTCTGTCATAACCAGAAGAAGCTGATCCCATTAGCAGCAAGCCAGTCTGAAGGAATAAAGGCTGTTGCCCATTCCAGCAGCGGTTCTGCCCACAGAAGAATGCAGCATGCTACAAGTGGAATTTACCCTTTGCCCTTCGCTCCCCCTCTTCTCAAACCAAGAAGCATTGTTTGCCCTGTGAGGCCAGCTTTTCCACCAGCTGAAAGGGGCCGTGGCTTATTACTAAAGGATCTCAAACAGTTTTTGAAATACAGAGTTTTTCATTAAGTTAGAAGAAAAAAGACTTAAGTTTGCCAGTTTTCAAGAAATTAAAATTACCACTATTCTCCTAGCCCTTTTTTTACATTTTGTTTTTTACTTTTTGGTTTCCAGAGTACATTAACAATTATGGATAATATACAGGCAAGAAAACTCACTGATTTCCAGTGTTTCGAGTTCTACTTTTTTTATGAGTTTCAAAAAAAAAAAAAGTTTCATGAGTTTTACTAACCTTGAATGAAATAAATTAATTGAACAATTTAGGAATATCCTTAAAGCTTCAAAAAAAAAAGGAAAAGAAAAAGAAAAAAAGAAGAAAAAGTTGCTATGCCAAAAGCAAAAGTCCAGCAGTGAGAAGAAAGACATTTGTTCTCCTCTGAAAGAACAAAGAACATTGACTGGCTTGTTATAATATAAATCATGTAATTAAAAATCAAATATAAATGTAAAATACAAGAATAGGAGTACGAAAAAGTCATAGATAAGAAACTGTCCAAGTGTCTTGAATCCTGTTAATCGGCAGAAAAATCACTAAAAATTTTAACATATGCTTGAATTACCATATACTATGTAAGAATTTGCTTTCACCGTGCAAACATTATCATTTTAGCTTTTTGTATTAAAAAATCATAAAAGAATAAGATAAAAATAAATTAAAAAATAGGAACAGAAGGAGGAAGGTCCTGAGAGAACCAAAGCAGGCCTTTCTATTTCTTCAAGTTCCCGGTTAGTGCTGAGCTCCTAGCTCCCCCTGGTTTGAACGGCAAGAACAGAATGTGTGGAAAGAAGACTGCACGGAGTAATGAAATGACTGTCACATAGGGAAGGCAGGGAAGAAGAAACAGCCCTGGAAAGAGTTAAAATGCCAGATATTCTTCTCAGCTTAATCAACTCGAATCTCAAATTAAGATCTGAGGTTTATTTAACTTTCCTTTGTTGGGGCAAAAGAACAGAGTTCTTGTCAGAATTTGTTCGGTTTTCTTGTTGGTAGTAATATGATAAATGCTGTACAAATACTCCTTGATTTCCTCACCGTCTGCCCAAAATCCTGCAATAAAGAGTTAACTGAATATATGCATATCTCAAAAGCATTTAATTTGAATTTTAGAACAAGATTGTAGTTAATTCACTTTTAAATGCTGTAAACTTTCTTAACTATAAGAAGTTAAATTAAAATTTACATATGATATATGATATGTTAAAAAGAGACATATATAGAAAGTGACAACAACAACGGAGACTCAAAAACTATTGCTAACCTTCCCTGATCTTTTCAGAAGTTGAGTGCAACATCAAGATTGAGGAGTGTTGCTGGTTAAGTGATCATAGGGGGAATAAAAACAGAAGACACTGGCCATGTCTCCTTAATTACTCAGTTTCAATTTAAATGACATGCCATATTTGCTACAGGCAGAAACCAAATCCTTCCAGCAACACCCACTCTTTATCTTAGTACAATAGAGCTCCTTGGCACCTACTAGTGTTTTCAGAGTCAGAATCAGTTTAAAAAGATAGAAAGAGTTTCTAACATTAGTATTTTTTTAAGTGGCCTGAGTTTCAAGGGCCCTTGGGGTAGGTACTAGTTTCTTAGTTGCTGTGGCAAAGTAATGTGCAAAGGAGATTAAAGTGTATTCACTTTCCATTCCCTTCATTATCTTCCTATTTGCATTCACAATCCACAAATTTATTTATTGTGCATTGAATTTTGAAAATATTTACAGGTTCATGCACAATTAGGTATAGAAGACTATAAAATCTTTTAATCCAGGATGCTCTCTAAAAGGATCACATTCAAGGCCTGTGTGATCTGGCTGGAGTGTAGCACATGCCTTTAAGTAACCCAACTCAGAGGGCAACTGAGGCACACTCCATTATTCCCAGATCTTGGGATATAAAAGAAAGCAGTCAGTTTAGAGGTAGGTCACAGTTCTAAGTTCATGGCTCTCAGTTTATGGTTCTCAGTTCCGTGTTCACAGTAAGTTCACAGTTAAGCAGTAGAAATTGAGAGCATGGAAGGAGATTGAGTCAGAGCATACTAGTCAACTGAGAAGTGGAAAGTCAGGGGCAGAGTGAAGTACAGAATGAATACATGCCTTTAATCCCAAGTCTGCGAGTGAATCAGAGTGAGACTTGGCAGTGATCTCTGAGATGAATCAGAGTAAAGAGTAGACAAATGATTGAATCAGAGGAAGAGTTTGCAGAGTGCATCAGCGTGAGGACATGTCAGTTTTCATGATATAAAAGCAGGGTCTCAGCTCAGAAAGTCAGACAGTTGGCTAGAAAACCAGATAGAACACAGAGACAATTCAACAGGAGTCAGTGTCAGACAGGAAGAGTGAGTTTGGGAGAAAGAGCCAGCTAACCCTGAGAGTCAGTTTGAAGCCTAGTGGAACAGTTAAGTCAGAGATGTTACTGGAGTCAGAGTCAGAAGAGTTCATTCAGAAACAGTCAGCTGGCTCAGAATGTCAGTTTGAATTTGGAGAAGAGTTTGAGCTGGAACAGTGAGTTGAATTAGCCAACCAGAAGAGTCAGTAGAGTTCAGTACTGGTCTGAGTTCAAAAGGAGATAGAGTGATTCAGTCAGAAGTATGTCTAAGAGGCTGAAATGTTTTAAGTTTAGGTTCTCTGAGGGCAATTCCCTCTTGTATCTAACAACTGGCAATATTTGTTCTCATTTCTTTCTTTTTTTTTTCTTTTTAGAATTTCATATAAATAGAATAAAATATATTTTTTATTTCTAGTTTATTTTTCACTTAGCATAAAATATGTTCCATTATAATGAGTTGATTGTTCATTTATTCACCCATCACTATAGGCTCTTATTTTTTTCTATTATTAATGCAGTTCTTAGGAACATTAGTACTAATACTCCTATGTGGACATGCTTTATTCTTTTTAGAGAAATATCTTCAAGTGGATAACTAAGCAGTACAGTGATGCATATTTAAAATATTGTCACAAAATATTGTCTAAGTTTTCCATTTGCTCACCATTACCATTTCATATGTAGCATTTTTTGAGTGTATCTGAGTTCCAGGTACACTACATTCTTGACACTTGGACAAGTTTTAAATTTTAGCCACCAAGTTAGTCACACAAATCAAATGTTTGTGTCTATAGTAAACTCATTTGTTGAATCTCTAATCTCCAATAGGGTGGTATTGAGACCAGGAGGCTACATTTTCAAGATGGATACTGCCCTTATGAGGTTAGGAAGAGACATCAGAGACATTGCTTCTCTGGCACTGTGAGGAGATTGTAGATGTATTCATCTGCAAGCCAGAAGAGGACCCTCACCAAGAGCCAAGTCTACTGTCTTTATTTAGATTTTTTTTTTACAGTCTAAAACTGTGAGAAATAAGTGGTGTTACGTCTTTACGACTTATTTGAAATTTGTCATGGTAGTGTCTACTCAAATCTTTACTCCTATTTGCTCAGCTTTTACAAATGGTGTGTGATAGAGTCAAAGTGAATTTGTTCTTGTAAGTAAATATTGAGCTGTTCAGAATTATTTTTGAAAAAAAATATTTTCCCCATAGAATGACCTTGACATTTTTCACACCGTGTGTGATGTATGAGTCATTTAATTTCTGAATTCTATTCTATCTTTTAAGGATCTATGCTTTGAGAACAAAACAGTATCTTTGTGACTGCAACGTGCATCCAGGACTTGAAATTGGGAAATGTCCTCCAATTGCTCTTGTTTTGAAGGCTATTTTCAGTTCTACCAAGGTTTACATTTCACATAAGTTTTAGAAAATTTCTATAATTTGTTTTCACTGTTGACTGAGACTTCACTGTGATCACTTCATCTAAATCTTTTCTTTTAACAAAGTTTTGTAGTTTTGTGGTTTTCAGTGTTTAAATATTACAGGCAGTCTATGTACATTTACATCTATTAAATTTATATACTATTATTTAAAAATCTAACTTTATATTTCTCATATATTGATATATCACTGCTTTTCTTTTAGTATGTATTGATCTTGTGTTGCTGGACCTCAATACATTAGCATTTTTAGTGTACATGAACCAATAGAAAGTAAGTATAGATTTTCAAGATTGGTTTCTTTGCCTCAAAGTCAAGGAACTTCAAGGAAGTGGAGAAACAGAGAGAATGTAAGAGCAGAGGATGGGGAGGAGTGCTCTGAAATGTTGTCTTCTGAACTTGGCATAGCTATCACACTCATGAACTTACTTTGGCTATCGATCTGAACAAGATAGGCCAAAGATCAGACTAAGATTTGTAGAGGAATAGCCCTGTGTGACAGCTAAGGTTTACACTCAGAGGCCTGTGTGGTCTGGATGAATATAGATACACCTTGAATCCAGTATTCAGAAAGCAGTGGTAGCAAACACCCTGAGCCCCAGTGTTCAGAAGGCAAAAACAATAGACAAAATATTAGAAGCAGACACAGGAAGCAGAGCAGAGAAGGAGTCTGTGTCACTCAGGAAGTGACATCTGAGATGAGTCAGAGTAGATTGTAGACAAAGTGACTAATCAGAGGAAGATTTAGCAGAGTAAGGACATGTCCAACTCTCACGAGAAAAAGCAGGCTCTCAACTCAGTTAAAAGGAGTTATTTAGGAGAAAGAAGGGCCAGTTGAAGAGTCAATTGATAAGCAAGCTGAAGAGTCAGGAAGAAGAGTCAATGAGAACAGTCAGTTACAGAGACAGGATGGAGCAGTGAGAACTCAGGGAGAGACACAGAGACACAGCAGAGCTTGACAGAAGAAGCCCAGAACAGAGAATGAGTTGAATGAGTAGAGTCAGAGTTCAGAAGGAACTAGTCAGAGTGGCTCAGTCAGCAGTAGGTCTCAGAGGGCAAAGGCTGAAGCCTTCTAGGTCTGGGCAAGCAGTCTAAATATTCTAGATTGTATCAAGGCTAAAGCCTTCCAGTTTAAGGATTAAGACTAGATTGTAAGGAGGCTGAAATGCCCTAGGGCTCCAGGACTCTGGCCAAGAATTGGTGATTTAGTTAGACAAAAGAATAAACTATCCTCTGCCCTGAACCAAACTCTATATCAGGGTGAATCTACAGCCATATCTACATCTACAACTACAAAGATAAGTCAAAATTCTATGTGTGGCAAAATTGGACTCTTTGGTTTACAAAAAAATAAGACTTGAAGGTGGGAGGAAAGTGGACAGTGTCTTAGGGGGACACTGTCATGGGTAAAATCAGCATATATTGTATACACTTCCAAAACTCTCTAAGAATAAATAAAAGATATAAATAACAAATAAACCATTAGAAAAGTAGAAGAGAAGAGAGAGGAAAAATGCTTGGTTATTTTGGTTTGTTGTGATGTAATCAGAGACTTATGTATTTTCTCATCATATTGGATTTTAAATTCAGTTTTAATTTGTCTTAAGATGACTAAAGTAGCTTCATACATCATATTAAAACACACACACAGACACATACACACACACACACACACACACACGCACACACACATAAGAATTGTTAGGAGGCAGAAAGTTCTAAAGTCCAGCTCCTTAAGACTCAGGGAATTCTAAAGAGACGATCATTAGGACTCAGTGTATTAGTCAGATTTCTTTAGAGGAGGAGTTCTCAACCTGTGGGCAGCAATCCTTTGGGTATGGTTGAAGGACCCTTTCACAGGGTTTTTCTAAGACCATCTGCATATCATGTATTTACATTATGATTCATAACAGTAGCAAAATTACAGTTATGAAATAGCAATGAAAATAATTTTATGGTTGGGGGTTACCACAGCATGAGGAACTGTATTAAAGGGTCACAGCTCTGGGAAACTTGAGAACTACTGCCCTAGAGTTACAGAACTTATATAATAAATCTCTGTATGTAGAAAAAGGGGATTTATTAGATTAAAAAAGACTCTCTGAGCTGTCCCATTGCCAGTATATTGTGCAAAGATCTCCAGGGTTTCAGGTTTCATGAACTGTCGCATGTTGGAGTGAACTTTCAGCAATGTAGCTGACTATGAGTCATGCATATTTCTATAAGTAACTCCATCAAACTCATGTTTACCAAGTTGAAGTTTGGTGTTATTATTACTTTGGTCTGTTGTCAGTTCTCTATCTGAAGTAGTAAATGTTGTTCCTTTCTCTTCAGATATAGTTGTAAAATTAGTCTGTAGGATTTTTGTTGCTCTTCATTTTGGGGGGAGAGGGGGCATTTAAGGCTGTTTACAATTATGGGTTATCATTGAAAGGGACTTGGTATCTACTTAGATTTTGTTAGCAATTATTCCGATTGGCTGGATTACTGATATTGTTTCCTGCCTTCTTTCTTAGTTCTCAGAGTTGCTCTGCTGAACATGATTAGTTCTTTTGAGATCTTTGCTCATTTGTTCCTTTCACAGAGTGTAATTTGTATGTGTTCTTGTGGACGAGACAATCCTTCTTCTTTCTCTTTGTATTGTATTCTTTTGGTTGGGAAGTACTTTGATTTGTGATTATGTTGAAATATTACTTTATCAATTTTCAAAGATAATTTTTCTGTGTAGACTAATTTTGGTTGGTAGCTATTTATATTAAGGACTTAAAATATATTATTTTGTGATTTTTGTTTTCAGAGTTGCTGCTGAATATTCTGAAGGTACTCTGATATTCTTGCTTTTTATATGGGTTGACACAATTAGTTTTATAACTTCTGGTGTGGTTTTCAAATTACTAATTGTTCTTTTCATTTCAATAATTTCTGTATAGTTGTTTGCAGTGTTTCAATTTTCTTTTTCAACCTTTCATTCAAAATTGAGGCTTCCTTCTTCAATTTGTTAATGCTTGCATTCACTTTGCATACTGTACTGTCAAGGTCTTTAGATTTCTTTAGTTTGTTCTTCGGATTATTTGAGTCTGCTACACAGTCATTAGTTCTTTTTAGAAGGATTCTGAATTCTTTCTCAGAGACTTCAGCTATCTCGGTGATTATAACTGTCATTGTGGGGGAGTTGAGAGGTTTGTGTTGGGCCATAGTGATTTTTTATTTAGTATTCTTTATGCTTCTTTGTTGTGTTTTATGTATCTTGTTGGGATAGAGGTGTCTTTTACTTTTAACTGTCCGTTTCCTAACTCTATTTGGTTATTTGTTTTATTTACTGTCATATCTTAGAGGGATGTCTTCACTGGGTATTGAATTTCCTACAGCTGTTAACTAGAGGCGAGTTACAGTGGTGCCTTTCATTTATTTATTGACATTTTGGGTTTTGGGATTCTGAGTTTTCACGAATTATAGAAAACATTTTTTCATTGTGCTTGTAGTCCCATTATAACTCAGAGACAGCAGTGTTGTGGTACTAATTAGGGAGGACATGGTTTGTGGTATTTTTAAGTGTATGGAATCAGTATTTAAGTAGTAAAATGAAGAAATCATGTAAGGATGAAACTGCTATACAGCATGAGTAAGAAGGCAGATGTCTGGGCTGCAGATATAAGATGTAGTAGGGAAACTATTATCGGTGTAGAGATATGGAAGAGAAGATTTATAGGTGTAGAAAAGTTAGGGGCAGTGGTGAGATAGAGGTTAAGAAAGAATGGCTTAGCAACTGTACAAGAATACAAATGAATATTAAACTATAATTGAGAAAGAGAAACTTCAACTAAAATATTAGAAAAATGAGAATAAGAGAGAACATAACAATAGAATCTATAGACTAATCAATTAACCAGCTAACCAACAAACAAGTAAATGGTAAAAATCCTGCTCTGGTTCACACGTTTGATCTACATTAATAAAGGGCTTTACAAAATTTCTCGAACTGCACCTTCATGGATTAATGGAATTCATTCAGGATTGCTGCTGATTTGTGATTTGGGTATTTAAGGAGATCTTGGTTTGGCAACGTGGGGTGATGGAAAGGGAATAAATCAAAGCTCCAACATAAGACTCAAATCTCTGAAGCTGCTAAAGCAATCAGCAGGAAAAACACTTCACAATATAGGCACAGGCAAGGGTTTTCTGAATAAGATGCTCAGGAATAATGTTAACAATTGGCCAGTGGGACTTCACAAGTTTAAAAAGCTCATGTACAACCAAAGAAACAGTTATTCCAGTGAAGGGGCAGACCATAGAGCTGTGGGAAAACTTTTGATAATTATATCTGATGATGATTAATATCTAGAATATGCAAACGACAAAAATTACTAAATAAGAAATCAAACTATCTAATGAATAAATGTGTGTTCTTACATACTCATAATGGAGCTGACGAGATTCCTCACTGATTTTCAAGAATCAAGATTCCTCCACTGACTCTAAGGATTACCTAACCTCTGCACAACAATGTGCTGTCCAATAATCACATGTAATTAGACTCTTTTAACAAGGAACAGTGGCCAAGGTGGAAAGTGGACAGCATACGTGTAATCAATAAGATATCTTTTCAGATTTCTATTAATTTAAAGGATGTTTTCATGTGCTTTTAGTTACCTTGTTAGAGAATGATTTGTAAACATTTAAATGTATACATCATTGTTATGAGATGGTTGGTATCTTGTTCATTGCATTTATTCAGATATCAACAGACTTTTTAATGGAATCACAGGTCAAGTACAGAATAGCAGTAATTATGCAGAGATTATTTTGGGAAAAAAAAAAGATACAGAACCTCTGAGATAAACTATCCTATTAAGACTTCATATGTTTAAAACTTATACTTTGTTTTATTTAGGCAAAATAATAACAAAGGGAAAATATCACATTTCTGTTATTTTTGGTATTATAAATTATGATGAAATGACTAAGAGATTTTATCTGTAATTTTTAAAGAACAAAAGACAATAGTATCTGAAAAGAAACTAGCCATTTAACAAACTAAGAGGAAATAAAGTTTGGAATATTGTCCACTGATCTCTTAAAACAGAGACTCAATGTAAAAGGGCTCAGTGATCCCAAAAGTTCACTTAATTAAACAACAACTCAGAATATAGTTGAAGCAAGAATTTAAACAGATCTGTTTCTGCTCTATCTGATCCTGTTTGTAGAATGTACCTCCCTCTTACAAACACCTTTACTAGAGCCCTTGAGTCTTAGAGGTTACAAATATGTTTGAAAGATAAGTTCAATAAATTAAACTATTTTGTGTTCTAATTGCTTTAGAATATCATATTTTTGATATCACTCATATAATATTTAAATACAGATACATGTGTAAATGTGCATACATATACAGATACACACTGTATGTGTGTATGCATAAATGTACATTTCACACTGTGACCCTGCAGATATAAAAAGCACAAACTGTAGGATCATAATCAAACCTGATCATAAAAATATTTCTTTTTCTTCATATTTGGAAAGTAAAGAGAGTTTCTAGGAAATTTTGAGCAATTTGGGGCTGAGTTAAGGCAATAGATGGCAGTGTTACTAGCTCTACCCAGTACCTGTCACCAGCCAAGACTGAGATAAATGAGAACAACTTTTGTGCATTGGAATATATGCCATCTGACTTAATTTTACTTTAGCCTTTAAACTGAGGAAACATCACACGAGTATCTAAGATGAAAGGGGAGGTTGCAGTCTATGTCTCTGGTGTCCAAATGGTGAGGCAGTGTCCCAGGGCAACAAAGAGGATCTCTAGGACACAGTAAACATTAAGAGAACCAATGATCATATTCATAAGAAGTGAAAGTGAAAGGTAATATTAATTAGAACATTTTGTGGTTATCTGCAATTTAACCCTTTCTCAGATTCTTAGTCATGTTTAGCTTTTTTTGGATTATATAGTAAAGTTCACAGTGAAATGAAAATTTCACAGAGAAACCTCAAAACAACTCATGTATTATTACCAATCAGATCAGTGCATTTGGACATCAAGCACATTCTCACAGGAAGAGTCTGTGGGAAACACTAGAGGGAAATGATGCACCGACGATTGGTGCTCCCTTACCCGTACATGACTGCTGTCCTGTTCATCTTCCATTTTGATTATAGTGAATATAATAAAAACATACAAAGCAATAAAAATGAAGCCACTCTGCCCCGGAAGTCTTGGAATGCCAACCCCTGTTCTTTTTTACAAACTTTATATAAATGTCTGTCAATATTTCTAATTACCTCCAAACTAGCAAAATATAAATTGATTGTTTTGCTTTGACTCTTTAATTTGTCCAAAAAATGGATATTTTTGTCTACTCCTCCCTTTTGAGAGCTTACGATTTCCTTGGCTTGTGTTACAATTTTCTTATCTGATCTCAGTGCTGGGTCTTTTCCTTCCCTCCTAAGTTTGTTTTCTTTGTACCTTATGTAACACCTCTCACATACAGACTCTGTACTGCTTGGCCACCAATGCTCTGAGTTCTGTGTATTTTCTTTGCCATTGTGTCTACTGGGTATATGCAGTCTTACCAGCGTCTAAAGCCCTTTAGTGAGGAACTCATTCCATCCACTTGAAGATACTTCCTTATTTCTACTCTTTAGCTTACTTTTTTCTTTTGCGATTTAATATCTGTTAATAATTACACAAAAAAAATGTAACGTGGAATCAATTTTAACTTTTATTTTACTTCAACTGTTAAGAAATAACAGGAGTTCATTAGTTTAGTGGTTTTGATACTGATGATGGGCGTGGGTGGCCTTTGTTTAAATCTTGAGCCTGTCACCTTTAAGTCATATCTTTTGGAAGTTACCAATAATCCTCTTACCAGTCTCTTCATTTCTATCAGGAAGATGGTATAGCTTGGAAAACTTCACATAAAAGCAGTCATCTACTATCACTGTTGAATTCCTGGGGGAGGGAGGTTGTAACAAAAAGGGTGAATGGAGAAGATTATTATTTTTTCTTGATATGTGCTTTGAACACAGGAAAAGACAGTGTATTGTTTTGCAATTTAATCAATAAGGGGAAAAAATGGTTACACTAAAGGGCCCTAAGTCCAACAGTTTTCATTATAGCTTCTAAGACTACTATTCTGAGTCAAAATTATCAGACTATGACTGTAACATAATTTCTTAATGATGACTATCAGCTGTCATCAACAATAAGCACTTTCCTAACTAATCCTCCCATCCTTTATTGTAAGTCAGGTACTGTATCAAAATGGGGCAGTTTGAATTGTGTCCGAAGCACGCCTCTAGCGAAGTATAATGAGAAACTACTAATTGTGTTTTGAGGAGATTATAAAATACTACGATTTTCAAACATCCTTAAAAGGAAAGGTTATTTTCTAAACTTCTAATCATTATAGATTTCACTCCTAAACATGCTTTCTCTTGAATTTTCCCAGAAAGTGTGATGTAGCCGAGTATCAGCAAACAAGGAGACAGCAATGAGAGAGAGAATATTAATGATAATGGTAAAGGCTCAGATGGATAAATTAACACCCAACCTCCGGGTTGTTTCTTCTGATAATGTATATCACATTCAAAATAGTTTTCCTCTGCTTTGACCCTTTTATAACTTTATTATATTCCTAAAAGTAATAGTCGTCTATATTACCCACCTACTAAGGAAAACCGCTTGTCACTTATGCGTTTATCCGTTGTCATCTCAAATAGGACCGAGTGGTCTGATTTCAAAGTGACAGCTGGTGGTGTCTCTTCCTGATACATGCTAATCCAGTTTTTATTATGGAAAAACTGCCTGTGCTTTCAGACCTCAAAAGGGAGTTACTAAACGTAATCACTAAGGAGGAACCTTGGGATCGCAAACATAAAAGACTAAAATGAACAGTTTTCTCATTACAGAATGGTTTCCTGATTAAATACAGATTAAGGGCAGGGAAAAATCATTTAGAGACCTAAATAGCATTCTCCACCGTGTGTATATATACACACGATATCAGAGATATGACATCTTTAAAAGTATGTATGTATAGAAGTTACTCTGTCTTAATATGATTAGAAAATATTTTAAAAGTGTGTGAATTGAACATCAGTTTTAGGCTTTTGTTTTAGGGGTTAGGGTTTTTGTTTGTAGGTATAAAAGAGGTAACAGTCATTTAAACAAAGCTTGACTTTATTTTGATTGCTGCAATAGACTTAGTGTGCCACTTTAGTGAAGTCTGGTTGGACTAGAGAAATTCCGGACTCTTTGCTATCTTTTTCTAAACTTGATGACTCACACAATGTAACACCGTGAGAGTTGTGTAGCAATGCGAGTATTTCTTGTGCATGGAGGCATAGACCTGTGGTGCTCTCCTTCAGAATCTTGATGCTGTTTGTGCCATATAACGAACAGCTCTTTGAAAATTTTAACTCCTAGCTGTCAATTGAAAAGGCCACCTAAGTATTTCATCAGGCTCTAATTAATAATAAACCTCAATAAAATGTAATTTCTTACTCTATAATTTATCAGCATGTTGAAGAACTTGTCCAGTTCTTACTGCTAGAATAAGACAAATATTACATTTTGGAGAGGACCAGAAGATTGTTCAATTGGTAGCATAGACACATAGTGGAATAAAAAAAGGAATGATCCCTTCCCTCGGTCTCCAGTTTTTGTGGTGTTTATTCTTTTGGACCTCAACTCACAAATACAAATAACTCTGCTGGAGATGGATAACTTTGCCAAGAGATGACCAGTTGCCAGTCCAATTAGCCATCTGACCTCATTTTCAAAGTGTAAGTGCTAACAGTTTTCTCATCCTTGGTGTAATTTGTGCCCACACAATTCTGGGTACCAAATTTCTTGGCAAATAAAATCTAAGTCAGAGGTCTAGTGGAAACCTCTTTTAAAAAATAGCTGTCAGTGTCAACAAGTCTCTTCTTAGTCAATCTGTGGATTGCAAAAGCACAGATATTCATGTAGAGAAACAACATTCATTTGAGAAGGCAGATCTAATGATGCCTCTACCTACGGGAAGGCAAGGGATAATAACTGAAAGTTGAAAGAAGTCATAGTTAGTCAAATGGCAAATGAAAGCCTGCACAAATGGGAATTGATTTGTATATTTAGATATCTCTCACTATTTATAATGATCTTCAGAGACTAAGGAAATGGCATGGCCAAAATTATTAGTTACTTTTGTTACTTTGATTTCTTAATATAGGGAACTTTTTATTAGTTATATTTCTGTGGCTGTAATATAATACCACAACTCAGACAACACAGAGAGAACGAGTTTATTTAGCAATGGTTCCCAAGGAAGAATTTATAATTGTGGGGAGGCATGGTAGTATGTAGCCAGAGAAGAGAGTTGAGCGATTACATCATCAACTGCAAGCAAAAAGCAGAGTGCCCTGGAAATGAAATGAGGAAATAAACTCTCAAAGTCTGCTCCAAGTGACTCAAGTTTCCACCCCCAAAACATTCCACAATTCACCCAAGCAGCACCACCAGCTGGAGAGCACACATTCAAATACTTGAGCCTGTGGGGGTTATTTCTCATTCAAAATCACTAGATTCCACTTGTCCCCTAGACTCACGATTCATTAAACTGCAAAATGTATTTAGTTCAATTTCAAAAGTCCCAGTAATAGTCCTAATCTTGTTCCCCTTACTTTTGCCTCTTTCAATCGTCCAAAGCCAGTACCATGTAGACCATACTGACAAGTTAGACTTCCATCTTATAATAAACCTACACTTTCTTGAATTGTATTGACAGAAGCTTTCTATGCTTTTGCTTTCTAGAAGCAGAAAATTCCTTTGGCCTTTTGCTCTTGCAAGTTTGAAGCTTAGCTGGGTGTGGGATTGCCCTGATGGTACCCTTCCCATTTTCTCAGTATAGACCAAAACGTTTCTTGAACAAATATTAACAAGTGTAGCTTCTCAGTTAGCACATGCTTTGACTGAAAACTAAGCTTTGAAGTGCTCTTTTTTCTTTCCAAACTATGTATTTTGTATTTAGTTCTGCCTCACTTGCTCTATTTCACTGTAGACCTGCATAAGTATTATCAATAATAACCATTTTACAGATTACATGCTATGCTGTCTTAAAGTTTATTCTACCACAAAATTAGTTCTTTGTCATTTTAATTTAGTTTCAGGCAAGTTCTTAGGATATGGGCAGATAATAGCCAGGCTATTAGTCTACATGCCACAAGAATGGGATCTAGCCCAGTTGCTAACGAAAATTGTTCCATTCTAAAACTTCTTGAACTAGCCCTCAGCTATCTAAATTTCTTTGAGCACTACTGTCTCCCAGGTTCCTACTATAATGGCCCACTAATCTCGGCTTACAGCATTCAACATCTTCTCTTATACACATTCTTCCAAGAAACAATATTGTCAGGGTTTTCATGGCAACAACCCACTCTCTGGTACCTACTTCTATTGGTTACTTTTCTATGACTGTGATGAAATGACCAACCAAGGTAACTTATATAAGGAAGAGTTTATTTGTTCTTGAAGGAGTGTACTTAATGTCAGTGAATGTATGACAGCAGGCAGCTGGAACAGGAGGCTAAGCGATCATATCTTCAGATGCAAACACACAGAGACTGATCTGGAAGTCCGTGCAGTTATAAACAATCAAAGTCCACACTAGTAACAAGACTCCATGTCCCAAACGTTCTACAACATTCCCCAAAGAGCACAGCCAACTGGGGACTACATGTTCTGATACCTGGGCCTATGGCAGCATTTCTCATTCAAATCACCATAAATAATGATCAGACATATTATTGATGTAACAGAGTGCTTAAATGATGGCAATGTTACGCATACAGAAATATTGGATGATATAAGAAAGCAGGAAATAATGAATTTCCTTCCAAATGTTCCAAATGCTCTGTATTGTGGTTTATAGAGTGATATCAGACTGAAATAGTTCAAAGTAAAAAAGAAAATGTGTGAATTTAATTTAATTTTGAGATAGCTTATGGAAAATAAATGAGGAAATTTCAGAAATAGGAAGCCACTTTGGATAAATGTAATGATTTATAGAGTTTCTGTCTTTAAAAAAAAATGAATATTTTCAGTCATTTGGATAGCATCTTCTTTTCAAGGTAAGGGGAGCCCGCCCTCCAGGGGGATACAGCTATGCAGAATCAGTGGCATGAATTCCAGTCCCAAAGACAAAGTGCTCAATGACTTTTAAACCTCAGTTTCCTCATGGATAGACAGAATTATTATAGCAACTTTCCCAAGCTCAAAATGTGATGAAATTAATACGTAATACAATGATTTGTAGTTAGTCGATCATTTGGAGAAGGAAGATACAATAGAAACAGTAACTCAGAGGCTCTGTTTAAAAGTTTAACTTAAACACTGTCAAAATTCTTGGACATTTCTACTTCATGTCTTGCCATCAATTTAAAATTAGTTCTTCTTAATTTCTCTGTCTCTGTTAATAGCTATTTGATCAGGTCAAACTTCACACCCTTCTGACTGCCCTCTTTGGGTTTGCCAGTGGTCAAGCATTTTAAATTCCTGATGAAAATTCTTTCAACATCCTCTTTTATATTTATTTTCTTTCCCAATTCTGCTATTAATGCTCTGCCTTGAGATTATAATAAAATTACCTTTAATTTTTTTACTGTTACTCTTACTAATAAATTTGATATTTGGTATGAAATACATAAACCTTTAGAGAAAAAACTAAGTGACAAAATGTTTACCACTCAGTGTATTTACATAAATTTTACAAAGAGTTGTATCATTTAGTATCCTGTTGAATAAATAATGATATTATTATTAATTTTAAGTTAAGAAGCAATATTTTGAAGTCCCACTTATTTATTTATTTGTGTGTGTATGAGTGTGCATGTGAGAATATATTTGAGTACAGGTGCCAGTGAAGCACAGAGAGGGCATCAGGTCCACTGGAGCTGGACTGACAGACTTCTGTTATGTGAGTGCTGGGTACTAAATTCTGTTCCTTTCCAAGAGCAACAAATGCTCTAAACTGCTAAATCAACTCTCCAGCCTCAAGTAAGAATATTTTGCTATGAAATTATTTATTGTCACTAAACGTCGCATTAATGAGTTTGTATTGGAGGTAAATTCTTTGGAGGTAATTATTTGGGTAAGCCAAATACATTGCAATTGAAAATAACACAACGTGCTCTATGCACAGTAACCTCTCTCTCGGGTCTGTCTTTCATCCACCACCAACTCTTCCAGATATAACCACTGCAGTCAGGTCTTGTTTATTCCAGAAACAGTGAATTGCCCCCGCCCCCTCTGTGTGTTTGTGCATGTGTGTGTGTATGTGTGTGTGTGTCTCCTACTACAATGTTTACTACCATCAAGATGCTTTTTGAAAATGTAGACTCAAGCACACACGTATTCCTCCATCCCACTTCCCAAAATGAAAATTTAGTCTATAATATATCCTGATCCTTCTATCAAGAAAAGCATACATAAAACAAATTATTAAGAAATTTGCAATGTTCTTTTTTCCCCACTGGCATCCTCTTGAATGACAGCATTAATCAAAGATGAAAACTTTAACAAATATATATTTTATGCTCACATAAAATATTTGTGCAGGTGGAGAGTGCCTCTGTGTCCACATTTCCCGTTCTCATGGTTGTTTTTTCCCTTAAATCAGTAGAAGCCATTTTTAGGCTCAACAGCCTGAGGACACCTTCTGGATGAAGTGTTCTTTGTGTTACAGTTTAGTGAGCTTCTTTAAACATTTTAACTTGAACCCTAACTTGTCTGATGCCATCATCCCCCTACTTGCTGCTTCTTGGGGTGGAGGGGTGCAGAGTTGTTATCAGATCTGAGGTATAACTTCTACAAAGAGTATGTGGACAGACTTTTATAATCTGATCATTTTATATTCATTAGGACCACTGGTATGTACAGACTGTGGCTCTCTCAGCGCAGGTTGTGGGTTTGTTTACATGTTCCTTTCTTATCTGTCTCTGCCCTTGCTGTTTTTCCCTGTACTTGCTGATGTTTTTTTCTTCCACCTTGTTCTCTTTTTCCCATTGTTGTTTGGATGTTATTCATTTTCCCAGTTTGTTTCTTGTTCTTCTTTCGTTCTTGCTCTTTCTCATTTTTATCTTTATCACCTTCATTTTAATTAATTAATAGCTAACTAAGTCTTAGCAATTGAACGCAGGGCCTAACCATTGATACATATATGCTCTACTGCAGAAGATACCACCCCAGTCCTCAGTTTCTGCTTCTAAGAATACCATACTGTTTCAAGCGTTATCGTTGTCACCCCTGCACTCAAGACTTCCCTTTCCCTCTTCCACTCAATTTCAAGAGAGCCCACATTAGTTAACATTTCTGTCTGCTGCTGTTCTTACAGTTGGTGCACCTAAAATTTTATTTAAGTTCTTTCTAGTACCTAAATTCACACACACAAAGAAAAGAAAAATGTATGTTTTCCTTTGTAGTTTCACTTAGTAGTGAAACGAGTGCATGCAAGTTTGTCAGGTTAGTAAACATCGTTTTGCATAGCTTTACAGTATTTTGAATTAGAGCTAGAATGTCTAAGTTTGATTCTTGGTTGTCTCTTTCGTGGCATTCATGTTTGAGATAAAGCTTTAATCCCTTCACGTTGGTTTCTTCATTCGTAAAATGTAGAAACTAGTACTGTAATACTGTTGTGAAAGAAACAAGTTACTAACGTTGGAACACTTGAACTCATCCAGGGATTCTCTCAATGCTCAGTGAAGACTAGCTGTTTTGTGTCATCAGTACCATCATCTTATCATTTTCGCTATCGGTCATCCAATGTTACCGTCACCCGTATCATCACCACGTCACTAACCACAGTTTGGCAGGAATTTAATTGTCTAAATAATACTTTGACAATCATGTCTTTGTGCACTCTTTTGGTTTTATTTCCTTAGATCAGTACTTAAAATAAACCTGTAAAAGACAGAATATGGTCATCATAGAGCAGATTTTGGCACAAGTTTAGAAATGTTCCATGTTATTTTAAATTTTTCCTCTTCTCCAGTTTCATTCTTTTCCAAGAAACACGCTGATAATTTCTTGTTCCATTTTGTGTAGTTCTTGATTCCATCTGTTTTAGGCCTTTAGATGTGTCTGATGCCCTCTCTACCTCTACCTGACAGCTTACTCTAGTATCCCAGGAGCTTACTTGACCATAGTCATTATAATCTCAAAAATGCTTGGTTAATGTTCTCAGGAGGCTACTTCACCTAATCAGAGGAAATGATGAGAGTTAACTCTCTCACGGTTTAATTCAAGTAATAACGCTAGTGAATGGGCAAACGCCTCAGTCAGTATGGGCAGGCTGGGGCACTTCCTGTGAAGTGTGTAGTGTGACGTTTTCTTATTCAAGTGATTGTGTCTTAAGCTTAGTTTCTCAAAAATAGAGGCTCTATTTTTAGGTTTTTATTTTGTGCATTTTTATTGTAGAAAAATCAACAAATATTGAAGAAATATGACAAAACAGCTACTCTTGTTTAAAAACAGCTAATGTCAAGACATTAAAAATTATTCTTTTTATTCATTGCCTATTTACATATTATTTTGACTCATAGTTAGTGACCTTCATGCTTAAGTTGGGGATATATGATATGCCAGGGACTTTCAGGAGGGTTTTTATGAAGAATGCTACACAACCCGTAAACAATACTAATAATTAATCCATTTATTAGAGGCACCTGAAAGTTCAAATAATTCTACTTTTATCTGACCATTATCATCTGTATATTTTACTATTGTCTGTCTACCTGTCTATCTATCTATCTATCATCTATCTATCATCTATCTATCTCTCATCTATCTCTCATCTATCTATCTAATCCATTTATCTATCATCTCTCTATATCTATCCATTACCAGTTATCTATATTATTTATAATTCCTTTAAGCTTATTTTCACTATTATCCTCAGTATATCTACATTATTTAATAAAAATGCATAAACATACTATGTTGTTTGAAATTTGCCAAAATCTTTATCTGTGAGTACTTGTTTTTTGCTTCAATGGCAATAAATCTTTTATGTATAGTAGCTTTCTAATCTTTTTAGTATATCCTGGTTGCTTTTGTTTTATATTTGTATATGTCTGTGCTGCTTAACTTTTTCCAAGGCATTCATGGTGAACTTAATTAATAAATATTCATACTTGATTATATTGCTGATGTGAATTCAAAGTATTTTTGACTACTTTACAATATTCTATGGGAATATACATATGTATGTATATTCTCCTATGATGATCATTTGGACTTCTTCCAAATTTTTATTATTATGAATATTTTATAAATATTTCTCCAAATGTCTTTCCTCATTGGTCAGAATAGTGAGTGTAATTTGAAAACTTTTATGTAAATATAAGCATTTACAATATTTCTAAAAACTTTAAATTAGTTTTGTAATTAACATGCTACCTAATAACCTATTCACTTGATACAGTATATTTACTTGATTATCTCACATTTCTAATTTGCCCTCAAGTTTTTTTCTATTATAAATAATTAGATAGGGAACATCTTTCTATTTAAGAGTCTTCCATGTTTAAGAAGATTCAATAATGACCTTCACGAGTTATCAGCAACTGAATGAAGACTGAAAATAATTTTATTTTCAGTATGTATGCTAAGAGTCTCTTTATGAGAATGCTGTATAAATTTTAGGATTTCAGCTGTACATTTAAGATATGCTTCTATCAACATTATGACAATAGAAACTATGATACCTAAACTATTATGATGCCTAATACAGCTTCATTTTTTCTTTTGTTTAATATTCTTTCTTCTTCTTTTGAGACAGTCATGGGTGGCCTTGAACCTACTATTAAGCTAACATTGTTCTTGAACTCTGATCCGCCTGTCTCTACATCCCAAACTCTGGGATTACAGGTATGTGCCATCACATCCAGTTTATGCTGCTCTGGATAACAAATCCAGGGCTTTGATCCTGATAAGAATGCAATCCATCATTTGATCCATATCCCTAGCCCAACTTTGCACTTCTAATAGATTATAATTCAGTTCTGAGATTAAAAGATTTCATTGAAACAACATTTGATTGAACTCAGTTTGAAAGCTTGAGCTTCCTCCTGTGCAAGCATATGATTTGTGAGAAATGGCTCAAAGTCCTCTGGAATAAAGCTAATTTATAGGCTTATTTGACTTGGGATCTGTGTATGCATGTTGTAAAAAAGAAGTGTGATTAACTTGATTCTGAACCAAATAAAATGAGATACATAGGGCCATGAATAATTGGCATTTTACTCAATTTGAGGTCCTTAACACTTGATGGGATTTCATTGACTCACCTTGCTCTTAGCTGCATCCTATGAAAAAATTAACAAGTCATTCCACTTTCTTCCTATCTAGAGCCCTCACAGGCTCTTGTGGTCAAACAACAATTATTCCTTTATCTAGTAATTGGCAAATGCTACTCCATCATTTTAGGCAATTTTTAATGAAGCAGTACTTCATATGAAAATGAACATTTATCGTACCTCTTCTTATAGTTAGTCCATCGTGTCCAATCCCCGAAATTCAGAAGTTGCAGATGTGCTTATTTGTTAAACTCTATATTCTGTATAAACACCATAGGACAAGGAGTAAAATTAAGATGATTAAAGAAGAACTGTAGGCTGACTATAGAAACCTTTTTTATGGTGAGGAGGAGTAGGGAATTCTACAAAATCTAGATTATTTCATGCATTTTCTGGTGAAACATTATAAGGCGATTACAAGCCAAGATAGTCTGTATGGACAGATTTTGTTCTTAGTTAACAGAGTTGGCCCAAAACTGGCTAGCAATCATCTCTTACATACACAAACACTATCAATTTTGTTGTAGAACCATTAGTGACCAGCTGGAAGATAAAATAAATAAAATAAAATAAAGATACAATAAAACCAGTGTATATTATGTCCCTGTCATTTAACTCCAAATTATTTTTTTATTGAAACTACGAATGTAAGGAATATGGACAGCCCTTTCGTCATGGCCCAGAATTTAATAGAAAAATTCAGACTGACAAAGTAAACTATGAATGCAAGAAGTATGAAAAGTCCAAAATTCTTATTATTTAACAATTTTCTCCTGATGAGAAAACTGCTTAAAACTGTCACATGTGCAGTCACATCGTGGATATGGGTAATAACCATCGGGCATTACAAGCAGTGTGGACCCAGAGCTATCTTGTCTGTTAAAGTCACATATTTTTATGTTAATGACAACTGTTCGAATTCTTACAAAAATAATTTTAAAATCACATTTTCTATTTTAGAAAAATTAAGTAGGTAGATAATTGGAACTGTATGACAATAACCCTCAGTACTCTATGTAAGCCATGTGAACAAAATCATTGATAATTACTTTAAGTCCAATATTTTAGCCATAGTCAGAAGAAGCATTTCATCCTAGTTTATAAAAACATAAAAAATTATGAACATAAATAAGACCAACACACTATCACGCAATCAAAGGGGTAAAAACTAAAGAATTTTCAATATCAAAGCCATTTTACGAAGATGGAAGTTGGCAAAGTTCTAAACAATTTTGCACATTCTGAATAGAATATGACACCAGAGAATCACTGGAAAGTTATTTAACTCTTATCAGGGTAAAAATAGTCTCAATATTATGAAAGAATGCTGAAATATTTTAAAATGGCTTAAATATGAAAATAATAGAAAGTGGGAAATTGAGCTGGGAATGGATTTCATTGTTCACCCAATTAGCATGCTCTTACCTTAGGGGTGAGAAATGATACCATTTCGTGGATTCCTAATAATATTCTCATTTGGTGGATTTAATTCAGAACCTCAATATGATCAGAACATAACTTTTATGATATAATACAAAATGATTTTAGGTTAGATTTGGATAGAAAATAGCCAGAGCCCATTTGGCTGCTACTTTTCTTGGAAGAGGAAAAAAAAAATAAAAGCTTTATCTTAATTAAAGTTTAATTAAGGATCACGTTTGGCAGTACTTTTCACACCGATCTACACCAGCAGATTTTCAAGGGCTTAACTTTATCGTGCAGAAAATCCTCTTTTATTACTCCCAACCTGTTGTAAAAGCTGTTGGCACAGAGCAGTGGTTGCTTCATTCAGACGCCTTGTTTGCCACTGGAAATATCCCAAGTCTCTAGAGATAGCACCACAGTGGTTCAATTTAATATCTGTCCTATCACTACAAGACTCCAGCTCATTATTAATGATACTATTCATTAATTTCTTGTTGGGCTGATGTTGTTATTTATTAAAATATTAAAGAATGCCTCTGGGACACAGGCATAATGAGGGACACCTCGGTTTCATGAGCTGAAGGAATGAATGAACACACTGCGGATTTCCCCACCCTGAGCTACGCCATTCCTTGCTCATTAGTCCTGCTACATCTCTGAGTGACACTGTAAATTCATTTTGTGCTCCGTCCAATCAGAGCTAAATACAAATGCAGGGTCCTTATTATTATTTTTTCTAATGAGTCATTCCTATGCAAAATGAATTGACTACTGTCTAACTCATCTAATCTGTTCATATTTGGAAGAAGAACCAAATTGCTTGTATTTATATGGGAAATAAATAAAAGTTGACGTTTTGGGGTTGTTTTTTTTTTTTTCCAGTCTTGCATTTGAAAAATTTCAACATAATAAATTTTCCATTTTAAGAACCTGCCACCATAGTTAACTAAATCCCGGCATGACATTTAAACATGTGATCGTCATATTTTAAAAAAGCCTAAACAAGCAGTTTGTACACGGTAGTGGTCATTTGATGTATGTTTGCACACACGTTCAGGTGCAGCTTGCAGAAATTCTAAGGATGCTTGATGTATTTGCTCACTCTTTTTAATACACTGATATTTAAAGACATCTTTGGAATATGTTCAAATGTACACAACAGTATCAAAGAGGATATGTGTGAAATGATATAACCATTTCAACTATTTGAGAGAATAAACAATGTCAGAATAGTTTTTATTGGAAATGAATAATCTTATTTTATTATTTTGCTTGCCTCAGAATGCACAGAATGAAATTTGCATAACAATTGAGGTAGCATCTGAGGGTAAAGTTTTAATTTGGTCTATATGGTTGTTATTTTCTCTCCTGTGCAAATAATTACTTTGGTGAAGAAATACCACACTGTTTTGAAGGGATTAACTGGGTATAATTGCAGCCTGTTTTGATCCTTCTTTTAATAATGGATTCTTTCAATCTATATCTGGACAGGCAGCTTTGTAGGGCTAATTTCAAAGCTTGTATAGAACCCTATGCAGTTTTATATTTTGAAATTATTCATGCTTTTTATTGAAAAAATACATTACATTCATCTGGTAATCTCAACGTACATTGCACAGGTACCTTTGTTTAAGTTAATGAACTGTGGTAGTTTAATCCTTTCTAATAGTTTATATTTTAGTGTATATCTCTTCTGGAGTGTATTCTATTCACAGTGGTGTGCATTACATATTTTATTTGAAACACTGACAAATTTCATGAAGAATTTTCCTAACCAGTGTGTAGGTAAAAATCATTCATAAAAATAAAGTACAATGGATAATATTTTGCATATTTAAATTTACAATTCTTGAAGTAATAAATAGTTGAGCTTAGTACCTTAACATATTTGCTTCAAGCAATAGCTTAGAAAGGTTCTGGTCTTCATACCATATTTTCTCTAAGTCCTTATTATAATGAATAATATTTTCATAATGTAATTTACTAGTATTATTTCTAATCAAGAAGAGAAAGGAAGTTTATTATCTTCAAAACAACTATAAACATAATGACCAAATTTTATGGTAGACTCTCAAGTTAACAGTTCAGGAATATATCTGTGAAATTCAATTTTGAGAGAAAAATAAAAAAAATTGTGTGTGTGTGTGTGTGTGTGTGTGCGTGCTGTGAGAGGTGCTGATCAAATTTCAACAAAATTAGTAGAATACAAGGAAATATATTATTTTTACTTTTAAAATAAATTTATTTCTAAACACTGAAAATGGGCTATTTGAAAGAATGTTTTGTGTTAAATCAAATAATAACCACACAGAAATAAATATTTATTATCGTCATTACTTTTTGAAGACAAGTTGAATTCTTTTTGGAAATAAATGTTCTAAATTTTAAAATCAGCTCAAAACCCTTGGAGTAGAAGGTAAAACAGAGGAAGCATCTGCAACGGGAGAATCTTCAGTGTAATGGTGGGACTGAGGGGTAGAACAGCACCGAGAGGGGGAACTCTCTATATTTAGAGAAGGAACAAGTGAAAAAGTGTGATAGTAAGAGGGACTGTAGAGGGCCATTCAATATGATTCCTTCTAAGGTCAATAAAACCTTCTATATCATGAGTTGCTAAGCGTATGGAAACTGGGAGATGGAAATCAAAGAAAAGCTAATCTTCAGATGGAGCTGTAGCAGTTTATAAACACATAGGAATGCTGATGTTGAAAGAATAAGCAATATGAACCAGGATCAAGCACTGACAAATACCCTAGCCAAGAGCAAGATAGCACCAGATTTTCTACATGCAGACCTACAAGAATCCAACCCTGTAGACATCTTTAAGCTAATGAGATTCAGAGAATAAAAACATATTTGAGGTTAAATGGCATATCGAATTACATACCATATTATGCAATTTCTACTACATGATATTTAACATAAAGGTGGGTGGTAGGCACATAATGATAAGTAGAAGAAGGTTCAATGCATGCAGAAGATCAAAGGTAAAATTACAGACATGAACATGCACATGCACATGAAAATACACATATGCACAGGCATACACATGCATGAAACCATAGTTTTGGGATACACACTCCTTATAATTTTTGTAATCTATAATCTTAAAAAGTAGTTAGACATTATAACAAAAAATTTCTTATATCAACATCATAGACAAATATTCTTTGTGTTTGGATTAATGGTATTAGATCCTTGTACGCTTTATTTTCCATGAGAAAATATCTATGTATTGTACTATGTCTTCAAAGCTTTGAAAGTTTAAACAACAAAGCATTATTTTATGAGACAAAGAAATAGATTTCTTGCTGAGATTATTGTAGAGCTATAAGGTATTCTCTTAGTGACATTTTATTGTCATTGAATCATGATAGTTACCAAAGTATATGTTTTGCAAACTTTCTTCTTACTGTTCCCATGATTCTACCCATTTTACATGTAACCAGACTGTTGGTGGTTTCTTTCATTATGTAATTTTATTTAATAAGATGTTTCTTTTATTGTATAATTTCACTAAAATTATTATTGTTGTTATTAGTATTTTATGTGAATGAGTATTTTGCTTACATGTATATCTGTGTACTACATTAGTGATTTCTGCCTGCAGGGACCAGAAGAAGGCACTGAATCCCCTGGAACTGGAGTTAAAGACAATTGGGAGTTTTTGTGTGGTGCTGAGAATGGAACCAGTGTATTCTGGAAAAGCATCCAGGACTTTTAACAACTTAAGCATCTCTCCAGCCTCTGTTGGGAGAATTTTAATCTGCTTTCTCTTAGAGTTCTCTGGAGTCGTGGGTATTTATGATGAGCACAGTCTTATTATCACTCTCACTTTTTACCAGGGTAATTTTTATTTTCAAAGACACAGCAGTACTTCCTCTTCATTAGAAAGATTTTCTTGTCACTTATGGTGTTTGTACCTTGTCTTTAGGCTCAGCATAATTCTTGCTACAAAATACTTTATTCTTACTTCTATGGCGGACAAATTTGAAATTTGTATTTCTTTTATTATTTTGAGAATAGAACTGTCTTAATGTTAGATAACTGTTGACAGTTCATCTATAATTCTTGGTAGAATTTTTTTCTAGTTAAAATAACTGAATAAGAATAAAAAGTGTTTGGTTATTCCAACAATATTCATGTTACCATTGCACCATTGGTCCTAGACTGCCAGACAAATCATTAGTGTAGTTTACAAGGCTCACAGCTGGAAAAGACTGTGGAAAACTTTTCTCCACTGGAGACATGCATAGCACTGTACAACACAATGAAAGTTAGATTGCAGGATGAAGTTACCTGGTCAGCGGAGGCATAGATTCAGATGTAGATTCAGGGTAAAATGTTGTTTATTCTTTTCCTAATTCAATCACCCATCCTAGTCCTGGAGTCCTGGAACATTTGGCTTCAGTACAATCTAGTCGTCAGCCTAGAACTGGAAGGCTTCAACTCAGCCTCCATACAGACTAAAATGTATGTAGTCTATTTTGTTCAAATGTACTATATTTTGTACTGCTGACTGTGCCACTCTAACTCTTTCTGAATTCAGAGCTGTAGTCTGGCTGACTCCTGCAACTTCTCTGAACTGCTCTGTTCAGCTTCAAGCTGACTCACTCTTCCTATCTGATACTGACTTTTTCTGCCAAACTGCCTCTGTGTCTCTCCTTCCAATTTCTCAGATTGCTTCTGTGTTTCTCTCTGTCTTAGACTACTCAGACTGCTTGCTTCATTCTGTTGTAGTCAGACCACCTCTCTGAGCAGAGAGCTTGCTTTTCTATAAGGAGAGTTGGGCATGTCCTCATTCTGACTCAATTTGCCAACTCTTCCTCTGAATCATCACTTTGCTTACCTTTCACTCTGTCTCAGCTCAGAAGTCACTTTCTGTCTGACATTGACTCATTCTGAGCTCTGCTTCCTGTCTCTCAACTTCTGGGATTAAAGGCTTGCCTTCTGAATACTGGGATTAAAGATGTGTGCTACCACTGCTTTCTGAATACTGGGATTAAAGGTGTGTACAAACATTCTTTCTACCCTAGAGCAGCCATGCTGATGGATTAAAAGATTAAATATTCCTTTACAGGTCAGTACCAGCTTCCTTTCTCCATGTGCTGTGACTCAATTGTATAGTATCTTTAGTAAAAGTCTTACCATCAAGTTGTGTGGAGTAATCAAGAACAATGTCAATACTTTATAGTGTTTGGAGGTGGTCTATAGGACCTTATTGATGACTAATTTAGAAAGAGGTAACCCATATATGGCATTGGGCTTTTTATTTGCTAGCCTATAATAAATACAACATTGTTCTATTTTAGAATGATTCTTTTCAAACTCCTTTGTATATGTATATGATGTATATTTATATATTTTAGTATCTACTGGAGTAGGTTTCCATATGGCTTTTCAAAGTTCTTTAGTGTAGTTATCCCTCCCAATACTTCCTTTCACTGTGCTCTCCCATTTCTCACTTCAGTTGGGTTTCATGTTCCATTATTCTCTTTTTTCCCTTCTTATAACCTGTGTTCTATCCCTCTTTATTGAAATCTACCCCATGGGCTTTTAATAGTTTCCTACCCTCTTTGGATATTCCAGTTTAAAGACTCATTTGTGTTTCTGGGTCTGATTTACTTTACTGAGGATGATCATTTGAGACATTTGAGAAATTTTCCCAGAAAATTTCATTTCCACTGTGATGAATGAGATGTTGTGAATTGAGAAGCAGTGAACATGGATAAACAAGTATCTCAGTGGTAGGTTATACAGTTCTTCAAAGCTATACCCAGGAGTGATATACCTGGGTCATATGGTCAGTCTATTTCTAGATTTCTATAGAACCTTGACACTGACTTCCATGGTGACTACAACAGTTTGCATTTCTTCTAAATTTCTAGAAGAAATTTAGCATTTGTTGTCTTTTAAAAAAGTTTAATCTTAGTGATTCTGAGTATGGTATAATGAAATCTCAAACAGCTTAAATTTTAATTTACTCAATGTCTAAAGATTTTGAATATTTAAAAAAATATTTCTCTGTAATTTCTATTTTTTACTTTAAGAACTTTCTGTTCATTCCCATGCTCCATTAGGTTTTTGTATTTTGGGGGTGTTTGTTTTTTGTTTTGATGGTTAGAATGGTTTTTGCTAATTGTTTAGAAACTAATCCTCTGTCAGATGTATAGCTGGAAAAAGTTTCTCTCCTATTCTTTATTTGACTCATTAAATCTCATTTGTCAGCTGTTTGTCTTAATTCCTGTACTACCAGAAATACCTTTCCAGTGATGATACATTGAAGCATAGTCTCTGCTTTCTACACTAACATATTTAGGACACAGGTCTTATATAAAGGTTCTTGATCCATTTGGAGCTGTTTTTTTTTTTGTGCAGAGTGAGAAATAAAGATTTAGTGTCATTCTTGTACATGTAGTATCTAGTTTGTCCAGCATCATTTGTTGAAGATGCTGTATTTTTTCCAATGTGTAGTTTTGACCACCGTCAAAATTTACAAGTAGAATTGTGGGTCTAAGTCTGTGTCCTTGTCTCTATTTGGTCAATGTGTCTGTTTTTATGCCTGTATCATTGTCATTTCTACAATAATGGCTTTGTAGTATATCTTGAATTCAAGAATGGTGGAACTCATATCTTATACTGTCAGTTGGGCCAAGATCCCTGGGCTGGGAATTCCTAGACCCTAAAGGAAATATTATTTCAACTATTTTGTCAAATGGACATGACATCAAACTGTCCCCTAAGTACATCTTTCTATAACCTTATATTAGTGTGTCTTATAACACTCCTCAGAGATCAGAGATCATGATGGAAAAGAAGGTAGAAAGACTGTAAAAGTCAAAGTTAGTGAATGACTGCTGATAAAGTGTTTTGAAGACATGGCATTGACATTACACATATGAACTCATAGTATCTGTAACTGCATGTACAAGAACTTCACAAATCAAGCCATCCAAAATCCCAGTATGGATGGGAGAGGTGTTCACAAAGTCCCTCCTTGAGTTGAGGAGCTATTGGCAACTGATAGCTGAAGAGAAAGATTAGGTTTTCTTCTGGGATATAACCCTGAAATGCTATCCATGCTTAGTAGCTTTCCATCACATACTGGCAGCACTAAATGGACACTTGGTTTAAAACCAGAGCACATAAATGTAGAAAGTAAAAATGATGCAGACAATATAGAAGAAATTTGAGGAAAGAGACTGGGGATTATATGAGTAGTGTTCTCAAACAATAAAAAATATAAATTAAAATACATATAAGCATCGATATCAATAGGTATTGTTAGCAGAAATGATAGCTTATTTGTTATATTGTTTTCCTTTTTCCTCTCATTTTGAGACAAGATCTAACTCTGCAGCCCAAGATGACCTTGACTTTGTAGAATTCTTCTTGCTCAGGCTTCTGAGTTCTGAGATTACAGCTATGATCTACCATTACCAGCACTTTGTTGCATCATTTAAGGCAAATATCTGTTCTCTTGAGCAGCAAGAGAAATTCACTGAAATTATAGAAGACTAATTTTTGAAAATGATATATAGACTAGGCATATTACTTGGGGCTGATTTTATTTGATGTAGAAAAATGTGATCCTCGATTTTTCCATTTAGCCAAATATTCTTCAAAAATTTAGTATTTGATGGGGAGTGAGTACTAAAGCTAAATCAGATATGTTTGTACTTTTACAGAAATTATACTAAAACAATGGATCTAATACTTGTGATCATTAGCCCTATTGCAATATCAGATAATTGAGTTCCAGGAGGTATAAACACATTTTTGTGTGGCAGAGGCATGTTGGCACACATCTGTAATTCCAACACCTGGAAAACTTTATCAAGATCCTCACTGATCTCAAGATGAGGTCAGCTTGAATGCATAGTGACAACCCTATGCTAATAAAAACAACCCAAGAGAGGTAGTGTGTGAACTGTGTGAATTCCCAGGAAGGATAGAGAAAGTGAACTGTTTACTTGCAGAGTGATCAGGGAACCCTTCCTGGGATGTCCATTTCATGTGGTCTTTGCACAATTCCTAGAATGTGGACACACTGAGTCAAGGCAAAGGGACTTTCAAGTAGTTATTTGTTGGGGCAAAAACAGAGGTGACAAAGCAGGACTTTGAAAGAATCTTTCTAATTGTCTGTATTATAGATAAGGAGAATTCATGAGAAGAAAGAATGGAATGCTGTGAATTGTATCAGCATTCCACATCAGGATTGCTTCCAACCTCAAGGGAATTTGTTGATAAGACATCGTGTTCCCTAAATCCAAATCATTTCCTTCCATCTCGTGCACATTAGAAGAAAGATACACAGTGACTGAAGACTTATTCTCCTTACTACAGAGGTTCCCAGAGAAAGTCCCCCAATTTCAAATCTAAAGTTCAAAAATGTAACCTTCCACTAAAAGTAGTGTAGGGAGCTGTTTTTAAATATGAACAACAGCCTTTCCTTCAGTGTTTCTGGATGAACTCTGTACAGTGCTGGGAGTTTGCTTTCATGGTCACACTCTGTAAGTCTGAAGTACACCTTTAAAATGTTTCCTGAGGGTAGATGGGTACTCCACAGTGTCAATAAAGGAGCAATTTCACATTAAGAACTACCTAGCTGAAAACTAAAAAAATTGCTAATGCTGTTTGACTTATTTGTTTTGTTATATAAAATCAGGAGAACCCAGTTTTATAAGAAAAATAAAATTATGATTATTTTAATCAAATGCTTTTGAACGACTACTGTTTATGCTTCAGGGATTGTATTGTGAGGGTTGGTGACACTTTGGGGAAGGGAAACTTTTATAACCTCAGCACACTCAGGATTGGGGAATGCTTCTAAGGGTCATTTTCCTGAAGTTAAAGCTGAGGTTATTAAAGCTCACTTAGCAGATACATTTTGCCCCAATTTTCTAGAGTGCTATGGTAAGGTGACAAATTTTTCATTTGTAAAACCAGAACAGAATGTTAGAAGGCCGTGAACCACACTCTGGGAACGCATTCAGATTCCCCCTTCACCTGGAATTCAATTGGCAGAGAAATCTCAGAGTACTCAAGATTGTTTTGTACAATGAATCCTCCAGGGTTCCTTGTTTTACTTTGTCATTTTTCCATTACGAATAGATTTCATTGGTTGACATTCAGAAAAATGGTAAAATTTTATTGTTCACTATTATTGTTATATTGTTGTTTTGCTGTATTGTTAACATTAGCAATTTCAGTATGGTTTGTTTTCATCAACACTATGCATAGAAATACCCAAAATAAATAGTGTTAAAGTCCTTTCCTGGAGGTTTCACTTGTATCTTAAACAGTGAAGTTCATGCTTAGTTGAAAATTCTAATCTTTCAGTTTAAGCTATTTAAGTATTACATTATCATAGGAACAACTTCTTATAGGAACAAATATGTAGAATACATGGATGTATACTAAAAGCAGGTTTATTAAATTGACTTACTTAATAGGCTCTATACTCCAACAGTGGCCATATTTGCATAGGAAAGGCTGAGGATCAGTAGCCACTTAGTTCCTGAGATTGGATGTCCCAACAGTCCCAAAATGACAGTGGAAGCCTAGAAGATTGCTGGAGAGCCACTGGTCTTTTCAGTCCATGTCACAATACCTAAAAAGCCAGAGTTTGATGTCTGTGAAGGAATCCAGTAGCTGCAATGGAAGTAGCAGTGTGTAGGAATTCCTGAGCAGGGTAAACAAATTAATTCAGCAGTGATTTGTGAAAGTGAGCGGGCAAAAAACAAAATATTAATTACTTTTCTGTTGTTGTTATCAAACATTCTGACCAAAACATTCTGAGGAAGGGTGTACTTTGACTTATGGATCCAGATAGAGAGTTCACAGTGACAAGGAAGGATGGCTACAGGAACAGAAAGCAGAGTAATCACATTTTTCACTTGCCCACAAGAAGAAAAGAAATAACAGGATATAGGGTGAGGGTCTAAGTGCTCAAATCACTTATTATAGTGATGTTCTTTATCAAATTTCTTTGCTCTGGAGGTTCTAGAACCTCCTCAAGCAGTGCCACAAACTGGTGACCAATATTCAATGCATGAGCCTAGTGGGGAATATCTCTCACTCAAACTGTTACAGATCTCCTTATAAATGAGTAGCCACTAGAAGGTCCTGTCATCATTTAGGGAAGGCCTTCATACTTCAAGTAACCTGATGAAAACAAATCCCTAACTGGTGTACCCATAGGCTTTTCTCTTAGTTGATTCTGGATCCAATCAAGTTGACAATCAAAGTTAGCCATCACAAGTATAATGAATAATATCTTAGAATTATTTATATATTTAAATCAGGTGGTACCTTTTTTTTTTCATTTCAAAGCCATTTTATTAGTATACATTGATTGTACAATAAGGAGTTTCATTATGGTATTTTCATACATATGTACACAAGACACTTTATATGCCTGCTCCCAGGCCCACGACCATTCCTGTTTACCCTTATTGGTCACCATCAAGTTACCAAATCATCTTTACATGAGAAATAACATGAGCTAGGTGGTGGTGGTGCAGGCCTTAAATCCCAGCACTCAGGAGGCAGAGGGAGGCAGATTTCTGTGAGTTTGAGGCCAGCCTGGTCTACAAAGTGAGTTCCAGGGCAACCAGAGTTACAGCAGAGAAATCCTGTCTAGAAAAACCAACAACAACAAAAGAAAATAGAAAAGAAAAGAAAGAGAAAAGAAAAAAAGGAAAAAAAAAAAAAGAGAAATAAAAACTTGTTTTTTTGTCTCTAGCTTATTTCATTTAACACAACAAATCTCCAGTTTCCTTCCTTTTCCTGTAAGACATATGATTTAATTAATTCTTCTTGCTGGTTGAATAATACCCAGCTATGGATTAGGGGGGTAAAGATACACTTTTAAAGGTCTAGACTTCTGTAGTTGCTGGAAAACACAGCTGAGATGGGTTTGCAAAATTCCCTATTGGAGCACCTTAAGGTGGGGATGTTTTCTTAGCAACAGATATGGTGAGATGCACAAAGTTCAAGGCAGAGCACAAACACTAATCAGAGTACCACATATTCTGAGGAGAAAAAACACTCACTAAATGGTTACATGCTCCATTGTCTTATTTTAAATATTTAGATATAATTTATCTGTAGAAAAACTCTTCCCTTTTATTGTACAGCTTAAAGTTATTATTTGTATGTATGTGGCACACATATGGAGGTCACAGGTCAAGTTGTGGGATCTCAGGGATTGAATAAATGGTCAGTGTCTGCACTTGCTGAGCCCTCTCTCCAGCCCCATACGCAGCTTTGACCAAATAGTTTTGTAATCATAAGCATATGATAATGAAAGAGTCTGATTGACGTTTAAACGTCTCTGGGTCTCTTTCAGACAAATCTTGTCCTCACCCAGTGTCTGGCTACCTCTGCTTTCTGTCACGACAGTTTTAGTACTGTAGAGTCTTAGTTAGCTGGAATCATCATGAATCTGGTTTGTTGAGTCTTTGGCAACTGAATTTTGACATTCAAGTTTCTGTTGAACTTGTTTCCCCCCTCCCCAGTTGCCTCTGGGTTAATATTCAGAATCCGGGTGTCTGGGTTACGAGGTCAGGCTATGTTTAACTTAGTAGGACAGTTCCAAAGGTGCAATATCAGGTTTCCATCATGACCCAATTCTCCACTTGATTATTAACACCATTCTGCTTTCTCACCAGGCATCAGCGTCTCATCATTGTTACCATTATTATTGTTTAAATTTCTATCATTATGAGAGCGTTGGAAGGGCACTTTATTTTGATTTTTTTTTCTCTGCTGGTGATCACACTCAGCGCCTCAAATATGTCTCCACCACTGAGGAGTATCCCTAGCTCCATTGGGATTTTAAATAGTAATTCCCTCCAACAAATGATACTTGTCATCTTTTCATGACCTTGTTTTCTCTACATGTCTCTCATTAGTAAAATCTCTTTTCTGATCTTTTACTAAAATTTTAAAATTATTTTAAGTTAATATAAAAACAATAGGTTTCATTATTTTGTTTTTGTTTTTGTTTTTGAGATGATAGTATAATGCCACTTCTTCCCTTTTCTCTCACCACGCCTTCCAGTATACCCACTTCTAGCTTTCCTTCACATTCATAGCCTCTGTTTTTGTTAATTGTTATAAGTTCATAATGTATATGTTCATAATCTATATTCCTAAATAAAACCTGCTCGGTTCATATAATGTCACTTGTCCGTTTCCATGGGTGACCATTTGGCACTGGACGATGTATATAAGTGTCTTACCTGTGTGCATGTGTGGACGCCACAAGTGTGCCTGATGCCTATGAAGCTCAGAAGAGAGCATCAGATCTTCTGAAACTGGAGCTGCACAGTTTTATGGGTGCTGTGACTTGAACCTGGGTCATCTGGAAGAGCAGTCGTGCTCCTTCCATTTTTTCTTGTTTGTGTATGTGTGTTTGTGTGTATGTATGTATGTGAATGTTCATATTCCAGTAGGCTCATATGTGTGTTCATGTACACATGTGAGGAAGTCAAAGGAAAGTCTTGACTCTGTTGTTTACCTGGTTTGTTGTTTGTTTGTTCGTTTGTTTCGACTTTTGACAGGTCTTCTACGTGCCTGGAACTCACCATGTAAGCTAAAGTAACTGGCTAGTGAGTCCAAGAGGGATGCCTGTCTCTACCTTCCCAGCACTCGGGTTACAAGTATGCTGATCATTAATTCTTGTTGCTCACGTCCATTCATGGGGCCCTTGGGGGTGGGGGTGAGCAGAACAGACAACAGAGGTTCTGGGAGTCCGGTAAGTGGCAAAAGCAGACTTATTCCAGGAAGAAGGACCACTTTGACACCCTCTGCCCAGCGTCTCATTGGCTCCTGGACTGCAGGCTGCTATGGCTCTTCTTGTCTCGTGATATGATGTCATTCTCTGGGCATGTCTGGGCAGATCTCAGGGCTTGTTCCAGTGGCAGGCCTTGTTCCTCCTACAAATCCTGGCTGTTTTTATATGGAATTTGGAGATGGAACTCACATTCCCCCAGTTGCATCTCCCCAGCCTTCACTATGGCACTTTCATGCATCTTCTGCTCATATTTATTCCCTTCTCCCGATATTGTTCAGAGGCTTCCCCAGCACTGTGCCTGTTTGCATACAGCCATGCTTCCTGCCATGATGATAATGGACTAACCCTTTGAAATTGCAAGCAAGCCTCCAATTAAATGCTTTCTTTTATAAAAGTTGCCTTGGTCATGGCGTATCCCCATAGCAATAGCACAATTACTAAGAGAATTGATGTTAGCTCTTGTTTTAGTCATGGTTTCCTAGAGGAAGAAAACAAAGGGAATGCATATATCACATTTTATTATGTGTGCTTTAAAATAGTAGTGACAGTCACATCATACCTGAAGCACTGAGACCCCTGTAGATACTTCGTACTTGAAGTGGGCACCACAATAGTTGTTGTGTTGCCCCCAAATAGCTATCTATTACTGGAGGGGAGCAAGTAACCATAGTTACTCAGTCCACAACCAGGGTGTGTCAGTGTTCCCAATCTGAAGCAGGAGCCATGAAATTTCCAGAGAGTCCCAGGTCTCTATAACAAGATAAGAGCTTAGAAAAAGTGGTTCTGTATCAATAAAGGAATCAGCAGCAGAAGCAGTACCAAGAGGACAAGAGGGAAATATGGCAGGAACAAGGCCTGCTGCTAGACAGTTCGTATGCATGGCTTGCCAGACAGTGCACAAAAATGGTGCACATGCATGGCTGAGCTCCCACTTAGGGTCAGTCCTGGACATGCCCAGGGATGGCAGGAGCTCAGCCTGCCATTTACAAATGCGCAGCTAAGACTTTCTATTCCAGTAAATCTAAAAAGTTGCCAATGGACCCAGAGACAGATGACATGGTAAGACGTGAGCCAATGTGAAGGAGCCACAACAGCTGCCTGCAGTCAAGGAGCCAATGGGATGCTGGGTGAGGGTTTAAAAGGGGTCCCTCTTCCTGGAATAAATGAACTTGCTTTTTCAGCTGACTCCTGGAGTCTGTCTTGTTAACTTTGCCCCAGCTCACCCCCTCACCTCACTCCCAAGGGTTCTGTGACTGGGTTCAGCAACAGGTTAAGCAACAGGGAAGGCCAAGTGAACTAAAGGTGAGAATAAACTTCCTTCTGAAGTACACTGTTGTCATCTTGGCTGCTGCTAAAAATTGTACCCCACAATTGGGGTGGGTCTTCCTAAGTCAATCAAGACAATCAAAACACTTCTTTAGGTATAGCTCCCTACTCAAGTGATTCTAATTTGTGCCAAGTTGATATTAATATCAATCATAACTTCCTCTTTAGAAGTTTAGTAGAATTTAGCAGTGAATCCACCCAGCGCTAGGCTTTCCTTTGTGGGAGACCTTTTATTACTGCTTCAATCTCATCATCCATTACTAATCTGCTTAAGTTGTTCATATCTTCTTGATTTGATTTTTGTAGGTCATCTGTGTTTGATTTATCTTTTACTTTCTCTCTTTTTAGATTATTCTGGGTTTGGGGATGTAAGTTTTCAAATATCCCCCAATGATGTCTGGATATGATTGGATTCTGTTATAACACTCCATTTCATGTCCAGTGTTGCTAATCTGTGTGTCTCTTTCTTACTTTTCTTAATTTGTCTAGGGTTTATCAATCTTATTTATCTTTTCAACAGATTCTATGTATTGTTCTTTCTATCTATCATCCTCATCTCCATTTCATTAATTTCTGTCCTGGCCTTGAATGTTTCTATGATTAACTGTTTTTTACTGCTTTTGGAGTTGGATTGTTCTTGTTTTTTCTAGGATGATGATACAATTTTAAATTTCTTATTTATAATCTTTCTGAGTCTTAAATACTCCCTCTCTGTGTGTAAGCGGCATGTGCGTACCAGAAGTTGCATGTGGAGGTTAGCAGCCAGCTTCAACTTCAAGTGTTCATCCTCCATTCTTTCTATCCTGTTTGCCAATGTGTATACCAGGCAGTTGAGCTGGTGGGAATTCTGTCTCTGCCTCCATTACTCAGTAGGAGTTCTGGAATGGAAACAGACCCATGCTATTGTGCCTGGCTTTTATGTGGAGTCTGGTTACCTAAACTCAGATGGTCTCTCATGTGGCAAGAGTTTTATCCACTGAGCCATAGTCCTAGCCCTCTATCTGAATTTTTAAGGTAAGCATGTAGAATTAAAAACTCCTTTTACAATTCCCTTAGTTGTATCCTAAAAGTTTTGGCAAGTTTTGCTTCAATTTTACTTGATTCTACGAATTCTAAAATCCATGCCTCTATCCCTGTTCATTTATGAATATATTTTTCAGTTTCTGAGCATTTGTGTAGTTTCTAATGTTTTTCTCAATAGATTTTTAGTTTCATTCTACTATGATATCATCAGATATAAGGAATTGTAGGTGTAGATTCAGGGCAAAAGACAATTTATTCCTTGACTAATTCAATCCCTGGTTCTTAAGAGTGTTTTAGCTTCCATACAATCTAATCTTCAAGATATAAAGCCTGGACCTAGAAGGTTTCAGCCTCAGTCTCCGAGACTGACTCACTCTGACTAGCTCCTTCTGAACTCAGAGCTGTATCGAACTCAACTAACTTTTCTTCTTGGTTGATACAACCCTCTTGCTGTTCTGGCTCAAACTCTTCTCCAAGCTGCTGGTTCAAATTGAACGTCTGAGCTGACTGACTCTAACTGAACTCTTCTGACTCTGGTTGACATGGTTGACTCCTGCAACTTCTCTGACAGCACTATTCTGCTATGCTTCAAACTGACTCTCACTGTTAGCTGAGTCTTTCTCTAAAACTCACTCTTCCTTTCTGAAACAGAGCCTTTCTCCTAAACTGCATGTGTGTATGCCTCAGAATGCCTCAGATTGCCTGACTACCTGAGACTGCCTCTGTGTCTCTTCCTCATAAGTACTCAGACTTCCTCTTTGACTCTCTGAACTTCTTTAGTTGGTGGTTTTCTTGAAATGCTCTTATTGTTCCACTAATTTTCACTGGGTATAGCAGTTTTAATTAGAAGTTAATTAGATACAAGTCTTGAAATGTTTTATCCAATGCGTTCCTAGCATTTATGGTTTCTGATTAGAGAGCTGATATTACTTTGATATGTTAGCTTTTATTGTTGAGGTGTAAATTTTTCCTTATGTGTCTTAATATTGTATCTTTGTTTTACATTTTTTCATTGGAGACAATTCTGGAGATTGAATCTATAGCCTCCCACATAGTAACCAGAACTCAACCACTGAGGGACAGTCTCTTTGCCTTTACAAACATGTTTTTCAAATGTCTTTGCTTTTTTACTTTTGACATTTTGACTACATGTTGCAAAGTATTTCTTCTCGAGCCATGCCTATTTGGAGTTCTAAATGATTCTTCTGTTCGAGTGTTCATTTCTTTTTTCTAGGTTTGGATTTGGAAAATTTTCGTCTGTAATTTCACTGAATAAGTTGTCAACTCTTTTAGACCTTTGCTCTCCTCTGTATGGATTTTAAGCTTAGTCTCTTGATAGGATCCCAGAGATCCTGGAAGTTTTGATCATCTTTGATATATATAATTTATGTGACCTTGTCCTAAAACCCTGTGATTTGTTGTTCTTGACTTGTCGCTATTGATTTTTTTTTCTCCCATGATGTTGATCATGTCATCCACTTTGTTAATTTCTTATTCTACCTCTTACATTGGTTTCCTCACTTCATTCATATGATCCTTGACTGTTTTTGAAAGTGGGAGTTTGAAATTCTTTTCTTGCATTTCTGCTATCTTGTTATGTTTGTTTTCTGGAACTGGGGTGTCATATACTCCCAGAGATGTCACAGTAGCTTGTTTTCTCACTGTTGTATGTGTGTTTCTTTGTGCATACACGTGTGTCATTATACTTTATTCTCATTTGTTCCTCTTTCCTAGTGCTCTCTACCATGCCCCCACTCTTCTAATTGTTCCTTTATTCACTTCCATCTCAGTCTTTCCTTCTGTTTCCCTATTACATGTATTCCACTGTACTCTCTATTTGCAATGTCCTTTAAAATGTATTGATCCTCTCTGAAGCTCCCTTTTCTAGTTTTGTGACCTAAAAGCACACATACATAAATACACACATATAATGTACGTGCATTTGCAATTTTAAATCTAAGTTTTGCCTGTGACAGAAATGTAGCATTTGTATTTCTGGGTCTGGCTTATTTTACTTAACATAATGATTTCCAGTTGCATCAATTTTTCTGCAAATGTCATGATTTCATTTTTATTCATGTCTGAATAAAATTCTACTATGTATATGTCATACATTCTTTTTATTATTCCATCTGTTGATGGACATGTAGACTGGTTTCATTTTTTGTAAGTAGTGTAGTTATGAACAGGAATGTGCAAGTATTTTTGTGCAATATCGATTAAAGCCATTTGGTTAATTATCCAAGAATAGGATACCTGAGTCATGTAGCAATTCAATTTTCAGTTGTTTGGGAATCTCCATACTGATTTTGAAAATGGCTTCACAAATTTATATTCCTACCAACAGTGAATAAGTATTCCTTTTTGCTGGCATTTATTTGTATTTATTTTCTTGATGCTATATATTCTAATAGGGTGAGATGGCATTTCAAACCAGTTGTATAATGATTTCCATGCTGTGAAGTATTGAACAACTTTAAATACTTATAAGGCTTTTGTAGCTCTTAGTTTCATGTCATCTCATTTGCCAGTTATTAGGATAATTTCTGTTTTATTGCAGTTTTGCTCAGAAAATCCTTGCTTATAACTATATATATGAAGTGTCTTAGTTATGTTTTAGTTATTTTTCTTTATTTTATTTAAAAAAAATTTTCCATGCAATATATATTGACCATATTTTTTCCCCTCACTGAACTTCTCCCAGGTCCTCCCCACCTCCCTACCCACTCAACTCTATCTGCTTTTTCCCTTGAAAAGAAAAAGGAAAGTAAAAACTGAAAACAAAATTCAAAATAATCAAACCAAAACCACTAAGACAAAAACAAAAACACAAAGCCAAAACAGCGCCAACAACGAAAGAACACAAAAAATACTGAGTCCATTTTGAGTGGGCCAACTACTTCTGAAGATTGTGTCTGTCCTGTAGTGTGGTTGATATATATATGTGACTCCATTGGAGAAAACCTATTTTCCCTTTTCCAGAAGGTATCAAATGCAAATATCTTTTAGAACAGAGAATCAGAGAGCCATTTGTTCATACACTGGGGAGTCCCATAAAAATGCTAAATTGAAAGCTAAAGTATATAAGCAGAGGTCCTGGTAAAGCCCTTGAAGGCCCTGTGCTTGCTCCTTCAGTCTCTGTGAGTCCATATGAGCTTTTTCAGTTGATTTAAAGGAACTTGTTCCCCTGATGTCCTCCAACCCCCTGGCTCCTACACTTTTTTTCATACTTGATACCTGTCCTTGATAGCAAGATTTGCTTTCTGAATACAGCAAAAAGATGCATCTAATTCCTTTTTTTTCTGTTTCTGCCTTTTTATTGTGGAATTTAGGCCATTAACAATAAGTATTATTAATGAGCAGTGTGTATTGATTCCTGCTATTTTGTTGTGGTTCCCCTTCCCTTTTTACTTTAATGTGTTTGGATTATTATTCCTGGTGTCTTCCTGTATGTGTTAAACTTCATTTCATAATAAATTTCTCCTTCTCATGCCATCTGTAGAGCTTGATTGGTAGATAGAATTTGCTTCAATTTGTTTTCTTAATGGAATATTTCTTTGTCTCTTGATTGTAATTGCTAATTTTGCTAGTTTGGGCTGTTATCTGTGGTTTCTTAGAATTTGTACAATATCTGTCCAGGCCCCTTTGGCTTCTAGAGTCTCCATTAAGAAGTCATATGATATTCTAATGGGCCTGCCTTTATATGTGACTTGGTCTTTTTCTCTTGAAGCTTTTAATATCCTTTTTCCATTCTGTATATTTAGTGTTTTGATTATTATGTGTCATGAGGAGTTTCTTGTCTTGTCCATACAGTGTATAGGTATCTATGTATTTGTCAAAAAATTAAATATTATAACTTTTTTGTGTCATGTATTCCTTTTATCATGCATCTATTTAATTATTTATTTAATTAATTTGTACATGTGCACCTTGTGTGCACCATGCATGTAGAGGGCAGAGGGCAGTATGTGGGAACTGATTTTCTCCTCCTGCCATGTTGATATTGGGATGGAATTAACTTCAGACTTGATGGCAGGTGACTTTACTAAATAAACTGTCTCACTGCTCTTTGGATTCTGTATTTTAATCCATTGGTATGGGTGTGTGTGTGTGTATAAGTATGTGTGTGTGTGTGTGTCTGTTTATATATACATACATATATTATGTGTGTGTGTTTGTGAAAATTCCAGTCTTTTTTTTTTTTACTATAGTTTTGTAATATAATTTAAACTTGGATACTGTCACACCTCTAGCATTCTTCTTTTTCCTAAGGATTACATTACCTATGCAGGCCTTTTGTGCTTCTACATGGAATATTTTTTTCTACATTTGTGAAGAATGTTTGGATTTTAATGAGGATTGTATTGAATTGGTAAATTATTATTTTTTTAAATAATAAACCTCTTTTCACAGTATTAATTCTGTCAATCTATGGGCATGCAAGGTATTTTTTTAACTTTTGTGCCTTTTGAAAATAAGAATAACTGTTCTATGAAAATAGGAGTGATTTACTTCTTTTTTCTTATATGTATTTCTTTCTCTTGTCTTATTGCTCTAACCAAGATTTTGATAGCTATATTCAATAATAGCAGAAAGAATAAGTGCTCTTGTGTCCTTTTACATTTACACTACATTCTATTACATATGTTTTTTACATTAGAGAAGATGCTCTCGGTTTTTTCCTCATTTAGTATAATGTTGGCTCTAAGTTTGTTGTGTGTACTCTTTGTCATGTTGAGGTATCTTTCTCTATTCCTAGATTCTACATGGCTTGTATCAGTGGAGGAGACTGAGCTTTCCTCAAGGCTTTTTCTATATTGACTGAAATGATCATGCTTGTTCTGCCTTGTCCCGTGCATGTGCTGAGTTACAGTAACTGATTTGAGTGTTTATCAGTCTTTTATCGCTGGAAAAAAACCAACTTTGCCATATTTACAAATCCCTGCCATGCTGTTGGTTGTTCTTCTTATTTGTTGAGGGTTTTTTTTTTGTTCTTGAATTTCTTTCCTATCAGTATCAGAAATTTTTTGTGTTGGACACAATAGATATTTTCCTAGTTCTCCTTTGTTTATAGATTCTTTTCACAAAATTTATTCTTTCCTGTGTTCTCATGAGTGAAACTTTCTTCCCTGCAAGTAGTAATATTTTAAATAATTTCAGCGCTAACTTAATGAACATAGGCTGCCTTCGTTTGTGTTTGTCTGGAAACATTCTTATTTTCCCTCCAATTTTGAAAAATAGCATTGTTGAACATAGCTCTTTCGGTTGGTTGTTATTTAATTTTAGGCCTTTTTTTTTTCACATTATTCAGGGTTTTGAGGATTGCTGATGAGAGGTCCTGTGTTTCTGCCAATGTGGGTAAGTTGAGATGTTTTCTTTACCAGATATGGATATATTGTTTTTTACTTTATATTTTTGACATCTTGATTATATTATATTGTAAAGAGTTGCCTCTCTTGTTATCCTTGCTTATTTACTTACTTACTTATTTCTTATTCTTTTTTGAGACAAGGTCCCATGTAATCTAGGTTGTCTTGAAATTAACTAGGTAGCCAAGGCAGGCCTTGAACTCCTAATCTTTGTTCATCTGTCCTCACAATTGGTGGGATTGTATTTATGGACCACCAGCCTATTCTATTTGTAAGCTTAAATATTGCATGTTTGAAAGCTTGTTTCTTTCTCAAGATTTGAGCAAATTTCTGATATCATTCATGTCTTTAATACTTAATTCACTTTTGCCTGTGTTCTATCTTTAGTATTGAACTCTTGATTATGTTGTAGAGTTCTTAGATATTGAAGTCATGGCTGGTTATATTATTTTAATTGATGTATGTTTGTAGCATTTTATCAATGTTTTCTTTCATTCTTTCATCTACCCAGTCAAGTGTATTCTATGCTTTTATTTGGCTGATTGAGGTTTTCGTTTACAGTATTTTAATATTTTCAAATTATCACTTTCCTTGCTGACTTTATTTATTCTGCTGATTTCTATGTTGCTTACTTTGATCTCTAGAACTTGTGTTGAATTTATCTGATCATATGCCCTTTCAGGCCATTGATCATGTTTTCTCAGAAAAATTTGATGTCTTTATCTGTCATTTTACCTATTTCAGTATCTGTGAATTCCTAGTTTTTGTGTGTGTTGCGGGGGGGGGGGGGGTCATGTTGTCTTTTTATTTTTTTGCTTGTGATTTGTTTGTGATTTGTGATTGTCGTAACTTGCATGTATCTTGGTTTGGGTTTTACTTCAGGGTTTCTGGGTTGGAGAAGTCTTCTTATCATCCAGATAGTTTTTTAGTTTTTTTTGTTTGTTTTTGTTTTTGTTTTTTGAGACAAGGTTTCTCTGTTGTAACTCTGGCTGTCCTGGAATTCGTTCTGTAGATCAGGTGGGCCTCATATTCACAGGGATCCAACTTCCTCTGCTCTGCCTCCTGAGTGGCCGCTGCCTCCCAGTGCTGGGATTAAAGGCATGTGCTACCGACCACCACTCTGTATAGACAGCTGTCTAGACAGCTATTGAAGGATCCATTGCTATTTAGTATTATTCCCTGATAAGAAAACAGATCGATGTGGTAGAAACAGCATCAAAACAGAAAAGATTATGAATATACTTAAAATCAATTACAGTTCACTAATACACCACCATTGATCACTGAACTGAAAATAGTAAAATTGACATAGCACTTACCATAAAGTTAAACATTATTTAGGGAAGATGTGAATGAGGTCAAGGAAAAAGACATGGTAAGAAAGGAAGTAAGGTTAAATAGGTGAAACGCAGATAGGGGAATGGAAGGCAATGGTATATTTTCTCTTTCTTGTTCCTTTACTGTTTCTCACATAGCATGTTGCCAGTCCATCACATTACCCATCAACCGTAGAGTATGTCTATTTCCTTATTAAGCTTTTGTTGTAGTTGTTGTTAAGATCCATTTATTTTTATTTCATGTGCATGAGTGTTTTGTCTCCATATATGTATGTGCGCCATGTATATCTGGTATTCATGCAGGTCAGAAGAGGATATCCTTTCCCAAGGAATGGTAATAGTTCCGGTCATTAGCCAGCATGTAAGAGCTGGGAAAACAAAACCAGGTCCTCTGTCAGAGCAGCCAGTGTTCTTAACTCTCTTTGTCCCGCTGATTATAAACTTTTAAGAACTATATATTCTGGCTAATATATTTTATCAGGATGTAATTTTCATATGTTTTTTCCTAGCTTGTGTTATATTTTAAAAATTATTTTCTTCATTCTTTTGAAGCTCAGAAATATCCCATATTAGTGAAATCCAATTTATTAGTTTTTAAGGAATTAAGACTATAAAATTCTTAGTTATTTTACAAAAAGCAAAGGACACTAGAAAAAATGTTCATTATTTTATTTGAAAACAATTTATTAATTTATTAAGCTTAAGTTTTGAAATTAAGTTAACTTGTTTTTCTTTGTACTACAGAATGCATTGTTTCTAAAAATTGAATTTATAAATACTAAGTGTTATTATTTATAAAACTGTTATAGCAGATTTCTGAGATGTATTTAAAATTTTAATAACCTTTTTCAATTAATCTTTTTTAAGGTTTAGAAATTTTGTAATGTCTAATATTGGTATTTGAATTTAGATACTATAAATGTAGTAGAAAATCAGTATACTGTTGTGACTATTTTAATTTATAGACAGTTACACAATACCTTAAAATTATAAATATTTTTGGTAGATAACATATTACTAGCTTTGAAAGTGAATTTTTCAAACCTTAGATTTAATTACTTATATTCAAAATATGAGATGATGTATTTTCTTAAATCTTTCAATTTAAACTGGAAAATTTGATATTTCAATATTTTCTGTCAATAAAGAAAAAATACAAATAACAATGATCATACATTTTCTGAAAATTCAACCTTTACAAATTGAAGTCTATTTTCTGTGTTCATTTGCTGTTAATATCCCAGATGTCAAGAGTCCTGCCACAGGAGCTTATGGTTTTATTTGCTTGGAGACAATCTGATGATGAAGAGTTTGAAATCTTCTTGCCAAAGCATGAAGAGATTTCTTAGAGCTCAGCACAACGGAGTGCAAAATAGACACCATAACGTTTTATGATGCACATGTCTTAGGAGCAGTGTATTTTTAAGTTCATTAAAAGAATATTTTTCTCCTTAAATTTCCATGAAAATACTGGGGTTTGATGAGAGCCCTAGGTTGAGTCTTTTATTGTTATATGTAGTCATTTTTCTAGCTGTTCTTAATGTTGGTTACTCATAGCTCATGTCTACCTATTTTAAATTATTTCCTGGAGAATTGTCTACTTTCATTAAACAGGAACTATCTGACATAAAGGTAGCACTCCCTCCCACCAAATACACGTCCAAACCACACTAGATCATAGGGCACAATTAACTGTGTGTTATGGAAAGGTGTGATCCTTTTCTTTTTCATCATAAGGGTATGAACAACACTCCTATAATAAAAGATAAGTTAATAAAAAATGTATAGCCAACTTTTTTTTTAATGAAAGTTTTATAGGTTACAGAAACTTCAGCTATGAAGACTCAAATGTCTATAGAAAATAGTTTATTTTTATATTGAAGTTTGATGAAGATTTTACCTCTGTGGAAAAATGTGATTAAACAAAAAGTTGGAACTAAATAGAAGTAGATTTAGCAAAGAGTGTGGGGGAAGTGTATTAGTGTTCACTAGTGTAATAAAAATAAGGATGCATTAGGTTTGCTTATAACACTGGAGTAACAGTAGCTGATGATTAAGTCCCAGTTCAAGACTACAAGCCTGGAAAGCCCTGGAGAATGGAAGGAATCTGAAAAACCTAGAGTCTTGTGTCTGCTCACAATGGCAGCAGCCAAGACACACCCAGAAAGAGCTAAGCCTGTACATGCTGTTGACTTCCTCCTTGTCTGATTTCATTTCATGTGGGTCCCTAGTTCACGTTTAGAATGGGATCCTCCCAGTTGCTTTATCACATGTGAGTTGTGTCACAATTGTCTTAGGAAACACTCAGATACACTCAGAAATGTATTTTACTAATCTAAAATTCTTTTGATTCAGTCTATGTGATAATGAAACTTCACTATCACAGGAAGCAATGTCTGTTCTTATTCTTGACCCTTAGATATATCATTTTTCCTCCTCAGATGAGGGGGCAAAGGCATTAAGGATATTATTGGATTTGGAGGTATTCCTTCAGTATTCTTATTTCCTCTATTTAGAACTCTCTGTTAAGGCCCATATCCTATTTTTAAATTGGATCCTTTGTTTCTTCAATCCTTTTTCTATTGGATTATTTATATATTCTGGATATCAATCTTTTGTCAGATACATAGATGGCCAAAATTTTCCCCTACTCTGTAGGTTTCTGAGTTTCTTCTTCACTCAATTGACTATTTTCTTAGCTGTTCAAAAAGAAGCTTTTTAGTTTTATGAGGTTTCAAATGTCAATTGCTAGCCTTAATTCATGAGCAAATCCTTAGCAATTAGGGAAATTCAAATTAAAACAACTTTGAAATTTTATCTCACCCAATCAGAATGACTAACATTGATAAAACTACTCAATTGACAACATATTCTGGCAAGGATGTGGGGAAAGAGGAACCGTATTCATTATTTGTGGGAATGCAAACCAGATCAGCTACTCTGGAAATCAATGTGGAAAATCCTCAAAAAATTAGAAACACATCTATGTGACCCAGTTATACAATTCCTTGTACACACCCAGAGGATGCAGTACCCCACTCCACCAGATATTGCTCAGTCATGTCTGTTGCTGCTCTATTAATAATAGCTAGGAAATGGAAACAACCTAAATTTCTTTTAATATAATGGTAATGAAATTGTCAAACATACGCACACACAAGTACAATGAGACACTATTTTTCTGTAAATAAAATGAAATAACGAACTTTGAAGGTATATCAAGGAAACTAGAAAAGAACATATTGGATATGACAACTGAGACCCAGGAAGACAAATGCTACCTGTTCTCTCTCATCTGCAGTTGCTTGCTCCGAATCTTGAGGTGTGACTATATAACCTAGAATATTTTCAGGAAACAGGAAAATATAAAGGGACCATGTGGGTGCTTGAGAGGGGAATATCAGGTATGAAGGAGGAAATGGGAAATGGAGAGAGTGTTCTAATTGGAAGTCAATGCCTAAGGAGAAGTATGGAGGGGACAAATAATATATAGAATGGTTGGTGAAGTCACAAATCATATTATGTTACATTTACCAAAATTTATATACAACCTACATTCGTCTCTTCCTCTCCCCTTCTCCCCACTCCCCCCCCTCTCTCTCTCTGCACTTAGAGATTCAGGCACAGGACCTGGAGATTTGAGCTGCATCTAAGCTGAAAGCTTATTTTGAGGTCTAGCTTTCAGAGTGCCAGAAAGTACAATGCAAGCTGCCAAGGGAGGGGCGTGATCAATATGCATCCAACTGTAATACCTATGAACCGTACCAGTGACCTGCTTGGCAAGATATACCTAAAGGTGCAATACTGACACTCCTATCTTGGAGGTAATGAATAGCTGTCTAGTTGGACTGAAAGCCCCACTCAACAGGAGAGAAATGATGCCTTGTACTAAAAACTTAGCCAAGTACATAGGCTTCGCGGAATCATAGATCTTAGAAGAAAACCTACTACTCCCATTTTACTAGAGCAGCATGATTCCTAACTGCATTTTAAAACTTATACATGTGCCCATAGACAAATGTTGCTTTCACTCCTCTTCAAAGAAGTTTCTTTTAGAGCAAAGACCATTACAGAAAACCAAAACTGGCTATAATGGAGAAATAAATGGGTTGTGAGTTAGTTCAATGCCAATTGACATATCAATAGTTAAGGATTCAAGGTTCTGAGAAATGTCAGAAGAGAGTGCAGAGAGATTATAAAAGCCAGAGGACCAGGAAGCCTACCATGAGATTATGTCACCCATAAATGTCAGGGAAGCTACATTGGTGACATCTCAGGAAAACAGTCACCTGAACAATGACAATATTAATAGATCTGTTAACATCGTGTGGGGAAATCTTAATGGTTTCCTGCTCTAGACAAAGAACTTCAGGCAACTAATGACTACTGAGGGAGGGAGAATTAGCCTCTCCTGGGGATGAGCCCCCTAACTGGTTATCTAATACAGAGTGGTCAGACTTAAAATTATAATCACTCAAGCAACAGAAGTGGACTCAACAAGTTTTATTTATATATTTATGTGTGTGTGTGTGTGTGTGTGTGTGTGTGTGTGTGTGAGGGGGTGGGGTATTAATAGAGTGGAACTCATTTTCCTCCTGGGGCACCATCTCAATGAATTCCATGGGCCAGGATGCATGTGTATATATGTCTTAATGTGAAAAAACTACTTGTCACTAACCACTGTTGGAGAGTCAGCAAAATTTACATATGAAATGCCACAAATACTATTAATTTGTTTAAGCCATAATCTTAGGTGTTTAGTATATTTATATGTGGTACATGGTTTGTACAGGTATGAAATTGTGGGTGTGCATGTGGAAGCCAGAATCGGACATCTAGTTTCTTCCTTTACTTCTCTGCCTTATTTCCTTGAGATAGCATCCCTCACTAAATAGGGAGATGGCCATTTCTGTTAGGCTGGTTGACCAGTAAGCTTGTGGAATATGCCTGTGGTTCTAAACATAAGCCACATGCCAGAAGTTCTATGTAGGAACTGGGGTTTGGAATTTCAGTCTTCTTGCTTTAGGGTAAGCAATCATATTCACTGAACCATAGCACCTAAGCTCTGCTGCTTTGAGACCGTTTGACAATAAAATTATGAAATTATTTGGCCTATAATATTTGTAGTTGTTTGCATAAAAATGGCTCCCATGTAGGCTTATAAGGAGTGGTATTATTTGAAAGGATTAGGCCTTGTTGGATTAGGTGTGACCTTGTTGGACGAAGTGTGTCCTTGAGGGTGGGCTTTGAGGTTTCTAATGCTCAGGCCTGCACCAGTGATTGTCGTTTTTCCTGCAATCTGTGGATCCATTTGTAGAACTCTCGCTCCTTCTCCAGAAGCACCATGTTTGTCTGCATGCCACCATGCTTCCTGCCATAATGATAATGGACTAAAGTTCTGAACCTGTGAACCAGCCGCAAATAAATATTTTCCTTTTTTATAAGGGTTGCCATGGTCATGGCATCTTTTCACAGCAATAGAAACCCCAACTAAGACGCTGTTGTCTATCTCATAATTTTAGTGTTTCATAGTATAACATAGACAGAAATGTCCTAAAGAGTATAATTCTTCACTTAGATATAAAATATACACATGTGGATTAAAAGGTATATCTTACTCTTCTAGATACTGCTCCCTTTCAATATAGGTTTGCACACTATCTTACTAGGTGACTTGTCAGAGGGAGTTGTTGAGTTACTTAAGGTTGTAGTCATAAGACAGTGGATCATTCTTTGTTGATATGATCAATCCTTCATGAGTGCTCTAAGTTGGAGGGTTGCATTTCTCTCTCTGTCTTAATGTTCACATTTCCTTTCTTCAATCTTATCAATGGGAAAAGTAAGTGTATGGTTTGTCCTGATGAGTGAGTTTGGAATTACAGATGTTGTCTGGTGCAATCGTCAACTATTTCTCTCATAAAAGTGCCTTGATTTGCATAATAAATTTCATCATTACTCTATCTATAAACATATTCCTTATTTTTCCTAGAACTTAAAAAAATCTTGATCTGTGTTTGAATTTGGCGATAATGATGCCATTACATTACTCTGTTTAGAGTCCTTAGAATCCTTGACATGTTGCACTTCATTATAGAAAAAAAAGAGATTATTATGTCATGATAGAAGTTTAAATTGTTTAAACTGGTAGAATGCTAAATATAAATATATATAAATAACTATATGTATAAGTATATATCTATAGTTCTATCAAATGCTCTCCATGAAACCAATTCCTTCTTCCTTCTTTAGAAAACAAGAAAATTTGTGCTTTTTTTTTTTTTTTCTTTTGTGAAATTCTACTTCTGACATAGAATGGTGTGAAACCTCACTCACCACTTAGGGCAGTTGGATGTAAAATGGTGTGAAAATTCCAGACATCGAACATAAAACAAACTTCTGTAGAAGAAATCAACAGTCAAAAAATAGGTCATTTCCAGCTCAGGACTATAAAAGTAAATAATCAAAATTCAGAAATTTTGTCTGAGTGTGAGAACTAGAAAAAATGTTTTAAGCATCTTAAACCATTTTGTCCTCACAGAAGGTGAAAAATCATCTTTTGCCTTTTTTCCTGTGACTACAAATGTTTTATATTACTTTGCTTTGGGCTTTAAACACTGAACTAATTATGCCACCAGAAGCACTCTGCAATGTAGAAATATGGAACTTATGTTTCTTTTCTTTTTTTTTTTCTTTTCTTTTCTTTTCTTTTCTTTTCTTTTCTTTTCTTTTCTTTTCTTTTCTTTTCTTTCTTCTTCTCTTTTCCCTTTTTCCAAGACAGGGTTTCTCTGTTGTAACTCTGTTTGTCCTTGAACTCACTCTGTAGACCAGACTGGCCTCAAACTCACAGAGATCGGCCTGACTCTGCTGCCAGAGTAATTGTATTAAAGGCGTGCGCCACCACCTCTCAGCTAGGAACATGTTTCTGTGTGTAGGAAATGGGTTAAGTATTTGGAGACTAAGAATCATTCCACTAAGTCATGCTCAGTAGTAGCTCACATTGTAGGAAAGGAAAAAAACATGGGCCATTATTTTGTCATACTCTTATGCTTTGACCAAATTTCTTCTCCAGCTTTATGTTTATATGTAATAACATTTTTTATCAAAAAAAAGATTCTTTTTCCAAAATATTTCTCATTGCCCAAATTTTGGGCTCCACAGAATTTTTAGCAGGGAGCGTGTTTTTCATATGTTCACATGAGTATGCAGAGCAAAGACTAAATCTCAAGTTGCTTTAAAATTTGTAACTCTCAAAACTTCAGCTAACGGACTGCTTTTTTGAAATATTAAATATTAGGGGGTCAGAAGAGATGACGTAGCAGTTAAAATCTTTGGCTTCTCTTCTAGAAGAGCCAGACTGGTTTCTCAGCATCACATGGTAGACACCAACCAACTTCTGACTCCAAATCCAGGGAACCTAAACTCTCTTATGGCCTTTGTGAGCACTGAATGCAAGCTGGACAAAGACATATATGCAGCTCAAACACCCATACACATAAAATAAAACAAACATCTCTGCAAAAATAAAAACAAATTGATAAAAGATGCATTTTTAGATATAAAAATTCGTAAGTTTATTATTCAATCTGCGTGAAAGGATATCATCACAATCAATGGTCACTATTGATTTTCAGATAAACAAGATGTGGTTTATAAGATTTATAAGATGTGGCTCTTAATTACAAATAACTGCATCAAATCATAGAGGAAAATTTAATCTTTCAATCCAGCAGCTGCTCAGCAAAGGATTACATTGAAAGGAAGCCTCTGTGATAGACATTTGATCTCTGATGTGGCAGCATGGCTGCTCTAGGGTAGAAAGAATATTAGAACGTGTCTTTAATCCCAAGGTAGCACACATCTTTAAACTCAATTCAGACGGCAGTGATGGCACATGCCTTTAGTCCTAGCTCAATAGAGAGAAGTAGGGAGCAGAAGCAGAGGGTGGAAGTAGAACAGGAAACCAAGCTCAGAAAGAGGTGGAAGCAGACAAGAAGCAGTGAAAACTTAGAGAGTAGGAGCAGAGCTCAGACAGAGACACAAGATAGAAGCTGAGTGGAAGCAGAGCTCAAGAGAGTTAGTTAGTTCACAGTCAGGCAGTTTGAGTGCAGTCAGCTCACAGACAGTTCAGTTCAGAAGGAGGAATAAGAAGAAAAGAGCCAGTCCAAAGTAAACGATGAGAGAAAGCAGAGAGTCAGAAGCAGATAGTTTACCATTTACAGTTTGGAGTTCAGGAGTCTAAGTGAGCTCAGTCAGCAGTAAGTCTCAGAGGCTTGTTTTGTTCTTAGGTTCTTAGGTTAGATTGTATGGAGCCTGAGGATTAGATTGTATGGAGACTGAAACTCTCTACAACTAGGGATTGAATTAGACAAAGAATAAACTGTCTTTATAAATAAATAATAACCCACAAAAATAAAAAACAAAACCCACAAGAATAATTTAATAAATCACATTCACATCTACATCAAATATTTGGCTATTGTAATTGAAAAGTAATGAAACACTCCCATGAATCTTGAGAACAAAAAAATTATTTGCATCATAGAAAATGCATATGTAAATATAGACTTTAAAATATAAAACCATAAAATATTTTGATATTATATATCATGTCTATATTATGTATCATCCATAAGAAATACAAATATACACACACATTTGTTTACATAATATAAATGCACACACTGAAAGTATCCAGTAACTGATGGAAATTGAGGAATGCTAATATCTTCCTGATCAAGGCTACCACCCCAAACCATATTTTAAAACAACACTGAAGACTCAGAAATTTTAGTTTAAAAAGCACAGATAGATATATATCAGCTAAAGATTCTAGAAGCTAGCATTCAGGCAAAGAAAACTTAGTGCATAAATCTTGAAGTGAAAAAGTAAATGCCAATTAAATTAATAATAACAGACCTCTATGACACATAACTCAGTGAAGTACCTGAATGTCAATAAAATTGTGAATGTGCAAAAGAGCCTGGGGTATACCAAAAAATAAGGTGAAGAAGAGAGGAAATGCTCTTGAAATTAGAGAAATAGTGATCAGAAATGTGAATCTGTTTTTTGTTTTTTCAGATGAATACATTCTCCTATGTTAAACATACTGGCCTGTGGAAAGTGTGGAGTATAATGTCACAGAGGCCAAATCCATCACAGCAGGTGGAAATTGGCATATTCTTTGATAAAAATGGAAGCCTGCCAAAAATTGAAGGTAAGGGATTGCACAGAAATCAGGCCAACTGGAAAGTATACAGAAGTGTAAGTGGCTAAAAACTTGGAACTGAAGAGGTTATCACTTGATTCTAAGTGACATACCTTCCTACTAAAACTAAGATCCTACAGTCCTGAGAAAAATGTGGCAATCTATAATCCTAATTTACCTAATATTTGCTTATTTTATCTCCAAATCACTAGACATGGAAATAAACAGAAAAGTGTGATTCATATGTAGGGAATCAGTTATAAAGTTTAAGAGAGTCAATACAAGTAAGAACGTTAGAAGGGAATCAAGATGGCGGTGAGGTGGTAGTCAGAACCAGACAAAGCTTCTGCCACCACCTCTGCCTGAGTCACCTCTGGGTCCTTACTCACTCATGAACCATGATAAGCTATTCTGGCCACGGGTTCAGTGGGGAAAACTTTAAGAATTCAAGGTGGTTGGAGAGGAGAGGCAGGGCATGCAGCAGAGATGTAGAACTAAGGAAGATGCCTTTGCCGCTGCTGATTCTCAGGCTTGCAGGAGGCTCCTGCCCACAACCAGATTCTTTGCACTTTGTTTCCAGTTGCTCGGTTGGTGCTGCAGCTCAGCCACCGTGCAGAGCTGCTGCTGCTGCTGGTGCTGCTGGTGATGGTGTTGCTCACCCTCCTGAGGGAAAGTGAGCAGGAGGCCTTGGTGCTGCTCACTGGCTGCAAGCATGTTAGTAGGATCTAGGTACTGACATAGAGCAAGGTGTTGTGCCACAGTCTGAAGATCAAGAAGGTCCTGCCCCCAAACTGCAGGATCACCCTGATTCTCAGCAATAACAAGGTATTCCAACTGAAATATGTTTCATTTTATGTGTTAAATCTCCTCAAAAGATCCTTGCTGCCTCTGGATACCATGTTGATGTCCATGATCTGTGCTGTCCTGAAAACATGCTGTTGTCTACTATCTGTGCTCCTGCTGGAATCAATGTTGATGTCCATGATCTATTCTGTTTCTGGAAACCATGTTGATGTCCACGATTCATGTGGCTGCCAGCAGCTATGGCGTGATATAGATGACTGCAGATTCATAACTGAGAAAGAGAGACATTGGAGACTTCTGTGCCACCCCCTACTCCCACTCTCCCACCCCACTCCCCCCGAAAAGAAAAGAAACAGTCCAGACGTGAAGCTATTGAAGGGAGTCTCTTAAAAATTGTGATAAAGATACTGAAGTGTAGCTCTTCACAGTCGATGGCTTCTGGTGGGGTAGGGTATGGATAGGCAGAAAGGAGAGAGTTTTCTTTAAGGATCTGTCCACTGGGAGTCTGATCATGCTCAGATGAATGTACAGCAGCACAGATTGGACTAGTTTTATTTCTCTCTCTCCCTCTCTCTCTCTCTGTCTCTCTCTCTCTCTCTCAGTGAAATGAGGGTGGAACTTGGAGAAATAGGAAGTGAATGTAATCAGAATACAGTGTATGACATTGTCAAATAATTAATTAAAATATTATGTTAAAAATAAAACTTAAAAGGACACACACTCACACACACAAAACAAAAGGAGAATCACCACCATCTTATTCTGGGTAGTTAATGATATAGAAATTGTGAGAAAGACTACAAAGAAACAATTCTAAACACATTCAAAAAACTAAAACAACTACATTCATACAAATATGACGTCAGTGACAAGTGAGCGACTTTAACAAGAAAATGCAAACTACTAAAGTGGTGCTTTCAGAATTGAGAGACACAGTCAATGAGAAAAAGGCACTAAAAGATGTGATCAGAGCCCCAGAGAACTGTGGTGATATATGAAGCAATCCAACATCCATGCAGTTGAAATTCTAGGGCACAAAATAGCAACAAAAAGTAGCAGGGAGAGATAGGATAAAGTGACATAAAAAGGATCTCATAATTTGGTAGAAAATAATAAAGAACTAACTATTCTCTGAGCCCTTAAAAGACTGAACAATAAGAAAAGCAGTTCTGGGAACTGGAAACAGAAAACAGGAAAGTTAAGTTACAAATTGTCAAAAGAAAAAATTGAAAGTAATTATGCAGGAAAACCACAATAATTTTAGTGACCAGCTTGTTAAAAATTAAAGAAACAAAACAAAACAAAAGACACTGGTTTGATATTTATAAAATTAAAAACCCACAAAATATGTGTAAGAAAATACTTACATTTCAACATATTAATAGAAGTTTATTGCATATCTATGTTACTTCAGAAGCTGAAGAAATTTAGAAAGTTAAGACATTTTCAGTAAACTAAACCCCAAGAGATTGGATGCCAAAAGCCTGAACTGCAAGAAACTCTTATTTCTTCATTCTAAAGGGAAGGATACTACTTAGAAACAATGGCAGGTATGAGACCCTTTATTACAGGGCTGAGTACGGATTGTCAGAGGAAAGCCAGGGTCACATTTTACTTTCAAAACAGCTAGAAGAACTAGGAAGAGGGAGGAGATTTAAAGGAAGGAGGAGAAAAAGGAAGGAGAAAAGAAAATGTAGAAATAGTATATATTTTCATTTTTTCTAAAATGATGAAGTTAAAATTAAAATAGTTACTGCTCAGAGCACAGGCATATATTCATACACATGCACCACACATACACATAAACACACTCCCATGCACTCAGTGTCTGTGTCTCTAAAATTCTGAGAACCCATGGACATAAATTCTTTCAACTTTTAATATTTTACCGGAAGCAGTTTACTAATAATTCTAGTTAGATGAATGTGTTTAGCAAACATGAGTTTACTCTATTTAGCTAAAATAAAGAAAGGTAGACATGGAGGAGCAGGACAAAAATTATTTAAATTGGAGGCATGAATGCAACCACATGAGTCATGTAGCAAATGTAAAAGTGTTAAACATTCCAGTGTAGAGACAACTTGCCAGTCTATAGAAAAGCCAAAGCAGATTTCTAGAAAAAGAAGCAAGACGTACCTGAAACCAACTACCTGCTGTTTTGTTTTTTTTTTTTTTTTTTTTTTTAGAAACTAGAAGAGGAAAAGTAAACTAATGCTCAAATAACAAACTTCACAGCAGAGATCAATAAAACAGAAAGCAAAGAAGCAATAGAGAAAAATCAATGGAATGAGACCTGGTTTTATTGAAAAACTAGTAAAATCCATAAAGCTGGAGAAATATTAGTAAAAAAAAAAAAGACATAAATTATGAGTATAAATGGAGAATGAATAATATTGTAGATCACAGAAACTCAAAAGAAAAATATGATCCTTGTAGGAATGACTTTAATCCTATACATAGTTGACAGATGATTTGAAAACATTCTTTTTTCAAATAAACAAACTATCAAAGTTCAGTTAAGAAGCAGATAAAGTGAATCATCACCTTGCATTCTTAGGAAAGTGAAATCACAGCTATTGAATGCTTAGATGATGCTGTAAATAAACTGAGATATGTACATGTAAATGTAGATTCACCAGATGTAGATGTTGGTTCAGTGCAAGGGCTTTTAATTCTTTGATTCAATCACTGGTTCTAGTTCTGGAACCCTAGAGTGTGTTAGCCTCTGTACAATCTACACTTAAGTCTACAACTGGGAGGTTCAGCCTTTGTCCAATCTAGAACATTTAGCTAACCTGGACCTAGAAGGCTTCAGCCTCAGCCTCTGAGGCCTGCTTCTGACTGAGCCACTACCAGCTCCTTCTGGTTCAACTCACTCTGTGTCTCTGTGTCTCTGTGTTTCTCTCTGAGCTCTCACTACTCTATACTGCCTCATGCAGTCTCTCTGCTCCCCAGTCAGACTACTTTATTTTCTCTGTCTTGTCAGCCATCTGCCTGCTTTCATGACTCTGCCTCAGTAAATGACTGCTGTAACTGCTCTGTAATTGGCTGACTCTTCTGTAACTCCTCTTCTGTCATCAGTAACTAACTCTGTAACACACTCTTCAAGTAACTGACTGTGTAACTGACTCTGTAACTGATTTTGTAACTTTCTCTGAGCTGAAAATTCACTTTGTATATTGTGAGAGTGGTGTGTTTCCTTACTCTGACTCATTTTGCTAACTCTTCCTTTAATTAGTCACTTTACCTACTATTCACTCTGACTCATCTCAGGGGACACTTCCTATGTGGCACTCTTTCTGAGTTCTGCCTCCTGTTTCTGAATTGTTTTTCTTAGGGTTTAAAGGTGTGGACTACCACTACCTTCTGAATACTGGGATTAAAGTTGTGTCTACATTCAATCTGGACCACACAGGCCTTTGAATGTAGACACCTTGAATATAGACCCTTCCTAGCTTTCACATAGATCTATTCTTCTACATCTACAAAAACCTTTTTCTGAGAAAAATAGCTAACAAGACTCATTAGTAAGTTTGACATACTACAGAATGCAAGCTCACTATTCTAAAACCAGTTACAACAATTAGAAGTGAAATAACTGCAATTTATATTTAAATTTCAATTAATGATGCTGGGCATTGTGGTACATGCCTTTGGTTCCAGCACTTGGGAAGCAGATGCCTGCAGGAAAGGATCTCTTTGAGTTTGTGGCCAGCCTGGTCTACAAAGCAAGCTCCAGGGCAGCCAGGGCTGTTACACGTAGAAACTTTGTCTCAAAAATATCAAAATTTTTTAAAAAAAATTAATCTCAATTTATGCAAATTACATAGTTAGGAATAAATACCAGAAAACTTGATTAGTCTATAATTTAAAAATAAAAAGTGTGCTAAAAGTTAAATAAAACCCAAATAAATGGAAAGATTTTGCCATATTCATGAATTAAACCAAAATTTAAAAAAATAATAAATTTAAGTTATATAAAATATATATTATATACAATATATACTAGACATATATGTATTATACCTATATTTATATATGTAGGAATAAATATCAGAATAGGTGAACAGCCTGTATTTAAAAAATAAAAAAGCAAGCGAAAGTTAAAGTTAAATAATACCCAAATAAATGGTAAGATATTGCCATATTCATGAGTTAGATAAGTCAATATATTTAAAATAATTTTCTAGAGATTAACTCTAGGGATTAATGAGATAAAAATTTAAATTCTTTGAGGATTTTGATAGCAGTCACTAACTTAATTTAAATGTTTCTATGAAAATTCTGGGTCTTAAAAGAGGAAAGCTTATTTCGAAAAATAAAACAACCAGGGTGAAGATACAGACTTCTTATTTGAAAATAAATAGTAATAAGTAAGAAAATATAAGATGTGGATAAACATACTCAAATTCATTAATGGAGCAAAAAACCTGTCTAGTATTAGACCAGCCTATATATTGATTTTGACAAAACATGCACAGGTAATTCACTGGAGTTAAGAGCATCTTTCAATACATTGTGCAATGATAATTGTATATCTACGTCCATTAAAATATGCATGTCCTTTAAAAATGATTTAAAAATTCGAATACAATGTACTGGATTTCATTATTAGTTTTATTCTAACATGTTATTTTATCTTGTTCTTAAATGTTCCTCTCCTTTCTTCCCTCCCCCACCCACTAAGTGAACCTCTAATTCATCTGGTACCTTCCCCCAGTCTCCCCTTCTGCTTTCAAGTCACATGTTTTTCCCTTCTCTTTCCCTTAAGATCACCTCTCATGGCTTGCCCCTGCCCCTCTTACTTTATTTAGCTATGTGGTGTGTACCTGGAAATATGTACCTGTGTGTATTGGCATGTGGAGGTCAAGAGTCAATTTTAGATGTCTTCAGCAATCCTGCTTTACCTTGTTTATTAAGACTGAGTTGTCTCTTGAAATTGGGGATAACATTAGGCTAGGCTGTCTGGCCAATGAACTCCAGGCATCCTCCCTTCTCTAATCCCCAATACTTGGATTATAGATGTGCAACACTATATCCAGTTCTTGGAATCAGAGTTCAAGTTCTCATGATTGTGTAGTAGGCTATTCACAGACTGATCTTCCCCCCAGCCATTCATGTTCCTCTATCTGCTTTCACCACCTTATTTTCAAATGTAGGTGCATGCAAACATTTACATGTATACTCCAGATACGATAAAAAATTGTGTCTGACTAGATGGCATGGAGATGGAAAAAAAAAAAGAAGAAAGAAACACTAGAAGAAGCTCAGATTGGGTGGACTGGGCTCTGGTTTAGCATGTTTATTTTTATATAGAGTTGAACAGAGAGGTGAGGTTAGTGTTTACAGCTGAACAATGGGGCAGGGTTATTACATACAGATAAATAAGGAGGCAGGGTTTATGATATACAGCTAGATCAAGAAGGCAGATTTAGCTAAATCTCTGTAGAAGTAGTCTCTGTCAGGAGAGAAGACGTCAGGTAGAGAACATCTGAAGTAGTGGTCGGGGGCAGAAGAGTTGGGAGGGGAAGAAAGCTAAGGTAGACATTTTCTACACATACTTCCAACATTCATGCGCAGACCAGAGGAAGGCTCTACCATTTCCTTCTGTACCTTGTTCTGTGGGGAAGGCTTTCCCATTTCTCCCTGGGTTTCCCAAGGTACTGGAGATCTTGACATGGCCATCCACATGTCAATAGCATACATTCACTGAGGATTTCAGTCGCTTGGGGCTTTCTCTGCTCCCTATATGATTTCATTGTTTTTAATGACTGAATAAAATTTCATGTCATCTGTTGATGGACATGTAGGCTGGTTCTATTTTGGGGGCATTGTGAATAGTTCAACAATAAGCAGGGATGTGCAGGTATCTGCAGTATGTTGTCTTAGAGCCCTTCATGGCTGATTCCCACAGTAGCTCTATTTTAAATGTTTTTGTGGGACCTCTACACTGATTTCCATAGTGACTGTTCAGTTTGCATTCCTACCCAGTGTATAAGACCTCTTTCTATGCATCCCCAACATCATTTGTTATTTCTTTTTCTTGAGGACCATCATGATGACTGCAGTGAGATGGATCTTAAAGCAATTTTAATTTTAATTTACTTACTAATTAAAGATGTTGAAAACTTATTCAAATAATTTAGGGCTTTGCATTTCTTCTTTTGAGAACTATCCACTCCATTCATCAGTTTATCTGTTGATCATATACATTTTGGGGTTTAATTTTTTTTATTTTGTTCATTTCTTGTTTTATTAGAAATCAATTCTTCTCTCATGCTGTACAACCTGACCACAGTTTTTCCTCCCTCCACTCCTCCCAGCTGCCCGCTAATTCCTCTATTTCCCAGATCCAATCCCCTTCAATTTCTCTTCGGAAAAAAACAAGCCTCCAAGAGATATTAGCAAAATTTAATGCAACAAGATACAATAGGACAAGGCAAAACCCTCATATCAAAGCTGGATGAGGCAGCTGAGCGGGAAGAAGAGTACCAAAACAGACAAAAGAATCAGAGACACCCCCATTCCTGTTGTTAGAAGTCCCATAGAAACACCAAACTAACAGCCCTGATACATATGCAGAAGACTTGGTGCTGACCCATGCAGGCTCCATGCTTGCCACTTCAGTTTCTGTGAGCCCATTTAAGCCCTGCTTCATTGATTTGGTGGGCTATATTCTCCTTGTCTCCTCAATCCCGTCTGGCTCTTCCAATCATTTCTCCCACTCTTCAGCAGTTCCCTGAACTCCTAGGGGAGAACTAAATGGGTCTCTCTCTCTGCTCCCATCTTCTTCCAGAAGAAGAATCTCTCATGATTATTGGGAAAGTTACCAATCTATGAGTATAGCAGAGTATCATTAGGAATCATTTCATTGATTTTTTTTTTTTTTTTTTTTGGCCAGTTGTGCTTGGTTTTACCCTATAGCTTCAGGCTATGGAGTCTCTGGTTCCTGGAAAATTAGGCAGTGTTAGATATGGGCTCCCTCTAGTGCCATGGGCCTCAAGGTTAGCTGGTTATTAGTTGGATACTCTCACAAGTTCTGTTCCACCATTGCCCCAGCACATATTGCAGATAGCAGGCAAGACAGATTGTAGGTCAAAGATTTTGTGGTTGGGTTGTTGTCCTACTTCCACCACTGGGAGCCTTGCCTAGTTAGAGAAGATGGGCAGTTCAGGCTCCATATCCTCTATTACTGGAAATCCTCTCACTAGGGTCACCCTCATAGAGTCCTAGAAATTTCCACTGCACTAGATTTCCACTTCTCTCAAACCCCCACCCCCCATAATTCCAGCAGGTTTGTCACTTATATATTTAAATGCTATCGATATTAGTATGTTGATTTTGTATTTTTCTATTTTGATCAAAATTCTTGTTAATTCTACAAGTCCTCTGATGAAATGAAATAGTAGCAGTAGGCCTCCATGATTTATTTCTGATTTTCTTCCAAAAATTTAAGATTTTCCACATTTAGTTAGGTTTATTTTGAGTGTTAAGATATGTCACTTGTATTTTTGTCTATTCAGTGCTTTCATTAGCAAGAAAGGTAGAACTTTGTTGAAAGCTGTTCTTATGTGTCTATTGAAGGTATTTCATGATTTTTGTCCTTTGATCTATTTTTGTGCTGTATTACATGTATTGATTTACCTTCTATCTCTGGTATGAAACCAACTTAGTCATGGTATATGGTCTTCTTAATGTGCTTTTGAATGTAATTGACAATAACTTTGTTGTGAATTTCACAGTATGTTCTTTAGGGAAGTTGGTCTATGCTTTAGTTGTTATTGTTGTATCTTAATCCCGTTTTGGTAATGGGGTGATACTGATTGCATAGAATGAATCTGGCTCTTTTTCCTTCCTCTTTTGTAAAACAGTTCAGGGAGTATTGGTGTTATCTATTCCTCAGATGGTAGAATTAAGCAGTGAATGTGTCTGGTCATATGCTTTTCTTTGTGGTAAGACATTTTATTATTGTTTCTTCTTCATTGATTGTTGTGGACTTGTTTAATTTGTCCATTTCTTCATTTATTTTGGCTAGTCATTTGTGTTTAAGAAATTACTTTCTCCAGATTTTTTTTAGCTCTTTGGAACACATTTTCTAAAGTATTCCATGATGATCTCTGAATTTCATTGGTATTAGTTACAGTCTTTCCATTCTGCTCTCTAATTGTGTTACTTTGACACATGATATTTTTTTCATAGTTTTGATAGTTTGGATAGTGGTTTGTAAATACTTGAACAAAGAACCAAGTTTTGTTTAATTAATTCTATGTGTTTTTCCTTTGTTTCCATTTCATTAATTTTTGCTATCATCTATTTTTATTTCTCTGTATCACATTTATATTTGTTTTGTTTCATTTATTTTTATTTATATTTGTTTTCTATATTATATCACATTTATATTTGTTTTGTTATTATTTGCTAAGACATTAAAGTATCTTATTAGATGAATTTTTATCTTATTGCACACACACATACACACACACACACACACACACACAAGAAATAAAAAGTGTGTGTTTGTGTGTTTGTGTGTTTGTGTGTGTGTTAGAATTTTCTTAGCTATTTCCCAAAGGTATGATAAACTTTGTTTTCCATATATTTGATCCCAGATGTTTAAAATTTTTCTCTTTGATTCTTTCAGTGACCACCTAACTATTCAAGAGTGCATTGGGCAGTCTCCATATGTTTGTGTGGTTTTTATAGTCTATTATATTCTTGAATTTTGAATGTATTGCTATTATACGATGATCTTATATGATGCAAGAAATTATGTGACTATCATTTAATTCTTTTGTGCTCTTAAAGACTTTTTGTGACTGAAAATATGGTCCATTTTGGAGAAATTTCTATCAGTTGCTGAGAATATTGTATATTTTCCTTCTGTTGGGTAGAATATGTGCACCAATCTGTTAGGCCTACTTGATGTAGTGTGTAGTTTAACTCTGAAATCTATATTTTGTATATAGCACGTAAATATAAGAATGCAATTATTAAAGTCACAGATTAGTATTGTATCAATAGTTATTTGGACATTTTATGACCGCTAGTGTTTGTTTTTGTAATTGGAAGCCACACATTTGGTATCTTGATAATTAGTGTTGTTATGCTTTTTTATGTATTTTTCTATATATTAGTATATAATGATTTTTATGCCTTCTAATTTTGGTTTGAAGTGTATTTTATCAGATATTAAAATAGCTATGGCAGTATGTTTTTGCTTTAGTCTATTTTCTACATACTTTTGTTTTTATGAGGAATGTATTATATCTATGTTAGCTTGCTTTGGGTTTAGTTCCAGAATCTTTTATTCAGAAGTTTTCAACATCAAGCATATTAAATATTGTCATAAACTTCCAAATGTCTTCATCTATACTTATGTAAAAATTACCAATCCTTTAGAAATTTAAAATGTGAGTGAGTTTATGGCATTTACATATATATATCAATTTGGTTAACTACTGAACAGTAACCTAACACTATGGTAGAAATAGGTAAGATGGGATATTAGATATTACATAATTATAGAGTAAAGCCATTTAATAGGTTTTAATTATCCTATTTATTACCTTATTATCACCTATTCATTATGACTGCCATTAGCTATATATGGATATTGGACAATAATATGTGGCTAATGTGAATATGGAAATAACTTTATTTTTATCTTATTTTAACTAGTTTAAATTTAAAACTATTAATAGATTCAGTTGCTGAAAACTTTTAAGTATGAAATTTAAGTACAGATTATGTATCACTAGTGATATTTATGTTGAAATCAGAATGTGGTTAATTTTAACATAGTCATTGTATAGCTCCGAATTAGCACAATATATTTTATTAACAGCGAATTATGGTAATTATGTGAAGAAATGGCTTCCTGCTTATGTGTCTGTATATAAAATGTTCAAGGTGCATTCTGGGCATGAACAATAGAAAATGCAAAATGGTGCCTATGACAGTCAACGAATTTTTATAGGGTCCGACTCGAAGTTCTGGAGCAGTTACTTTCACTTTAATTCTACTAAATACTTACATTAGTGTGTAGCGAATAAGTGAAACTTTAAATAGTAGAAAAATGATGCTTTTTTATTTTTGGTAGATTTTACAGAGTTTGGATTTCCCTTTAAGTAATGAGAATTGAGCATATTTTTTGGTTGGAGAAAAAAGTGTTTTTTTTCTGACATATAGAACAATTTTCTGTAAAGAAAATAACATTAGTGCATTAGTATTTCCATAGCCACATTGAAAATGAAAGTGAAAGTGTTTTATGATCTACAATCCGGTAAAAATCTGAGGGCAACCATCTTCCTCAGTACTGGGGACCAGGGCTGAGTATTTGCTGCTTTTGACTATCGTTCCCAGAATTCCACCACATTTTCCTCACTTAAATTGGTAGAAAGAGATAAATGGGACCTGTCTATGAATGCTAATCTCCCTTATTTACTCATTCCTCAGAGAATTCTGCATGACTTTCCAGATGATAATAATTAAAGTTAAATAATATTCCAGAAACTTCTCTTACGCCAGTTTGGGGACAAGATTAAGATTTGGGATTCTGCTTGCTTTAGGAATTTGGAATATAATAAATGTCCTCTGTAGGTCTTTGAAAGATGCTAGCCAATATGCATCATGTTGGCTTCATCATATCCACCGGTCACCCCACACTTTGTCCCCATCATTAATACTGATAGAGAGAGTGAAACGATAACACCAAGCAGACATACAGTGGGGTTTTTTTTTGTTTATTTAAGATTTCTAATTTAAATGAAAAAGCTGTAAGTGAAAAAGATTTTTCTGTACATCTTTAATCACTTTCTTCTTTGATGTTAAATTGAAGGAAAATATACGGGTATATTTACAAGTTGCTATGTGAGCAGTTATGTGAAATTTATGCTGTGTAATGGATTATGGAAAGTAGCTTTGAACAAACTAAATGCCCATTTCATTTGATCAAAGCATGTTTTCACAAATCCAATAATTATGCAATGTACTATTTTTTATAAAGTTTTCCAAAGTATGGTAAACAAGCACTAGGCTCTCCTCATTTGCACAGGAAAATGGACTTATAGGCTAAGGGTGATTTATGTACTGAGGTAATTTAAATTCCATACTTCCAAAGTCACATTGCATATGTTACATGCCTATAATTATGCTCCTCCGGGTGTGCAAGCCAAGAAGGTGGCAGAGTCACACGCAAGGAAAGAAAGGAGATTGATGATATGGTATTTTGCTAATACAATGCAAAGGCACTAACAGATTATGAGCCTCATTCCAGCCTTTCCTCCTAGTTCTTTCTAAATTACTTTTCGAGTTGATGTCTTCACTGATCTGTCATTTCTTAGAGCTGCCTTCATTCTGCTGTATCAGAAAAAACAATTTAAAAATGATAAACAAAATATTTCCAGTTTATAATTCAAATTCTTTTGGATTAAAGATAAAAGGTTTCCCTTCCTCCCTTCACCACCACTACGTACATGTACTTCATTAGATGCCAGACACATATGGTTAAGTGTCAAATAATTTTCTCCTATCTAATTTGAAGACATTTGAAGAACGGTTTTACCAGAACCAAGATAATGTGCTGGTATCCTATAAAAAGTTTACTGAAAGGAAGGAAAACTGTATGATATAGGGACTGTCACTTACTTTACAGTTATTAAATTATAGTTTTTATATGTCATTTTTCTTAAAAGGAGTGGTGTTGATTTTTTTTTTTGGAGGGTGGGAGGAGTCTCCCATTTCTGGGCACTCCCAATCCTTCTTAGGGATGATTTAGAGAGACTGAACATATTTATGAGAAGGAGTACGATTCGGCAGCCTAAGTGCATCTTTATTAAATTATACATCCTAATTCCTGTCTGATGCTGAAACCACGATGTTTAACAGTTATCTTCTTCAGGTTGACTCCACTTTATGTTCTATTCATTCTATTCTCTGTCATGAAAGGCACTCCACCCGACTGTAAAGTTTTAGGCACCTGCTTCTATGCTTTTTGTTCCTACTCTGAAGAAAAATGTCACTCATCAATACAAATATGCCCTGTCACAGTGTGCACATTCAAAAAAAGAAATGCTACTTTTTGCATTTCTTTCAGTGTGGAAGCTACCTTTTGATGCCATCTATAATGTCAGTTTGACTATGGTTTATTTTTTTAGCCCCTATTTTGTGATCTCAGATGATGTTTTCCATAGGTGTATTTTTAAATATTTGATGGGAGGATGAAACAATCAGGCTATACATGAGGAAATATTGAAGGCCAGTATGAAAAATAAAAAAGAGAGTGACAAGTTGTAAAAAAAAAAAGAAACTGTCTTCATGTTACTAGAAAAGGAAGATTTCTTAGAATATCATCTTAATGTGTTTTTACTGCTGTAAGAAAATACCTGGTGTAGAGCAACCTATAAGAGAATGCTTATTTTTGGTGATGGTTTTACAGGCAACATCTTCTTTTCTTTTGATGAGAACAGCTTACTGAGAAAACCACAGCAGCAAGCAGGCATACACAGAAGAGACGAAGCTGACTTATACAAGAATAAACCTACTTCTGCAGAAGGTCAATCATTCCTTTTAAAATACCTAACTACTCTTAAAAGTCCTATCGCTTCTTAGCAGTATTCTAGGGGAATACAATTTCTATATGTGTCTTGATGAGGCAAAACACCTCCAAATCATAATTTTTGGATCTGTAAATGGTGTTTGTTTTGTTTACTCCAATGCTGTGGTTGTGGGTATGACGTCTGATTATACAAATTCAAATCTCTTCAAATGACATTCTAAGAAATACAATAAGTTTATCTAGATTTTTTATAAAATAGCTTTTCCTTTTTCATGTCTTCATGGCTATTTTTCTGAGTCAGAATTTTAAAGGGAAAATGAAAAACAAGCCCACTCATAAATAAAGAGTGGTATATAAATTTCTTTTCTCATTGTTCTCACAAATTCCCTGACCAAAAAAAAAAAAATAAGGAAAGAATGGTTCATTTTGGTTTACAGTTTGAGCATCCAGTTCAATATGGTGGGGAGGACATGGTGGTGAGAGCAACTATTTCTGTGGGTGAGGAGGCATTAAGCTGGTGGTTCTCTCCGAGTTAGCTCAGTAAGAAGAGGCAGGTACATGTTGGGTGCTCAGCTGGCTTTCCCTTTCCCCCTTTTTACACAGTCACTTGTGATTATTTTTAGTGTGGAAATAACTAGATTTGACCACATAATATAGAAAATTGTAGTTATTCTGTGTGTCTATTTGATAAAGATTTCTGATTTTGAAAATTGATGTCAATGAGACTCATGAACACCAACAGAGTAATACAAATATATGCATTATTATATGCCTTTAAGTTTTGTCCAAGGGTTTTATTTTAGACTGATGATTAAATTTTTAGATATTTTGTATAAACCCTTTGTTCCTAATAACACCGAGCTGTATGGGCCAATGATCCAAACATTGCAGAACAGTGATAGATAAACAGATGATAGAGAGATGATAGGTGGGTAGATAGGCAAGCATGTTGGTACTCAACTATATTATAATACTCAATAATTATAGTTGATTCAAAATATCAACAACACTGAAGTTATAATTAGGAAACATTTCCAAGTATTTAATTACACTTTAATATGATCATTCTAAATTCACTATAGCTGAGACAAATGGGGAGGTATAAGTGGTTGGGAAACTGAGCCAGAAAGATCATGAGTGTGAGGCCATATTGAGCCACATAATGATATCTTGTCTCAGAAAATAAACAGATATCAACCTAACAAATGAAAGTTTCACTACATATAGTAATGCATAGTATTTTCTAACGAGATTAAAATGATGGTTAATCCAAGATTTTTTTGAAATTTCCCAAGAGTCTTTCTCCATTCAATTATATTCATGAGACTAAATAATCTTGACCTTTTTCTGGTAGTTTTCTTAAAGAATAAAAATTTACAAAAAAATTCTGAAAACTTAAAAGTAACGTGGTTACTTTTAACAATAATAAAACAGTTCTTCTAGTTTCAACATGTCTGTATGATAAAAATAATCAATGTGATTTGTGCTTTTTTCTGTAATTGGCAAATTAAATTATTTTTAGCAGTCAGTAATCATTAAGTCTGCAAATATTTATTATGTATACAAATTGCAGTATTAAAAAATAAAAATATACTACTTTCTCTAGTGTTAGTGAAGATAGTAATATAAATGCACTTATTAATCAAAATGATTATTCCTTTAATGAGGCTAGTTCAGAAAGCAGTGGGAGCATAGAAGAAAGATTACTAAGTTTGAATGCAGAAATTTATCTGAGTTCTGCTTTTGTAGAAATATCTATGCAACTGGAGAAACATGACTACTATGATTTTATTAAAGGAAACTGTATGGGCTCAATTGGGACATCAGCCTACTTGTTTCATATCCTATAGATAAAAGCTGTAATCCATATCTTGAGGAAAATTTTAATAACCGCAAAATCACATGTCAAATCAGGAAGGCACAGGAATTAATATAGTTCATTCTTAAAGACTTTAGATTCTATCAAGAATAAAGCAAAACATGTTACTAGACTCAAAGACTGTAATTACATACACTGTAACAATTTGTGCATTCAGTCTAACCATTTAAAGACAAATGAACAATGGCTACCAAGAATCTGAACCAAATCAAAATAAACACTATCCTAACAGAAACTGAGGAGGAAGGTTTGACCTTCGTGAAACCATGGAAGTCCACTGCAGCTCATGAGAGTTCTTTGTGTGATTCTTCTCCCAACCTGCATTCCATTATCAGTAGGTGATATTCTGTGCTTGCAGGAACGTCTATGCAATGGGAAATTGCAAAGGCTGTACACCAGGACTTCTCTGTATTCTAGAAAAGCATTGTTAAACATCTACTTGTCCATCAGTGACTACTGACTTTGGAAAGTGATAGCACTAAAAAACATAATATAGAATGTATTTGCCAAGTGTAATATATTCATGTCAAAGTGAAGGGCTCAGATAAGATAGCATTCTCTACTCACTAGTTGATGCTTTGGATAGATTGTAGGTGATAGTATTGTTGATGATGCAGATGATATATCATTCCCTTAAATTTATATTATGAAATTATCTTAAATTTTAGTACTTCAGAACATGTCTACATTTGGGGAAAGGGCCTTTAACCTGATTATTAAAATTATGGATAGATCCCAATCTAATTTGACTGTTGTCCTCAGAAGAAGAATTTGGATACACAGACACCAAAGGTCTGCTCATATAAAGAAAGGACAAGCGATGACACAGAGAGAGTGGCAGCCACCCATAAACCAAGGACAAATGTCTTGGGAGAAATCAACTTTGTTGACAATTTGGTCTTGTATTTGTAAAATTTAGAACTATGAAACACATATTCCCATTGTGTAAGTCAGTATGTGATAATTTTCTTTAGAAGCTCCAGAACAGCTAATGTTCAGTTCCTTTGATTAAACAAGCAGAACAATCAAAGAAAATCACTTGTCTTCTCTGAGTATGTGGTCAGTGTGGCACCACAGACTCTAGTTGCAGGAACATTTTCTATTTATCTTAGTTTATGCCTCTGTACAAACCAGAGTTGATTATTAAATCTCCTATTAGTCCTACAAAAGTAGCATGCATTTTTTTTTACATTCTTCCCACTATGAACATGTGCTACTTCCATTACACCTCTGGACTCAGTGATTCTTTTGCCCCAGTCTCTTGAGTACAGAGGCTCAAGCTGTTCCCACTACATTCAGCACCTGCACCCATTCTTGCCTTATTTCCTCATTGAGACATTTTTCCAGTGACCTTAGGAAATTTTTTTCATAGCAAAAGGAACAGATTCTTGATTTAGTTGACAGACATATCATGAACCAGAAAAGTGTTCACCTGCCTTAGAGATGCTCATCATGTGGTTGTACAGACTTCAATCGGGCACATCTTTGAAAATAGGAAGTCAACTGTGTAAATGTGCTTTCTGATCACAGGCCATGCTGATTGCTTGTGACATGTTTTGTTAGCTACAGTAACAAATTGTATTATTCCCACCTCTGCATTTTACAGTTTCCTTCTAGCACCCTTCTTTCTTGTTTTTCAACTCCTTTGCAATTGAGTTTTCTGATAGTAGCAAATAGCTGATCTCGCCTATTTTTATCTAAAAGAATATACTCTATTGTCTCAACTCAACAGAAGACAAGCACTTCAAACATATTTCTGTGGCTAGCAAGGTGGCTTGGCCACCCAGCATGATGACCTGAGTTAAAACCCTAGGACCTACATAGCAGAAGTAGAGAATCAACTCCCAGAAGTTGTCTTCTTATCTCCAAGCCCATGCTGTGGTAAGGATGAGTGCACATTCCCAAACAAGCACACACATACATGTGAGCACATGTGTGTACTCACACATATTACACAAACTGTAATCTAGAAAATTTATAGAATTTATATAGCTATATAACTAGAACCCAAGGCAACTATGGGCAGAAAAGAATGACATCTTGCTACAATTTTACTGAATATTGAATATACGTAATGGGCTGGAAAGCAGAATATTATTAGAGATGCTTACTAGAGAGATACATCAATATGTATTTAAGTGTGGAGATAGCCCAATACGCAGCAATAGCAGCACTCTGTGACAACAGGGTCATTGACTTTCTTTGATGCAGAGTATTGAATCCTAAACATTTTATTAACAAAGTTTAGTTTTTAATTCAAATTTATCACACTGAACAGGTTTCTTCTGATATTACAAAAAACAGAGAAACAAGAGCATCTGGTACTGAGTGACTATATAAGTTTGTCATAGCGACATGTACTAATGCTGTGATTCTTCTGATAAGTTTAAAAGCAAGACCCTTATTCTTCCTATATTTATCCAAGGTACTGAATGTGGAATGTTGAATGATATAAACAGTGCAGCAGTAAAGATATGTTGGAGATGATTGCATTTTGGCTCTTGGTTTTGTCATCCATTTTATGATTCTTCATATCTGGGTAAGAATAGACCCTTTGTGTATTCTTGCATCAGAAATGAAGTGAAGCAGTACTTTCCATTGCAGAATTATTAGATAAGACTTGAACTATAAGCAGTTAGTATTGTTAATTTAAAGTTGTCACATTTAAAATAATAAAATTCTGGGATTTAAATTCCTTATTTCTAGCATTATTGGACTTTAAAAAATAAATATATAAGAATACTGTTTTTTTCAATACTAAAATAGTTGTATCTATCACCTTACAAAACAATATTTCCTCCTTTCTTCTCATTGATACTTTTATTTATAGACATACATATTAATTCAGAAATTCAAACTAAAAAGTATAATGAATAGTCTATAATACTAAGAACCCTGGTTTGCTATAAGAGAACGTTTGCAGGACTAGTATGACTTATACAAAGATTTTCCAAAAATCTTGGCAAAAACAGACCTTTGGATGAGAATGGAATTCACAACTCAATGTTCTGATACTCTGTTTTACAGACTACGTAGGCAATTCTGGTGTTCATCAAATACAATATTTGTAGAATGACTTCTGATGGGCTCCAAATTCCTAAAAAATATGGTTTTACTAAATGCACATGAGGTTATATCTTTTTAATTCAAAAATATATACGCTGCGTACGTGAGAGTCAAGAGAGGTAAATTATTCTATGTTGACACTGCACTGCAGTTACTTGACAGTTGCCAAATGACTGAAGGATTTTTGTCCTTTGACTTGTTAAGAGAATAAATGCACAATACTTGTCATCATGATAAATGAAACTGCAAAGAAAGAGGAGCAAACACACACATACACACACACACCCCTTCACCTTCACCTTTTTTCTTTATTTTTACAAGACAGACTACATTGATTATAATAAAATTAAATAATATTCCAGTGTCTAATAAATGGAAAATTTTAATAGCTTGTCATCTTGTTTTATAACCTTAAGGAGTATCATATTCCTAAAGAATATTTCAAATGAAGAAAAATACCAAATATTTAGGAAGTGTGTGTGTTTGGATCTTAGCCTTGGTCATTGCTTGATCTAAGTGAGCTCTTTCCATGCAACTACATCACCAGACTGAAGGAAATATTTCTAAAAGTCACTAAACAGTTTGCTTACCAAAAATACATCTGCACCTCAGAAATGTGATAAGAATTTGGAAGAAAAAAATCCCTAAAGGCTAATCTTTATAAATATCAAGTAGGGCTATAAAATCTGGGAAAAATATATATATACATATACTTTCTTTAAATTATAACTTTTGTTTTAAAAACAAAAACATCATTCATGTTAATGTAAATGTGCATCAAGAAATTCTATCCCTCTGATTGCTTCTATTCCAATTCTAGGAATCAACCACTATTAAACCTTTGTTATTATATTAGACTTTTTTTGGATATAACTACATAGAAAAATATTTGTAAACATGGTCATTCTACACATACTTTCCTGATGCTTGATTTGCAACATTTAGCCATACATAATGCATATAATTTCTTTCTAATACATAAAGTCACCTTATTCCTTGAAGTGACCGAACCACATTTTGTAGTATAAATACACTGACAGTTGCTGAACCAATTCCCTATAGGACGACATTAAGATTGTTTTCAATGTTAATTCACTCTCAGGAGAATAGTTTCAAAAGATATGCTTTAAGCATGAGCCAAAGTGTTAGTGATTTAGATGAAAAACACTAATCTCTTAGGACACCCTCATCATCTAAAGCCAGAATGAAAACAAATCAAGACTTAAATGTAATTTTTATAACAGTCCTAGACTATGAAGAATATTGAAAACTATAAACTACAAGTCTGAGAATCTGAAATTTATAAATGGAGAATTCTAAATTTCACTTGTCAAAAATATGTACCATAGCTGGATAAGTAAGGCAAGAAGTACACAGAAAAACAGGCAGTGAATCATCATTGTTGATTTAGTTACAGGAAAAGCTGGTGGAAAGCACTGTATGCACAAACTGTCAACAAGAACATCCAGGGTTTATACACCTTTTCATGTCAAGTCTACATTTAGGCTATTACTTGTCCCCTTTCCTGTACTAAAGACATCCATTCCAGAATGTAAGCTTGATATTCCTACAGGAGATATGTTATACTTTGAAATATCAGTTTGATTGAGTCATGGGTTGGATGGGTATTTCACAGTCTTGGATTCATTCAAGGTTTTCCAGAACCTGCTGAGTCTGGGTAGCTTCTTGGTTTCTGAATTAAATAAGAACAGACTCCTTTGGAGTCTTGTGTGGCAGGATTCTTTCCCTTAGAGGATGCCCTGGGCTGCTGCAGAGCATTTAAACTGTTCACTGCTTGTTCCTGGAAGATGATAACTTATTTTTCACTCTTCATTGCCCTACCAAATTGAACATAGCTACATAGCTAGGTTTTGGCTAGACAAAGAATTGATAAATAAGCTATTAAACTTTAGAGTAATGGGGAATATGTGATACTAATCATTGTATTTTTTTTCTAACTGGAGTGTTTCTTTTAGGAAGCCTTTTGTTTGTAGGTATTAGACACAACTTTTTTCTCTTAATAATGAAAAATGTGTCAAGCATAAGACTTGATTGGAAAAGTATGTAAGATTGTTAGATACATGTGCTTTAAGACAGGGCAGAGTCAAAATATTAGGAATCCTTTTCTCATTAAGTCAAAAATGACTTGGCAAAACTAGTTTGGTGTGCATACTAAAAAACATTGTCTTAAAGTGATAGATTGGTCATCAACTTCAACTGGAGTCACACAGTGTCCCTATTCTTCATGTCTGAATGGTGTGTGGTTTTATTTGCTTTATGTTGGATTTTCCAATATAATATACTTCAAAACCAATTTTATTAATGGCAATGCCTGCACAGTGTATTTAATAATGTCATTAATCGCTCTGTTACTAATTGTTTCATTACCTTTCTCCTATTAACAGCAGAGAACATCCAACACTATTATTCATCAGAAATAGGAGTGGCCTCTCTTCTGGATGGCAAAGATTGCTAGAGAAAAGCAATGTTCTCTTCCATGATTCCTCCCTGCTTTCAACAACCTCTAGTCTTACCTGGAAGGAAGGTTAGCTCTAATTTCTAAATTAATTGCTGCAAACATAATTTATACATACAAGGAGCATGTGCAAATGGCTTCAGTGTTGATCTTCACATCAATCCCGGTTTTCTACTCACAGAAGAAAAACTAGCATGATCCTTTTATAAATAATTGATACAAAGCCTTTCAACTGGGGAATGTGGTAGTGATGGTGGCTTATTTAAAAGCTCAGATAGGGCACATGGTTTACTCTGGTATGGGCTATGCTCATTTCCATAATAAATATGGAGCAGACCTCTATCTTTTCTAAAATGTGTGAATTTGACCAAAGAATCTTATATTATCCATTTTAATAACAGCCTAAAAGCATCACAGGATTAATTCTCTTGAATAAAAAAATAATAGCTGCAGTATGACACATGTGTTTAAATGCTTTACTTTCCATCCAGAACAATGGTTCCTTTAGTATACCTTTCTTGTCTCTTTTGTGAGTTTAATTTCCTATTAACCATCAAAGAGAAATTACAACTGCATAAGACAAATATGTCTCTTTAAATTTGTCTGTTGGGTTGGCCAGGAATCACTGCTTAGCGTTTTAACAGACATGAACCATCCAGCATTTTCACAAGGAACATCATAAGATGTCTGCATCCAATTGTCACTAAAAAGCTACCTCTAAAATCTTTTAAAAATCTCCCTGTTAATGCAGGCACCAGTACAGATTCTGGGTCAGACAGAATGAGTCCATCTTCTCAGCAAGACTAAAGCTTTCCTGTCTCCCTGTTAAGCTTACGCTATGAGCAGGGCTAGGACTGTTTATGACAGATGCAAAACTGCACTCAACATCGTTTGTATTTTACAGTTTATTATCAGGCACACATCCTCTAAATTCAATCCTTTCTTTTAAATCCTAGAATTCTGGGCACTTCATAAAGCAAAGAGCTTGCTGCCACCTTCAAGGAACTCAAACTATCTGATTTTTTTATTTGCTGCTGCCATTAGATTGAAATGATTTTTCTTCAGTTTGCTCAAAGCCAGATTTAAAGTCAGGTCCCAGAGGTAAGAGGAAAGTCGATCCCCTAAGCTACTCTGTCATTGTTTGCTTTTTTACATGTAATATCCCACTTCTAAGCCAGAGTATAATTTAAAATACAAAACACACTCTACATAAATATGTCCTTTATAAATTTTGTAATCTGACATTTAATAGAAGTTAACTAAGTGTCTAATATTATGTTTTGGAGGAAATGGAGAAAATTAGACATATCCTTGAAGATAATCATTTCTTAATAGTGTTCTACATATTCTTAAAGCTATATATTTCCTTACTGCTTCAAGTCACTAACGCCTGTGCTCTGTGCTCCTTTTTGACATAGACCTAGCAGATTGCTCATTGATGATGCTTCTAAACAAGCCTCAAATCATTCCAGACATTTCACATGATATGAATCTCCTTGAGCCACTGAGAGAACTCAGGTTTGCAGTCACTTTCTGTTTCCTGAGGAACAGCAAAGGGTTACTTCAGTTCCTGTGCTGCAAGTACGAGCAACAGGAATCTATGGGCTTTAATTTGTCCGTGTCTTTCATTTGATACTACCAGTATTAATAGCTTTGCAAGGAAATTCTGCAGTCATTAATCATAATAATTAATCAGATCCAATTATATTGCATATAAATGCGAACAAATTGCTGAAAAAATAATGATCTATCACCAACGTGTCACAAGGAAAAAGAGACTAAAATAGTAATTAGAAGCAGGGATTTAGTTGTGTATGAGTGCCCTGCAACTGATTTTAACTGTATGATGATCTGATGATGCAATTAGTAGAAAGTCTAGCATGCCTTTTCTGCAGACCGTCTAATGACTGCACAAGTGGGAAAATCAGCTTCCCCTTCCTAGGAAGCAGTCTGTACTTGCTCCTAACTTTGCATTTCTGGATGAAGTTAAGATAATGCCCCATGCATTCAAAGACATGGTTCTAATTTGTTCCTGCCTGGATTTTCTGGATATTTAAAATCTGTTTTTAAAGTCACACTGTTGACTGAGGTTAGAAATCAAGATAGCGTGCGTGGCAATTTTTTTTTTTTTGTAATCATAAAAATGTGTAACATATAACTCAAAATGAAATGTTTTGGTTGTGCGATGTTAGCACCATGCTGCGGGTTGCATGTATGCTAGCCATTTTCACCTATCTTCTTTCCTTTGAACTGAGCTGAAAACATTTCTGAAAATGGAACTACTCTGTTTTCACTTCAGTTAGCACTCTGCAAAGTGCTGGCTGATCGTATCAGAAACCATTTAAAATACAGATGCATGTGAAAGTGTGTGAGTGTATGTGTGTATAAATTCTTTTAACAGATTCTTAATCTTGACCAACATGCATTGTTCAGTGCAAGTTTTTTTTTTTAAATGGAATAATTTTACTATGTTGCTATTTTCCTCTTATTTTCATTCTTGCCTCACAAGCTAGAGTTGCCAGAACACATTTTCAATTTAAAACGTACATTATATGCTTGCCTCCTCAGGATTACATTATTGTTTGAGCAAATTTGCAGTTTTAAGCTCTTGCAAATGTTTCTTTGCTGAATTCACCAATCACACATGAAAGGGTTAACTGAAGATTGATGAGCAGTTTTTATGATAGGTTTGCGACTTGAAAATAAATGTTAGGTTCATCATAGTTCTCAGTACTAAGCAATGCACTTTCCAGTCTTTGATCTCAGTGTTGTGAGTACTACAAAGAAATAAAACCTTATCTTACCTTTTCCAGCATCTACTGCAGAAGACCTCAATAATGCATAAGAACATCTGGAAGTCGGTAATTTCAGCTATCAGAGATAAGAATTGACACAGAACAGGTAAACCCTACAAAGTCATCATGTTGAAATGAACTGATTAAGGTTTAGTGACATAAAACATCATGTATAGTATTTCCATGCTTGCTACATCTTGCTATTTTTTATTTAAAAAGGAATGTCAATTATATATATTTAATAGGTTGATTAGCTCGCAGCTATATTATATTTTACATAAAGAGACAGAAATGTCTGCAGATCTATTGCCATGCACATCTATTTAGAGTTAACCGTGAGTTCATAGAAAATACATGGGCATAGTAAACAGGGTTTTGAAATGACAATTTTTTACTGGTTGCAAGTGCTAATTGCTAGTTTCTCAAGGGTATAGAATTAATCACCTGCTAGATTTACAGTCTCTAGGTTGAGACCTGAGGATGGAGGCAATAAGAAAAGCTCTTGAGGGACATATCATATGGTGAGTCTAAATATCAGTCTCTATGCATATGTAAATTGGTAACAAAGTTTTTTCAAAGCTCAAGTATGCTAATTTCAAACAGGCAAGACTAAAGCTAGCTTTTAGCAGCTGTTTAACGTCTGCCTGTGGGTGGTAGAGAGAGCTTAAAATACAAGCAAACAGCGGTGCATAAGTAATTAAGCAACATTTTGCTGGGCATAAATAATTCTGTTTATATTGCTCTTTTGAAGAGTATAGAATACAAAATAACAGATCAAGTGCACCTCGGGTCACCAGAGGTTAAATGTTCTTCCTCTTTACCTTGCCTCAGGTTTTACATTTTAAGTGAAATAAATAACACAGTGTGCTAGGCTCTTTTTTATAACTTCCTGGAAATGGTTTGAATGAAGTGTACACAGAAGCATCAGGCTTGGAGTTCAACTGTTTTGTTTTTCCTGATTCCTCCAGCAATGTATCAGAAGAAAGTGCAATAGTCACCTGCTTATTACTGATCTATTTTAGAATTCTAGAAAGTTTATTTGACGTTGTTTGACAAAATACAAAAACAAATAAATAATAAATACAAGCTTTCCCCAAAGTAGACAAAGAATAATGTCCTTAGTCTTTTTCAGGATTAATTTAATTAACCAATGGATTTATGTGAATATGTACATATATATGTATATGTGAGTATGTACACATACACACACACATATGATATACTTAGTGGCTGCTGCCTAATTGTAAGGATTAAGTTAATGTCGTGTATTCAGGATAATCACCTGATTGGAAGGGATCTCACTAAGCTGGTAGGAGTGCCTAAAGGGAAGAAAGGCTGGTCTACAGATATTGCATTTGTTCAATAAAAACCTTGAAATTGACCAGAAGGAAGATGAAAGATTTAACATAATTTAGAAATACCTAGTCTGGAAAAAAGGATTATAGACACTAACTGTGAGAAGAGTCAGGGTTTTAAACTTTGTTTGCGTTAAATATTCATGGTTTAAGGAGGTAATAGTGGAAGGAAGTACTCAGTTGGGCATCAAATCTTATAAAGAGCTTTAACACATCAGAGCTAGGAGGCCCAGAGCAGCTGTTTGTGTACAGGATTGCTGTTTCCCTTTGCAGTAAAGAGACAGGTAGAACAAATGGAATTTTCAAAACATCTCTTTCTATATGCTCAGTATTCTAGGAAAGTATGTATAGTTTGAGGGAAAGAAAGACTTTTTTTTCTAGTATTTCTGATTTTGTATGAATCTGCTGTAGGGTCGGGTTTTCAAACCACGCTGCCAGAAGAGTAGATAGGGCAAAGGATTGTGGGTACAGATGTCACATAAATTCAGAGTTGATCTGTAAGAAAGAAATAAAAGCTTTATGCCTTGTTTGTCTTCTACAGTTGGTGGACAGCAACTCTTGGCCAGTGTTCCTAGTCAACAAAAGGATGGTTAAAGAACTAAAGAGCATTTAAAGACTTAGCATTTCAGTAGAGCAAGTACTCTACAGCCGCTTGGCCTTGCAGACAGCTCTGTTCTGTCTCCCTACTACAAATCATTATGACTACAGTGATGCAGGGAGACCTGCCACCTAAATCACAGAGGATGGATCCGACAATCTGGGAAACCACAGATTCCCCATATCCTGTGAAAGCAGAAGCATTTGCTTGAAATTTTTGGCAAAGGTGCTCGGGAAGATGGGTTCAGTGATGCAGGTCTACAATCTAGCTACTCAGGAAGGGATGTCAGGAGGATTATGGGTTCAAGACCAGTCTGGACAGCACAGGGAGACTCCTGTCTCAAACTATCAACAAGTAAAAGTGAAACAAAACAAAACAAAACAAACAAACAAAAAAGGACAGCAATGAGTCACCACTACTCAATGTAATAAAATTGATGCTTTATTTCTTTCATCAGTATTTCTCTGAAAATTGTCTTTAGTGCCTCGGAGTATTCTTACTTGATTGGTGGCGAACCTTGTCTATTTTTAATGAAACATTTGGGTATCATTAGGGTCACATCAGTTTTAGTTGTGTGTGGTTAAGTAAAGTCTTTTAACATCATCTTAGGAGCTCTGCCATCCCATCGTTTTGTCCCTTCATTGTCAGGCTTCTGTGCACTGCTTTGTATCTATTCAGTCATTTGCTTCATTAAGGACACACAATTAGTAAGACAGTTATTAAGAACATAAAGAAAGTAACACTAGAAACGAAAGGGCTTCCATCTGGCTTGCTATCGAGATACCATGAAATTTTTTGTCATAAACTTTGTCACTCACTCGTCAATAGAAATGTAGGTACTTCACTGTAACTCACAAATAAAAAGAGTTGACAATGCTCTGATCTGTCATCCATTAGTTTTCCGTTTGAATCTGAATAACTGCTTATGCTTATTTAGGCAGAAAGCAGTATAACACTTTTCAAATTGATCAGTCTAATAAATATAGGTTTAAAAAAAGGGATGAGTATCATTAGATCATTGTGTCCCATTTCTTGAATTAATATTAATTTACAGAGCATTAATTACAGAATTAATTATAGAGCATGTGGGGACTGTATATAGATATCTAGGAAAGATCAGAATGTATATTATAAACACACACATACACACATATATATATGATGTGCATAATACTAAGATGTATATCTAAATATTGACTAGAGAATATATTGATTATTAAATAATATCTTAAGCTGTCACACTCACAATTGCCAATTGTCATTCAGAAACTATTGTGAAAAGAAGCTACCTATTTCAGAAAACAAACAACTTGTATTGTCTCAACATGCTAGCTAATTGATCCTGTTTAAGTTAAATTACCTAGAATCTCGAATTTCCCATGTTGTAAAATTGTTCATTTCAAATGAAAGCTACATAACTGGTACAATTTTACCTAGAGAAACACTTAGTATTACTCTCCTTTTAATATTACAAAGCAGCACTCTGATGCTGGGCTTTCAGATGAGCTAATAAGAGAAAAAAATACCTATGTATGTGGAAGAGTTGACATGGGAATCTGAAGAGGGAGTGACTGCTGATGGAGCAGAATGGAGAAATAACCTGAAAATTACAAGCAGCTAAAAGTGGAGAAGTTCTGTATCTTAAACCAGTTAACCTCTTGTCCAGATATTATCTAGATTTATTTTTTGTTATGTAAGGAAAATAAGTTTAATTATTATTATCTGAATGTGTTTAAGCTCCTCTTTTATGTTTATGATTGTTGTCAGCATGTAAGGTTATATCGACACTGGACCAAAATGTGATGACACTGGTGAATAAAAATAAATGTTCTTAATTTGAAAAGAAAATGTTCTCCATACATTAAATTTTTATGAAGAATGCTATGCTATGTGTATTCTTTGGGTTAGAGAGACTTTTGAGGAAAAACTAGAACCTATTGTATTATCTTTCTATCAACTCAAATCAACAGCAATTTAAAGGACATGACTGGGGTTTTTTGTTTTGTTTTATTTTAAGGGAAGGTGTCCTGTTGAGGGCTGGAGGTCTGCTGGTTGCACATGGAGTCTTCTCATGTATATTCCTTCCCCCTAGATGCCAGCTAACACATGTGCACAACAATGTGGTATTCACCCTTGTTTTCTGTCTGAACCGAGATTCCTATTGAAGGCATCAGTAGATCTGTCAACTCTACCTTCTGTTAAGGGAACTTCCAGATAGAAACATTTTGGTATTTGTGTTTTCCCTGTATTTGTTTTTCCTTATAGCTTTTTATGGAAATTATTTTACAATGTTGAGTTCAAGTGCAGCTGAAAACCTTCTTATTATATTTACTAATTTATGTAGCAACCAAAAGGTAAAGGGAAATAAAACAAAAACATATTTAGTAACTTCATGAATTTAAAAACTAGCCCTGGGGGAAAATCAGCACTTTATATTTTGTATCACTGCTGTGTTTAAGAAATCTAAAAATGGGAATTTCATATTCTCATATTTTGACAAGTACTTTACATTTGCTTGAATAAATATTTTACTATGAAAGGAATATGATTAAAAAGGAAAGAACCCCGCACTATTAACTTCTCAGGAACATTAAAGCAGTCAAAGTACACATTCCATAAGCCCTGGGATGCAGCAGCACTCAGATGATTCTAACCAATCCTCAGAAGAGATTTTCTTTTTCTTTATTTTTTTTTTAGGCTCTGGAGGAAGCCTGCATTGAAGAGGGGAGACATGTACTTCAACTGTCAGATAAACTGAGCAGAGTTCAGCTCTTTTCTGAAGAGCTTCCACACACAAGGGCATAAAGACAGTAGTATACCATATACAGAGCCAATAAGTCAATCAGCTAAAAAATCCAGAATTCAGAAAATGTATTTATTCTCCTTCATGGAAATCCAGCTTTTACTTGCAGCCATATTTCATACTGTTAAGATCAATTTTTTCACATGAAAATTATATTTAGTGACTGAAAAAAATCACTCATAAATATTGTAACAGAAAAAAAAAGCACTTACTACTGTAAGAGAATGAGTTTGTTTTGTTTGTAATTATCTATCTTTAGAGTAATTGAGATCTGAAACAGCAGCTAATAGCCTCACTGTTTCAAATTACTACAGCCTGTAACTTTACCTTGCCAAATATCAAAGAGCTTTTCAATTGCAACACTACCACTAAAACCTGGGTCATTTTCTAGCAATTAATTGGAAGAGGTGATTAATAGCTTAATAATGGGTTGATCTGTGTTTAAAAGTGCAGGGGACGTGCGTAGGAAAGGAATATGTAATTTTGTATTCCTGAAATATAACCTAATTGAAAAATCAGCAGTTGGTCTTATTTACTTTAGGCTTGTACTTCCAGACCCTCTTTTGATCTACTCTGAGAAAATGTGTAAATCTGGCTCTTTTCTAATTAACTCCTTGAACATTGAACACACCATGAATTTAAGGAGCACAAAGTATTTTCTGAGACTGGCTATACCCTGTTAGATTCTCAGGAATTTGAGAGCAATATGTGTCAAGCATTGATCTAGATGTGTGGATGGTAGCATGACCATTTTGGAGTACCCAATACAGAAACACTCAGGGGTTTACAAGGCACACTGAACCAAGCCATAGCTTTAATGGCCTTAATAATTCCAGTCTTGGGAGCTTCTGGTTACTCCTGTTCATCTTTGTTACACTCACCATGGACTCAGTGGCCATAAAAAAACTATCTGCGTATCTACTAGTACAAATAATATTTTCTCATACTTTTATTTTAATTACTTTTTTCACCACTGGTTCCAAACATCTGACAGGAACAGTCTAATGGGAGGGAGTACTTGCTTTACTCATGCTTTCAGTGGGCTCAGTTCATTGTCACTTGGCTCCATCCACTTGGGCAGGCATCCTGTGGCTTGCAGGGAATGCAGTTGTTAGCTGCCTTTCTCTCTACTTAAATTCTGTCTGGGCCCCACACAGTCTAAACGCTGTCAATCAGCTACTCTTTGCTCCTGAATTCAAGATTTAATGACTTTACTTGAGTTTGTTTTTATTTTCCTCCAGAGCTTTTAATTCTGTGGAGAATGTTGAATACGCAAGTGAGAACTGGGGTAGCGTTCATCAGTGTTTCCTGTTTCTGGCCAGATACTTTGTCCTGTCATTTGTTCCAATGCAGAATGTTTTCCTTTGTTGTTGATGCATTTGCAATACTTAGCTTCATTGACAAGTGGCTAAGAGACAGACCCTTACTGAGTCACAGAGATCCAGGCTAGGCTGGGCACTACACTGATGCTATTTCCACAAAGTTTTGTCACACTGGTAGCTAGGAATTAGCGTGCTTGGAGGTTAACTTAGACTTGGAGAAGTTTCTTCAGTAGCTCATGGTTCTATAGTCAGCTAGCAGTATTCTTATTTGTGTGCAAGGCTAAAGTCATTTGGAGAACTTTTTTTTTTTTTTTTTTTGGAAACAAGGTTTCTCCACGTTACCTAGTCTGGGACTACAGGTACACACCACTATATTTGGCCAGAGAACTTTTTCATTTGTTTGTTTTAAGGACACTGTACTGTAATACCTCTACAACAACAACAAAAAAATGTAGCTGGTTTAAAACCAATTCTAGTAAGGACATGTTTAATAGACTATGGAGCTAGTCAGATTACAAATACTAATGTTTGTTTTTTGCAGAGCATTATATTCTCTGTCTCTTTGTCTCTATCTCTCTTTCATCTCTGTCTCTGTCTATATCTCTGTGTCTCTGTATCTCTCTCTCTCTCTCTCTCTCTCTCTCTCTGTGTGTGTGTGTGTGTGTGTGTGTGTGTGTGTGTACTGATGCCCAAGGATCTCAGAAGAGGATGTTAGGTCTCTTGGAATGGAGTTACAGATAGTTGTGAGCCACTCTACAGGAGTGCTGGGAGCTGAACTCTGATCATCTGGGTAATCAGTAGGCATTTCTAATTACTGAGCCATTTCTCTAGCTCTATAAATGGTAATATGTGCCTTAGAATTATTAATCAGTGGTGAAGGTGATGGCTCAACAAGTAAGATGCTTGCAGGGCAAGCCTGAAGACCTAAGTTGGATCCTAAAACCTATGTGACAAAAACAGATTCTGTGGCCCACTTCTTCAATCCCAGCTATTTCCCCATGACCTAGGAGATTTGCACAGAAGCTCACTGTACAGCTAGCCTGGAGTACACAGAGCAGCAGCAGAGACAAGAGAGACCTGTCTTAACAATGTGAAAGAAAACTAACTCCCAAAGTTTCCCTCTGACCTCTTCATATGCATTATGTCACATACAGATATACACACAATAATGATGATGATGATGAAACATGCACATTGTTGCATACATGGTATAAAGGCATTATAAAGTAATAATAATGAAAAGAACAGTGAAAATATTATTGAGTCAGACCTGTGTTTTCAGGTATTTAATATGGTATAAATATCTACTTTGTGTTTGTCTGTTGTCAGAGAGGTTTATATTGACATCAGCATAGTCAATCTTCAATGAAAGAGCCACACTACAGTTATTATTGAGGAAAGGCTGTGTTTTATTTTCCTGTCTATAGAACTTTCTCAGAGAGACAGAGGTTTCTGGGGCCACAGACATCACTTCCAGGTTATGTTTTAGACAGTATAAATATCCCACCTGGATAAAATTGAGGAAAAGTAAGTAAGAAAAAGCATATAATAAACTGTTTTGAAATTTGCAGGAGAAAGGTAAATAGGCTATTACAATAAAAACTTTGTCTCATAAATTTCACATTGAAAATTTCTGAAGATCTTTACAGCTCTTATAGTAGTTAATAAGGGGTGTGAGCCTTTATGGACCCATATGCTCGATAGTAATAAATGCCAGCATGTTTGGTTATTTAAAATTTTTGCTTTCCTTTGTTTGGAGACCTGGTTAGTTGTGCTTCTCTAGTACTCTGGGCAAACAGTCATTGCTCTTTTGTCTCATGTGTCCAAACATATGCTGGGTGATGTGTTAGTGATAGAGAAGATTGTGAAAAGTCTGTGAGATACAGTGCTCTGAAGAATCACTGGCCACTTGGGACACAAACTGCCTTAATATGTCTTGCTGTTCCTTTGAGCAGAGCTGGTTGAGTCTCAGGTACCTGAGGAACAGATGCTAGCGCCTCATACTTTTAGGGGCCTACAAAAACTTTTTTTTTTATTTGAAGAAAAACTCTTAAACTTTATTTTTACTTTTCTTCTGTTTTTCTTCCTTTCTTGACATGTAGTTTCTCCATGTAGTATGTGCTTTCTCCTCAAATCTTAAGGATTTGAGTCAGGATTACCTCCTTATTCAGCCTCTGCTGTGCTGGGATAACAGATATTCTCCACCATGTTTCAGCTTAACAAAGAATTTTCAGTTCAAGATAAGTGTATATATTCATTTTGTGCCATTTAATACTATCACAAAACATAATTTGGATATCTTTTTATGGCAAGGAGAGTCTAAAAGCCAAAGAACCGAGTTGTTGAGCCATTGACTCAAAGGGAAAAGTCATTAAGTCTGAGTAAGATGAAAAGAAATATCTCTCGAGAAATGATTTCTAAAAGGTCATGGTAATGGTGCCATAATCCTTTTGGTTTTTCCTAGCTCATTCAGTTTCGGTATCTATGACAAGATAAGGGATTTTCTTTGAGAATTAGAGAGTCTCTGAAGATAATTAGTCTCTTCCCTTAAGCATCTGTAAGTATTTTGTGGGGAGGAACTACTTTCATTTTCTAGTCTTCTTATCAACAGCAGTGAAGGCCATCCTGTCCACTCTTGATATTCTTTGTGGGAAAGAGTAAGATCTCCCAAGCCTAGAAGCACCTTGCGACCTCTCAGCTAGAGAGAGAATTTCGATGGTATAGAGAATGTGAAAGAACGACTGATGAGGGACATTTGTGATTCTATTAGATCTGCCAGGCCAACATTTAATTTAAACAATAATATGAAGAAAAAGAAGAAAAGAAAAGAAATTGACTGATGTGGCAGGAGCACAGAGGGTGAGGTCAGAGATCACGAAAAGAGCATCAGATAGGTTTATGCCCAGACTGTTCAAGACTCTGTACAACAGGGGAAAGAATGGCAGAATTCTGTTGCACAATATTCCAGGTGTTTTTGCGTGAACTCACTTTTGTTCCTTTTCACTTGTGGCTGTAGAATGTGTTGGGAGTGCAGAATCCTGACATGAGAGGGGCCTCAGCACAGCAGCCTAGCCTCTGGTCCAGTTCCAGGTGGAAGCAGCATGTAGTCCAATGCTTTATGATTGAATGATCTTATGAACCCAAAGCACGTGGTTCAAGATTTGGGGTCCTTTGGCTGTGGCATAAAAGACCGGGGCAATTGAAATTTCATTTACCCCGATAGCTTTTCCAAGTCCTAGAAAACTTAGCTTCTTTTGTCCCTGAACTTCGACTTGCATACTGCAAACCCACTTCATGTAATCTGTGCACTAAGCACATGGGTGTTTAGTCTCATAGATTTCAGACAAGGAACCAGAACACAATAGATCTGCTTCACTGACTTAAGTGTAGTTAGGATTCAAGGGAGAAATACAGTTAATGTAGAACAGGAAAAGGATATGACCTTATATTTTTGGCTTGAAAAGAGGAGTTGGTGGTCATCTTATTAGACTAAGGCAAGTTTAAGGAAGCCATAAATTTGGCTAGAAAAATTAAAAATCATGATGTTAAGTTTGGTCTTCTTTTGAAACAGGATAAAATGACAGTTGGATATGAACTGCAAGATCTAGAAACATACATTAAGCTCTGAACTAAGAGTGCAGGTATATCTGGAGTAATGGATAAGTTCAAGTAGATAGAAGTTATAAAACAGGAAAAGCAAGATAACATTTATAAGTCTTCAAAATTAAGAAGTTGAACTTAGTGGAAATTCAACAAGTGACATCTCAGAATGGTCTTCAGTGAAGTAGAGAGACAATTGAAAATATCGGGGATAAGACAAGAAAATATTTTTAATAAAAGTAGAAAGATCAACTGTGACAAGTGTTAGTAATTGTTAAATTGGATGAGAACAAAGATGGGAACATTGGGCTTAGAGATAAGTTGGCCTTAGCAAGACCAGACATAGCAATGCTGTGAGATCAACAGTATGAATAGGTTGGACTGAAGTTTGATTGGTCAGAGGAAAGATGGACAAAGTGCGTGTAGAGCATCATTTAAAAAATCTGACTCAGGACAGCTAGCAAAAGAAACTGGGCTAGAAAACAAAACCATGTTTTTTCCTCCCTCATCTCTCCATTTCCCTCCCATTTAATACCTCCCTCCCTCATCCCTGGCTATTCCTTTAGTCTCATCCCCCCTCCCTCTCTCCTTCCTCTTTTTTGTAAATGATAAGATTGAGCTTATTTTTGTTTCCTGGTAGAAATTATGTTTTTGGTAGAAATTATGGCGAAATTGATGATTTAGCAGCCACAGATCATAAGGAGTAAGGTTGTCACTAATCGGTAGAAGGAAGGTCCAGAACTGATAAGCTTAACATGCTGAACTCTTAGGAATAGGGTGGACAAATACAGCCTGTGATTCTTCATGATCATTTGGTGATAAAACCAAATCCATCAAGAAAGATGGGAGTCTGCTTTTGTTGTCTTTTACAAGGCTATTTGGAATCTCTTAAGTGCTTTAATTTAAAAATCCTTTATTCATTTGAACAGTAACAGTTTAGCAACCACGTTATTTTGTGACTATGAATTAATACCCCCCATTTTACAAAGATGTTACATATAAATGATTTCTCTATAGTCTCTAAAACTTTGATGTAGGTTTTGTTAATTTTTTTATTAGTTATTTTGTCACTAATTTACTAGTCTCAGAAATGCATTTTTCTGTTTCAGGATTCCTGTTATTATTCAAATGGCTTAGTGCCTATCAAAATCTGTATACCTACCTACCTGGGTATACTAAATTTATTTTCTTCCTCAGAAAATGTTGAGTAATAATTTCATGCAGAACCGTGTAATGTTAGCTCTGATTGTCAGTGACTCTCTCTCATAACCTGTTTATCAAATCAAAATTGCAGTGAGTTTTATTTATTGTAAGTCAAGGAGCTGACCATTGACAATTCTCTTCCCCATTGTTAGTACCTAACCTGTCCTGCAAGCATAGCAGTATCTAGTCAACTGTAGCAGAAAAACAAGGATAAAATGTCTCCCCACACTAGCTCCTGATGTGCTGATTACATATTTTGAGACTTAAAAAGAAAAAGAAACATATACACATTTTAAAATTTGATAAGAAGAAAGTGAAAGTTGTGGCAAATATAGCTCCCTACCCCACTATGCTGGGCCCCCCTCAGAAGTGTACAGACCCACTTGTTGTGCTGTTCTGCCCACTCTGTAGCATCCTGAGTTGGCAGGTTGCCCTCTTCCTCCCCAGATCGGGTACGTGAGTATAGCAGGGAAACTTCTCTTTAACTTGAGACGCTGGTTGATATTTTTTTTTTTCATTTTAGCTGCTGTGAAATAATTAAAAATGAATGGATACGGTTGAATTGTAGAGAGGATATTTATTATTTGGAGTAGTTATAAAAGAATTCCCTGAAATTAAAAATCATACTTTGAACAGGTCGATTAGTCAGATTTAATTTTTCTTTCACTCTCTTATATTGCTGTAAATATTTTCATCTGTTATGCATAACCAAAAAGTATATTAAACTGTCAAAACATAAATGATTTCCTTTGGCCACCATGGCTTGAGGGATTTATTTCAAGTCTGTTGTGTTACTATTTGCCCCTAGGATGTGTAATCTATATTTTAGGGGAATATGGCTTACTGTAAGACACCTGTATTATTTATGTGTGATTAATATTTGCGTTATGGTGAATGTGGTTTTTGGCCTTACTTTTCTCTTGTAGTGACTTAATCATTTCTCACAAGAATGTAGTCATTGTAATAAAACATTCCACATTCTAGTTTGTTTTTCAGCAGTGACAAATGCAATTGTAGTAAAATGTGAATTTTCAGTTATTAAATATGGCATCATGAATGTAATTTACTGGGCTACATCTGCAAGATACTGCTGTGTGGTACTGCTAAAGCTGAACCCAAGCAAATCTTTGTTTATGTGAAATTAAATGTAAGCATTCACGAGCCATTTTTAAATCACAGTGCTTGGGCCACTAGATACAATTTTGTGTCTTTAGCTATAAACCTGTAAACTGTTGGTTATATGAATGCCTATTAAGATGGTCTCATTGTAATTTGCAAATTTGCCACAAATCATGAAGATCCTTGATCAGCCCTGACAAATAACATCATGCTTTGAATTAGGATGTATGTCAAAGTTATTAACTGTAGCTCACAGAGGATATGAACATTTTTACAACTTCCTTTCAGGAAAAGCACTAATAACAGAAGATTGAGGAATTTTCAGCCCTCCAAAATATAGAGGCCTGAAATTCAATTAGTGATTAATGTTACTATTCAGAACAGTGTTCTTTCACAATGCTGACAGGAGAAATGCTGTTTTTAGCAGTTATTGCATGGCTATGGTGTTGTGTGGACTATTGAAAACAAAGTATTTAATCTTAAAATAGCCACATAGAGTCTGTGAGTCTTGGCTTGTTAAGCTTTGTCAAAAGTAATGGAAGAGGATATAAATATAAATATCAAAGTGGAATCTAAATGAATGTATAGACAACTTTCTTTTGTGAATACATGAAAGGGATATTTACGTGTATATACACACATATATACACATATATAGTTGTTCAATGAAAGGTCATTTCAGAATTGAAGAAATACTCATAACTCTGGAATTTCCCTCAAAAAATAGTTGGCACAACATTAAATCTATGACTTTATTTTTATGCTATAATGTTTAAAGGGGTATGTATTTTAAAATATTTGGCCAGTTATTTCAAATGAGATTATGTGTCATTGAAGATGTGACTGAAGAATCTTACATCTTAAATACTGGCATTGTGACATGTGAAATACCTTTGGGTATTATTAAAATTGTGTAAGTAGCTCAAACTTACCAGGCTTGCCAGAGAAATCATCAAAAGTATTAAAGAATCATGTTGATAATTACACTAAATTCAACAAGGGTATGGTGGACAAGAGCTTTAAAACTTCAGAAACATCAATTAAAGCCCAAGTTGTGTGCAATAAGCATCAAAAATTGATAAAACTCAAATTTAGGGTTTTAGATTTAGTGTTTAAATCAATCAACTGCAAACAAGATTTAATTAAAGAATATTATTTCAAAGTGTAATTACCTACTGGGATTAGAATGAACCTCTATTGCCCATAATGTTCTCCTACTGTGATCCCACACTGAAAAATGTTGAGTTTTAGATTAATATGCATCTTGTAAGTACAAGTCCTAATCTCAATCTTAAAGGACATTTAAAACACACTTGGAGCCTTCTATGCAATCAAGCCCAGTGTGACTACCCTGTCCACCATGCTAAATTTGTGATTACATTTTTTATGTGCATGATTTAAATCGCTTTAGCAGGAGTCCAGGGAGCATTTTACCCTGCATATTAATTACACAAAGGCTTTGTCATGTGAGGGTCTCAGTGGTCATGGTCTGTAATCCAGCTCATTTGAACTGGGAGTACAGTTTTTGAGCATGCTGTGCACATCGAGACCAGCTTTAAAGAGAGAATAGGCTGAGATGGTTAACAGGTACAGTCTCTGCTTAAGGAATGAATGCCATTTATTTAGTAACATCTGCAAACTAATTGCTTAAAAATCTTAAAGGGAATATGTGTGTTCAGAGGCAGTTATTAATACATAGGAACAAGTTTCCATGCCACATCGCTCAGCTCCTATTGTCTCAAACTAGCATTATCAATATAATCACACAATCCCTTCATAAAATTCCTCTTATTATAGGGAAGGGATTTATCCTTTGTATTCCAGTGATTTTAGCATCATCAGTTCAATAACAATTTTAAAGCTAATTTTACCTTAGGTATTTTACCCTTCTATTTTGCATAATTAAAGTCATATTTTGTTAAAATTGTTAGGATTTACAGAAGAATGGTGCATATTTTACATTCATATACCTACAAATTCCATGAGAGACAACAAACATGAAAGACCGTTAAACACCTAAGGATCTCATTGGAAGAATTCTCAAATATTAAGGACTTTAAATATGTTACTCTATTATAACAGTTTGGTCCTGAATGATCAGAAGTATATAGCTTTTGTTCATACATTTTAGGGTTTGATCATATCATATTAGTATTGTGCACATTAATAAATGGAAGAGGAAGTTTCCATATGACACTGAAGGCTTGATGTCATAGAAACCAGTTAAATTTTTTGATGATGAAGGAGAGTCAGAATAATTTCAGCAACTGTCATGTGGAGACACTTACAACCCATGCCAAATTTTAAAAGCTTAAACTAAAAACTTAAACTAAGAATGACTGGACTGGGACACAGACATCTCTATTCTGAACAGACACTGAAAGTTCTGAACTATTGGTGCTTAGCAGATCAGTTTAGTACAAAGTGGCTGTTTATTTCTGTCCAAAAGAAATATAAGGGAAATACAGAAAAGGGTCTACAATAAAGGAATGTGAAAAGCTTCATGCTAGCTTCACATTGATGGAAAATTCTTTTGCATTTTCATTAACTAATGATATGATCCACTGTTAACTGGCATACATCACTGTATTATCACACTTTGAAAGGCTATTTTTTTTCTTTTAAACATAAAGTAGACAAAAGATCAGAACTACTGAAATACTTTAGAGACCCTATGAGGAAATAAAGTCAAGATTGGTTCTTGTTAAAAATATAATATGTTGCTATCTCTCTTAATTATCAATATCTGAAGAAAACAAATCTCTCAAGAATGACCACCCCTATTTATAAAAATATTTCCATTATTTGCATATGACTTGTCATAGTCAAAGCAATTTTCCTTTTGTGTTATAGTCTTGCAACTACTGTGCAGCTACATTATTTATAATTCTCACTGGGGTCTGTGGAAGATTCTATTCAATATTCAACATAAAATTTACAATAGAAATGATGCTGCGGTTGACCAGTAGTTAAATTTTCTACAATAAATTAGAGATTGACAAAAATAAGACCAAAAATTGAAATGTTATCAAGAAGAACTTGATCAAAATAGAGAGGAATTTTCCACATCCTTTTGTGTTGTTTGAGACAGGTTTCACCAGGTGGCCTTGTCTGTCCTACAGCTTGCCCTGTAGACCAGGCCGGCTTTGAAATCATAGAGATCCACTTGCCCTATCTCTCGAATTCCAGGGTTAATGGTGTATTCCACCATGATCAGATCCATGTCTTTTTGTTTTCCATAGGAAGATATATTTGTAATTTGCATTAAGCGTTTTGGAAATAACTTAATACTCTGACTTAGAAATACATATTTTGGAAAGAAAATAGGAAATACACTAATCATATTTACAAAACTATGCAGTCTATAGACTTATTTTCAATTGATCCTGGCTAAGCTCATGATATAATTGGGTGAATCATAAAGGTAGCAGATTCTAACTTGAGTGTTCTTGTCTCAGTAAGAATGATGTTGAAGTTTAACACCAGGTTACAATATGCAAAGGAAATTCAGAGTTACAGATACTTTTACAGAATTGGCTCAGATTCAACCAATGGAGCGAGCTGTATATTTTGAGGGTTTTTTAGTGTGGTATTTGAAGAGTCAAATGCTACGTTGACTTACACTTATGCATCATTGTATTATAAAAAGATTCCAGAGAAATTTGTCTATGCCATTTAGCAGGTCTGACGGCCTCTGTGGGAGTGTGAACACTCAAGATGCCATGTAAAAATGCAGTGTCTCTGTTTGAGCATTTGTGCTCTCCTACTGTTGGTGTAGGTTACAAAGATTAGGGTTTTTTTTTTTAAAGGAACAGCATCAATTCAGCCAATTCTAAATATTTTAATATTAACTTGAATTTTGCTAAAGTGGAGTAGAGTTGTAGGATAAATATGAAGCTAGTACAACTGATATAAGCAACCAATTCTATGAATATCTTATTCAAGAAAGTGTTATTATCCTTGAGGATAAGCCTTTTTATTTCTGTCTGGCCACATTGATGCCAGAAATTTAAGAATCTTTGGAAAACAATCTTGGTGCCTGATATTTCTACTTTTCTTCAGAATCATACAGTCACAGTTCTCATGGAATTGTTGTCTCCCTTCAAAACGATTTCCTAGCAGATGATCTAGTTCATACTAGGAATATTTTAAGAACTGATTGCTTAAATCGGTTTTAGTACTACAGCCTGATGTCATTTGATTTAAATTCTATCAAAGAAACTGAGAGTTTTCTTAAAATAATCTGTCTTCTGGTAACTACTACATAGTATTTACAACACAAAATAGCTCTTCCCAGACAATTTCACTGAGAATTATGGTTTTTGATCGTTTATTTAAACTCCCTGGTTCTGAAGGAAACATCCTTATTCTCTTACAACTGGCCAGAAAGTCTGGTAATTGGAAGTTAAAGTGCCCTTTCAGAGTTGATGGCTTTTCCTTAATATGCTTTCTTCTGCTCATTTAATAGAGTTGTTGCACATTAATAAAAATCCACAGATTAAAGCTATGGAGTTATTTTTCTAATAAGATGGCTCCACAAATATCTGGCATTTTACATCAAATTTTAATGTTTCCAATTTTGAAATTTCAGCAAAAAACTGTTGATGTGGGTCCTTTTTGATAAATTATAAAGGTAAACTTTAATGACCATTGAATAGAATCACCTTTGCTACTTGGGGTAATAGAATAAAATAAAATGAGCAAACACATTTTTCTTACTGCCACATGCCTCTCCTTAATAATAACTTTTGTCTCTTCTGCAGAAATAGACGCTGTGTAAGTCTCATTAAATTACCTGACGGATGGAATAAGTACACAGCCCATAGCTCGGCAGTCTATAGTAAACTGAGCAAGGGTCTTGATATCTCAGAGTTCTGCTTATTTACACATGCCTTGGACTCTTCTCACAGATATGTAAATTATTCCAGTTAAAACTAAATGCTAAAGTCTACACCATTAGTCTTCCACTTCATGATCTCCACATGGGGCTGTTAGAGGGATAATGTACCATACAATACACGGTTTACTTTTAATTAATAGAAAAAAATGTGAAATGAATATTAAATGTAGCTTAATGTGAGAGAAAGCTCAAAGCAGATTGGGTGTTATTTATTTATTTTAAAAATATTCAGTCCTGCTTCATGATTAGAAAATAAGTAAATGCATCACTGGACTAGAAGTCTTGCTGAAGCCTTGGAAGAAAAAAAGAATTTGGAGAAACCTTTGCAAAGCTGACAGAAGTCTTGGGATGGACACAAAGGCCATTTTTGGTGAGGTCAGAGCTATCTATGCCTTTTACATCCAAACAGAGATTGTCCCTCTGAGCCCACATTCCCTGCTGAGATTGTCCCCTGCTCTATACCATACAAATTCGAGATCTGCTATTAAATCTTAGAGCAAAAAAGCTCATCAAATAGAGCATTTAATTAAACCCAAGATCTGTTTGTCTGTGTTATAATTCAATGTGTCAAAATTAATGCCTCTGTTTTTAATAAATAGAATTACCAATTCGCAAACAGTTTATCACACTGTTCACAATCACAGAATGGAATTTTAATTATATAGCATTATTTATGGCAATGAAATGATCATGTTTCATGATATTTGCCAACAGCACAAGTTAAGGTTTAAAAAGCAAAGCTCTATTGAATAATCTCTCCTCAGTGGATTCCCCTTTGTCTCATTTGGCTCACCTAGGATAAGGTAAGGACCTTGGGAACAGACAATGATCAGGAGCAATTCTAGCATGGCTTTAGGAGATAACAAAGTCCTCAGCAAAGGCACTTATTTGCAAGATTAAAGGGTTTGAAGTAAAGCCTGAAATTAGTAACTTTTCATCTCCCTTTACTCAGACAGCCAGTGTTTTGTAATAAAATAAAGACCTTGCACTTTCCAACCTTCATGCGAGACAGACTGTGAAACCGAACGCTACTCAATTTTAAATTATTCATACATTCTTAATTGTGATGTTATCCTTATAAATGATAGTAATGGTACCGTTTAAATCCTAAAAACCAGCAGGCACCTGCCAGTGAAACGGGTTCATTTAAAGCACATCCATTGAATCCTTAATATGAGAGGCTATTCAAGAAGGCTCTGCTAGGAGAGAGCCAGTAAGACATTTGATTTTACAGTTAGGAATTAGGTAGCTTGACGTGATTAGCAGAAGAAAAGTGAAATGCCAGTGCTTCATTTAAGAAGAATTTACAGACCATTTGGAAAAAATTCACCCTGGGCTTGCAGAACACTCACAGAAAATTCTGCTAAGTCCTTAAAAGAGCCACAGTTACAAACAATTGTTTTCAAATTACTTAGCAGTAATCCAATCACATTTGGAGGCAAAAGAGATACAGGAGACCATGAATAAAATGTCTCATTCAGATTCAGAAATGTGCAAATTTACTTCTGCAAGTTGTGATTGTGTGTGAATGTGAGTTTCAAAACAAGTTTGTGAGGAAGCTCCACCCAAACCCCAGTAGTTCGTTTGATTATTAAGTGGTAAGTGAAGATCATGTGCAAGCTAAGATCTTTAAATGACATACCACACCGGTCTTTTTATTTTCTCCAACATTTAAAAAATAATGCTACTTGAATTCATTTTCAGACTCCTTTTAGTGATACCAACACTTGTCATGGTGTTGGGAGAAGAAATGTCTCTTTGAAACGTGGCCACATTCTTTTAGAATATACTTGTTAAAAAAACAGTAACTTCTTGAGGTTGTGTCATTTTTAGATGGACATTTTTTACATATATCAATTTCCATAACCTTGTGAGCAATTTTTTCCATTTGCAATTTCACATTAAAAGTCTTTAATGAAAAAGAGAATTTAGTTGCTAAGTGTTTTATTCAGTTATCAGTTTCTATATAATATATGACAGTAACAGATGTCTACATAACTAACTTTCGGTCTAAGAGCACAGTTCTTACTGGATCTCAGGACTGTGTTTTGCAGTATTGTTTCTAGACTAGTATTCTAGACTGTAGACTTTACTGCTTAGAAGAGCAGGTGTGAATGAATTGCGTTTCAAAATAGCTTACTTGCTCCTGAATTCTTTCTTCTATCATCAAATAAGACATTTGAAAGACTATTAACTATAAAATGGAGCAATATGACATTTTAACTCTACTCCACACAAAGATGCACTCAAAACATGTTTATTGTTGTTGGATTATTTATTTGTTGCTTATGTTGACATAGCAACTTCATTGAAACATAGTCTTTTCAACATGCATACCTGCTAGGAAGTATTTATTTTCATTTAGGATAATAATTACAATGGTCAGATAGGGAATCTATAAGATTTCCATTGCTAATGTGGTCTCAGCCTTGAGACATGTAATAGTCTGGTTTTTTATTTATGTGACAAAATGTCTCAGAAAAGAAACTCAAAAGGAGGAAACACTTGTTTAGCTCACAGGTTCAGTGGTCCCAATCTGTAGTGATATAATCCAATAACTTTGGGCTTGCCAGAAGCAAAACATCATGGCAGGGAGAATGTAACAGTGTAACAAAGCAAGGCCCCTACTTTTATGGTGACAAGGAAGAGGAATGACAAAGAGAGGTAGGCAAGGAGGAGGGTAGAGGTAGAGGGAACACCAGCTGCAGTTCTCATTCTTAAGGGCATCCTCCAAATGTCCTCTCTTTCTCTCCCCAGGCAGATCTCAAAGGTTCAACCAACTCCTAATATTCAGGTTAGCTGAAGCCCAGGGCTTTAACACATTGCTGCCAGTGGCAATATCCAAACCACAAAAAGATAATTTTTTTTTACTTCAAGTTTGAGATTTCAGAGATTTTAGGGAAAAAAATTGCAGGTTTCAAGTCTGGGTGCCTGATCTATAGTAAGCAGTTACCATCTAGAATTTTCTTCTTACTAAAGCCCCTGAATGTCATTGGGATAATAAGGATAAAATAAAAAGACACAACTAATTGATTACTATAACTGACGAATATCTATGGATTGTTTTTTGTGGGTAGGGGAGAGCTATTGTGTACCTTCTAATACATATCCTCACTAACAAATGAGTGGATAGTTAGTGTAATGAATAGGCATGCTATAATGAGAACAAACTCTAAAAATTAACTTTATTTAATCGTCTTACTGTTTCATTAACTTTTCTGAATGGAGAACTCCTACTTTGCTTCTTAAATTTAAATTCATATTTGTTATTTTATTTTATTTTATTTTATTTTATTTTATTTTATTTTATTTTATTATTTTATTATTTACATGTTTGTCTGTTTTGCTGAAGGCATGTGTGTGTGCAAGTGCATGCTTGGTGCCTGGGAAGGTGATAGGTGGGCCTGGTATCTCTTGGAACTAGAAAAGGATGGTTGTAAGCCACCATGTGGATGTTGAGAATTGAACCAGAATCCACTGTGAGAAAAACATCTGCATTTTACTGCTGAGCCATCCTTCTAGCACTTAAGATTAACTTTGCTTCTTGATCAAAGTTCCAATAAGACCCATGATGTGTGCTCATATCTAAAGAAATATCAACAAGAGCAGCAGAAACACAACTGTCTGTTCACAGGTTCAATATTGTCTCTGTTCACTAATTAAAAATGTCCACTGCCTCCAAATCATTAAGCCTTTCAATTTAATTTAACTTCAAGTATTTCCTGGCTTATGTTCATTGTAAGGACCAACTTACTGTAGATGCAGCATAGCAGTCTGTTCTTTGTCAATTAAGCTATGGCTGTCACTTAAGGTCACTAATCTGGCGTAGAGTACTGGCAAGGTCCGAACAAATCGTCTGGATAGAAGAGTAGAATCCAAAGAGAACTCACCACATGCTACCTTCACCTATACTTTTTTTCCCCCGAAATATCCTCTTAGTGAATTTGAGGAACTTAATTTTGTTTTTAAAGTCACAGCACAAATGCTGTCACCTGTGGCATGTATAGATGTGTTGAACCGCTACAGTAGAGTCAATTGTGTTCCTGTAGCTTCTGGGTGCTTCATTATTAGAGCACTTACCACTTAGCACCGCATAGGCAATATGTCTACAGCTTGTACATATTTGGGGCTGTCTCATCATTGCAGAACAACTTTAGAGTGTAGAAGGTAATGATTAAATTGAGTTTTTTAAAATATCATGTGGACAGACTGAATGTCTACCTACTTTTGGCAAACATATAAACACATAAACAAAACAGCTATAAATTTACCTGTAGAATTTCCCTTCTGGATATGTAGCCAAGGGAAAACAAAACAGAATCCGGCAGAGATACCTCAACTTTAAGTTTACCGTTCTTTATTCACACACATAGCTCACTTAAGAACCAACCTGTGTCCAATAGTAAATGAGCAGGTCTGTATGCATTGTGGGATACTGTTTAGCCACAGAGAGTTCAATAATGCAGTCATTTGAGACATCATGGATTAACTCAAACAACAGTATGACAAATAAAATAAATCTGCTACAGAAAAGCAAGAGCACATGGTCTCACTTATTTAGATTCAGAATAAAAAAAAATTGAATAGCAGTGAGTATTATGGAGGTTATTAACAGCTGGAAGAGAATATGTCCCAGGAAGACACTGGTGAGAGGATACAAAATATCAGTAAGGACGAATAAATTGGCAGATGTGCAATATGGACGTTATAGTTAGTATTATATACTAAAATTTTTCTAAGATAGTAGAAATTAACTACTAAAAGGAGATAAGTACTCAAAAATATGGATATGATATTTTGTTTGATGTCATCATTCCATAATATATACATACATTAAAACATTTTAATGACAAATTTAAACAATTACAATCTCTTAATTTTGATAGTAGAAATCCCCCATTCTGCAAACCTTCCTCAAATAAACAATAAGTATTTATCTTGTAAGTCCTGATACCGACCAGAAATTTTGAACTATTAAATATGCCATTATGTTACTTTAAAGACTAGGACAAGGAAACATTTTAAATTAAGTAATTCATAATCTAAGTTCTCACAAAGGAGTGGAAAATATTTCATTGAAGTTTTGATTTTGACATCTTCATAAGGATTTGAGCATGTAGAGGAAGAGGTTTGGACCACAACTGGCTTTGGTACTTGTCACAGATCTGCACTGTCTACCACGATGCACATTTGAGTGCACGGATATGTTGCCATTATCCTGATTGTATTACTACTCATGTGAGAGATTATTTTTCTCTGTGTGTGTTATCTATGACATTATAGTCATGGTACTAAAGAACACTGATATAGAGAAGTTACTGAACTGTCCTGTCATTGAAAGTACAACTTACATTGTGCTACCCACCTTGTGTGACTTTCTGATTTCTATACTGTGTTCATTGCAAGCATATTTTATCAATGAAATCATGCAGTGTTCTTTGGGGATTTGTGCTCTTCACTCAGAGTGATTCCCAGATTCATCCAAGTTGTATGTAACAAATTTGTTGCCAAGTAGCATTCCATCATATGGATGCACTGCATGTACTTAATCATTTACTTCCCCAAAATGTCTGGATTGCAAAGTTTTAACTGTTGTAAATAAACTGCTGTGAATATATTGATTTCCATGTAAATGTAAGTATTGAATAACAATTTATTAGACCTTTATGTCTAGTATATTGATTCTTCCCTTTTTGTTATTGTTGTTGTGCAAGCTTGTTTTAGTTAAATTAGAACCTAAGCTTGTCCATATCTACTGAAAACCTTGTTTGGATGCTCAAAAGACAAGCAGGTCAAGATTCAGGCAGAGCTCAGGCAACTCTTGTGTGGTTACTATGTCTCATATTCCAGTCTATGGGAATGCAGTATCTCTCCATTGGATTTGCCTTTGATCGCTGTGACAAAATTTGTAGCACATAGATCCTATTCATTTTTCTTACTTTTATTCTTCACTGTTTTGGTTAATGTAATTGTAAATGGTACCATGTGTTTAATTTTGAGTAATATTCCTTAAAATTTCCTAACCAAACAATGGTTGTTTTTAATTTAAAATAAAATTAAATTACTAACGTTTGGCAATGCTCATATTTCTAGAATACTTTCTTTATCCTAAATAATCATTCAAAAACATATATATATGTATATATTCCTAAATATATCCTAAATATAATTCAAAATGGAAAGCAGCACCAAGTTTTATTATCATTAATAGTAATATATGGAGTTACTTATACTCATTAGAGCCACACTTGGGAGATGGTGGCCAAAGGAAGAATGATGCTCTACCCTTATAAGAAATCAAAGATTAAACTCTAGAGGACAGTTTTAAGTTTATTGGCAGCTAGGTTGTTTTATATAAATGTTACTTTTAAGTTCCCCTTATTACACACATTTATACATGTACATGGTCCACAAGTTATGGCGAATCATCATGCCTTTTCTATTTGGAGATGGTTTGAGAGTTTACACAAACAATTCTGCTATTCAGGTTCAGTAGTATATTCCATAACCTACATGTGACATTTAGCATTTTATTATGTAATGTGTTTGGGTTTTGTCTAGTTGTGGACTAATGTGAGCATATTGAACAGACTTAAGGTAGGCAAGGTTAATCAACATTTCAGAGGCAACTTGTATGGAATGTGTTGTGAATTTATGGTATTTTCAACCTGATGCATCTTGACATATCCACCCATAGGTTGAGGAAAACCTCTATAATATGTGTAAAAATAGCACTGGTATATATGTACATTATGAAAAAGACAGAAAACAACTTCACAATGTTCAGATGTTCACAATGTAATAGATGGACTTATAGAATCCTATTTTTATCTCACAGAATGATTTTACTACTCAAGAAATATGTGCACTAAATTTTTTGAGTCCTCAGATTTAACTATCGTATTCAAAGGGTGGTGACAACTAAGAGGAGGCGATCTTAAAACTCTGATTTAAGCTTAATCAATGGCATTACATTTCTTTTGTCAACAGTTAGTCTATAATGCATGAATAAAATGAAGTGATTTACATGACATTTTAGCTTAAACTTTATCATTCTCGTGACTTATGGTATCTTCCTAAAACACATAGAGAAAATGCCCACATCCCTTCTGACAGTGTAGACAATCCAGCTGTCCCTTAGGTTACTCTCACAATTCAGTGCTACCCTTCAATCAGTCTCTTAAATACATTAAATTCTGTTTCCTTGGATTGACTTGTGATTTCCTCATATTTTCCCTTGATTTTTCTCTCAGAACTTATCTCAAAATATCAGATTAATTGCAAATTTCTTTGTACAAGTCAACTTATATCTTATTTCAGGTGTGATTTGCCTGTCTTTCTCTTTCTTATACATATTATTTTCTACCCCAGTACACTCTCTCTTTTAAATGAAAACCATTATTAATAATTTTGCTTGTTCTCTTGTTTTTCATATAGTTTTCATCAAATTACCATGAGGCACAAAAAGCCAGGATGTATACCTTTGGGCAGATATACAAACTCAGTAAATCTTTGCTGGGTGAATGAATGAATGACTATGAAAATAAATACAAATAAAAAGGACAAAGTCTAAGGTATATGTTTATACTATGTACTTTACTTAAAATCTATTGTGTATAATTTCCCACTAACAAGAGAATTTACAATTTTTCCTTATTGAATAGTTGAGCATTGAGATCTACTTAGAGAGTATCTGATGTGCTATGGTATATTTAAGGGTGTATCTTCACCTCTCTGCTATCTGCTTCCCACTGGGGAGTCACACATTTCATATAACATACCCATTTAAAAATAACTTGATGTTTTGATAATTGTAAAATAAAACATGCAAACCCTACCACTATTAGCTGTACAATTACTATCACTGTGATATTGAAAAAGTAATTCAATTTGGCTGAATTATAAGCTGGAGAAGATCAAAATTAAAGGATGATTATAACTTATATGCAATGAAGATAGAAAGAATAAATAAGACATATTTTGACTTTGGTAAAAGGAGGACTGCAACACTTTTCATAAAATATTTGAAATAAACATTACATGAAAAGTAATTGAGTTCAGTATATCCTCAAGAAGCAAAATGGGCTGAAAGCAAAAGATTGCATGCAGTTAGATATTAATTTAACTGTGGGAAACATGTTTTAAAAATTGGTGTCTTACTAAGTGATGAGTTCCCCATAAAATGCAAGCATTTAATCAAGAGTCAAACACATCAAGATTCTTTATTCTGTAACAAAATTTTTTAATGTGGAAGGAAGGTAGAAATTATGATCTTCAAGTTGGTGTTCCAAAAATATTTGTTGAACTAATGAGATCATTGGGTTAGGATGCACCACTGGGGAAGCATTTACAGGAGAAGAGAGATTTGAGTCAAAAGTAGAACTCTTTGGAGGTTTCAGTCAGAATATGCAGGAGAAATAGTCTTAGAGAGGTGAAAATATGTATCAACATATATCCACTTAGCTTGCGATGTTGTAAATAGACATATTTTTTGGATCACAGACCACTGAAATAGGGATGAAAAGGATCTCAGACACATTGCTTTTTAAAATTCTTCATTTTAGTACTTAAATAGATTTAAAGGTAGGAGAACGATTTTTTTTATTTACTTGCATAAACTCCTTGTTCAATAAAGACTAATGATCTTAAGTTTATAAATAGCAAACAACTATAAACAAATACATATGTATATTTCATTTTAAGCACTATGTAGATTTGCTTTTCTTCCAGGCAGGTAATGGGCCTTTTCCCTCATAGTGAAGCTGACAAAGAGCTGGTGCATTTTCTCTATAATTTGCTATTATCCTAAAACTCAAAAGCAAACCCAAATGCCATCAGTGGTTATAAGCTGTGATGTGTTTGAAAATGGAAATTTGACCACATCAAATAGCAAAATCTTCATTTCCATTAGAGTTTTATGAACTGATTTTAGATGGATAAAACGTACACTATTCTGTAGTCTGGTACGGTGCACCTGGCAAGATGATGAAAATAAAGACAATTATTTGTATTAGAAATAGCATATTTCACTAAGCATGTCATGCACGAGTATAGCCACACTGGCACACAATGCCTTTGTTGGATTTGTACCCTCCAAACTATAGAAAGGTCTTCTATTTTACTTAAGAAGTTTTACCACTGGACAGCTGTAATGTGAATATTTCCTTAATAATGCATTTAAAAATATCACATTTTACAAACCAGTCGCAGCCAATAAACTAAACAGTCAGTCGATTTGATAACCATCTTCTGAGTGGAAGCACAAAAAGATTATTTATTAAGAAATGACAAAATGTCCCCATTACTTTAGCAACAGAATGTCAGGGTAAAGCTTGAACAAGTTATTTCTATAGGACAGAATATAGGTACAAAGGAAAATTTCAAAGGTTGTTTAGGGTTCATGTGTATAATGAATGTTTTAATAGAATTAAAATTAAGTAGGTATAGTTTTAGAAAAAAGTAAAAAGATAATACTTCAGAATCTTTAACTTAGAAACCACAAATTTTGGCTTATTTTTCTTACTTGGATAAAAATAATATAAATTGTTCTTGAAGGAAATTAACAATAAGTATTTCTAATCAGGACTAATTGCCTAGCATAAATGAAGATTCCTGAGTTTCCTGAAAAAAAATATATTTGTCTATAGCTCAGGCATATAGATGTTAAAGAAGTTTCTTTCTCTCTCTAGGTTCAAGATCTTCAAACACTTCCTGGTTGTAGAGGCAGCATTATGATGATCTGCGCTGTCTAGGATTATCTAGTTGTCAGCCATTTAGATTTCCTAAGAGGTTTTGTAATCATTATTGTAGACATGTCCATATAAACCTTGCTGTTTTTCTAATGCAGAACAGCTATGCCTAGTTGGGTTATAATTGGAGGTTCAGATTGCTGCTTCTAGACGTATGACTTAGGACAGGGTACTTAATGTTTATGAGATTCTTCAGTTGTTTTCACTTTTTATAACTTAAAATGAGAGACGTACTGAATAGAGATAAAACATTGACCACACCACTGTAATGTCAGGAATGATGTATTCCATTATATTTATTATTACATATTGCATAAACAGAAGGTCATCATTCTGTTTGGAAGAAAGCAAAGTGAGTCACTTGCTGATTATTTGGGTAAATCTCATGGGTGTCAGATTGACATCTATGCTCTTGGTTACAAATATTATCTACTGGTTTTAGTAATTCATTCAATAAGCAGTTATTTAGTATCACCCCAACTTAAGTTATTCTTCTAAGCCATCAGTAAATAATGATGAATAGCATAGACCTTCTGCAACTCTCATTGTGCTCTCATGTCAGTAGGAGAGACAGAGTCTTAAACAAAAATACATTAAGTACATCTATGGAAGAAAAGACAAGAGACTTTAACAGCTTAGGGAACAAGTACAAAAATTCCTTTATAAGAGTAAGGAAAATGTTTAAGTATAGAGGAATATTTCATCTTTTAATCTGACAGCATGGCTGCTTTAGGGTAGAAAGAATGTTGATACATACCTTTAATCCCAGTATTCAGAAAGCAGTGGTAGTAAACATTTTTAACCCCAGTACTTCAGAGACAGGAAGCAGAGCTTAGAAGGAGTCAATCTCAGACAGGAAGTGACATCTGAGATGAGTCAGAATGAAGGTCAGACAAAAGTGATGAATCAGAGGAAGGGTTGCCAAAGTGAGACAGAGTGAGGTCATGCTCAACTCTCAAGATAGAAAAGCAGGCTCTCAGCTCAGAGGCTGAGAATATAACACAGAAGCAGTACGAGGCAGCCAGCCAGATAAGATATGCAAGGACTTAATTACAGAAGCAGTCTTGGCAGTCTGAAGAATCTGAAGCAGAGGCACAGAGACAGCTTAGCAGAAGTCAGTATCAGATGGGAAGAGTGAGTCAGTTTGAAACCAAGCAGAGCAGTTCAGTCTGAGGCCGTCAGAGAATCAGCCAGAGTAAGCCAGAACCAGAAAAGTTCAATCAGAAAAAGTAGCCAGCTCAGAGGGTCAGTTTGGACTAGCAGCTTGGAGAAGAGTTTGAGTCAGAGCAGCAAGTGAGTTGATCAGTACAGCTCTGCGTTCAGAAGGGGCTAGTCAGAGTGGCTCAGTCAGCAATAAGTCTCAGACATTGATTAGATTGTACAGCAGTTTAAATGCTTTAGATTTTATGGAGGCTGAGACTGAAGCCTTCCAGTTCTAGGTTTAAGATTAGATTGTACAGTGGCTGAAATGTTCCAAGGATCCAGGACTAGGACCAGGGATTGAATTAGCCAAGGAATAAACTGTCTTTTATCCTGAATCTATGGCTACACTTAAGGGTGATTGTCAGCTTAAATTTTGAAAGATGAGTGATATTTTATTGGGAGAATGAGGTGGAGGAGGGCATTTAGCAGAAAACAGTCCGGCATATGTGAGAGCAGAAAGTTGAGGATACAATATAGGAGTGGGAAAACATGCAATTGAGTATAGTTTTTATCATTTGATGAGAGTAGTAGAAAAGGAAAGTTGAGAAGTCGATCAAGATTCTGATATCATGCCATGGAAGTGATAGTCAAATATCAGATTTCATTCTATAAATGTTCATTGGCATCAGTGTTGAGAATCTTTCCAATCCACAGTGAGTAAGCAAGAAGAGACTGAAGCTTTACTGGTAGAATCTAACTAGTAATGCAATACTGCAATGATTTTAATTCAATCCAATATTAGCACCTTTCTACACTTTATAGATATCCATAAGAATGTTTAAGGTTGCTTCAAAATGCTTTTTAAAAATTGTGAATCTACTCTCAGTGTCTTTTGTCATGTACTGCAAGGATAAAAATATACGATTATTTCAGGAGTCAAAAATCAATGTTCTGTTTTTCACCCTAAATAAGTTTAATTATCTGGTATGGAATTATACTAAGCAAACACATATAGTATTTCTATATTTTAAAAGGCTAAAACAGACGCTCATGTACCTAAAACCCTCTTTATGAGGGAAGTTTATTAGTACTTCGAAAGTCACTTGCGTATCTCAGTGACATTTCCCCTGCTTCACTGCCTGGAGTTGTAATGCTTTTTCCTTTATGTTCCACAAAAGTGTGGATAGTGTTGTGACTTCTTTGTTTAAGTCCTTCCTCTCACCCACATGCCAAAAAAAAAAAAGATTAAGATTTCTAGTGTCTTCTCTGTGTCTGATTGACACACATGAGAATATTCCCCAGTTGGCATCATAGCACAAAGTTGGTGAGGTGAAAGCACATTTTATGTTAGCACAGACTCAAAAATCCTTGGAGCACTGAAATGCACATATGTTATCTTTGAACTGCTGCCAAATCATAAGGAAATATAAAGAAATATGGAAACGAACATATAGAATGAGATGTTGCCATTAATATTATACATTGCTGAGTGTCAGTCATTCTTGTTCTTTGAGCCCATTTGGATTGTATTAATCACTATTCAAAGATTTGAAATGCATTTTCCTAGGTCAGTAACAGCTGTTTGCTAGATCTTTTTTCAGTGAGACATCTTACACAGCAGTTCCTTGAATCTCTTCACTGCTTAGTACAAAACAAATACTTGATGAATATTCACTGCAGCATTACTGTGTTTCTGTTACTATTGTTGTTAACTCTGTCCTTTTATTGTTTTAGTGAAAGGAATACAGTGGTAAAGATGTTATCATACAATTTGAAGATGTGGTATTATATTAATTGAAAATACTTGTTTCATCACATTTTTTTTGCACACAAATAGGAACTCAAGTACCTTATAATTCTTGTGCAACATTTCCCTCTTATATTTCTGTTGATGTGTCCATCTTTTATTAATTCACCCTTTCTGTGTTATTTACAACATTTAGAGAGTGCATTACAAATGTTCCTCCTCCTCCTCCAGCTGTCTTGCCTTCTTGAGAAGTTTCCTATAGAAGCACATGGCTAATTGAACAGTAGAATGTGTCATTTCCAAGAGAAGAGGTAGGATTGGTCTTTCAGTTTATATATTTTCAAGGAATCATGGAAATGGAGAAGAAATGATGACACAGCCACTTGGAGGTGGACTGGAGCCACATTTTGCAAGAAGTAGAATTAAATTACAAGTTCTAATCCATTATGAGTTGAAGTTATGTTTGGCCATTTCTGTCTTGACTGATATGATACAATTTTATTTTTGATGCACAATTAATGCTGACATTCTTTCCTGAAAAGAAATAGCATATCATTATTCATTTTCATGAACTATCATTGTACTAGTACTAAAAAGATGACAATTTGGGAATAGTATTTATTGCTGTAGGGATTAAATTGCTTATATTTAGTATTTTTGTGGTTGTTTCCTGATATTTAAGTACATGAGATAAATCAACTTCAATATTTTAAAATTTTAATATATAATGCAAAGCATCACATTTTCTTGTAGAGATTAGTGTCAACTATGAATACAGACTCACATATTAAACTCTAATTATTCAGAGACCACAAATAGAAAGATCTAAGTTGATTACTGTGTTGTTGTTCATGATAATGGAGTGCTCATTACATGTAAACTTCATCAGGATAATTTGTGGATGGTGGATTGTTCTAGGCAGGACACCCTTTGTCTAGGCCTGACGTAACTATATAACAAATGCTGAGAGAGTGTGTACTGAGTAGCTAAGACTAGATTGTGGCATAGTAACAAACAAATTCAAATAAGAAACTTAAAAAGGTTCAGTATTCACCTGGATGGGTATTTCTCTATGCTATTCATGTGTTTGGAAGGATCCATGATTAAGGTAGCACCTTGTGGCATGGGGTAAAGAGAATACTCTAGTCAGGTGGTAACTGTTTTGAGTGTCACCATAGCCTTCCTTACATGCCACTGGACAGAACAGTGTATGTGATCAAATGGGAAGCCAGTGGGGCAGGGTAGGTCATTCTCTTACATGAAAGGACAACAAACATTTTGAATCATGCTACAGTCTCACTGAAGGTTAAGCAGAAGCTTGTGAGGCAAGGGGCAGGATCAAAAGGTTAAGCCCTTTGACATTTCCAAGAGGATATACTGATTGCCAGCAACGTTCATAGCAAACTGGGCAGAGGGGGAGCAGTGATGAATGTAAATAACCACGAGTTTGTCCACACTGAAGCAAGGTGCTCAAGAGAAGACTAAGAAAAATAAGCCACCAAGTAAATCTCAGTGGGATTTAGAGCTGGAAGTTTGGGGACATTTCCAGTTAAAAAGCCAGAGTGAAGGAAGGATAAAAACTCAACACACTTTTCTTGGGAGGTATGAGTCGAGGTTTCTGTTGTTTGGTTACTTCGTTTGTTTTAGATGGGGTATGGTGTAGCCCTCCCTGGTTTTCTCCAACTCAGTATGCAGCCAAGATTAGTCTTGACCTCTTGATCCTCCTGCCTCTACTTCCAAAATGCTACCTTTTTTTTTTTTTTTTTTTTTTTTTTGCAGAGATACACGATGGCACCAGGCTCTCCAGCAACTGCTTATTATAAAATATATTAAAATATAAAACATTAAATCCTCCTATTCCCATCATTTATACACAAGAAGTACGAAGATAGATTGATTTCCTCTTATCTGTAGCCTACCATTTCATCATTGCTTCATTTTTCAAAAGTTCATATATCATGTAATTTAAGTATTATCTGTATCTAAAAGCTGTATCTCATAATTAGAATATAAAATACTATTGTTGTAGATAAAAATATGTTTCACATTGTCCAGTATTGTGTCGAGTTCAAGTTTCTTTTTTTAAAAAAAAAAATCTTATGTAACTTTCTTTTTTGAAAAGTTTGTTTTATTTTATTTCCTGTGGAAAATTATGAAATTATGTTTTATTTTTTTAAAGTTAAAAATTTTATCAAGTGCTGTAGAGAGGTACATTTTGTTTATATTTTTGCTTTTAAATTTGTATACATTTTTTGCTAAAATGGAATTACAATACTTCTTTTCTTCTCCTTCCTTCCTCCAGTCTCTCCCAGGAACTTTTTTCTCTAATCCTTCCCATTCCCTTCACACTCTCAAATCGATAGCATCTTTTACTTTGTTTATTATTGTTATTACATATGTACATATGTATGTCTATGCAGAAATATATAAGTCCCTTCTGATGAGTCCATTTTGGTTGTTTGTGTGTATACAGTTTTGGGGCTGACCACTTTGTCTGGATCACCCTTAAGCGGGCTCATCCCTGGGAGAGGCTAATTCTTCCTGTCCCCGAAGTGAAGTCAGTTTCCTGTAGTACTTTGTATAGGAATGGGAAACCTATGAGATTTTCTCCTTCTACATTAGCATGTCCTTTGATTATTGCCATTGTTCTTGTTTTTTTTATGCATTCATTTCTTGGATTCCTGGTATTCTGATTCTTACAGTCTTAAGTATATTGTTTTTCTTCTTTTAGTTTGTTTCTCTAATCAAACTCTTAGCTGTTTTCATTGATTTAAGCAGTTCTTATATTTCCTGAGAGTCTTTAAAATTACAGGCCCTGCAATCTACTTTTCTCTTTTCTTTCACAGTATTGCTGTTATTGTTGAATAAACAATTCAGTTTGGGACATGAATTGTATCTGTAGCAGTAGATGGTTGTTGCAGTAGAAGGATACAGGTTAAAGCCTCTAATGTAACAAATTCCTCCCTCTTGACATGCCTGTCTCTATTCAGCTTCAGTAGTACTATGTCATCATAATATTTTGTATATTCTGTTTCATAGGCCTTTCTTTCCTAGTGCTTGGGGTTGGTTTCCTTAGTTAGCATAGTAGCATATATAATAGTAGCATAGGTGAATTATTTCAGTCTCAGGACTCCAATGAACCTTAAGTTTATCTCTAATGCTAACTTACCATCCTTATCGGCATGGCTCTAAAACTCTGTATTGGAACACTCTAGAGACACACAAATTGTAGGCTTTGTAGCTGTGGGTGTATAGAGATTGACAGATTTGCTATAGGAATGCACATTTGAGAGAGGATGTAATTGATTTGTGTGTCTGTGGAGACCTAGAAATCCCACAGTGGGACATATGTAAGTCCCATATTATGGGATGCTAAAGGCCTGGTCAGTCTATGTCTGAAGACTTCAAAGCCTAAGGGAGATGTTGTGTAAGTCTTATAGTCCAAATGCCAGGCATCTCAGAGTTCTTAAATCCTGGGACTGAAGAGAAAAATTGTATCATGGCTTCAGGTGGAGATGCTGGTTAGCTTTTACCTGGTTTTTATTCTATTAGCCAACTGCTGGTGAGATAGTCCTTGCTCATGTTGCACATATATCTTCTCCATTTAATCTATTCATATTTCAAAGCAAATATTCACTGGAAAAATTCTTCACAATAATGCTTTATTAGCTGTCCAGGCATCCCTCATATCAATCAAGTAACAACTAAAATGACAAATCCCAGAATCTGTAAGTCAAAACATGTCCAAAACGAAACTTTCATTCCCATTCTACCCAAAGCAGGCCCTCTCCTCTGATTTTCCCTTTCACAGAAATGGATCCACAGTGATCTTTTATCACCCATTCCTTTGAGTTAGCATTTATTACTTTCTTTCTGTTAGCAATTTTGCCATATCTTCTCTAAACCTTGTTAATTCTACTTCCAAAGTATATTACCTGATCCATTCAACTCATTTTGTGTTTTCCGGTTCAAGTCACTATCCTTTTCTCCTTGGATTACCGTAGCCATTGACTAGAGAGTCTCTTGTTTACACCCAATTCTTCAAATCTCTCTGCTGAAGCCTGAGAGATATTTTAAAATTCTGCATAGTACACATTTTCAAGCTTAAGACCTTCTAGAACTTCTAACAGGAATAAGCTTATTTCTGCCTTTTGACCTTTTCAGTAGCTCTTCCTTTTACTCGAAATGTTCTTCCCATAGATTTTATCATGGCTGGCTCCTTTTTGTCATTCAGATCTTTGCATAAATATCACCTCCTCAGAGATATCTCCTTAAATCCTTTGTCTAAATTTGCATTCACTGTCACATTACACTCTTAATTTTCTGCCAAATGCTTATAATTACCTGAGAATCTTCTTGTATATCTCCTTACTACTTTTCTTTCTTTTACATGTTCCATAACAGTATCATTTTTGCCTTTCTCCAATATGTCTAAGAAATTATATATGGGATTATAGATATGCAAATATGCTTATCCTCTATTTATATAGTTGGCACTATGTATATGTATATATACTTAAGAAAAATTATCAAACCTTAGGACAAATATATACATAAATTACAAAATAATCTAGGAATCAATTTATCTAATTTTCCTTAACAATGGATATTTACAAAACTGTATTGATAACCTCAAAACTGATAGTCCAGAATGAAAAGCATCACTACGTCCTGCAGACGTAAGTGCTCTTGACAGTAAAAAAAAAAAAAAAAAATCTAGAGAAAATTTCTCAAGACAAGGAGCTATCTATAAGAAGATTGGCAGGAAAAATATCAGTGTAGACCAACCTCCCAAGTTAGAGTTCACTAAGTATCTTATCCTGTTTCATGAAGCATGGAGACAAAATTTATTTACAACCCTTCTGGCTCACAAAATATAAGTAAATAGAAAAGTGGGAAATTAACCACAAGGTCAAATGCTTTCCTGTTCTTCTGGAGTAGCAATGGAAAGTGACAGGCTGACTTGATAAGAAATACATAATGTTAAGTTCAAGTAGAAAGCAAGATAGCAAGAAAATAATATATAAATAGCAGACAAATCATAAGAGAAGGAGGCAATTGTCACTGTTGGTATTCAAGATGATTACATTATGCATGTGGATGGGCAACTTCATGGAATTGAATTTTTATCCAAATGGGAACGGAAACAAAGTTTGCAGCAGAACATAGTGGAAACAGAGAAGAGTGAACATCTGGCTGGCTAATGTGGTCCAATTGTTCAATATATTTGGTGTCAGGTACCCAAATTACTGTCTGAGGACAAGAAAGATTTTTACATCAAAATGGCTGTGGTTTGAACTCCTTGGATACATTTGTTGTCTTTGAGTGCAAGGCACTGTGAGACATTGCTGTCTACTTCTCTAGTGTCTTCTCATGAGATGGTTACTTAATTGGCTCCCTGTGCATTTCTTACAAGTTCTCTTTGCATTGCACAGGCTTACATTTTATACAATGCTCAAAAGCAACAGCAATTACAAAGTGGTAAGTGACCCTAAGAAATAATTGCACTAATTGTTTTGTACTGTATCATTTGGAAAAGCGTATGGATAAATGAGTTTTCAGACATGTACAAAGAAAAGTATACGTTGGTTTTTCATGGGTGCAGAGTTCCCAAGGGGATGAGTGGTGGACATAGTCACTAGCTTAAGAAAGAGACTCTGGTGATAAATGTCTTGTGGTGAAAATCCAATTTATTGTGGAGGGAAATGGGTTTTGATGGAGAAAGGATAGTGCACAAGGAAGAGATCCAACAGCTTTGGAATATGCTTACTAGACACTTTAACCAGTCTACCTGAAGTAAAGACCCAATCATTAATGGCTTGTATGTAAAGGCTCTTAGCCTGTATATATTGCTGAAATCGGTGAGCAAGGTTTCCGCAAAGACAGAAGTAGTGGAAGCATGGTGGGCTCAGCCGGGGTTTCCTGCCATTGGGACTTGACTGGTGTGCCAGGAACCACCATTTTAAAGGGCCACACAATTTTCCACAGGCCAGGGTACTCACCTCTGCACAAGCACTGATATCCACCTCTCTCTGCTGTCATTGAGATTCCTTCAACACCATCTCCTCCTGTTCTCTTAAAAAAGACTAGTGTCTACATTGATGTCCGAAGTCGTAGACTATAGGGCCACATATTGTGCCATGACCTTTCCAGTGGTCACATAAACAATGGTAGAAACCTGCCTGCAAATGAATTGGATAAGGCAGGGGACAAATATCATAATAAAGCACAGAGCAAGCAGAGGGGTTAAGATGGGCAACAGTCAGGTAACCAGTGGCCCATCATACCAGGAGCTCAACTGTGACTGGGAATAGCAATTTTTTGTGAAGGATCTTCAATTGTTTAACATTAGATTCTACCACATTTGACTCATTAACGTAAAACAACATTCTTTTCCCTTGTTCAGCAGTCATTAAGTCTAGGGCTCAGCAGTTCTGAAGAACCACCCCAGCTAGAGAGTTCATTTGTCTCTGAAGAGACAAGAGAATTGTGGTAGTTGGGATCACAGCTTGCTCCAGTCAGTCTCCAAAATCCGCAGCAAAGTGATTGGTCTGGATGAGAGTAGCTGTGGAGACACCAGCAGCGCCAGCAGAGAAGGCTAGGCCCAGGCTAACACTCGGCGGGATGAAGATCTCTTGCTGATATTGGTCTTTGGAGTGTGACTCTTCTGACTCTTCACCAGTAGCCGAGTGTGGTAAGGTTGTGTTAGTGGGAACTGCAGCTAGCAGAGGGTGACCAGTGAGGCATAGAGAGAATGACAGGAGGCATTGGGATGGGTGGTAAATGGAAGAAAGTTGACTACATATTGGAGATACTGTTGCCAGGAGAGGGTGGCCCTTAATTTTGGATGAGTAACCTGTTCTTCCTTTAGAATTTTTATACTGCTGCAAATTATTGATGGGGCAGCAGGAGGGCAATGGTGCCTATGTCTTCTCCAGCACTGGGGTCTCCAGTAGGAGGTCTTGTGTCAGTTGGCTCCCTCTCATTCAGGTAGAGGCTCCTCATCGCTTCCTGCCGGGGGGTGGGGTGGGGTGGGGGGTGTCCATCAGTTGTAGGGTATGGGCAGATGGCCCAGACAGGTACCAGACAGGTTTGTCTGCTCCTTCTGGAAAGAAGAAAACAAGCAAAATCTCATTCCATGGTTAGCAGTGAGGAGCAGCCTTTCCAAGAGGAATCCATGGGGTCTCTCCAAATAACTAATGATAAGGGTGTTGACCTTGAAAGAAGGACTCCCCAGTGATCATCAGCTGGTATGAGACCATCATTATCAAAGATAATTGGCCTAGCAAGCTTCCAAGTTGGTGTTTGGCCAGGGTGGGTCAGGACAGAGCTTCCATGAGAAAGGTACTTCCTCTTTTTTGAGGCGGGTTATTTCTGGCCAGTGTCTATACTATGCAGTCCAATTTAAGCCTAATTCAAGCCTGATTTAAGCCTATTGGGATGTTCCATAAGACATGTCTAGGAGACCACCTTTTGTTGTCAGGCAAGGGGCTAAACTCTAGCTTAGAGGCTTGCCACTGTTGTCTGTTTTATAGTGGCAGTCTTAAGCCCAGTGAAGGCTTTTTGGGAGTGAGGGCAGATGGAAGGGGGCCTTTTATATTCAGATTTATTTTGAGGCTTTCTTGGGCACTCCTTTGGAATGTATAGTAAACAAGCAAGTTAAGAATAATCATGACAGTTGCTCTAGCACAAACCTAATCCGAAGAAATTTATAGGTAGAGTTTTCTTTTTGCAGTGAATATAAACTTCCTGCCAATTATCTCAATGTTATATTTTTTATTGAGCCTATAGTGTTTGGATTCTGATAGTTCAATAAATCAGTTATATCTTGGTTAAATTAAAGAAAAGAATGAGGAAAATTATTTACTCCTATTGCTGCTTTGAAACCAGCCTCTACTAGGTAGCATGCAGTCTTGTCAATAAATCCGGTGTAATAACTTTTTAGTAACTCTCTATAAAAATTGAACATGCATAATGGGAGCACTGATGAAACTTTTTACCTTTGCACCAACCAGAAGCTTGAAGTGAATAAAGCATTGAAATATCTCCTTAGAATCCATATAATTGTCAATGAGTGAAAACAATATTTAAATGATACCTGTGGAACTGAGAAAGTTCAGGAAAGTAGTACTTGCCCCATCTATTGGAAACCCTGGGTTCAATATCTAGCAATTAAAGTAAAAAGCTAAATTGAAGAAAGCACTTTACACTTAGCAAAGATATGTTACAGCCTTTGCATAGTACATGCTTCAGTGAGTTTGAAAATTTGAAAAACACAAAAAATTATAAGCAGTCCTTGTACTATTTCCTTAAAATTCTCATCATCTCCATGATATGCACATAGCCTGTTATGGTTTGAATGTCAAATATTCCCTTCAGGCTCCTGTGTTTGAACAGTTGGTGGTGTTGTCAGGGAGGTTAAAGAAGCTTTAGCTTAAGACTGAGACTAGCCAGAAGAGTCAGCTCACTGAGGTGCATCTTGGGGTTTTGTTGTTGAATCTACTCTGTAATGTGCTTGTCTTCTTGGTCTGCCAGTGACATGCAGAGAGTTCTGCCATGTGGTTTCCCTCTGCCATGGAGCTGGTTCGTTGCAAGTTTTTGCCATGATGTATTCTACAATCTGAAAGCTAGGCCTGAACCAATCTTCCTTCCCTTGAATTGTGACAGGTACTTGGTCACAGCAGTAGAAAAACTCCAGAAGTGTTCTCTGTTATTGGTTTAGAACTTGGTGCAAAAGTTATTTATCAAATGGAGTCAAGAATGTAAGAGACAATATACCTGTAACAAGAATATTAAAGGAGGAAAATAAAAGAAACACTGTGGTGAAGGAAGGAGATATAGATTCATAAAGAGTAAGAAAGAGAATGAAGAAACAACTGAAGCATTAAGTATACACATTAATTGTAATGCATTCTCTTTTTTTACCCCCAGAAGAATCAATGCATCAAAATATAAGTAGAAAATTTACATGATGGCTTTAAAACATGGAAACCTGGCAATCCTCTGTATCCTACCACCCTGCATATCTGCCTCCTTAAAACCAGTGACAACTAATGAGTCAAGGGGTCATTTAATTAGTCTAGACTTGAGTTTCATCATCTAAGATGGGGCCGAAACAGACAAAAACCTTTGGCTTGTTTTCTAGTTTTTAGATAGATAATCTCATTCTGCATTCACAAGAGAACAGATTTTATCCCTTTTAGAACCTCTCTATAAAGGACAAAAGTAAATTTTCGGCTCACTGGCAAATATGTTATTTCTAACTGGTTGAAAATAACGTGGATAAACAGCTTCCATAACCCTTGATAGCTTGTCATTGCTCTCTCTCCATGCCCTGGCTTTGCTCAAGAAGGCCCTCAGCTGCAGAGTTTGTTTTCAAGCTGCCTGGGTAGCATTTCCTCCGCCTCAGCAGTATCTCCTCACACATAAATTGTCTTGCGTTTTCCTAACTGAGTCACCCATGCTTTGGTGACCAACACTCCCGCAGAAGGGATTTCAACTTTGATTCTTTCGTAACCTAGAAGCTAGCTTTCTTTTTTTCCTTCTTTTTGCTTCTCTCTTTAAGAATCTGTTGTGGTACCATCATGAGACGTACTCCCCGTCCCCGTGAACTGGTTGTCAACCAGCAGAGTCAAGAACTGCATTATTTGGCTATCTTCTCACCATCACTATTGTATCTTACCAATTTTTTCTTTGTTAAAAAACACATGTTGTTCTTCTCTGCTCAAAGCATAGTATTCTGAGCCTGAGTAATATTTCAAAAAAGATGAAATGAGGTAGTCGGCTGCACTGTGCCAAAATGAAATGTTTGTCCCTTCTGATCAGGCCAGTTAAATAAGACAGACTCTTTTGAATACCTTATTATAAAACATTTTACACATTTTGCGTCTAGCTGAAGTGAGTGAACAATTGTCGTACTATTAAGTGTCTTCTCAGCATAAAGCTGAGTAAGAGGGAAATAACTTTAAGTCCAACTCTCTTTTAAACGATGAGTGTGCTTTTCTTCATTAGGGAAATCTTGATATGTTGCAGCTGAGGAAATCTTAACTTTGGTGGTTGTTTTGTTCTATTTGATATTCAGTGTCCCTTTCTTTTGTTTGACAACCATAGCAGAGTTAATCAGCTACAGTAGCGCAAACAGACTTCTCTCAGCCTTGTTAATCATGCAAATATCCTTTTGGAAAGCAACCCTGAATTTTAAATAACAATGTAACAATATAAGAATGGGGGGATGGAAGGAGAGGAAGAAAATTACTAAAATGAAGTCAGTTTAGAAACCTAGTTCATTGACTAGCTTCCTGTGCAGGAGACAAGAGACCTGGGAATAAGCAATCACTCATGCATCAGAGGAACTCCCCAAATATTTGATTGCCCTGTACTAGATTCGTGATCAGCAGTGAACCGGCAAACTTCTCTAAGACTCAGATTTACTTTTGCTACAGTGGAATAGAAGGTCTCTACTTTCCAAGATCTAGTCATTTTAATACTGTTTGATTTTAGTATTTGCATAAACCTACAAACACCTACTAACAGTTATTGATATTACTAGTGTTATCTATGCAGAATTAAGCATATATGGTTAAAAATAAAAAGGTTAGTTGTGATTCTTCAACAACAACTTCTCATAGCCTTGTTAATCAAACAAATACCCTTTTTGAAAGCAATCCTAAATTTTAAATAATAATATACCCATTTAAGAATGAACGAGACAGAAGGAGAGGGAGGAAATTATTAAAATAAAATCAGTTTAGTGGCAGTTCATTACCTAGCTTCCTTTGCTAGTCCAAGTACAAACTGTCAGGCAACTACTGGTTCTGAGAGCACTAGCTAGAAAGAAGTACATTATGTATATATATTGGTTACTTTTATACAGCACACATTTGTTTCTTTACATTGTTTTCTATTTTCAGTTTATGCAAAAAATTTAAAAAACACATGGATAGAAAATATTCCTTTCAGAAAGGATAAAAATAAAACGAGCCTTCAGTGTTTATCAGAAAAAACAAGCAATTCATATGATTTAATGTATATGAAACATTAATTTTGACTAAACTTACCTTTTGTTTTCATTTCCTTGCTCACTGGAGAAGAAGAGTGCACTGTTTTTGTTTTTTTCCCACTTGAGTGGAAATGTTCTAAGTATAATGGAACTGTACAGCTTTACTCGACTGGGGTTCAAGAGTTTACTTCTTCTGACACAACAATAAATCAACTGACAGAATGGAATTTCTCTGCATCACACATTCAACATTTAGGCTGAATGAGCAAGTTGGCTTTATTTTATGTATGGAAATTCTGGACCATTTTATTATATAGCGCTAGTGCTGAAAGGCTACTTAGAGGAGTAGCTAGAAGACCAGCGAGGAGAAGATGTAGGTTAACCTAGTGGAACTCAGACCTGATTTGTACAGCATTGGAATCTTGGGTCTACCACATGTACTGGATGAGTAGAAAACAATGTTGATTTAATTAATCTTTCTAACACTATTTCCCTTGAGAGGACAGGGTGGTGGGAATTGTATGTGAATTGGTGTAGTTTTCCTTTATTTCCAATGCAAATTGGATTTTTGACTGTGAGAATCCATGTTCAATATTACATGTACTACATTTCTATGTCATCATAGGTTTGGAAAACCCCATAACTAGATCTGTTTCTTCAAGAAACAAAAGCCAACTTTGTAGTTATAGACAAGACACACACGTTAAGCCAGCTCATATTTTCCTATAGCTTCTCTTTCTAGTTAAGTCTGCAAACTAATTTGGATTAAACTAAAACAGACTTTTGCTCCAAGCATTTTGAAAGTTTAAAGAGTTTGGCTAATTTTGGTTGTCTTTTCAAAATATTTCTTATATGGTTTCATGTCTGCATCCTGGAAGGGGACCAATATGTGCTTAAATCTTTCAAGGAGTTGCTCTTTTCTTTTGCCCAGGCTTCTGAAAAGCATCAAACGCATGGAAGTCATAAGGCTTTCTGTCTGCTTTTATCTAATGAGATGCTGGACAAAGTTCATTGCCACCAGAAGTTAGAGTCACAAGGACAGAATGCACAATATGCGTTTAAAACATATTGCTACTCTTGTGATATTCTAAGCATGTTGGTGCTTCAATCATTTAAAGAATAAGAAATCCAGTGATTTCACTAATCATCCAGTGTTCTTAATAATTCCCTACTCACTGTGACATTATTTCCTGACACTTGAACTGAAAAGCGTCTATTGTGATTTCTGGTTTAGAGTCTCTCTTATCACTGGTACATGGTACTTATACAGTGATGCTGTTTAAATGAAAAAAAAAAATCTTCCCTACTAAAAAATCTTTGCCACTGATGCCACATACAAATACCGTATGGACTAGCTCTCAGAGCCAAAGCAGGAAAAATCGCCAAAGGGTAAAAATAGTTCTTGATATGATGATATGCTGCTAAAAGCCACATGGTGTTTGGGTGCAGCATTTCACAGTCAAACAATCATAATTTCATGCCTAAAATGTGCATGTTATTTCAGGAAAATATAAAATCTGAACATTGCACATTTGCTACAGAATGACCAGTGAGTGTTGCTATAATGATTTGTTTTTCTTTTACCAATGAATATTTCTCTCCGAGCCTTTTCATGCCATATTGCCTAGGGCAGCAGTGGAAGTAAGGGCACGGTGAGGTTATAGAAGAAAGGAATATTGAGAATATTTGGCCTTAATTCCTTGAATTAGGTAACAAATAAAACAAACTTTTTTTTTTTTCTTTTTCCACCCTTGAAATCCTAGTATTATAGTCTTTGTACGGAAGACTTGTGCTTGGTAAGACCAGCTTTTCAGATACAGAACATATTTTATTTCTGAGAGTCCGAAATTTTCTATGTCATCTTCAGTGAATCATATATATATATATATATATATATATATATATATATATATAAAGCTCTCCTTGTCTTAAAGCTGAGATGGATTTGAGAGGGTTAAAATATAGTAGAGACAAAGAACACAAGTACCTGTTTCTCTAAAATACTCATCATATTTTATCTGAGCCAGATGATGGTAAAGGAGGAGAGGGTAGTAAGGTAGAATCAGAAGGACTCTGCCAGGGACACAAGGTATAAATCAAAAGTAAGTAGGCTATGGTTTTGCTGTGCTTTGGTAACAAGAACCTGGCTTACGTAAAAGACAAAAGGAAGTCCCAAAGCTGTTAAACAATGGTAGATGCTTTGTGTTATCTTGAAAATTACAAAAATATTTGTAGATTTGGAAGGAAAAGATCCATTTGAAAAGTTGTGATAATCATAAGGACAGGAGAATCATTCCTGTACAAACCCAAGATAAGGGGGGAAAATATCTATTGATTTCTATAAAAATGTCTGAAAGCAGTACATGAAGCCTGTCAATTTAAGGAGGCTAGTTTTTTAATTCTTTACAAGGCTGTGTGGGTATTGTTATTGTAGCCATTTTGTAGGGAAGGTTGAAAAATAGTGATGTCATTAGGCCATAAACATTTCCAGAATGCAGGCCAGTTAAAAGCTGGATGACTGAGCTGAGTTAGGACCTGAGGCTTGAAGACACAGGGCATCTGTAGCAGGATAATATGACCTCATGATTTTTTTTCAAAATATTGAACTAGTAAAAGAAGATCACTTGAGGAAGAAGTTCTACTAAAAACCATTGACTATAAGTGAGTGAATATAATTAAGTTACTACCTGTACCCTGGTTATGTACTTCAAATCAATTGTAGCAGTGTAGCAACATGCTTTGGAATTAGAGGGGACAGATATTAAAAGTGTACTAGAATCCAGTGTTTTCCTGAAGGAAACTTACATCATGTGGTACACATCAGGAAACCGTGAGCTAGAGAGAGAGATTCAACAGATGGTTACAATGTGGAAGGACTCTGATTTAGATGTTCTGATATCCAGATTAAGTGTTTGGATATGTATAAGATGCAGAATAGAAAAGAAAAGACAGTGTCTCTGAAATGATCGTGCAAAAATGAATGTTTGGAGATGTAATTCCAATATTCATGAATCTTGAGCTAGCAGATGAAACCAGGTACTGACTAGTCCTGGTAATAGAATAAAGTACTCCCAGGCCATGAAAAGCACCTAAGAAATCTGAATTTAAAGATTTTAGGATGGTTTCTCAAGTAGTCATTGAAAAGTTTATAAGAATTGGTCAAAGAAGAAATTAGCGAAGATCCACATGAAGAAGAACAAACATTTCATGAAGAGGCAACTGGAAAGTGTTGCGACTTGAATATAGAGACTCTGGCAGGTAAGAGAGTAAGACACACAAGAGTGCAGGGGTTAGGTATTAAAATGCCTACCAGAAAGCATGAAGAAGGTTGAATTGCATAAAGTTTTTAAGAAGAAATTGATATTCATCAGATTTAAATTATAGCAAGGTCACTCAGTATGTAATCTGAAAATTCATGCCAATGAAACTGATGTAGGGAGTTAACAATAATCCAAGTGAGAAGGGAGATGTCTTATAGTTTGGAACAACCTGTGCAGAGAAGAAAAGACAAATCTCTGATGCTTACAGGGCAGAATGGTAAGTACAGTGCTAATTAAATACAGATGGTGATATTTCACGATATAAAAATCTCTCACAGGACATACAATCAGAGGTAATCCTAAGCTTTACAGTTTATCACTCTTGTCTACCATGGTACACAATAATGACATTTTCTAATCTGGGAAACAATAGAAAGTAGATTTTAAGTGTTATTCTCATAGGATGAATCTGACAAGAAATGGAGATATAAGAGGAAAATTCTAGAAGCTCTGACAGAAGTGTTCAGAAAATAACTTTTAAGGAGTGGTTAGATATAGGAGAAAGGAAAAGAAAATTTAAGACTATACAAAGTTCATTTGTTTTCCCATCTGTGAACTGGATGATCTTCACTTCAATGATGGGGGATAACTGATGAGTTGTAGGAGGCTCAGCATGTTCCAAGTGATCTTGAACTCAGAACTTTGCTATAGGAACTAATTGAATGTTGACTCCAGATTTTGTACTTGTGGGTCCACACTGAAACAGAAGTCACATTTCCTTTGCTGTGGGGTCATCAGCTGAGCATTACAGAGCATACTTTGTAATGGGACAACAGTGGGTCCAGGTCTTCCCACTGGCCTGGCTGAAACAGAACAATGTTTCCTACTTGAGGCTTTCCCTAATCACAAGCTTCTTCTATCATGGACTCCTTCATAGGGATTGTCACCATAGCCTGAAGCTCTCCTCACCTGTGCTACTTCTTTGTAGCCAGGATCCCCCAAGACATATATCTTTGTGAACATTTAGTTTCATGTAAGTATTTGCTTCTTGGACAATGAAAACGAATGATCAGGAATAAAGAGGTAAGATCTGAGAAATTATCATACAGACAACATTTGCAAGAAGTATAGGTTTGAGGAAGGATAGAGCACTGAACTCATAGGTAGATTCTGTGACATTTCAAAATTGTGAGACATGCCCTCAATGTAGGGATTAATGCTTGGCCTTGCTTCATCTTGTTATGCCCTGTTTGAGCGTCACCCTGCAAGGACTGCTTTTTTGGAGGGGCAGTAGTGGAAGGGGGGAAGGGGTTGAGGCTGGAGGAAGGAGATCTGAGGGAGAAGGGAGATAGGGGTAACGGGGAGAAGGGGAGGAGAGGGGTCAAGATGTATTATAAGAGATAAATAAAAACAGACAAACAAACAAATAATGGGGAGGGATGGAGGCCAGCATAGGGCCTTTGAAAAAGGAGAGATCTTTCTTTTCCACATGAAGAGAGACTAAAGAACAAGATGGATATGATTTTGTAAGTTAACAACAAGATCTCCAGGTAGTTTTTATTTACTGTGTTAATTATATTCTGTTAAACAGAACATGAAATATCCACTTGGAAGTGACTATAAGTTAGAGACTATACCTTGGAAATGATACCTTCATTCCTACAATGTAGGGCATTGAAGAGAGAGCAAGCTAAGAGATACAGCAAGATCCAGGGCAACTTCATTTGACCTTGCCTTCCTCCTTCCTTTCCCTGCTCCTTCCTTCCTTCTTTCCTCCCTCTCTCCCTTCCTCCTTCCCTCCTACATTCCCTTTTCTTCTCTCCCTCCTTCCCTCTCTCATCCCCTCCTTTAGTCCCTTCTTTCTACCCTTCTTTCTTTCTTCCATTGACTTTATTTTTTTCTCTTTCTTTTGTATACAGCCCAGGCTGGTCTTGTACTCATGACTCTACTTTCTCAGCTTCCTGTGTCCTGCGATTTTAGGCATGCTCAAATATGCCTGGTTGTTTTTACACTTTCTAAATAAATTCATTAATTTTATGGTGGGATGATAGAAGAGCAAAGTTAAATTTCAATTTTAATTTTTGTTTTCAGACACTGTTCTGAATATGTATGTATTACTATCCTTTTCTCTTTGATCAACTTGAGTGGAACAATTTCTCTGATATTCCAACTAAAGCTCCCTGGATTCTCTGGGGCTGCATTCCTTGCATATTTGCATTAGAGAGATTCCTGACTCTTAACTGTGATTATGCTACCTGAAGACTATGACAAAACACCCAAGAGAATCACCTTATAAAGTGTAAAGATTTGTTTTGGATCATGGTTCTAGAAATACTTTCTGACTGTAGTTGCCTGTCTTCAATACCTTTGGGTCTATGGAAAAAAGAATGGATCATGGTGGGATTGCATAACAAATCACTTTAGAATCTCCTCGTAGTCAGGAATCAAGCAAGAAAGAGAGTAAGGGCCAAGATCTCAGTATACCTTTCAAGAGTATGCCTCCGAATTACCTAACTTACGCTAGTCCATTCCCTTCACTAACTCCTTACAGCCCTATGTCTCTTAGCACCTGGATATTTAGGGGGACATTGCATATCCAAACATTAGCAACTAATAAAAACCAAATGTGAAAACAATGATGAAATAGAGCTTGTCACCTACTTTTATCTCCATGACTCCTGAGAAAGTTGTCACTTCTCCAGAGACCATTTCCTCCAGGCACTCTCCATTCTAATCTACGACTCACAAATAGTGGGAACTCCAAAGAGAAATTACATGGAATACTATCTGACTACGTTGATAGGTATTCAAGTTGCTCTCCAGTAAGGAAAAAAGAATCTCTGGTTAGCAATCTAATGATAAAAATATCCGAAGGTAGTTACGTTTTATTTTCTGAGAGGTGAATAAAAATGCAACATGGTTAACTGTGATACAGATATTGACTTTGTTCTATATTAGGAAAATACATGCATCTGTTTCTCCATTGGAGTTTAGAAGCCAAATTAGCAACATTGTTGGCCAGTCAAATACATTTCTCACTATTAACAATTATACACATCAATTGCTGAAAATTCCATCACTTGAGGACAATGCCATATATGAAAAAGTCTAAGCTGATCCTACAATGAAGAAAGAAGAGGTTTTCCAAAATGACCATGAAGAGCTTGGTAGGAATTGGGAGAGAGACAGTGTGAAACATAAGAATAATGCTCCACGTAGCACTCACTAAAACTGCCTTCTATTAAGCATTCACATTATTTTCCACATTTGTTTTTCATTATTTCTTGCTTTCTATGATCAGGCATTCATCCCTGTTACATTTCTGAGGACTTGTAGAAACTGTACAAAATTCCAGGTAAGACATACACATTTCCTTTAGGAAGGAAATATATATTTGTGAAGTTTTGAGAAGTATTGATAAAGAGTTCATGAGGTTATGATATAGGAAATGCAATTTTATGCACTTTATGAGTTACATATTGATGGTTCTCTTTCTTTGAGAGGGGAGAAGTGGCCTTGTTTTGACTTTTAACAAAATAGATGTACAATTTGCCCCAACTTTTATTTCAGAAAACTCTTGTATAGTAAATGAACGAACATAATGATCTGGAATTGAATAAAATTTTCCACAGCTCTGTGTGTATAAGCATCGAATGCACATATACATATATACAAGTATACAGGCATCCTAGTTGGCAAGAAGTTTAATATGAAAGATATTGTATAAGAAAAACTTAAGGTAAAAATGTCTCCAGTAGTTCATGAATAATTAATTATTTAAAAATTTCTGTGAGTTTTAAAGCCCATAAAATCATTCAGATTTTCTGAGTAAGTAAAAGCAAAAAAAAAAAAAAAATTATATGTAATGTATATCTTATCCAGAGAAAGCTTTTTTTCTTTTCTAATATATTAACTTTTCATTAACAGGAATCCTTTTTTCAATTCATTTTCTGTAAACTACAAGTTTATCCAAAATTCTAATGGGAGGATATTATTTTAAAATACTGAGAGAAAAATACATTTACTATGCCAGAGGATTGCCCACTTTGCTCTTAGAAAATAATAAGCCTTATTGTTTTGTAGCAACCAAGCTGGGAATGGTGATGATACCATCTTCCAGGCATTAAATTTAATCTCCAAAACACTATCCTGTACCTACCAATTCATTAAACTCTGTATTTAAAGAAGGCGGATTAACTGTGGTTTCTGAGAGGCAAACTAAATGGAGAAGCTTATCGGCGAATTCTTAGGTCCTTGTCCTAAATTTCTGTAACTCATTTAACTCACAGGCTGTGGTGGATTCCTGTGGTCCCTAAAACGCACCTGATGCTGTTATTACGACTGGATTCAGTATCTTTTATGCCATCTTTTAATGCAATGTTCCTCAAACTTTTTAATGCTGTGACCTTTTAATACAGTTCCTTAAGTTGTGGTGACCCCCAACCATAAAATTGTTTTCTTTGCTACTTCATAACTGTAATTTTGCTATTGTTATGAATCGTAATGTAAATATGTGATATGCAGATTGTTTTAGGCAGCCCCTGTGAAAAGGTTCTTTGTCCTCCAAAGGGGTCATGATTCACAGGTTGACAACTGATGCTTTAATGTATGGCATCATTTGGCTTTTGATTGGATGCTATGTAATTATGAACGGACATGGATACTGTCTCAATTCCATCACTTTGCACTTGCAAAGCTGCAAAGCATTCCATATCAACGAGGTAAAGAGACTTTTAGTTATTCTTTTTATAATGACTTGGTCATTGACAAAAGCAGGGGGTGGAGAGGTCAAGCTAGTATGATTTCTAGTTAAATTGATTTTGGGGGACAAATCCTTCTGAAATCACATTTATTGGTCTTTTTTACTAAACTTCAAACTTGATGGGAAAATAGCCAAAGAAATCATCTTGAAAACAAGATTTACACTATTTTTACATTGGACTTGCTAGTGAAAGGCCAGTCATTTTCAGGGACAGCTTCATCTCTGGAGGAGGAAGAGATGAAGGCCCTAAGCAGCTGAGTGCCCCGGGCCATCAGTAGCTATATGAGCAGCTCTGAAGTACTGGGAGCCCCTCATAGCACAGATTCACATATTGAAGGTTTTTTTTTCTTTCTAGTTTTGAATCAAAATGGAGGAATCATTTTGTTGTGACATGAGAGAGAGAGTGGAAGGGGTGAGAGAGAGAGGAGAGAGCTAGAGACAGAGAGCTAGTAGGGAGAATAACTTAAGTCATAAAGTGTGTATCTCTTCTCTGGATGAAGCATGAACCTCCCTGCTGACACTGCCTGCATGTGCATGCAGAAGAGGACAGACTGCTTTCCCAGAAACATCAGATTTGGATCTCCCCTAAGAGCACAGTGACTGGCGTAGCAGGGAATGATACTATCCCACAGTGTACTTCAATCTATCCTGAATAACTTCTTAGAGATCTTTTCTATTCTCCCGAAATCCTACCGAATCAAGCATGCTGCAACTCTATTTTAGACTGAGCCTAACCACAGTTACCAAAATAAGATTTCCAATAATTAAGCGTGACTTTTATAATTGTTTTCCTCTGAAGATCCAGAGCTTAATCTGGCTCTGCTTAATCATTTTAATTTGACTTATAATACAGTGTCGGTTTATTTAGTTGGAATTAGTTTCTTATTTCTCTGCTTTTTGTAAGCGCTGCCTGTTTACTTAACAATATTTGGCTTTGCCTAATGATATGTACAGAAGACAGTGCTAAGTGGAACATCAGCTGTTTACATCAGCTCGAACAATTAATGCATGTTAATTTTTAATTACACTGATTGTACTAGAGGCAGAATGTATGTTTCTTCACAGAACAGATGTACTAGTCAGCTTGGCTGGTGAACATGCATATCGATCAGATGTTGGCACTGCCAGAGATTCAGCAAAGTCTGCTGAGAGTGTCGGCTTCTAATGTTCTTATGCCTTGACGGCTTGGAGTCCTGGTGGAGGCAGTGCAGCTTGATACTGAATCCTCTAATGTTTACAGATAATCACAATATGTCTGTTTTGTGGTTAGCATCCTTTAATGTACTATTTGAATGTTGTATAGGTATGAGGAAAACCAAAGGTGTGTCACCTGAGCATCGCTTTCTGCATTCTTGCTTTCCTGCATTCTCTTTAATGACTTTTATAGGAACCCTTCCCCCAACCCATAGTTCTTCTCTTAATGAACTGCTTCTCCAAGAAAGAATATAAAAGACAGTGCAATCACTTGAAAAGAAATCTGTTCTGTTGCACACCAAACCAAAACTAGGTGGGAAATACAAAGCTAACAGACTGTCCATGGTCAGTGTATCCAAATGCATTCCTTGGCCATTTCAGTATATTGAGGATTTCATAAAACACAGGATTTCTTAGCCACAAGGAGTGGAAAGAATCCCTCAGATCCTTTGCTCTTAGAGCACCCTCACTGGAGAAATAAGACTCGTATGAACAAAACAGCAAGTAACAGTTATATGCTCCAGTGACTGACGGGTACTTCTTGACATATAGTCAGCTATATGCACATCATGCTGAGTCGTTGCTTATGATGCTTCAGGACAGAAGTGAACTGGGGTTCGACATGATAAACATGATTTGAGTACATGGAAAGAAAGAAGCAGCGTGCAAATTATTGTACTTAAATCTTCAATATCACTCTATAGATAAGAATACCAAACTAAAATATCTCTTCTTAACCTATAGCCTTTTCCCAACTGTAGCCCTCTAATTTTTTTTTATTTGGGTTCCTTTTAACTTCTGAGTTGTAAATGAATATCTAATTTAGTCATTTTGACCCATTTATCAAACTTTTGTATGTGTATGTATGTATGTGTATGAAAACTTTAAAAAATATTCCAGGTTTATTTGAAAATTTAAAGAATCAAAAGTGGACACATTAATATGAAAAATAAAGATGAAAGCGGGCAGAGATGGCTTCGTGGATATGAGCACTAGCTGCTCTTTCAGAGGACTCAGGCTGGATTCCAGCCATCCACATGAGCTCTGTGACTCACAACCTTCTCTAAGTCCAGTTCTAGAGCATTTGATGACCGCTTCTGTGTCCACAGGCAGCAGCCGTGTGTGTGGTGCAGTGCACAGACATTCACGCAGGCAAAATATCCAGACACATAACAAAATAACAACAACAAGAAATAACAAGCTTACACTATCAGATTACAAAGTACTTTCAAAGCCTATAGTAAAGACAGTTAAGCATAAAAAAATATATAGTACCATCAGTAAAAATTCAGATGTTGACTGTGTAGCAGTCTGTTTTCTGTGAAGATAACAAAACATCCAGGAAAAAATAAATTTTAAAGTAAAAAGTTTTATGTGTCCCACAATATTGGGAGTAGAATATCCAAACTCTACCGCACCCACTCCTGCAAGTACTTCCCATTATTTTGTGACATCATGGGATATGACACTGTGGTAGGAGCAAACTTCAGAGGGAGAGAACAAATGGTGATGTAGGAAGCTGGAAGGTCACCTTACTATTTTGGAACCACTTTCTCATGAGAACTAATCAAGGCCTAGTGAAAACTCCTCCCACACTCCTGAGCTGCTCCCAGGGAACTTATCACTTCCTACTAGAATTCACTTCCTTAAAATTCTGGTTTCTCAGTATTCCTGCACTACGTAACAAAGCTCTAACACTTAGGAGACAGACTCAAATATTATCTAGATCATAGCAACCTGCACATATTGTGCTGATTGTAGCAAGATAGTGTCTTTAGTAAACAATTATAGACAAATTATTTATCTATAAAAATAAAATAGGTATTGATATATCATGTATGTAACAGTTATTTAAGATAGTTGATAGTTATTATTGTCAAAGATAAAACTATTCTTTCCAGAAAAGTGCTCACGAAATAACCATATACTTGTGTATATATAGATATACATGTATATATCTGATATAAAGAGAAAAGATACCTTTGAAATTAAACTTCAAAATTAGCCATAAAAAAGTCACACTACATTTTATTTGGGTAAATAGTTTTGTTCATCGGAAACATCATTAAGAAAGTGAAGACAAAAATCAAAGGAACAGAAGGTTTTTACAAGACATATGTCTTATGTGTAATGAATTCTCCCAAATAAGATAAACAAAGGTTTGTAAAACTAGTCTTCTTTAAAAAAAAATTGTTGCCTAAAATAATATTTTAAGTTGTTCAATGAATAAAAACATAATTAACATCATTAGTTATTAATATATAAATGATAACAATAAGATAAAAATGCAGTACTACCAGAAGGACTGAAACTGAAACAATCAGACAAACTTGTATGTTACCTAGGAAATGGCACATCTAATATACCTATTTATTGCAGTGAGGGAGTGTATTGGAAATACATTCTGGAGAAACTTGAAATTTATAATAAAGCATAGTTGATGGCTCTTAAGTTCCATTCATAGGATCATAGTAATAAATGATATCAACAACATTCAAATAAGTAAGAGAAATATTAGAGGGTTTGTATTTCAATAGCTCCAACCTGAAAATGCAGCAAAAAATGCTCAAGAGCACTATTGCTGATTGTAACATAAGCATGTGATGAAACACGTGAAAAGGAATCATTGTTATCTATTATAGCATACATGAATGTCAGAAGCGCCTATTTGTCTGAGAGAAACAGATGTGCCTTATTACCTCCCACCCGATTTTAATGTATAGTTAGAAAATAAGCAAGACAAGAATCCTGTGGAGATGACTGTAGGGCATGTAGATAGGAGCTTGCAGGACCCACTCCCAACTCTGATGGTTAATCTTGATTGTGAATTTTACAAGATTTATAATCACCAATGAAACACATTCTGTGTATGCCTATGAGGGTGCATCCCCACAAATTGACTGAATTGGAAGACACGAGATGTGGGTGATACTGTTCCATGTACTTGTATCCCAGAATAAATAAAAAGGACAAAGTGAACTAGTCTACACATTCGTCTTCCTCTGCTCCTTGACAGTGTAACAATATAAGCAGGCAGCTTCAAGGTCCTACTGCCAAGTTACCCTCTACAACAGGCGGTCTGATGTCATAATCTGTAAACTGAGATAAGCCTTTTCTCCTTTCAGCTGATGCTTGTCAGGTATTAGGCCACAGAAGCATAAGAAGTATCTACTACACTAGTTAAATTGGCAAAATTGGAAATGAAAACAAGAATTTAAAATTTTGAGAAATTTAATGCAATAAATGAAAAAGGTCTCCAAGAAAACCTGCTCTAACCCAAGGAGAACTACAAAATCCCATTATTTATGAACCAAGACTTGTGTCCTTATTTTTGGGTCAGCTAGAAAGACTTCTTCAGCCTGGTATGGACAGGAACCCAGGAACAACCTCCCTTCATTTGGAGGGCTGTCTGCTCCAGAGTTCTTGTCCACCATCATTTCTCATGTGATAACAGGCACTCATGCTTGTGTTAAGCATCCAAATGAGTACTCCCACGTCCAAACACCACAGGCTCTTGCCAAGGCTATTAGTTACTCTCCACAACCTGATGATTAAGGCCTATTGCTGAAGACACTACTTACTTAGATCACTAGACATGGAGAAATTGAACTGGGTGTCCAACTCAAAAATCCACCTCTCCTTACTTGCTTCCTGGTGCTGGAAGGTACACTGCATGCTATCAGAAAGAGAAATGTATTCATCACCCAGATACAAATCCTCAGTCTACAATCACAACCTGTGTGAGATATACTGGTGTAAATGTGCCACAAATATTACTGAAGTAACCAAATGTTTTTTATTTTAATTGCATTCTGTGTAATATATACCTGACATTGTTAAGATGACCAAGAACCTGAGGCTCAATAGGTAATGGGGAGTAGGAAAAATCTACTACTATTATTCTGCTACAATAATATAGCAATAAAATTACTCCTATGCCCATAGATCACTGCCTAATTCAACCCTCTTATTTCAATGAATGGTAATCCACAAAAAGACCTATAACTACAGAATGTACACTGAGTGAGAGACTTTGGAACACTCAGCCCTAAATTGGATAACTTTATTAACCTCCTCCTCTCAAGTATCAGGGATCTGTGCAGATAAAAGAATTATAAGAGCCAGAGGTGATAGATGGCCCCCCAAAATTGTATATTCTAGACGGAAAAGGACTGATGTATATACGGACTCACAGACATGACAGTTCACACAGACCCTGACCAGGTGCAAACCATACAAACTCCCAGCACAGAGAAGGGGAGGTAAAGACAAAATCCATCCCTAACTAGGAAGCTGTTTGTAATTGATGGCCTCTGGGAAAGTGCCACTCTGTATATCAACCACACTACAGGGGAGGCCCTATACCCATGAGTAGTTGACCAATGCAAACAGACTTCATAGCTTCTCATTTTGCATTGTTATTTTTTATCTTACTGTGTTTTTTTTGTTTTATTTTGTCTTCTTTTGAGAGACAGATTGATAGTTAGCTAGATATGTAGATGGATATAGGTAGATAATAGAAGACAAGTAGATTAGTAGATGGTAGGTGAATAGAGAGATAAACATGAAATTGGGAGAGCAGAAAATTGAGGAGGATCTGGGTGGAGTTGAGCAGGGAAAAACAAGATCGAAGACAAAATATCCAAAAAGATTTTAAACAAAAGATGAAATGAAAAAGTAACCACGGAAGTAAGGAAAAAGTAAGGAAAGTTGTGATAAAATTGTTATATCAGTAGAAAGAAATTATTGTATAAAAGGAAATTCTGGAGTTAGAAAGTACAATAAATGAAATGAAAATTTCACCTGGTGTAATGATCCTTTTACTATAATAAATGCCTCATCTCAAATACAATAAAAATATTTTTTATGAAGTCTATCTTGTCTATTATTAGTCTAGATATGCTATACATCTTTTGAAGATCAAAGTCTTCTTTAAAAGAACTTTCTTCTAGGAAGCGAATGAGAAAACTTGAACATAGATTAGTATAGATTATGCATACTGAAAAAAACAGAGAAAATAATGAAGAAAAAACAGTCTCTGAGAAAGATGCATATGTATATATATAGCATTGTTGGACCTATAACATGTAGAAATTAACTTATTGTAAAATACAAGGAAACAGATGGGTGAAATGTGAAGCAGTATTGGATGAAGGAAATGACTACAGATGGAAGCTTAATCCAGTCACATGAATCCATAGGAATAAATCAAGTGGACCACAAATGATAAATGGAGGGTTAACACACCAAAGCTATGAATATGCATCTCCTCATATTTCTTGTCTTAACTTTTAAAATATATAAAATGAGATTTCCAAATAAGATAGCACATTAGAATCTACATCTGTGTGATCAGATGAACAGAAGTTTGGATAAGAGACAGTACATCTTATTCCTGTAAGAGAAAGAGCTAAATAAAAACACACAAGCCTAGGTGGGGTTTTTCACAACTAAGATGCAGTCAATCCATTAGTACCTAGTGATCGGCATGTGGCTTGAACCAGGTTGGGATCAACTAGAGATGCTCTTGGGAAAGTACCACATGATCTAAAGAAAATGGTTTTTTGATGTGGAGATGTAGCCATAGGCCAGACTCAGCAAGTATAGAGAGTGGGGTTCAGAAGAGCAGGCTGTAAAGAAGTCTCCAGTTTCTGCTGTCATCAATCCCAGCCATAGTCTTAGTTATTCCAAAAGAGAAGAAACCAGATGAGACACACCAGTGGAGTGAGTAATAAAGAGTTTAATTGGATCAATCAGGGAAGCAAGCCCACAGACTTTCGAATAAGGACAAAACAAAGGTGAACAGCAATGGCTCCATCCTACCAGGCATATCACTCATATTCTTCTTTTCTGGTTATTCTCTCCCTTGTGTCTCCTCCATGCTGGGCACTTCCAGGAAAGGGTCATGGTTTTCATCTAAGAATTCCACATTTCCCAGAATTCAGTCTGTTTTAAATAGATGCACAAGATGCACAAATATGTATAGGGGTGTAAGTATGTGTAAGTCCACCTAAAGTACTAGAGAAAAGGCTGACAGCATTCTGCACAAGTTCTATTGGTGAAGACAACTTTGAAGTTGCTTTATCAAACTGGCTAGTTGACCACTATCAACCTAATCCTCTTTCTATCTCATTTTTAGGGCACGAGCTACCTACCCTGTTGTCTGCCACCATCACTACCCTTATATTTCATCCACTAGTTAAATCCAATTACATTGTTTCAAGGCCCTGAGTATGCATGTCTATTGTTCTTTATGCCCTATTTTGGGGATCTGTCATTCAGTCTCTCCTTGGGCAAACACCCATTTAGAGATACAAGGAGAAGTGTGAGACAGGAGCTTGAAACAAGGCCAGGAGACAGCCACATCCCATCCATCACCAATGTCTTGATGAAGGATCACAAGAAAAGTGCTGCAAAACTTGGCAAAATATCCTATTGGTCAGAACAAAGATGAACAGAAATAAAAGGGCCTTCAATACTCCTTAGCGCTCCAGGCACAGAAAGTTCTGTTAGTGGAAATAAAAATTCTGCAAACAACAGTTAAGAAGTTATCATTTGAAGGTGAGAGGAATTGGAAGAATCAGAGAGAAAGTGGGCTTTAGTCACAGAACCCTTTTTTTATCTGGAAGGACACACAGACTTAACTTGTTTGAATCACTATAATGATCACTTCCTACTACCTGTGAAAACTGCTGCCAAAGACTATCCAAAAGAAATACAATCAAACAGCCTGACTGTGTTTCATATCTTTGGATACACACTTTAGATACAAAGGTGCAAACTAGCTTAAACAGTCAAGAGTATAAGAACATATATTATACAAGCAGCAATTGTAAGTAATATAGATTGGGTATTGTATTGTGTACTAGTGATACATAGTACAGACTTCAAAATGATGTTATAGATAAGGGGGTTATTTCTAGTGGTATAAAGATCAGTCCATTAGGATAATAGAATAAATATACACATATACATATGCTATACACCTAATAATAGAGAGCAGCAAGATTACACAGAAATGGATGGGAAAGATACATCACTAAAAGAGAATTCAGAGACTCACTTTCTATAATAAATAAGTCATTTAAGCAGAAAACAGATTTGAAGGTCATAAGTATAAACTTACGACCTAATAGGCATGCATAACATATTCCATCTATGTAATAGCAGAATATACATTCTTCTGAACTACAAAGAAAATCTTATAGTCATGGATCTGTATTCTGGGGACATACATTGTGGTTGCCATGTTCTTAAAGAAGCAAAAAATAGACAAAGGAGGTATGGATAGTGATAGAAATAGAGGCAGTTTGTTAAACAATAGACCAACACTCCCTAGAACTGAAGTGAACTGAAATAGGTCTCAGCTGCAAAGCCCTCAGCCTCTAGCATCATGAACTTTTACAGATCATTTACATACCACCTACATTTTCCTACACATAGAAATAGAGAGTCATGTCCTTTCTTGAGCATTCTTTGTTTTGGTATTTGTAATCATGGTACACAGGGATTCCTAGTTTTCCTATACCAAATAGCCTTTATATATGTCAGTCTTGATGCCAATTTCTTCACACCTTGTTCTCCTGCTGTAACACCCTGACAGCTGTGGTTCTCGGAATCAACTTGGGAGAGCTGAAAGATGAAGTAAATATTAGAACTTCTTCCGTACTAGTGAGGGGCATTATACCTGCCTAAGGGAGACCACAAAACTCTCCCTACTTTAGTGACCAGTTGAAGAGGAGACTTTAGATTCTATGTAGAAGAAATTGGCTAGGATTTCTGAATCACAAAGACTTCAGTTTGAAATTGTCATACATCTTAGAAGACACAAATTTTACAAGATTGAACATAAAGAAATAAGGAGGATAAGGCCCAGCAATGGCCCCAGAAAAAGCAAGAGCGAAGAAAATCATGGCCTATCCTGTCCCAGGTATGCCTTCCTTGCATATCTTGTTCTCGAGGCGGGATGATACTTTAGACTGCTAAAATGTACTGATGGTTATTTATTCATAATGTGACAAGATTAAAAAGGACAATTTTATGAAGGAACCCAATATGAAAGATATTAAAAGGAAAACTGTGTGAGGTTGTAAGCACTGATTACCAATAGTATCTAATGAAAAATAGTGAAGAAAAAATATAAAGCATGCTTAACAATTACAGAGAGATTCATGAACAGAGCTCATCTTGGGATATAAGATGTTAACATCCTTTTCCCTTGTTTGAAGAAAATTTTGAAGACTTTTTCACTTTTTAGCAATTTATAGATATAAATGGATTGGTTTTCTTCAGACTGCAAACAGGAGACCTAACAGACATCTATAAAATATTGCACTTAGCTAGAAGCAGAATATACATTCTTCTAGAATGTAAATGTATTTTTAGGAATAACCTAAGTTTGGAAGACAACTGCTGAGATTTTCTAGATTATTTACTCCAAGATCATAATGGTTTTATTATCTGAATGGGGTTTATTCTTATCCACTCTGAAAAGATATTATGAAACTTTAGAAGAGATATTTATATTCTTAGCAAGGCTCATATGTCAGCATTGATTTAGTTGCTATCTTTATAAGCAGTCTAGATATTTCCATAATATAAAGCTTTATCTGGAGAAGTATGCTATGGGTCTGGTAGTTTTGTAAATCTGGTTGATGCCATGTTGCTAAGGCATGTTTCTAAGTAACTCCAAAGGCTATAGTTGACAAAACTACTTCCTTTGGCTTTGGGACATTCCCATTAACATTGGTTACTGTCAGAGTTACTCTTCTATTGTTGTGATAGAATACCATAGCCAAGCCAACTTATAAAAGATAGAATTTAACTAGTTGTACTGTTTCAGAGGGTTAGCACTTATGATGGCAGAGAAAAGGCTAGGTTTTAGGTAGATGGAGCAGCAACTGAAATTTCACATCTTGATCTACAAGCAGAAGGCAAACAATGCACTGGGGATGGCCAGAGACTTTTGAAATCCCAAAGCCCATACCCTGGGACACACCTCTTCTAACAAGACTACACACCTTCTCAAATAACCACCAAGTAGGGACCAAGCCTGTGGGTACCATTTCCGTTCACCACAGTATTTATATAAATTTGTTAAATAAAATTCATAAGATCTTGGGTGATTAATTAAGGTAAGGAATAAAATCTCAATATTAGAAAGAAAAGTGTCAATTTTACTTACTATGTCAAAGGTCAGTTAAGGTACTTTGGTGGCTATTTGTAGTGGTTTAATAGGAATTTTTACTGGGGAACCTGGGACAATATTGGTATTTAGGGTCAGCCACCATTGGAACTGATGGAACATCTTCCTTTTGGAGGTCAGGGTGTTATCACTTAAAAGTGTTTTCCCTATTTAGAGCAATTCTTTCCTAGTATCTTGGATTCACATATCTTTGGCAAGCATGGCAAAACTAAGAAATGAAGAAGGTGAACTCAAATTTTTAGAATTAGAAATGAATATATATTATATTTATATATATTATATATATATTATATATATATATATTATTAATCACCTGTCATAGGAAAAATAGCTATAAGATCATCTATTAAAGTTTTATGCTGATAAACTTGATAACTTAGATGAACTTGACAATTTCCAGAAAAAAACATACTCTGAAACCTTTAAGAAGATAGAATGTGTGCTATTTATTCTTTTAGTTTTTTATTACTGAAGATGGAACTCAAAGTTTCTTACATGCTAGAAAGTGATCTTTGAAATGAGGTACCTCCACAACAGAAAATATGAAGAGTTTTATTCTAAGAAAAGAGATGAGTTATATTATCATAAAAAACTTCAAGCATTAATGACTTCACTGATAAATTTATTTAAGACAAAATTAATTCCTATTTTATGAATTCTTCTAAAATATGGAATTTACAATACTTCCTACCTCTTTCTCTGAGGTCAGTATTTCTCTAATGCAGAATGCAGACAAATATTTCCCAAAGATAGAAAACTACAGACAAATATCTCTTATGATTATGGATATAAATATTCTCATTCAAACACTAGTAAATGAAATCAGAAACATATGGAAAATGTATACATACTCAGGGATGCAAGCTTGTTTTGATGTCTGAAAGTCAATTAACACAATGACAAACCACATCAAAAGAGTAAGTGACAATATTGGCATATTTGTCTTAGAAAAAGCATACATAAAATATTCTGAAAAGGGTTTGAGAATTAAACCAATATTTTTCCCTAATAAAGAATTAAGTTTAGGAAAATAAGGGAACGCTCTTCTTAGTCTGATAAATGGCAGGTACAAAAACACAACAAAGAACACCCTAGATACGATGAAAGTCTGGAAGCCTTCCTCTTAAACAAAATGAGAAGAATTAATTTCCCTTCAACACTGTACTATAGAATCTAGCCAGGCGAAGTGGGCAAACTAAGTAAAGGTTTAAACTGAGAAATCAATGTACTTTACACACAGATAATGCTTATTTATTTATTTGTTTGTTTTTTTTATTTTTTTATTTATACAAAATCCTAAAGAATATACAAGTCCACAAACAAGTAGATCTTTATTGAGGTCAACACAGTTCAAGTATACAAAATAAAAAAAATATATAAATCATGTTTCTTTCTATATACTTGTAAGTAATCCACAAATGAAATTGAGAGGACAATTTTATTTATAATAGTATGAAAATTAAAAAAAAAATTTAAGGACATATTTAACACAATGTACACAATAGGACTGGTTGAGTTTAGTAGTTTGAGGTCAGTATAATAGAATCATCTTTTGTAAGACAAATTAACTGAAAAACAAAAACCAAGGCAGTAAAGCAACATAGTAAATTGACAGGACTCCAATATTTCAGTTTCAAAAATTACTGAGTAATTAAATTAATGTGATATTGCTACAAGAGTAAACATATATATCAATGCAATAAACATGAAATCCCTCTCCCCCCTCTCCCTCTCCCCCTCCCTCCCTCTCTCTCTCTCTCTCTCTCTCTCTCTCTCTGTGTCTCTCTCTCTTTCAAGACAGAGTTTCTGTGTTGTAACTCTGGCTATCCTGGAATTCACTCTGTAGACCAGGCTGGCCTCCAACTCACAGAGATCTGTCTTCCTCTGCCTCCCAAGTGCTGGAATTAAAAATGTGTTCAACCACCGCCCAGTATGAAATTTCCTAAATAAACTCTTTAATCAACTTATTTTTGTCAAGGGGATAAAGACATTTAATGGATAAATAGTATTTAAAATGGTATTAAAAAACTGGACAAATTTTCCAAAATTAGTAAAATGAAATTGGATCATTTTCATACTACAAACAATGTTTGTTTCCTAAACAAAAATTTCCTAAACAAATAGCACAAATGATTCAGTTGCTACAACTAAAAGTGGAAAGCTCTCTAAATTTGAAACAGATCCTCAGTGTCTCACATATAGCAACTGCCTCTTATATGTGACATCAAATTTATGAGCAAGAGTAGAAAAATAGACTAATTCTGTTCATCTAAACTGGAAGTTCCTATGCTTGGAATGGCATTAAAGGCTCAAGGTGTTTGAACCCAGCATGCTCTGTTTCTGTCCTCAGGAATCTGGCAGTCTTCAAGTTTGTGTGCACACCCAACAGGATGTTACAGAGAACAGAATGAAATAACTGATCTCATGGAGGATCAGAGAAACTCACAAGAAGAGGAAGTGGGGAGCACAGAAGACAAAAGATGGTCTCTGGAGCCATGTGATTGTAGTCATGAGATGGTTCCAAGCATAATATTTCAAAGGCAGGATTTTCTTTGGTTTTGCTAATTTTCCGCTTTCCTAGCTTACAAACATGATAGAGAACATGAGTTATAATAAAGAACTTAGTAGATGAGTTACAGCTAATTAAAACTGTCAGAGCGTAATTTTCTGTCTTACTTGAATCTCAAAATCTATTGAATATATTTTAAAAGAATAATAAATATAAGAAGATTGTGTTGGCCCAAAGACAACAACGTCAATGAATATATGCCTAGAAATTTGTCCAAGTATTTAGGAACAGAGTATCTCACATCAGTAGGGAAATAATTTAGTAAAAATAAACAGTATTCAGATTAAAAACACTTTGGGAATAGAAAAATTGTAAGTTTTGTTATCTAACTTTCCACTGACAAATGCATCTTTTGTGGATAAAACATATAATGTGATATTTCCAATCTTTGAAAAATAATATTTCATAGTTTTTTTTAATAGTACACATAGTAAATAAAAGCAGAAAACCTATTTTACTTTTGGTCCTAACATAATTTGCACATCATCAAGTACAAATTACAAATGAGGTTTTACACCTAACTTAAAAATAAAATGAGTACAAAGTTTGTTCATATGCTCCTTAAGTGTATCTTTATAACCAGATTAGTATGTTCAGAATCTTGAGAATCTCTTCCACAGGTCACAGCTATGCCTGTACCGACATCCTCCTTGCTTCACACTTGTTCTTCCCTCTATAGTCTGAGGTGCACAACAATGATCCTTAAGAGTAAGCCAAATAACATCATCACTTTTCTTTCTCCCAGTGACTTCTCCCACTTGTCTCCCAGTGACTTCTCATATGCTGGACTACACTACCCAATTCATTAGTTTATCCCTCAGTCTCTTCTTTCTATGCACACACACACACACACACACACACACACACACACACACACACACACGAGGATCCAATGAATAGCATCATTTTTTTCTTTTCTTCATCTAAAAACTCACCCTACAGGTTTTATTCTTTGCTTCTTCACAAGCTTCTGACTCAATGTCACTTTCTCAGACAAGGCTTTCTCCTTGCCATGTTCAGGCCAGTCTATGTCCCCAGACACCTTTGGATCCTCCCTCTTGCTTGTTCTTTGCATGACAAAGGAATCACATTAGGTTTATATCTATTGTCTGTTTCTGTTCACTAAATTATAGGAATTATTTCATTTTAGATTTGATCTATTTTTATTTTATATGTAGAAGTATTTTGCCTTCATGTACATCTGTGTAAGAAAATGCATACCTGGTGCCCACAGAGACTAAAGATGGTATAGGATCCCCTGGAATTGGATTTACAGATGATTGTGAGCTTCCATGTGGGTATTTGAGAATCAAACCTAGTCCTCTGCAAGAGTATCCAGTATTATTATTCTGAGCAACCCACAAGCAATTAATTTGGGTTAATATGGGTCCAAATTCATAAGAATTATTTTTAATTTTATGTCTCTAGCTTTTAGAAGATTATATGGGATAGTAAGTGTGCTGGCTAGTTTGATGTCAATTTGGCATATGCCAGAGTTATCTGACAGAAGGTATCCTCAATTGAGAAAATGCTTCCATAAGATCTGACTGTACACATGTCTGTGAAGAATTTTCTTAATTAGGGAGTGACAGGAGAGGGTCTATCCCATTTTGTGTGGAATCATCTTGGACAGGTTGTCCTGGGTTCTATAAGACAGTGAGCTGAGTAAGCCTTGAGAAACAAGTCAGTAAGCAGCACTTCTCCATGGCTTCTGCATCACCTTTGCATCCAAGTTTCTTCCTGATTTGAGCCACTAACTTGACTTCCCTTAGTGATAGACTGTTACCTGGGAGTGTATGTGAAAAAAAATCCTTTATTCTCCAAGTTGCTTTGGGAAATGATGTTTCACTGCAGCAATACAAACCCTAACTAAGACTGAATAGCTACTAAGTTTTGAACAAATAAAAACAAATCAATAATTTTGGAAGAAATATACACAGTAAATTAATATTTATAATAAATCAATATTTATACTATGTATATATTCATTTTGAGAAAAGCCCAAATAGAAATACATTATTATTAAACTTTAAATTTTTAACCTCCATCATGGAAAATGATAATACACAAAGCACTAGTATATCACTTAGGAAAAGAACATATATACTTAGCTATAGTTTAAATATTTACCCCAAGTTGTATGCAGGAACTTAATTCCCAGTCTAACAGTTTTGAAATAGAGTCCTTGTGGAGGTTGAATGCATTAATGTTATTGCTGCTGGAGTAGGTTGATTATTCTGAGACTGGAGACTTGTAAAGCATGAGCTAGACCCTTTTCCTGAGCATTTTCCTGCTGTGAAGGACTTTCTGCAACGTTCATGACACACAATGTCCTCACTAGGTGTGGCCATCTCAGGTTGTACTTAGCAGATTCCAGAACTATAGAATATATATAATAAATTAGTCATTCATTAGTATCCTTGTGGCATACAACAAAACAAACTAGAGCAAAGAGTTAAAGAAAAAGCCATAGTTATAAGGATGTAGGATTTGTAAGCTCACCAGTAATGAAGAAATTGGGAGTTAAAATGACATATTTTACCTGAAAGTTTAGAAACTCACAAAAACATTTGACTGTTTTTAGGACAGCCAGCAACTGGAGAGATTGGGAGCACCCACTGATTTGGAGTTGTCTAATGATTGTCTGCGGGATTGCCAGGAATCCCCTTGGAATCTCCAGTTCTGTCTCTTCTACAATGGGATAGCAAGTTTTTGGCACCATGCATGGATGCTTTTTACATGGTTTATGGTGATTGAACTCAGCCACTTCCTCAGCCTGATGGTTCCTCTTTGACAAAACTCTCCCCCTGTAAGCTTCCATTAGCAAGAATGAATGACGGACAGTTGGTGGGCCTTATGCCCTTACGTGTATTAAAGATGAATATGAGCACATACAGTTAGGTCTGCTTATGTTTTCACCAGATATCTCTGGAGCGTTTAGGTTCCTAGAACAGAGAAATCGTGATATACATTGGGAAAAGAGAAGCCTGCGGCTTTAATTTTTAATCCTACAGTAACATCTCCCTAATCATAACAAAAGTTGTGTTTTTAAGAACAAAATTGACAACAATTGTTCAGAATTTCAATGAGCCTATCTTGCTTTATGGAACTGGTATTATAAACAATGTTCTTCTGCATTGTTAGCATGCTCTTATCTATCTGCAACTTATTTTCAAGTGAACCATACTGTTTTTCTGATACAATTATGTAATGTAAAAGCTTATATTCCTGTACAAAAACTCTTATTTTCTTCTTGCTGGCACTGAAATAAGATCTTTGAAATTTCCTTCAAGTGAAAAGCTTGATTTGAAACCTATCTACATGGAGTTAGAAGTCAATAAGGGCTCTACTGCATCTGTCCCTATTTTTAGGATTGGTACCAAATCTAATGACAGGCATCATTCCTACTAATTTTCACAGAGAGTCTTCAGTTTTTTTCCACATACTATTTCAGATGGCTGATCATATTTACATGTACGTTTGATGAATATTAGCACCTCATTAAGTATGCAATACTATGTACAAACAGAGATGGGATCATCAGAGTTTTACACAATAGAAAACTGAAACATAAAGATTAAACAATTTGTCTAAAGCCTTACTAAATGGCTTTCCTAAGGTTTGAACAAAGGCTGTGTGACTCTAGAGTCTATACTTTTATATATTAAATCCATACTTTGCAGTAAAAGAAATCTAACTCATATTACATTGTAGCAGAATAATTCATAGCATTTGGAGCTTAAGTAACAATGGAGTAACAAGAACACTGAGAAAAAAATTTAGTTCATTTGCTGTATTGTGCTTGACAATTGTGAAGGAGTCAATGAACTAGCTACTCTGAACATTAGAAGAAATTATTTTAACTCAAACTTGAAAAGCATTCTCCTATGTGGTGTAAGGAAGTTGGCTGTGAGTGTAACAGAGCCATGTTGCACAACAATCTGGGATTGAAAAGGAAAGGGGTTCCTTTAGACTGCTGGGTTGTAATTACCCAACTGGAATATTAATTCCATTTGTCTTCCTTTGAAGGATGTTTCATCTTTTGTTTTACTCCTTGGTGGTATATCCAATTACTGAAAACAGGATGTGCCTATAAAAAAAAATAAAAAAACTAACAGTTCCCAGCATTGAGGGGTAAATGCACATCTACTAGAAATTGTCATTGAAACAGACTTCCAAAAGAAACCAAAACAGTCAATAGGAATGTTAATAATTTAAGAACAAAACAAAACAAAAGAAAACAAAATAATAAAAGAAACTCATTGTTGTATTGTACAATAACAAACAGGGAAATGTATTTCTAGATCTAAGTTTTTGTTTTTTTGTTATTTGTCCTCCCCTCCCCCCGCCCCGCCGAGTGAGAATAGTAAGAGAGAAACTTTGAATAGAATGAGTTGTTGCTGTCAGATCCAGGCTGTCTGATGTAGCAAAACATACAGAGGTGGAACAAGGCTCATATATTTACTGGACACCATTTCTCAGAAAGTGCTGAAGTCCACAGAGCTACCGCCCATCTGAACTAAAGTAGCATTATTCACAATGGACAACGTCTCCTTTTTGCACATCTCTGTAACTGTAATGTAGCTATGGAACTCAATGCACCTTTTACAGTGAGATGTCAGAGAAAGAAAAGAAGGCAACATTAGAATGAAATGTTAGAAAAATCCATCAAGAACAAAACCCAAGGCATTATGTCAAGGAGGTCTGCATTTATACCCTTCTGAAAAGCAGTGACTATCTATGCACAGCTATTAAGTCGGTTCACAAGAGACCAGGAATTCTAGTATTATGAATTTCAGTAGGAAGAGACTATTTATTTACTGAACTTCTTGATGTGCTCTCTACTGTAGAGAAAATATTGTACTTTATCATTTATTTCAGTTGAGACATTCCGTTTCTGAAGTAAGGAAGGCATTCTCTGATGTTTTATTTAGTGCTCAAATCCCCAAACAAAACAAAACAAAACAACTTGTTACAGGATCTCTTTGAATTTGCTATGCTTGAAGATTCCATTCTGTGATTCATTAGTCAGTCCCTGTCAAAGCAATGGAGCATGTAGTTTTTTGTATGTCTAAGGACCATAGATTTAATATTTCAACAATATCAGTCTCTTTTCTGTAAGTACACATGAGTATCTGACATGTGAAGTTTCCCATGTGTATGGATTGTGTTTGGTATTTCCTCTACACATCAGCAAACACAGCTCTAAATACATATTTTTGATGGATGATGAAAAAGAGGGAAATTACATTAGATTAAAAGTGTTCTAATATTTTTATTAGGACAATGCTTACTTCAGCTTACCTTTCTTTTGAACTAAGTGGGGGATTTGAGACTTGGGATCATGGTGCACAAGGTAAAAAGTTGTAATTGTAAAGATCACAGATGACATTTTAAAAGTCCCTACCTTTAATTACAATGTAATAAATGATTTTAACATCTATTGAATTGATGCTTTATAGGTATATGAGCATTTTATTTTGGAAATTCAGTGTCTCTGATAACTCTCTAAGCATCAAGTGTAGACATTGGTAAAGTCTTTTAACTTCTTCTGAACTCTGCTTTCTGTCTGGGCTTCTGTTTGCTTCTGTCTTGCAGATTAGAGGATTAAGGATGTGTGCTACCACTGCTTTCTGAATACTGAGATTAAAGGTGTGTACTAACATTGTTTCTATTCTAGAGCAGCCATGGTGCTGGAATAAAGGATTAAATGTTCCTCTATAATCAAGCTGTCTTGAAATTCAATGAATACATCTTATTCATACCACCGGTGTATATGAGAGATTGTGTATGTGAGAGACTGATATGGCAGTACACCTTCATGTGAATATAAACACCTAAATGAATTAATTTTGCACTCATGTCAGTTACAATATCATCTGATTGCCTTGACTATTTATATTAGTGCTTTTGTCTATGAATTTTTCTCAGTGCTAATCATAGATTATTATGTTTTTCAGATAGTCTGAAAGTCTGAAAGATTCTGTCAAGCTTCTACTACTGCTGGTAAATTATTGCAGATTCATTCATTGAATGATATACCTTTATTGTGTCCTAATTATAATGAAAGAAGCCTGGGAACAGCTGGACAGAATCTTTTTCTCAACATTGTACAGGGCTATAGACAAGGTGTTGATAAGGTTGTGTTCTATCTTAGAGGTAGGGGTTGTTTTCCACACGGACACAGTTGGCAGAGTTTACCTGATTGGAGTTATAAGACTGAGGGTAGAGCTTTATGGCGGTTGTAGACAAAAGAATGCTTTGAGAAAAGAGAGAATCAATGGTTTCTTGCCATATTTTTTCTCTTGGGCTGTTTATGCGATAGCAATTACCTTTTCAAAGGCAAGTAAAGAAGTCTCTTCCTGAATTCTGGGAAGTAGGAATCTTTTAAAACATAGTCATGGATGGAATATCCTATTCATTTTTGCCTTGGAAAATAGCATTCAAGGAGTTGTTTTCTTCCTTACTTCTTCCACATTTTCTTGGTAAAAGCAAGTCATCTTTGCTTACACTTAAGGTAAAGAGATTGTGCATGGGCTGTAATTCATCAGAGATTGTTAGATGTAATTCATCAGAGACTGTTTTTGGATGTGTTCGCCACGATGTGATGATACAAGTGATCCTTTTGAGTGCATGTAAAGTCTGTTGCAGTTTTAAGTAACTATGCTAGGTAACTTCCCTACACATGGAATGCCACCTGTGTTGCCTGCTTTAGTCCTGCAACACTTTCATATCAAATAATAATATCACAGTGGCTTGGAAAAGGAATGTGTAGAACCTTTTTCTGAAAGTTCACATTTTCATGAATGTTCAATCAATTGATCAAATGGGCCAATCTTACCCCTAACCCCTAATAATCTCTCTCTCTCTCTCTTTCTTTCTTCTTTCTTTCTGATGAATTAGGTAAACACATGTTTATGAACTGGACCACTTTCCCATTTCTAATGTTAAAGTCATCACCAACAACCATAAGACTATTTGGATGTAACGGCTTTATAAAGGTTTTGAGGTTAAATGAAGTTATGAGGGTAAAAACCTAATCAAGTAACTGGCATCCTTATCTGAAGAAAAGAAGCCACCAGGGTTGTGATTGTACACACACACACACACACACACACACACACACACACACACACACACACAGACTCACATCCTGAGAGGACACAGCTTGAAGGCAGCTGTTAGCTCAAGGATTTTGACTTCAACTTCCTGACTTTAGAACTGTAGGGATGTTCAATTTTATTTTTAAGACATGCAGTTCATGTTAATTTTTAATTGTAGAATTAGAAAACCAGTGCAATACTAAAGGAAGAGAAATGTTATTTAGCTCAGTAGTTTAAGCATTTATAATTAACCTTCACCTGTTTACTTAAAAATTTAAAAGCTACTTTGTAAATTATATTTATGTTTTGTTTAGTTTTCATTTTATAATGGGAAAAAGTAAGGAGAAAAGGACTCAAGAGAAAAAAATAAATTATGCATAATTACATGGTTAACTGGTAGACCAAACTCAGTCTTTCTGAGTCTCTTTAAAATGTTTACTTTACCTCCTGAAATAATCTAAATTATCAATGAGATGTCCCAGGAAGGTTTGGTTATTTAAGCTTAGAAATAACACTGCATTTTTTCAGCATAGCAGGATATTTGAACAAGCTTTTTACCTTGATATTATTATGCTGTGCTCCATGAAAACTTTGACTTAATTGAAAATTATCATATTTTTATTTTAGCAACTGCAGCTTGGGGCTTGACCATGGTCTCACATTTCCTGTGGTTTGGGAAAACAATATTTGAAGCAACTAATTGCATCAACAATATATTGAAGTTTGTCATTAGGCACATTCCTCAATGATCAGACTTTTCTAAGTGGAATGCTAAGGGATCCTAATTGGTACAGATTTTGTCAGTAGAATTGCAAAGAGGACTGTGAGAATGAATTTTTAGAGAATACGGAAGAATGTCCCCACTTCATTAAAGGGTTGGTCTCCTTGAGTGCATTCTTCCACAAGGTGAACAATGACTAGTTTCTGTAGTACATTTAACATAATTAATAAATACATTTGTATCTTCAATGATCTCTTTCTCTTTTGTTAATGCCACAAAACTTATTCACATGCATGTCTATTCTCTTCACTGGCAACTTCCATCTCTCTTTAAAACATATTGCAGTTCATTAAATATTCAAAGTGCCAATTTTGCTAAAGTGCATACAGTTCATTCAAGCTTCATAAATAACCTCTTCTCTCTCTTTCCTATCTTCTAGAAGAGTTTAATCTATTTTGCTTCTCTTTATTTTACCACAGGACATTTAGTGTTACATGGCTATGGTTTTCTTGATGTTTTTCAGTAGTCACACAGGCTTAACATTCCTGAAACAGACTACTGCATTCCTGCATTCTATTTATTTTCTATAAAACTTAAAAAGCTACATTTTATTTATATTTTTATGTATGTATGTGTGTCTGTGTACACTTATGCCATGCCATGCATTTAGTCAGAGAATAACTTGCAGGAGTTGGTTCTCTCCTTCCACTCTGATAAAAGTTGCTTCTTTCCTATTTCTCTGATTCTGGATATAGAATTTAAGTCATATTGGGATGAGAAACAGCTTTACCTGTTGAGCCATCTTACAGACCCCTATGCTTATTTTGATGGAGTTGAGCTGTGTATTGTTTGCTGGATTGTGATAGAAGTTCATTTTTTAGCCTATGCCATCATCACTATCACCCTCTTGTTCTTTATCATTCCCTCACTTGGGATTCATATCTTTTCTTATGCTGGAATGGCTGTCAAAACTCTCATCTCTACCTTCAGTCTGAGCTGGTAACACCCAAAATTCATATGAGCATCATGTTGTCCCCAGAGAACTAAGAAAATGGTCACCCACTGTTTTCCAGCTAAGTCTGACAGAATTTGTGTACTAGAGCATTGCTTTAGGTTAACGGACTGCTGCGGTGTTAATGAAAACACATGCAAAACTGCACACACAGTCTTTTCTTCCTCCTTAAATAAGTGCCCATTAAAAATAACTATATGATAATTAATGAGGAAGGAAGGTAGTGTCTGTGGATGGTTTGTCAATATTGTAGATGGGTCATTCATCTGTGGAGCAGTGATATTCACCTACTCCCTCCTCTGTTGCAGACATGTAGAGTTAATATTTCACTACTTATTCTAGATACTTTCTCAAGCATTCTTTTAAACAGGCAAATGGGGACCACCTCCAAGCCAAATAAAACCCCCATTCCTTGATAATTAATTCCTAATGAAGGGAATCCTCATTCCAAATGGACTTCTATAAGGCACTGTTCCTCTGAAATTATTGCCCCTAAGTATGTGGAGAGAAGCAGCTAATGAATTTTAAATTAAGTTGCAACATACTTAGAGACATAGGTGATGTTTATGTGACATGAGTTTACTTTAAAATACTCCCTGTTGGCCTTTACAAAAATAATATGAGAGCATTTGAGATATTTACAATGGGTGGAAGTAGTTCCCAGCCCTAATTCCCAAATCAGTGTTTGGGAAATGTTCTGCTTCTTTGATCTACATTTCCATAGATTTCTTTAGGCAGAGATGGGTAAAAAGGCAAGTTGAACAAGAAAATCGTTTGCTTGTGGACACAAGGTATTTGCAGCCCATAGAAGGCAGGAAGCAGATGAATTAAGTTACTGGAAAATTAGCACATCTTATCACATGACACAAAACATCCATACTACCAGCCCTATTTTCAGAAAGGCTGAGGACACATAAGTACGAAGATGCTGTATCATTTTGGTGAAAAAATGCACTGACGTTTGACATTTTTCACTGAAATTATTCTTTTAAAAATTAGTTGTATTCATTGGTGAAAATTGTCTTGCTCAGTGACTTCTCCGTACTCAGGTCTTACGTATTTATAAGTTGGTAGGAAAATATTTTAAATTAAAGCTGTAAAATAAGCATAGTTCGAGAGCTAACATGAGGACTTTTACTTCATTTACATTCATTACATATTATGAGTTTAATTACCTTCCTCAAATAATACTGGTCTGAAGGAAAGATCCTGAAGAAGGCGTATTTCGATGATGATTTTATTGATTGTGACTGATGGATGGCATCAACATTTCATAGTAAAGAATCATGGTTTTGTTACATCAGGAAAATTAAATTGGGAGAGTTATTTTCTTTCCCAGTGATAGTGGCAGTTAGAATATTTCACCTGTAATGAGATGTGTGCGTTATGTGCCATCGTGAACCACGGCTCAGCCATTAAATATATGTAAATGAAGAGAAACACAAGAGAGCCCGGGCATAATAACGTGCAGAACAGAGAAATGGATCCTGGAAAGTGATTAATTTATTTGATGATGCCTCAAGTGAGGAATTTTAGGTCACAAATGAAGTGACAGAATGACAAATTACCATTTTAAAGAATTTACTGGGCATCATTACTGAGCAATTGTCAGGTAGTTTATGGTGGCTGAGAAGATGGTATAAATATAGATCTTTTCCTTATCTGAGCTGAATTATTAATCACCTTTTTAAAAATCTTTGTGAGTGATGGTTGGGTGTCTGATTGGAAATAATGTGTTCTACAATTTTAACTAAATTCTAATATGATATGTAACAGGAATCTTTACAATTAAAGTCTCAGCGGAGAGTGGTAGGAGGTTTACAGTCAATTGCAGTTTTAATGTAATAGAAGAGGATGAATCCACCAGCATAGTTCAATAGATTTCCTTAGGTATATCATCCCTGCTGTGATGCTATTCAAATGTTTACAGTTTATTTTCATTTGAAAAATGACATTCAGATACTTAAATTGTTTTCCTTGGTTTATTAGTTAATGAAAATGAAATTCTGGTAATTACTATAGTTTTGCAGCCTGCCACATTATTTAAAGTGAAGTGACTGGCTTTGTCAGCTGCATTGTAAATGTCATCTTCCCGTGTTTGGTCCAATTTTTGTTTGCTTTATCTATGTCATGTCCCTTTTCTGTCTATATGTCATTGTATCTAATGCTAGGAACAACCAGCCTGTGGAAGAAAAAGGCAGAATTTGAAATAAAGTCATTTTCACATTTCTTTCATGTTTTCTTAATTACACTGGTTTTGTAAATAGAATCAATAACAAAATATGAAAATAAAACTCATCAACATTAGATGAAGTAACTAAACACATTTTAAAATGTCTGTGTTAGGTTTTTTAAATCACTAGGCTTTTTAAATCACATATCCTCATATATGGTAAAGTGTGAGCCACTTAGATCCAACATATTGTAATTAAAATGTTACTCATATTAGATAAGAATTATAAATGAGTTATTTTTTTTAAATTAGTATCTGCTAAATGTTTAACAGCTCTACTGAACTATTTATAATGAGTTTCTCTAAAGCAAATAAATAGAACTTCCTGTAGGTATATCTGTCCTCCATGGCTCATCACTCATTCAGAAAACAAGGTGAAGACTTTACTTCTTTCTCCTTATTATGCACATATCCTCATTTTGATCCGGATCCATTCTGAGAGCACATGAAAAATTTAAGTAATATTGCCTGTGTTACTCATGACATCTTACATTGCTGAATTCGCAAGAAATTTAAATTTTATATGTTCATGCTACTTTTTAAACTCATTTTGCTTTTACTTTTCTTTCTTTCCTTTTTCTTGCTCTTCTTGATGGGAGAACCTTTTTCCCTAAATCATTCTATTATATTACAAAAGAAAACATTTTTTTCCCTATGCTTGATATCATGGTCTAATCTCCATTCTGCACATGTAGTTTTGGGAATGTGTTAGGGGATGACAGCTCTGATCCAGGATGATACATTCCCTTTTTCTCAATGGTGCCTAGGTCTCCTCTGACAGCCATTGCGTAACATTCCAGGGCAGTCTACACTAAGCCTTTCTCTATTATACATGATCTTACCTTTCATCTGTCTTTTGTCTTCTGATTTTGTTTGATATAAAAGACACAACATACCTTAAGAAAATTCAAGTCTCGTATGAAATATTATGGCAAAGTCGGTCTTGTTTAACAAAGCAGAGTTCACAGTGATTATATATGTATCTCACAGGAGACAATGGCTGCTTTTCCTGAGCAGAGCCCCTGCTGCACAAGTTAAATACCTTTCATCCTCTGCCAGTTTGAATCAGCTGTCAGAGGGAGTTAAAGAAAGAAAGATACCTTTGACTCTAAGCAGATTTAAGAAACAAGAAAAAGATTCCTAATAAGAATAGCAAAGAATAGATTTAAATTTGGGGTCACAGGATGGATGCTTTGGTGTAATGAAAGACGGTGATCTTCTACTCTTTTTACACTTACCTTGTAAGTGAGGAGTAAGAGGGCCTGTCTAAATGACATCAACAAACGCCCAATATATTCCAAGTGGTTACAGAGAAAACAGTGTGTGAGCTACACCCTTAAGGATAAGTCCAAATATGTTGACAACACCCCTCATTCATTTGGGAAATTTCATCCAATCCATGCAGAACTTTCTGTTTTTTTCTTCAGAAATGACTCTCACCACTGCTCATAAGAATGGGCATGAAAGCCAGACTTAACTTAAGCAAAACTTGATTTAGAGCTAAAGCCATGAAAACTAGAAATCTTTCTAGTTTTAATAGGGATCTTGGGAAAGGGAACCTTTTCCTTTGTCTAATATGAATGTAATGGGGTACTTCCTGCATTCTCCTCTTCTGTACCTTCTGTAAAGACATCCACTGACCACAAGACCACTGAACAAGGCCATGGAGAATAGAGGATGGGAGAGAGGAAGCAAGGGCACAAAGGAAGAAGAGAGATCCACAAAGGGATGCAAACCCAGGAGTGTACAAGCGAGTGACATAATGGACTCCATGAGCCCTGAATCCTAATAACCTGAGTTAGGAAGTCCTATATTTCACAGGCAGTGGTGGCACAAGTTTTAGTCCCAGCACTTAGGGGGCAGAGGCAAGCAGATCTCTGTGAGTTTGAGAGCAGCCTGGTCTACAGAGTTACAAAAGAGAGAGCCTGTCTTCCAAGATAAAGGAAGTTCTTCACTTGTGTCTGTTGATTTTCAGGACTTGTAATTAGAAATTTTATGCTTGCTGTAAATGTATGTATATGTATGGCTTGAAAAGAGCCATACATATTAAAATTCGAAGAAACATTATGATTCCTCTGAAATAGCTGCCAGTCAATTTAAGCTTGAAGTATTTGGACAGGGAATTAAAGAGACTTTTTAAAGCACTTAGCAAAAATTCAGTAGACCCCCTTTTAAATTTGCTTGGAGTCCTTTAAAACATTTCAGAACATGAAAAACACAAAAAAAGTACTTTTATAAATTAAAAAGTATTTTTATGAACTGAATTCATCTGCAAGAGGTATTATAAAATAGTGTTATCTCTAGCATGTGCAAAACTCTTGATGGAAGTGATAATGTGAATAAAGAGCCATAAACCTATGTTACAGTATCCAGACATGTCTTATAAATATGCAATCTAGATTTTGGTGCATCTCATGCCAAAATAGCCGAAATAAACCATTTTCTTTAAGTCAAGATTGGTTCAATACAGAAGCAATGTATCTCTGACTACCTTTCCTCTCCAATCCCCTTTTCTTCTCCAAACCTCGGAAATGGGATGAAAAAGTAATCAAGTACAAAAGCTCTGAACTATTTGGCCTATTTCCCCAACAGTTTTCATATAAAATTTTGAGCACCCAGAAATTTGTAGGCATCCATACAAACGTTGCTTTTGATATTTTACTTTACCAAACACCTAGCCCCTCTTCTCATCAGTCTATCTTACTGTCATAAATGTATTTTTAAGTAAATTGCAGACTATATTTCATGTTTACTAAAACCTATAAAATGCACATCAATACTTGGTTGTTATTATTTATATATTTTCTATTAAAAGTATACTTTACATACAAATATCCTTGCTGAATTTTTATAAGTGCACGCATCTGTTTAGTACAACCACATATCCATTTGTTTATAGATCTGTTGATTTGAGTATGGAGTGTTATCCCAAAGGCTCCTATGTTGAAGACTTGATTCCTAGTGCAGAAAGGTTCAGAAGTGATGTATTGGGGACATGATTAGGACATGAAAGCTAGCACTTCAACATCCGTTAATTTATTGATGGAACTTGAATTTGATGGCCTTGCAGAGAGGTCGTGGGTATTTAGAAGGCAGGACCAAGTAACAGCATGTAGGTAATTATGGACATGCCTCTGAGGAACATACGCTGCTTCCTGTCCTCAGTTTCTTCACTTCCTGGTTGTCCTGACTGAGCAACTTTTATCTGCTATGTGCCATATTGGTTTTCTGATTCACCAAGACCATAAGAAAAGGATCCCCTGACCATTGACAAAAACCTTTGAGGAACTGAATCTAAACAAATTTCCTTCGTTTAAGTTCTATGCCGGGTATCTCATCATAACAATGGAAAGACATCTAATTTGGTGTCATTATTGTGATTATTGTCATTTGGGAAAATTCCTTCACCCTCTGCCCTGTCAATGTTCTTCTGCCTTCTACAAAGGAAATCATGGAGTTATGGTTTAGGAATTTCTTTTGGTTTCCTGAAATAGAATCTCATGTAGCCCAGGCTGCCTTCAAGTTCACTGTGTAGCCCAGGATAAGCTCAAAGTTCCTAATCTTCCTGTCTTGACCTCTGGTGTGCTCCTGGATTAGATGCCCTGTTTTTATGTGTGTTAGAAATCAAACACAGGGCTTTGAGCATGTTAGGGAAGCATCAAGGAATCACATTCTCTTCCCCTAGGAATTTTTCTCAATGCAGATTTATTTTGTCTTCTTAAAATTTGGTAGAAATGGAAAAACAAGTATATACTATCATTTTGTGATGTTGTCATGTATAAAATATTTGCTGAGATTCATCTTTGTTGTATATAACAGTAGATTGTTTCTTTTTATGAGTGGAGGCTTTTCTAGCTTGTGGCTACTTAGAACAAAGCTTGTATGGACATCCTTAACTGTGGAAATTTTAGTTATTTTGTCTAATTCTCAAGAGTATAATTATTAGGAGAATAGATGAATGATTGTTTAACAAACAAAAAAAATAAATGAGTCTTTCAAAATTAAATTCCTATGACATATTATAGTCCTACCAGCAATAACATTTCTGATTATTTCACCTTTGGCCATATATGGTCTTGTCAAGGATTTTAATTTAATTTAGGCTCTTTTGAGGTTTTGGTTTCTTAGCTTTCTCTTCATCATCATCACATCTTCAACTACTTTCTCCAGGATTCTTTTTTTTTTTAAATTAGTCTCTTTATTTATTCTAGTATATTCCTCCTTGAAAAACAAAAGAATCAATAAAATTACAGTAAAACATCCCTTGCAAATATCAAACTGCTTATCTTTAAAAAAATATAAATATATAAATTAAGTATTAGCTGCTTACCAAATTAAAATGCTCTGACTTCTGGTGTAAGGTTTCTCACTTCTGGTCTCACTTCTGTTTTGATCCTTAGAAAACACTGTTAACTCCTGTGGCTCAGAAATTCATCTCTAAGCCAACTATGCTGATGCTATATCTCTATTGCTGGCCTGTACTACCCTCTGAGGTCCATCTGTCTGATATAGTGCACTTGTTCAAGATATTGATATCTCAATGTCATTATATCTAATTTTGAAGTCTTGCTCTTTCAAACATCCTATTACTTCTCTATGATTTTTTCAGACAGGTTATCTCTTTGATACAGAATCTTACTATGTGGCCTAGGATGACCCTAGACTCACAACTTTCCTTCCCCTTCCCCCAAGTGATAGATGAAAGGCATGGGCCACATTGTCCTATTTCCTCATCAATCTTAATCTCTGTTAGAGTTGTGTAGTCTTTATTCTTCCTGTCTAAAGAACATACACACACACACACACACACACACACACACACACGTATATACAGAGGCAAACAAACATTCACATACATACGTATGCACACACAATCACATATACACAAACATACATGTGCACACTTGGGGCAGTTACAGTGTTGACATCAAATAAAAAAGAAACAAGAGAAAGAGAAATTATAGGACAAATCACTTATGGCCATAGGCACAAAAGGTTGTAGAATATCAACACATGGTATCCATCAGTATGAAATATATAAACCTGTAGCATTTCTGTTCAGAAGTTACAATGATTTAACATTAGAAAAACCATCAACTTAATCTTCCATCTTTGTAATTCCACAGAATAAAAGAGGTATAATTATAAAAATTTACAGAGAAAATTATCTCACTAATGCACATATCAATTTATTTTCTATAATATTTTTATTAATAATTTGATTTTCACAAAATGTATCTCAATAACACCTTCTTCCCATTCCTCCATGTTCCCCCTCCCACCCCTGTGATCCCCCAAAAAAACAAATAAAAGAAAATTAAGTCCAGCTAATGTGGCAGGAGCATGGACCATGGGCATCACCACTGATCCTGGAGGCAGCAGGCTGGATAATAAACAATTCAGAAATCAACTTTTATAACACATGAAGAATATGTGAGAAATTTTAAAAGTTAAATTACACTTTTTGTTGATCATTTAACCATATAATGTGTACACATTTAGAGACTATGCAATGTTTTTTGTATGTGTGTATATGGCATATGTTTGTACATGACAATGTTTACATGTATACGTACAACTATGTGGAAGCCACAAATCAATGTTAGGTGTCTTACTCAATCACACTCAAGTTTTTATTTTATTTTATTTATTTTTCGAGATGGAGACTCTCACTGAATCTAGAGCTCACTGATAAGGCTGGACTGGCAGGCAAGTTCCTCAGGGATTGCGCCGTTTCATCCTCCCTGATACTGGGATTATGAGCACATGCTACCATGCACCTTGTATTTCATGCTATTCTTGAGGATCTAAACTCAGGTCATCAGATTTGTTCAATAGCAAGCACATTATTGACTTAGGTATCACCATAGCCCTTATTTGATGTTTTAATGCATGTTTTCATTATGTAATATTTAAACAAGGTTTAGCATATCTATCTTCTTCTCCTCATCTCCATAGGGAATATATTCAAAATCATTTCTTCTAGATTTTTGAAATAGACTTTATCATTATTTGTATTTGGTCTTCTATGAAATAGCACACCAAGATTTCTTTTTCTTACCAAACCCAACAGTTCCAGGTGAGTATCCTTTCTCCATCCCTTTTACTTCCGATTCTCCCCACCATGGTGCCCACAACTCTATCAGATGCACCTTTATAAAGTTCACATGAGTGAAAGTATGTTACTTAAATTTCTATGTAATTATTTCATGGAATTCAATGATTTCCAAGTCCATCTTTCTCATAATGACAGTGTTTCACCCACTTATGAATGATTGCTGTATCGTTGTGTATAGGAACAATATATTCTTCTTTCATGTATCAGATGACTGATACTAGGTTGTTTTTGTTTCTTTCCAATTTTCTGCCTAGACAAGCTGCAGTGTACATGTGAATGTAGATTTCTCATCGGCTTTCTGATTCCATTCCCAATACCCAGTATTGAGATTGCTGAATGCTGTGTTTAATTTTGTTTGTTTTGATGTGTGTGATATATGTGTTCCATACTGCTTTTTGCAATGCTTATAATGATGTTTGCATTCAGATACTTGTCAACATTGAATCCCCTGCCTCCATCTTTCAATGGGCATTGTAACAGGATGAAGCATGCAATCTCATGTTGGTTTGATTGGCATTTGCAGATGGGTGCTGATACTAACTATACTTTCACATACATGTTATCAACTGTGTGCCATCTTCTTGAATATTGTCTGTTTAGGTTTATTCCCCATTTGTAATATGATTACATAGCTTGTTTGCTCTTGAGGTCTTGGAGTTCTTTGTATATTCACCATTTAGTTTACAGATATTTTCTCCATCTGTCTGTCATGTCTGCACTCTGTTGAATGTTTCTTTTGATGGACAAAACATTTTTAGATTGATCTGAACACATTTGTCTGATATTGACTTTGTTTCCTATACTCTTAAAATCTTGGTAAGAAAAGTATTTGCCAATTTCAATGTTTCAAAGAACTCTCTATACATTTTATGTGCATCCTTTTTATTCTAACACCAGGATGCTTTTACTTCATTTATTTTTTAAGAGTATTTGGGAGTCAGGTAGTATAATGTCTTTCTGATTAAAAGAACATTGACTATTTGATTTTGATTGTAATTTCCTATAAATATAGTGTTTTATTTGTCAAAATTTGTAAACAACTTCATTACTATTTTATTGATCAAATTTGTTCTTTGACAATCCCAAAAAAGATATATGTAGTTCATTCTACTTATTCTTACCTCTCACCCTCTTTGATCTAATTCTATACATCATTCCCATTGTCCCTACATCTGCCTTTTCCTACATTAATGATGTTTTGTCTTGTTTTAAGACTTACTGAATTCTTTTATTTTACTCAGGACTGTCTATATGGTCACTGGGTTTAGAACTATGCACTGAAATCAGGTGGGTTCACTATTTAGTGCACAATTGATAATGACTGTCCCTTCACCAAAAACCAACAGGTATCAGTAGTTAAGCATGAAGCATCACAGGTTATGTGCCCCTCACCAGTTCATCAGCTCAGTCTTGCATAGGCCTCCAGATTAGGCAAGTACAGTTTTTGTGAGATCATGTTTATAGTGGCTGTGTCATGCCTCAAAGCTTGTATTTTGCAGTCTCTCTCCCTGTCTTTCAGTTCTTATATTATTTCCACTCCCTTTCCTTCAGTGTTTCCAGAACCTTAGAGGGGTGGTATACCTTACTTAGGGCTGTACACTTATCTGTCACTTATTCGCAGACCCTTTTGTAGCCATCCATAAGTCTGATTTTAGCATGTTCAATAAGAAGAGAAACTTTTCTGAATATGGATGAGAGTATCATTTGTTTAGCAGTACAAATATAAATATTTGGAATTAGTTTAGTGCCATGTCAGTTTATCTAAACAAGAGTAGTGAGGTCCCCATTGGGACCTATTACTTTCCTGGCCATTTTTGCTTTTATTGCTCTTTTATTTAGTTTCTATTTAGCTTACAGTACCAGGTATATATGTTCCTGCCTGTGGAGTTAACTTCAAATCCAATCTGAGAGCACTCAGCTACCTCATAACAGTCATTGTAGCATTGCATCAGTGGAAAACCTTGTCTAGTAGAATGGATTAGATACTCTCTTCCAGGTCTCATGAGCACCTGTGTGCACATGCACGCACATGCACACACACACACACTAAAATAAAATAAAAAGTGAATCTTTTTTTTAATCATAGATGAATGTATGCAGAGATGTAAGAATAGGCAAAAAGCATTGGAGGAAATATATTCCTACTCTCACTGAGATTATGTTTCCTTCTCCTTAATTAAATATGAGAGAAAGGAGAAGAAGCTAGTGTCTAGCATGGACCAGCTAATAAGCAATCCTGAGAATCCAGGTGAATTATGAAATAATGTAACAATATTAGACTACAATAAACCTAGAGAGTACAAAACTAAAGTCTTTAAAATATCTCTTATTCCTCTGATCAATATTAATTAAGGAAACAAATTTCAACATATCTTATAGTGATTCCAAATTTTATAATGATCAAGATATGAGAAAACATTTAATAAATGTCTCAGTAAAAATATTTCTTTTAAAATAATGTTTTTATTATCAACATACATTACTTTGATCGTCTACTTTATGAAAATGATCATGAGATACAACAGTTAGACATAAGCTATGAAACAGTTTGGATCTGAAATGTCCCCAGAGGTTATCCAGGATCTGACTTAATCAATAGGTAAATTCACCGATAAGGGTAAATGTTGATGTGATGTTGGCAAATCACGGCAAGTTCGGTGAAACCGTTAAAGAGAACGGGACTATAGAGTCACATCTTTGTCTTAGCATTGTCCCCTTAGTTCTCTCTGTGCCTGACCTCCATGAGGAGAGCACTGTTCTCCTACATGTGTTCCTGTGGCCGAGCTGTTCTGTGCTGCCTCAAGCCTGCAGCAGTGGAGCCAGCTGATCCCTGACTGAAACTCTACAACTTCAGGCAAAATAAAGTTTTCAATATTTGTGTTTTTCCTGTCTGTTGCCATATAAATGCAAACAGTCCAAAATACTCTAAGGAATTCAAAAGTCTTGGGAAATAAAATAGTATAGTTTGACTAATATTGCTGTGGGGTATTTACCAGGGAGTCTACTTAGACATGGGTTTAAGCCAATAGAAAATCTTTATCAGCTGCTCAGAGACTACATTCAGTGTTTGGAATCCCCAGTGGATCCCCAACCCCTTCTCCGGATGAGCTTTTAAGCACAAACACCATATTCTGGGTTGATATACTTCAGTTAACAAGAATAGTTAGCCAGAAGTGGAACTACAGTAGCTAAAAAGCAAGGTTAGTAGATTTTGAGACCTTCCCAGAACTGTATGGATTTGCATGGATTAGGCCTTTGTTTTAGTTTTGGAAGGTGGTGCTGTCTGCTTGCTGAGTCTTAAGTTGAAACTGACACTTGCATCATGGAGTCAGTTGTGTTAAAGTGTCATGGGCTACTAAGGTCTGGCCCTGTTACAATATCAGGTATCAGAAAAATATTTATATATCAAACATATAGTTGCTAAACATGAATTCTTGCCAGAAAAATCCACCTTTTGTACTCACCACTATGTGGCTGACTTTATTTGTCCTCATTGTAGTAAAAAACAGGCATAGTATCTTCTTTTCTTGCTTTTCTGTGTAATTTTCCCACCTGCTAGGTACAAACTCTGAGTTTCTCTGATTTTAATGTTGAGTAACTCAGCCCTCTTTTTCTGTTATCTCTTTCAAAAACTTTTACTTTTTATTCATACAAAATCTCCTACAGACACTTTCCATCAAATGACACCAAATATTTACTATAAGTGTGTATGTTACCAAATATAAAAGTTACATTTTTGTGTGTGTCAACATTTTCCCCTAGTCTTTGTACATAAAATACGGTGGTGCTAGTCACGTTGTTAATTTGAAATACTTGGGAAGAGTGAATCACCACTGAAAAATTTTCTTCATCAGATTGACCTGTGGGCATGTCTATGGAGGATTGTGCTGTTGACGATCGATGTGAGGTTGAATATTGTTGGTAGTGTCAACCTAGTCAGGGGGTCTTGGATTCTACATAAAGTTAGGTGACTAGATTATAATTTGGAGAAAACGAGCCAGTATACAGTGTTCCTTCATGGAATATGCTTTAGTTCCTGCCTCCAGGTTCTTGTTTTGAGTTCCTGCCTTAGCTTTCTTTGATGACATACTGTAATAGGCAAGTCCCGTAAATCTTTTCCTCCTCTACGTTGCTTTTGGGCAATGTTTTATCACAGCAAGCGGGAGCCAGAACAAAGGAAGCCACATGATAAAGGAAGACACAGATGCAAGGGGGTATTGATAAGGCATTCATTAATATTATTTATATCACAAAATTTTATAAAATATAAATTTCCATTTAATTAATAGTGTATATTTTTGTTTCATTCTGTTGTTGTGATAAAACACATGAAATAAAAGCAAACTGGAGAGAAAATGGTTTATTTAGTCCACATTCCAGGTCTCAGTTCATCATTAAGAGATATCAGGACAAGAACTCAACACAGAAGCTTGAAGCAGAAATCATGGAGGGATGCTGCTTTCTGGCTTCCTCTCTGGCTAATTCACGCTCATCATCATGATTTGCTTAACTTCTCATAGAGCCCAGAATCCTCTCACAGGAATGGAACTTGTATTAATTAAAATCAAAGAAAAATTTCCATGAACATGCCACAGGTACATTTGATCTACGTTCCTTACGAGATGTTGTCCTGTTATATGCCTGTAGCTTGTGTCAAGTTCAGGTTTAATGACAATTAGGATAGTGCATCCTGTATCATTCTTTAATATATGTTATATATACCATTATTATTGTATATAACTACATATTAGTGTGATAGAAATAGACTTATGCTAGTGTTAGTATGTACAACATAACGATACAGTTACATAGATATTGATTGCTTCCTATAACTGTAAGGTAATTAGGTAAAAATCTGTGAGAAGTTTATTCATTGGTCTTGGATAGTTTTTAGTTGATCTTATGCTCTGTGCTAATGCTTGCTAGTCTGATTTTTGTCTTCTCTTTTGCTATTGCTAAAGGAACAGATACCCTGCTACCACAGCTGCTGTGCCTGTGACTAGCTATCCACCAGTCATAGGACAGTCCCAATAATACTTTAGAAGTATAGGTGAATGTCTGTTTTCTATGTCTTCTCTCTGTATCGTGTGCTGCCTGGCAAGACAGTTGTTTAAGAAACAGGGAAAATGCAGAAATTACTGCAGTCCAGCAGCAATTGTGGTCACCTTTCCCCCATTTAAGTTGGATCTTTCTCTAGTCCAGAAACAATTTTTAGGATTTTCTTTGTACTAGAAAATGCAGGCAGTGTTTTCACAAAAGTAGCTGTGCAGTGGTTTCAGATATAATAAATGAAGGCTATGCATACCCTTCCAAGAAAAGATATTTGAAGATTTAAAAAAGAGATTAGGGATTGTTGAGATAGTTAATGTTTAGAAGAGAAGCATGGATTGTTTCATCAAAAAGTTCTTGGAAAACACCATTTCATAGTCATAGATGAGTTTTTAAAACTAGTTATTATTAGTGTATTATATTCCTTTTTAAGATGTACTTTTAAGTAATGTATATGAGTGTTCTGCCTGCATGTGTGTCTGTGCACCACATACACCTCTGGTGCCTGTGGTGGTAAAAAGAAGGTATCAAACTCACTAGAGCTGTGGTTCCAGAATATTGTCAGTCATTATGTATATCAGACCTGAAGGTGGATGGGACTCCAGTGCTCTTCGATTTGTGTGAACTGTATATAGTTCCAGATGATTGTGAGCCATTGTGTGTGTCAGTTATGGAGCTGGATGTGGCTTCAGTTTTCTTTTTATTTCTGAGAGTTTTAGTACTACATTGTTCTTCATAATTCTTCATAATTTCTTCAGTATCAGCAAAATGTGTTTCCTAAGAGACACCGTTTCAGTTGTCTTCCTGAATGTGGGTGAGACTTTTTATTTTATTTTTGCATTATTTCAATTTTTGCAGTTTCCTTTTTCAAGGGGATACTTTTTTTTCCCCTTCATCTGCTACAACTAGTCTCATGCCTGGAATCTCATCTTGTATTTTTTCCTTGTAGCTAACTTAAAAATTTTTGAGAATTACCTGTTTGTGTCTTTTTACCACTTTTTCCATTTCTATTCATCCTCATTCTTTTTTTTTCTCTAACTTTCCTACACTTTAAGTATTTCACACATGCACATAGCATGTTTTGATCAATTTCCCCCATTTCATTCCCTCCAATTCTTCCCCATCCCTTCTACTTCAAGTGTTCTCCGTTTTCAAACCAACCACTGAGCCCACTTAGTGTTGCCACTGTGTGTGCAGGTCTAGGAGCAACTACTGGAGTAAGAGAGCTGCTTGGGGGTCACATTCCTTAAGAAAATGGACTCTAGCTCCCATTATGGGCATCATTTGTCCTAATGGTCCTAATCTAGGACTTCATAAAACACGCCTCAATCTGTGCCGGTTCGGCTTTGTGCAAGTCTTGTTCAGTAAGTCACAACCACTGATATTTCATTTGTGAAACAAATATTGTTTTCCTACAGATGTCCACTACCTCTGGCTCTTAAAATGTTTTTGCCTGTCTTCCAAGACATCTCCTGAGCTTTGTAGGTAGCATTTTAAGAAACACTTTTCTTTATAACCTAGTTCATTAGCTTTGTCCTTGACTATATTCAGTGTCCATTCTCAGTGTTATTTCTAAGGAGTTTAACAACCATATACAATTTATAGGAAAATTTGGAGCATTTTTTTATTCTTTTATGTATTTATTTTTGCAAATTTAACAGGCTTTATATTTGTTTTCAGTTCTCTTTTGTCATCCTTTTTTATTTGGTTTGTTTTGAGGGTGATTCTCATACCCCTTTTAGTCTTCAATATTTTACTTCTGAAATATTTAGTATTGCTGGGTGATCACATTTATTTATAAGTAATCACCTGAATTCCTAAAAATCAGTACCTGCATATCTGCTGAGCCCAGGTAATGGTCATGTGTCTCCTGATAAGAATATGTGGGATTTCTAATCTCACAATCCCTACATTCTTTAATTTGACAGAGAAAAATGCACAGATGAATTTCAACTCATAGGCTGCGACTCACTTCCTTTCCTAGATTTCCTATTTTTTTCTTTTCAGTGTTCTCTGATTTTGCTTCAGGTAGAGTGGAAATGGAACACTAGTGGCTCCACTTGAGCTGGAGTCATTATTTCTCCCTCCTTTTTCCATTTTATGTCCCTGGCTTCAGGGGAAGTTCTTTATATGTTAAGCCAAAGTCAAGAATGGCAGTCCCCATGCTATTTTCTGGAAATTATTGCCCATGTTCTTTGCTTACTTTGGCTTTCCAAGATTCTCAGCTCTGTTTATTCTTTTTGTAAGTATTCAGTAGCCTTGTGTTTGGTTATTTCTCCTAAATAGTGACTTAGAAACTCTTCAGGGCAGTAAACTGGAGCAGTCATAGCTCATTGTCTGTGTGATTGTTGCCTGGTGCTGATGTTCAGGTCATATCTAAAAACATATATTCTGCATTTTTGTGTTTTTTTCAATTGGTTTATTTTGTATACTTTGGTTTATCACCATGAGCAAATCTCTACCTTTTTCAGTTTGGGAACAGTGTAGTAATTTGAGTTTCCAGGAACTTCCTGACATATTTTCAGATTATCCCATTCTGTTACTCACAGTACCAGACTCAAGGGATATAGCAATATAATATTTTACACATGAATATATTTTCCCTTCATCTTTTATATATAATCTATATCTGGAGTGATTTCAGTGAGATCACCCCCACCATGAATCTCAGATATCTGAATATCTTAGCCACCGCTTGGTGGCAGTTTGGGGAGAGTTAGGAGGCATGACCTGCTAAAGTAAGTATGTAACTGGGAGAGGACATTGAGATTTCTAAACAGTACAACAAAATAATACATTCTGCCCTATATATTTTTGAAATATACTGGTATCTCTAATTAAAAGTATTTGCATAAGGTCAAATACTCTTACAGATTTAGTCTTATTTTTTAAATTTTTTTGGAAACTAAATATTATAGGAAAGATAATTACAACAGTTAGTATTACTAAGTGTATTTTAAAGATCTTTTTTGTTTTACTATTTTTTTTCTAGTGCTGGAAGCCAAATTCAGGTTAAGGTGTTTTCTAGACAGGTGCTCTCCATGAACTATACCCAAATCCTGATAAATTGGAACAGGGTCTTTCTATATGGATCCAAGGCATCCTCAATGTCTTGATCCTTCTTCCTTTCATCCATGTCAGGAAAATGTCATTAGAGATGGGAACTCTAGTGTGAGGCTGAGATATGTCAGTGGGCAAAGATGTGTACCTGGCACTTTCAAGGCAAATGAATACTCCTTCTTGCATACAATAGTGTTACAGGTACTGAGTCCCATTATGAATACGAAAATATTCTTGAAATATATCTCATACATAATAAGGAAGATATAGAAGTTAGAAACTTGACTTGGAAGACCATGTTTAACTGGGTGTCTCATGTACAGGCATTTTTCATACTACTTAAATGAGCATGTATTTATACAATGAATTTTGGATTGCCTAGTATGGTAGTTTGAATAAGAATAGCTCCTAATGGCTTATATATTTAATGCTTAGTTATTGGAGAGTGGCACTACTTGAGAAGGATTAGGAGGTGTGACTTGTTGGAATAGGTGTGGCTATGTTGGAAGAAGTGTGTCCCTGGTTGATCTATTCCTGCTGCATGGAGAACCAGATGTAGAACTCTTAACTAATTCTCTGGCACCACCATGCTTTCCTTACCATAATGATAACGGACTAAACATCTGAAATTGTATACAAGCCCCAATTAAATGCTTTCTCTTATAAGAGTTTCCATGGTCATAATGTCTCTTTGCAACAATAGAACACTTACTAAGACAGAAGTTGATACCAGGAGTGGGGTATTGCTCTGACAGGCCTGACCATGCTGATTGTTTATAAAATGTCAACTTTGGCAAGATTTTGGATTAGGAAAGCAATTGAATGCTTTAAGTGGTGCCATACTAATAGGAACATGAAAGACAGTGATGCTGAAGACAATGTTAATAACCATGGCCTGGCTCAAGAGGTTTCAGAGAAGGAAAATGGCTTAGACACCATTCTTGTGATATTTTGGCAAAGATAGTGGCTGTTTCTGTCCTTGTCTAAAAAATCTGCCTGAAGCTAAATTGAAGAAGTTTGGATTAATGGTGTTGGCAGAAGAGATTTCAAGACAGCCTTGTATTGACTGTGTGGTGTGATTATAAGTAATCACTCTTATGTTGATCTATAATGAAAAGGAGCAAGATGAACAAAGAAAAATAGAAAATGTACTCTTTGACAAGAACAGAAAAACCAGGAAATGTAATGTTGGAGCAAAATCCAGTGTTTAAGGAAATAAAAAATTTAAAGAAATGTCTGATACTAAATGAAATAAAGGGAATGATGATGACAGGGCAAGACCCTACCCAACTAAGCTTCAAAATTGTGGAAACAAATTAAAGAAAAGCATAATCAGTGAGGAAAATCACTTGCAACAGAAAAGAAAGCTGATAAAAATTTAATTGAACAAGAGAGTCAAGTTCCAGCCCCATCAAGCAGCAGAACTTGGCAGCTTTGGCCCTGTGGTTCTGGTGTTAGAGTTAAGGACACAAGAAAAGGGTTGTGTAATCTCCCTCCACAGCTAAGTAAAGCTGTTGAGGCCATACTTGTATCATGGATGTCCTTGCATGAAGGCCCAAAGAGGCCATCATGTGAAGTTGCAAAAGTGAAGCCTTCATTGTGATGAAGACTCCAAGATGTATAGATGCCAGAATTGTGGAATACTTTCCAAGGAGAACTGCTGATAGTTGGATAAGTCCAAAAGAGAGAAGTGTGTTGCATTGAACAAAGTTGAAAGGGGTTAAAGATCTGAAGAGCACATTGACATCAGACATGGGGGTGCAGAGTTTGGAGTTTGCTCTGCTGTTTTTATGTCTATCTTTTGGTCCAATATTTCCTCACTATGCTCCCTTTCCTCCTTTTTGGAATGGTGATGTATGTTCTACACCATGGTATGTTGGAAATATATGATCATTTTTATTTTTATTTTATAAGGAATTACAATTAAGAGTCTGCCGTAAGTCTCCAAAGGTATTTTGGACTCTTATACTGTGTTGAGTCTTTGATAGACTATGGATGAGGACTTTTGAAGTTGGACTAAATTTTTTGCATGATGATATGACTACAAACTTATGGGGGCAGGGAATGGAATGTGGCAGTGTGAGTAAGAATGGCCCTGACAGTTTCATATATTCAAATGATTAGACTTCAGGGAATAACACTTATTGAGAAGGATTAGGAGATATGGTTTTATTGGCGTAGATGCGGCCTTATAAGAGGAACTGTGTCACTAGGGGTGGGATTTGAGGCTTCAAAAGCCCAAGGCAGGCACAGTATCACTTTCTTCAGTTTGTAGATCCAGACACAGAATTCTAAGCTACTTCTCCAGCACCATGTCTGTCAGCATGCCACCATGCTCACCAATATGATGATAATAAACTAAAGCTCTGAAACTGTAAGCAATCCTCAGGGGAAAAAAAAAACCCTTTTTCTTATAAGAGTTGTCTTTGTCTCTTTGCAGCAATAGAAAACTGACTAATTTGCGTAGCTTCACATTTTCATCTTAAAAGGGAACATTCCAATTACACAGATGATATTACTGGCCTCATTTGTTGTTGCTAGAGGAATTTGCTTTATCTAACTTACTTAGGCTTAAGATTTGTTCCTAAATGCATTTACAAATTCAAAAAACTTCCCATTCTCCATATTTATATTCTTTGAGAATGTAGCGTATTTGTGCTATATGAGAAAATAAGTGGGTATGTGGTATGTAAGCTGTGAGGTTTCATATGCGATGGGAATCTAGCAGTATTTGTTTCCCCAATACAGTATCTATTGTTGCACACCTCAAATGAAATAAACATTTGGTAAAAGAAGGTGAAGCTCTGATGTTAACATGAAAGTTAGAAGATGGAATCAATCACTTATTACTGGATTATAAAAGCTCAGTAAGCAAAGAGAAGACCTCCAGAAACATACAATTACTGCAGCACTGAGTAATCAGGTTAATAAACACTCCTTAGTGGCTCTATTGTTATTTATGCTTCTGAAATGGGATGTTAAATCCCATTTTTATATTTTAGTACAACGTAATTATTTGGAAATTGTTTGAATCAGAGAAATAAGATTATAAAGGAAAAAAAATAATAGTTGTAAATTAGACCCAGAAAAATATAGCAAGCATTTTCTTTAAATATCTAGAGTTTATAATATGTGAAAGTATGATACAACTTTGAGAATCTCATGTGTGAACAGGAGAATCAATAGCAAATAATGGTTATTCTGCATTTTGGGACATAATAGGAGCAAAATCACAATAAGGTTAGTTTTAGGGTTTACATTGCTACTTCAACAAGATACAAAAGTGATTCCTTCCATGTCTGATGCTGAGTGAATAGGTGAAAGCTGGCAGTTCATCTAGCTTTGCTCATATGCAATCAGTAGGCAAGGCACCTTATGTGACAGTTCTGCATTTAGTTTAATTTACTGTAATTCACATGTTTTAATTTCCTAGTAGGCTCCCTGGTGTCCCATTTCTGGTGGTGGGTATGTCTCATTTTCTTTGTATTGGATTCCCTTGTGAAATATTTGGAAACTCTATCATAGAAAGCATCAGAAAAAGAAAGATATTATTTGGGAATAATTTTTTATATGATGAATAGATAATCTGCAATCTCCCCAAAAGTGATACAAACATGTGAATTGGTTGAATTGTTTTAATGTTTTTTAAAAAATTAACTAAAGTATGTTTTGCTGAAGATAAGATGATTAAATATGAGTGGAACTATTTTTCATACTTATACTCCATTAATATTTATTAATTTCATACTATGTACTATTCACAATGGTATATATTTTGGCAATACAAGTCAACTGTTAGAAATTCTATTTTTATACAATCATTATGAAAAAAACAGTTTAGAAATTCCCTCCAAAATCCTAAATAGAATAAAACTACATGATCTAGTAATTCTACTACTGGGTATATACTCACAGGAAATGAATCAACGTGTCAAAAAGACATCCATGCCCCACTTTGGTTGCAATGTTATTTGTAGTTGTTAAATAAAAATAGCTTGTGTTATGGATAAAGGAAATGGAATATATATGAACAAAATCTTACCACTTGGGAGAACATGGGCCACAATGAAGATTATTATGTTAATTAAAATAAGGCAGACACACATAATTAAGCACCATATCACCTCACTCGTCTGTAGAATCTAAACATTATTGACTTTGATGGTAGCTAGAAGGTGTCAATAGTTGAAGGAACTGATGGATGGATCCTAAGTTCCGGGAGGTAAGAAATTTAGTGAGCTACTATATAGTAGAGTAACAATAACATACCATTTTAAAGCCCAAAAGAAAGTTTTTTGTAATTATTTTCACAATAAAAACATGGACTTTAAGCAGCTATATATTTGATCATTATATAACATACTCATATGTAAAAAAAAAAATCACATGCACTCTAAAAATGTATGCATTTAAGTATAACAATGAAAAAAATTAAAATATATAAATGTATATAAAATAAAATATATATATTTAAAATTAATAATTATAAAAATTCCAGTTTTACCTGTATGAAAGAGTAAAAACTGACAGAAAGAATAAGTGTTTGAGAAACTACAGAATTGTCTATTTGTATAGGAAGGACGCAGGAATTGTCTTATATGTATCTCTTTTATTTTTTGATATTATAGCAATTACATCATTTCCAATTTTCTTTCTTCCTTCCAAACTCCCTCAGATACCCATTCTTGCTTTTTTCAAATTCTTAGCCTCTCTTCTTATTGAGTGTTGTTAAATTCACACACACATACACACACACATACACACACACACACACACACACACATATATTACATATGTATTCCAAAATACAAAATTACATATGTCAGTATGAACAACCTGCTCACTCTGCAAAATGTTACTTGTATACATGCTTTCAGGGCTGACCAATTCTCTCTTCCCTGAGGAAGACTATTTCACCGTCTCTCAGCATCCCTTGGTTGCCTATAGTTCTTTGTGTAGGGCTGATGACTCCTGGGCTTCTCCACACTTCATTTGCATGACTATTGTTATTCTATACATTGAATTGCATTCTGCTAATGTTATTGTTTACTTTGTTGTTTAACCTGTTTCATTACATTTTTTTTTTATTGTTACCTTTTTTAAGTATAGCTTGTATAATTTTGGTTTGGGCCTATACTTTTCTGAAGCTGATTACAGCAAATATATATTTATTTTTCTATCTGAGCCCTGGGATCAGCTTCTTTTATAAAAGGCTATTTTTTTTTTTTGTAACATTTAATGGAAGATAGCATTTTAGAAGCTGAGATCAGGGTATCAGTTGTTTTGCTGCTACACGTGTCCCTCATATTGGACAGTAAAAGGGACTATGGCAGCCAAATTTTTCATTAAAAAATTTTTAAAAAACATTTATTTATTTGCCTATTTATTTTTTATATGGTATGTTTGGGCCATGCCCATGTGTGCACACGTGAGCATGTTGGCATGCAATGGCACATGTGTGGAGAGTGAAGGACAATTTGAAGTCAGTTCTCTCCTCCTATGTGGATAATAGTAAGAAAAATCAAGCTTGGGGATAAGGGCTTTCATCCTTTGAACTCTCTTGTGGCTTCAACAGACTTTTTTTTTTTCCATTTGAGTTTTTAATTTCCTTCACTCTTAAAAATCTCAATTTCTTTCCTGTGCCAATATTTTAAGTCTATTTCTTACTTTCTCTTCTATCAGATTCAGGGTATCTTGTCTTATGCTAAAGTCTTTGATCCACTCAGAGTTGTGTTTGTAGAGGGTGATAGGCATGTATCTATTTTCGTTTTTCTACATGCAGACATCCATTTTGACTAACACATTGGGTAAAGACACTCTTTTTTCTCCAGTTTGTATTTTTAACTTTGTTGTCAAAAATCAGTTGTCTAAAGGTATATGTAGTTATGTCAAGGTCTTCAATGCTATTTGATTAAACAATGTGTCTATTTTTATGCCAGTGTCATGCTGTTATTATTACTATAACTTTAAATCTATATAGTGAAATTTCTAGCAGTTCTTTTATTATTCAGGATTGTTTGGCCGTATGTAGCTGACATACCTAATATTTATGGGGATGAGATTTATTGCAACATTGGGGAACTCAGATTAATATCCCTTCTGTCCCAGAAAAGGTACAGAAAATAAAGTCCCAAAGGGAAGATGTTCTTAATAAGGGAAATGAACAGGATGTATACATTGTCCAAAAGCTGGAAACAACAAGTATTGAATTTTCAAATTTATAAAGTGGGCCACTACCGAAACTATACCAACTGCCCTATCCTTAAAATGGTTAACTAACAAGCATGTATGGTGGAGCAGTGGCTCTTAACAAAAGAAAAATTACAGACACTTGAACTGCTGGTAGAGGAACTGTTAAAGGCTCAGCACACAGAAGAATCTACCAGCCCACTGAACTCACTTGCATTTGTTAAAAAGAAAAAAAATCTGGAAAATGTAGAATATTAACTGATTTGGGGGCTGTAAACAAGGTGATTCAGCTCATGAGTCTTCTAAAGCTTGGAATTATTTTGCCTTCATTATAAACTAAGGCAGGACATCTGATATTGATTTCCAAGACTGTGTTTCTACTATCCCCTTGCAAGAGCAGGACAAATAAAAGTTTGCAATTACAGTACCTATCTATAAAAATGTTCAACCTGTACAATGGCTGATAGAGCATTAGTCCTGAGGAGACTGTGGCTTCCATTTTAGAGGAAGAGAACACTTATAGCAAACAGAAACCAGAGGAAAAAAATCTTAAAGCTGAAGTCTCAGGCATTCAAGGGACTAAGCTATCTCTATGCAAAGGAATCAGTGGACAAAACATTTAAAGAGACTGTTGCCTTTAATAATATCAGTGAACTTCAGAGTTCCTTGAAAAATGAAGATCCCTATAGCATATTTATAGAAAATGAATCCAAATGTGTTATGTCATCAAGTAAACTGTCTTCATGTTAACCTGCAAAGAAGGTGAACAGTCCAAACCACATTCGGCCTCCAATGAAACAGTATACTTTTGAGAGTCAGAACCATAAGTAGTGTCTTCTACTAGTTTTGACAAGGGAAATAAAAATCTTCTTTCATGTCCATTGCAATTAAAAGGTTAAAAGTCTTAATGCAAAGCCACAAGACAGAATATGACAAAGGCATTTGCCATCTGCCTGAAAGAAGAAAAGCTTCAGAGAAAGAAAAGACTGAGTCAAGCAACCACTGAAGGTGGCTTTCCGGCAAAACTCTCAGAAAAGCACAGCTGGTTTCTCACTTTCAGTTAGTAATGCATCATGTATGGATACTAAAGGTAAACCCCTGAAGATCAGAAGGGAAACGAGAAGGCTTGGCAGAAGGCCCCAGAGAAAAAAGTAATCAATATCGTACAACTTATGTCTTAGAACAGGGGGAAAATGTAACAGGATGCTTTGAAGAAGTTTTTTGTCCTGGACAGCCTTCCTTATCATTGGATGTCAATTGTACTTCTGGGAACTTTACTTAGAATATAAAAGAGAGCATGGGGCAGTTGAGAGTTGGTAGTTAGCAGTTGGTGGGTTTGTGAGATGCTAGTTCAGTTGAGTTCCTCCTTTCTCTAAGCTAAAGACCCAAAAAGGGCCATGAAGATTTCTTCCTTTCCCTATTTCAAGGCTGCTGCAAGAGCAGTGAAGATTTTTCTTCCTTCCTTCCTTCCTTCCTTCCTTCCTTCCTTCCTTCCTTCCTTCCTTCCTTCCATCCTTTCTTCCTTCCATCCTTTCTTCCTTCCTTTCTTTCTTTCATTTTTCTTTCTTTCATTTTTTCTTTCTTTCATTTTTTCTTTCTTTCATTTTTCTATATCTATCTATCTATCTATCTATCTATCTATCTATCTATCTATCATCTATCTATCTTTCCTTTCTCTTTCCTGAGCTAGGTGATAAGAGGGCACAGTGGGGATCTGTTAAAAGTTCAGAATCAGTTACAAGTTAGGAATCTGTTACAGTAGCAACCTACTACAGGTGACAGGTATGGGAAGCCTGTATGGCAGTCAAGGTGGTTGAGGGGGCATGTCCTTTGTGTCCTTGATGAATGGGACCAGTCCTCCCACTTCCAGGAGGGCAGGGCTACTGTCAGGCTCGATTCACACTTTCGGACATACACCAGGCAGGTGCTGCTATTCAGCATGAAGGCATTTCTGCTGCTGTTGCTGCTGCTTGCCTTGCTCACTCTACTGAGGAGAGAAGAACACAGGGCAAAGGCACTCCTAAGTGGGCTGTAAGATTTGGACGGTCAGGTCCCAGGTGCTGGCTGGGCAGTTGGTGCAAGGACAAGGTGTGCAGCTCAGGCTGGTCCTGTCCCTGAGCACATTGTCCAACCCGACTATCGTCCTAATTCTGAGCAATAACAAGATATAAGAGCTGAAGAATGTTTCATTTCTTGGGTTAAATCTCCTAGAAAGATTTCCATGTTCTGTACTACCACCAGAAATCATGTTTATGTCCACGATCCATGCTGCCTAGGGACCACGTGGATGTCCCTGATCTGTGTGGTCTCTGAAAACCATGTTGATATCTGTGTTATGCAGTGTCTCTGGATCCCATGTCAATATCCATGATATGATCCATGCCCCTGTGTTGATGTTCATGATGTGTTCTGCTTTCAGAGGCCATGTGGATGTCTGGAATCTGGAATCTGGACTGTCACCCCACATATTAGACATTTTGTTGTTTTTCTCTCTCTTTTTCTTGGTTTATTTATTTATTTTTATTTTTTTGTTCTTTTCAGTTTTTGTTTTGAGGGTACAGGGGATAGAAGGTATACTTGGGAGGAATAAGAACAGGTATGATTGGGATGCATTTCATGAAATTCTCAAATAATTAATAAATGTTATGTTAAAACATTAAAAAGTAAGTTAAAGGAAATTTGAACATCATGTCTTACTTTTTATTTACTAACTTAATTTTTTCCTAAAAATTCCTAATCATGACACTTACCATAAGCCTAATCATAAACACTTAAAAGCCTAATCATAAATAATAAGAAAATCGCTACAATATTCCTAGGGCACCTATGCTAAATTTGATTACATTCAGGAGATGAGCTGTAGTTAGTACAGAAATAAAATGCAAAAATTAACTGTATCTCCATCCTTTTTTATCTAAGTACTTCAGCTTGCTCAGGTTTGCATTCGGAACTTTCAATGGCATTGGGGCTCAGTAATGTGTCTTGAGAGAAATTATTTTGAAACCTTGATAGTTGTGTCAAATTTTTGGATAAGAAAGTATCCTGTGGAACAAGAATGCTAGACTTTGCTTCCCTTAGACAGGGACTTCTGTTGCCAGTCTCCACTTGTGCAAGTGGCAGGATTATAGGCTTGCATCACCATGCCTGGCCTAAATTATACCTTTAATTTTAATATAAATGATTAGAATTTAATCACAGAGTATGTAGTTACAATTAAATTTATAAGACATACATTATGAAAACAATCTTACTGTCCTCATTTCAAGAATTTAATGAACTCTTCAATCCTGCTCCTTTTTTTTTACCACCCCACCCCTCTTTTTCTGATTCCTCACTTTTGCAAAAAGAATAGACATGTTTTTTCAATAGTCGATATAAAATAATTACATTTTATTGTTTGTACATGCGTTTAAAGCTTGTGATCACCACTTGCTTGTGATTGGACAAGCTAGGTAACTTGTCCCGAGAGAAAACAAATTCATTCTCTCTCAGCAACCATTGATTGTCTGAAGCTTTTCATCCAGGGATGAAGCCTTGTGAGAGTTCCCCTGTCCATGTTGGCATGTCAACTGGTGCTGTCATTATGCAGGTCTTGTTTAGTCAACCATACTGTTGGGATTGCATGGATGCAGCTCCCCTGTCATGTCTAGATGATGTTATCCTCTCAGCAAGTATCCTGGTACTTTGGCTCCTGCGTTCATTCTGCTTTACATATGAGCAACACTAAAGGGACTCAGTTTCTATACATATGCATCTACACACAGACGTAGACACACATGTAACAATAATAATTAAAGAAGAGTTAACAAATTTAAGAGGGTATAGGAGGAGTTGGAAGGCGAGAGAGGGAATTTCTCACATTTGTCTTGGAATAGATTATCTTTCATTATCCATTCAAAAAAATTCTGAGTTTATCTTACATCATATTTTCTTCTTGCATGTAGTATATATCCCATACACTTTCTTAACAGTGGGTTTTGCTTAGTTCTTTTACAACTTCACTACTTATTTGCCTTAATTTTTGAGGTCCTATGTTTTATATGAAGAGTTTTCAATAGAACTTTTTTTTTTCTGATTTCTTATCTCCCCGTCCTTTCTGTCTATGCAACCGCTCGTCTCATGGCCTTTTCCCTCAGTATTTATTGAGACTGCAAACTTAGATAAACGTTCTTAACACATATAAGTGATATTTATAAATGTTATAGACATCTTAACCACATAGAGAAAAATATTTATATGTTATGTTTTTATAAAGGCTAGTATTCTTTTTACTTCAACATTTTAATTAAGTACTTTTTTTTTTCTCCAAATTCCAGTCACTTTTTAAAATGAAGAACATGTGATAGGTGTGAATTCAGAATTGATTTTAGGGCTTGAGCCAATTGTCATTAATTTGATTAGTCAAAATGAAGACTTTTGTTGAAATGATGCCATCTTCCTTAAAACAAGCTAACTTTAAGAAAAGGGATTCTTAACTATTAAATTGTATTTGTTAGTGTAAGATAAATCATAAGAAAATGAATTAAATCTAGAGGCTGGCTTTGAAAAACAATGATTGCAATGAATTTTTCTTCTTTAGCTCACAATTAAAATCTCTATATGACTTTGGCAGACAGGTGTCAACTAATATGGCCAGATTATAACTAAGGGTTGGCAATTCTTGTAAGGAATTGTATTTAGAAATTTATGTGGCTTCTGGACTAACAGAGTATAAGATGATTGGCCTTCAGGCCTGGGATCGTGGGTCAGGCCATTGGTAAAGTTCAGTGGCTGTGAAGGAGGTCAATGATTACTATTTATAATTTGTTTTCTGATAATTTTATCATGCACATGTACTCAGAGGCCACGGGTTGAGGTCCACAAATTGAAACAAATGAATAAAAATATGTAAAAGTAATTCTTGCAATTTTCAAAGCACTAAGATATTTGTTATATTCATTTAAATTAGTATCATTTTATGCATTAACTAGAAAGCAGAGATAGACAATAACAAGTCACCTTTGCTACGTTCATTTCCTACTGGTTAAGATTATACAACTGACATTGACAAAGAATTACAGAAGTCACAACAAATTACGAAAAGGGTCCATTTTCATGTAAATCCAATACAAAATTCTTCATGGGCATTTCCTTCCCCTTTTAACGCTTAAGTTTGAATTGCTTTATCTTTTTTATATGCATCACAGAATTTCCATCTAAAATATATTTTCCATGTTTATCTAGACTTCTTGTCATTGGTAAGGCTTTATCTCTCATTATTGGCAAATTCTGAAAGGTTTTTCTTTAAAAACCAAATGTTTACTGCACTTGACAAACACAAATTCTGCATGAAATTTTCTATAGTCTTTCAATAATCTTTTCCCTTATTCTCTATATTCTTTCTATGAAATTTTGTTTCATGGTCAGTTAATTAAATTAATCCTATCTTGAAAAAGTGAATTACTTTATCATACTTTAAAGGTGTATTAATTTAAAATAGTAAAATATTAAAATAACATTTGTTTGTTTGCTAGCAATTATATCAATGCCCTAGTAAATTTGTAAGATAAAATAAGAAAGTAGCTCTAAAACATTTTCTGTTGTATTGTTTTATTTTTACAGGAAAGTGTTCTAATGGAGAACACAAAATCATCATTCCAAAAGGAGATGGTTATGCAACTAATATCTAATTAACTGATAACATGAAAGAATAGAATTGTAGCAATTTCTATGATGCTTCTTCTATGCTTCAGACACAGTAAAGACATCTGTTCTAGATTTTTTTTTGATAAACTGAAAGGAAGCAAAGCACACATAAAGTAAGTGTATATTAGTATATGTTTGACAAATTATGTCAATATTTGAAATGAATCTTGGTTAGATAAGATATCCATTTACTGGGTACTCATCTTTGTCATTCCATAAGCTTTTAAAGGAGAGGTAATATATCAGCCATAAACAAACATGATGAATATGTTAAATGAATAGAATAAGTAAATTTAAAGTTTAAAGTAACATAAAAGATAGCTTAAAATTCTTATCAAAATTTCTAAATAGTGGGAGAGCTAGAATAACTTGTAATTGAAAGTGAAGAGACTGAACTGTGGTGAGACATTATTTCTAGAGGTGTGAAAAAATGTCTCCACTTCCAGATAGGTAACTGACCAAAGATCAAAGTATAGATACTACCAAAGTGCAATTTTGTGAACAAATGAGTTTTGGGGTTATGTACAAGAATAAAGGATGAGAAGTTACTTATATAACTCAAAGATAGTTGCATTACCAAAACCCACCCCAGCATGGGTGACAGCTTATAAAAGCTTGAATCCTGAAGCACACTGCACAAACTGCAGGCAGATCAGCAGGGTGGAGTATCCTTCTAGGTCATCTCAGCCTAAGCCTGTTCCTAGCAGATCAGCAGGTCTTACCTCCTTCTACACATCATGGCTTGTAGCTGCTGACCTGTTGATTCAGAGTAAAAGGCTTTTTTTTTGGTCTAATTTAATCCCTGGTCCTAATCCTGGAGCCCTGGAGCTTTTTGGCCTCTTTAGAATCTAATCTAATCCTAGAACTGGAAGGCTTCAGTCTCTTGTACAATCTAGAACATTTAAACTTTCATACAATCTAAACCTTTTAAGCCTCTGAGACTTATTGATGACTGAGCCACTCTGACTAGCTCCTTCTGAACTCAGACTCTTCCAACTCAACTCACTTGCTGTTCTGGCTCAAATTCTTCTTCTGGTTCAAACTGACCTTCTGAGCTGGCTGGCTGTTTCTGAACAAACTCTTCTGACTTTGGCAGACTCTGGGTGATTTTCCGACTGCCTCAGACGGAACTATTCTGCTGGGCTTCAAACCGACTCACTTTTCCTGTCTGATACTGACTTCTACTGAAGTCTACTTCTACTGCCTCTGTGTCTCATCCTCCATACCCCCCCCCTGCATTAGAGCATGCTTTTCTATTATGAGAGTTGGCCATGTCCTAACTCTGACTCACTCTGCTTTCTCTCCACTGATTCATCACTTTGCCTGCCCTTAATTCTCATCTCAAACAGTCACTTTCTGTCTGACACTGACTCCTTTTGAATTCTGCTTCTTGGCTCCCAAATACGGGTATTAAAGGCATATACCGCGACCACTACTTTCTGAACACAGGGATTAAAGGTGTGAACCAACATTCTTTCTAAAGCAGCCTAGCTGACAGATTAAAAGATTAAATATTCCTCTACACTGGCACATCTCCATTTCTTCCAGACAGCTCAGCTGGTCTTTGCTACTTGCAAATGTCTTGGCTGGTCTAAGACTTTTACAGGTGGTTCAGCTCATCTGGGAGTCTCTATCAGCACTCTTCACAGCATGTATATTATTTGGGAGGGAGGATGCTAGAGAATTGGTCACTTTTAATGACTTCCTGAAGCTATTGATTGGTTAATTTCCTCAGCTTAATAAGCTTCCCTGAAGGGAGAAATGTTTTACTTGTTCTTGTAACATCCTGTTATTTTACCTCTCTTTAACAACCTACATCTTAGCAAGTTTTTTTCTCCTAGATGAAATGTTTTAATCTCAAGGAAACTGCAACACAACATGGAGTTAAAAATATGAGCAACCCAACTTTCACTCTGGTTCACTTTAACTGTGAATTAAGTAAAGGCAATTTATTTAATTTTCCAAACTCTGGTTGCTTCATACGTAAATATGTAAAGATAATATTCTTAGCACAAGGTTTAGAATAGGTTCTGCTTTTAATACTTTGCATAATGACTGAGACATTATCCAATAAATACTGGTTACATAATATCTAGAATGTTAATATACTCATGGTATAGGAAGGTGCTATATAGATTGTAGTTTAAATTAATGTTAGCTGTCTCTTTGTAATTTTTCTCTGAAGGGTGAACAATATTTCCTAAGGACTCCTGGATTAGCTGGACAAACTTCAGAGTTTGTCATCCGAGCAAACCAACGGCACAAGGATGGTGATTTTTTTTTCAGTTGGCTTGCCATCCATCCATAGATTCATCCAGGGAGAAGACCACAGGACTAATTAAATTGACAAAGTAAATGCAGACTCACATAAAAAATGAATGTGGTTTCAGAGGACAATTTATTCTTTTAGTAATTAAATCACTGGTTTTTGCCTGGAGCCCTGGAGCCCTTGAGCATTTTGTCCTCTTTACAACCTACACTTAAGACTTGAATTGGACGGCTTCAGTCTTCATGTGATCTAGAACATTTGAACTGCTACTCTGGAACTGGAAGACTCCTAGTCTTCTAGCCTTAGCCTTCTGACACCTACTGCTGAATGAGCCATGCTGAATAGCTCCTTCTGAACTCTGATTTCTCGTTCAGTTGAATCTTCAGCCTGCTTCTCAACCGACTTTGTTAACTGGATGACTCTAACTCCTATATAACTCTCTTTTACTGAGTTGAGAGCCTGCCTTTTCTCATGAGAGTTGGGCAGGTCCTCACTCTGCTAACTCTTCCTCTGATTGGTTATTTTGTCTGCTATTCAATCTGACTCATCTCAGATTTCACTTCCTGTGTGATAGTGACTCATTCTGAGTTCTGCTTCCTGTGCAGCTTCCACTGTTCGTTTCTAGGAATTAAAGGCATGGATCCACTATTGCTTTCTGAATACTGGACTAAAGGTGTGTCTACTTCCATCCATACCACACAGGCCTCTGAATGTAGCTGTGTAGCTTTCACATAGGGCTATTCCTCTGCACGAAATGTTTTTGAAGGCACTCATAAAATATGGATTACAAAATATAAGCAAGGTATTTGACCAGGATGTCTACTTGTGCTCCAGAAGGAAATTCATAGCAATGGACCAATCTTTTTATCAGAACATGAAGAGCTACACCTATAAGTAACTTCTCCATATGCCAATGTCAATCTTTACAAAGACAACCAGACCATTATTAACAGAAAAAGAAACTGAGATCTCATTGACTTGTTCCAACTCCCTAGCTGTTGCAGTGGTTAACACTGATTGTCAGTTTGCCAAGATCTAGATTCACCTCGGATGCAAACCTCTGCATCTGTTTGTGAGACAGTTTCTAGATTGTGTTAATTAAGATGAGAAAACATAAGTTAAATATGGGCAATGGGTGTTGGGCTGAATACACAGGAGAAGCAATCTGAGCATAAAGATTCAGCTCTCTCTTCTTCCTGGCTGTGGATGCAGTGTGACCAGCTACCCCATGTGCTTGCAACCAAGCTTTCCACACCATGACAGACTGTACCCTTAAACTGTCAGCAGAAATAAATCCTTCCTCCATTAAGTTGCTTATTGCCAGGTTCATGATTACAAAAATGAAAACAGTCAACTAACATAGCTGTTTCCCAAGTGAGACACCTAGTCACATTTTTTTGTTTGTTTCATGTGCATGAATCATAGTCTCTTCTCTCCAGAGGTAAGCATAATACAAAAAGTAATCAGGAACAAAAATGGGGCTTAAAAAGAAAGTGCTAAGAAGCAGTTATTTGTTCAAGGATTTGAATGGGAAACACTGTATAATTTAGTCTATGCTTTTTAATATATTTTTACAATATTTATTGGAGAAATTTTATAATTCAGTATTAGGATTATGAAGGATCCTACTTTTTATAATAGAATTTTAATTGACATTTAGGATTTGAAATAATTTATTAGAAAACTTATGGCTGTATATAATATTGTTTGGATAAGCATACCCATTCATACATATTTTCTCCATGGTTCTCAGATGGCCTAAATAAATGAATAATTCTAGAAAGTTCCACATTGGGAACATGATGGAAGCATGCTGTATCTCAAAAATTGAGGTACCTCTATTAACAAAGTCTGATTATATTTCTTCACTCTCAAAGCATAAAATGGAAGCTTTCCATTTTTTTCACTACACTCATCCTTTTTTTTAATGGCCTCACAGCATAATCCCTAACAAAAGTCTATATATGATTGTTCTTATTCCCATTGGTGAGTATAGTCTTCACACTTTATCAAGGAAACTTCTTTTGAAACAATAGAAACCACTACAAAAACCCACAACCAATCAGTATTTGTGGTGCCCAAGTACAGTAGATACATCTACAACACAACTAGTGCACCTAAGATTCAGGGATCACTGTAGAGGACAAGTAGGAAAGACTGTAAAAGCCAGAGGATCAGAAACTTTGCTGTGTGATTGTGTCTCCTAGTAACATCAGCTGCTGTACTCATGAAGTCTCACCAATATGAGCGCACAAATGGGAGGTGTCCAAAACAAGACAGACACCAACAAACACACCAAACTGGATGGGCAATACCTCATGAAGCCTCAACCCTATACAAAGATTTACAGTCAAGTAAGTAAATATGAGCGATGGAGAGGTGGTGGCTTCCCATGAAAGAACACACCAATTGGTTGTCCAGTAACATACACACAAGATACAAGTAATGTTATGTAGACCATATATATATATATATATATATATATATATACTTATACACACACACACACACACATACACACACACGTCTATACGGATGCAATAACAACTGATGAAAAGAGGCCTTAACTTGAAGGAGAGAGGGAATGAGTTTGAAGCAGAGTGAGGATGAGGAAGTTTGGAGGATAAAAAGGAAGGGATAAATCTAAAACGCAACCTTTAAAATCAACAAATTTAAAAATGAACTGATCTCCCTGAATACCCAGCTAACCCAGTGATTTTTTTTCTTTTTTTTTTTTTTTTTTTGGCCTTGAGAATGATCTCGGTTAACTTACTAAATATGATCTTCTGTATTACTTTCCTATCAGATAATCCTCAGTCTTGTGTGCCTTGAATACACTCCTATTCCATTTTGAACTGTATTATTGTTTATGTATCCATCTCTGGTAATAAATTCTAGTGTTATTGAGAGCTATCTCATGAATCAGTGTTTTCAGTCCTAACATGGAATATGTGTTCCTTAAACTTTTGATGAGTAGACTGGCATTGGATTTAATTAAGTTGAGGAATTGTTACATTTTTCTATGAAGCTATACACATTCTTAGGACCAGTGACAGGTATTTGAGAGATGGACAAGTTTAAGGGCACAATTTTTGAAATGAAGCAGAACAAAGTTAAATGATCCACAAGGAGATCAATGCCTTGAATTAGACTATAGCAGCATGATGCTCAAATCAACAATTCACTGTCTTAAGATCTAGAATGACATTGGAAACACTTTCTTTTCCAGACTTAAGAAAATGAAAGCATTTTGCATTAATATGGAGTCCCTTATTATTCCCATATTATTATCTCATTTAGCACACGAAGTAAAATTGATATCAATGAAATTTATTGTGCAGTATAGTCAGAAAAGTAAGCCTAATAAGTTCAAGTATAAATCCTAATGCAAAAGAACTTTATAGCTACCTTTCTAAATTTCATTGCAGAATAATTCACTTTATTTATAAATTTGAATTATTTACAAGTATTATTAGCAGTAAATTATACTGAGAATCAGATGAACACCGGATAAACTTTTTTTTTTTGAGAAACAAGATTCTGTTAGAGAATATCATTTTAAGACTTAAATAAATTTCTATTAACACACTTGGTTGAAGTATGCTTCTGCATAACACATTTCATTTATTCTATCATGATTAACAGATCTGAGGAAGCCATAATTTAGATGAAATGCTTCCATTTTTCAGCTAGTTCAAAGATAATGATCAAACATTAAGTATATTTACAGATTTCAGTAATATTTTCCAAACTTATTGGATAATAGTAATCATCATAGATACTGGATCCACATACACACTGACAGCTTAATTTTGCTGGTTAGGGTTAAGTCTCAGGAATCTGCTATTGTGATCATGGAGACAAAAATTTACTGGCTCATATCTCCATATTGTCTTAGAAATGTGGTTCTCTTTGGTTACTAATTCAGTTTTTCCTCTTCGAATGTCTGCTTCCCACAGCAGAGCTATCTTTCCTATCAGATTTCTTTCTAGGGGTTAACCATGGTAAACTTCCTCTGTGTACCCTTTCTTCCTGCTCCACACATTTTTCTATGCTTAAAATCCCAGGCCTCCAAATTGTCCTCAGTATGGTGACCAGTTTCCACACACACACACACACACACACACACACACACACACACACACACACACAAAATCAGTCTAGTGTCACTTCCTCTAGGACTTTATTTTGACTGACTGTACCAAGCCTTCACCTGCTGCACCCTGAAATACCTGATACCTGTAGTGAACATGAAATTGTATTGCATTCTTCTCTTTACTGTTAGTTCTCCCCAACTAGAGCTAAAGAGTCTGTGGCCAATTACACTATGTGTCAGTGACCTCTTTGTGGTCTCAGTCTAGCATAATGTCTGTCTTATAATTGATGTCTATTAAATGATCAATTGTAGTATGAAAACTCATAACTATGGTTATTCTATTATCATAGTTATAAAATATCCAAACTTGAAGAAAATGGGGCCCCATTTTTATCTCCTAAGTATGTTTTTACTCTAAATGAACAGCTGTTATGAATATTGTTATATTTATTATCCAGAAGACATTAATATAAAAACTTTGGGTTTATAAATTAGACTAGGGCAGCAATTCTCAACCTATGGGTTACAATCCCTTTGTAGATCAAATGACCTTTTCACAGGGGTCACCTAATACCGTCTGCATATCAGATATTTACATTATAATTCATAACAGTAGCAAAATTACAGTTATGAAGTGGCAACAAAAATAATTTTATGGGTGGGAGTCATCACCACATGAGGAAGTGTATTAAAGGGTCCCAGTACTAGAAAGGTTTAGAACCACTGGACTAGGGGCCTGTACGATGGTTTAGTGGATAAAAGCACTTCCGACAAGCATTAAATTCTCAGGACACTCATACTGGAATGAGAAAATTGGCTTATGAAAGTTATTCTCTGACTACCTTGATGCATAGATGCACACACAAAAAATAGAGAAAGTGAGAGAGAAAGAGTCATATAAACTAATAAATAAATGTAATAAAACTAAAAATTAGATTAATACATCTATAAGTAAATATGTAATAGATTAAAATCATTAAATGTCTCCCTTATATTTCCAAGTCATTATTATATAGATATTATTTTCACTTACTTTCTTTATATACAACTGACAATGTTAAAATATACATAAAATATATGTAGACATATTGTCCTGGTTATGTTTTGTCAACTTGACCCAAGCTCTAGTTACCTGGGAAAAGGATCCTCAAAAAGCATCGGCAAAATGCTTCCATTAGATTTCCTATATGCTAGTATGGAGCGTCTTCCTGATTAATGGTTGGTGTGGGAGAATGTGGCCCATGGTGGTGGTTTCACCCCTGGTCAGGTGGTCCTGTGTGGTATAAGAAATGCTGAGCAAGCTATGGGGAGCAAGCCAGTAAGCAACAGTCTTCCATGGTTTCTGCTTTGGTTCCTGCTTCAAAATTTCTGCCTTGGGTTCTTATTTTGGTTTCCCCTAATGATAGAGTGCAACTGGTAAGTCAAACAAACCCACTCTTCCCCAAGTTACTTTTGGTTATGGCATTTATCATGGCAATAGTAAACAAACTAAAACATGTGCCGTCTCTATTTTCATATGTGCGCAGACACACAGTCATCTATGTTCCTCTATTGTATCTATGTGACTGATAACTGTTGACTTGCCTGACTCTCATTATGTATGACCCTGCTAAGAGTTTTCTTGAAAATGATCCTTTATGCAGTCAATATGTTCTTGAATAAAGATATATGAATTTTCAATAAATAGTTCTGAATTAGCCTCATGAAAGGTTACTATAATTTCTACTGTCATCTAGAAGAAAATATCTATGTCCCAAGCTCTCAATTTTTTGTCATGTAACTTGTATTTCCATGATATCAGTTACTGTTTAATTAGCATCTATGCATATATGTTAAAAAGAGTATCTTTCACTAGTAAGGAGTAGTATATATGAGGCACTTGGTTCTTTTTCTCCTATAGATATGTTTATGTTTGTTCCTGTCTGTTCTCTAGCTTTACCCAAGTACATATTCACGCTTTAGGTTCTTACTCCCTACTCTTTTCTGATACCCTGTTTCCCGTATCCTTTGTTTAATCATCCCAACCTGTTCTTTAGCACTTTTTTCCAAAGAGGGTTTGCTTTATGTTATATCAGCTTTCAAATTTTGTCAATTTTGTTCTGACATTAAAGAATGTCTATGGCTAATTTGACTTTTCTGTAATACACGTTCATCTGCATTGAAATAGTATATATATGCACACACATGGGTGTGTGTGTGTGTGTGTTTGATGGCACTATATTTAAATTATTATTATTATTTTTACTGCTACTTAATTGCTTTAGCTCTTCTGGCATAATACTTGATAAAGAGTGTTAAAATAATTTACATTGTGAGTTTTGTGTACTGTGAATCTTCAGAACATTTTATCAATTTTTATTCAGTCCTGAATTTATATAAATTATAGATAGCATTTAATTATCTTAGAATTCTAATAATTTCAACATTTAGTTCTACACATGTAGTGAGAAACTAGTCACTTGCTTTTAAATAGCTCTATTTTAAGGTTTTAGTGTCTTTACTTTGCTATTATGTAGCAAATAAATTTATCATAATATTTTTTTGTTTCCTAAACACTCTAAGCTCAGATATTAGTTTTGTTCGAACTGTAGGTTGAAAGAAAATCAATCCCCCTCAACCCTTCTCTCTCTCTCTCTTTCACCATTGCCCACTTCTAAAGAAGAAAGGACGAGAAGGAAAGAGGAGAAAGATACTTGACCTCTTGGCCAAGTAGTTCTGTTTGGGGAAGTTGTATCACATTGCCCTTGTGAGGTTTACAGCAAAAGCCAAGTAGAGGTCTGAAGTAGAGGGACTAACAGTGTTAGCATCAACAGCCTAATTGTCTGCTTTCTTGAAGGTAGGGTTATTGGCAGCTGCCATTATACCATCCATGCTGCTGTCACCCAGCACAGCCAACCAGCATGCACTAATTGCAGTGGCCTTTTCATCAAGTAAGATCATCCCACTAAACACAAAGAGCTGTCTCTCCATTAGCACAGACAGTAGCCAGCTAGATCAGCTGGGCTCCTTGAGTATGATTGGACTGTCATATTGTTATGATTTGTTCAAGTTTAGAGCATTTAGCAGATACCCTTTGCACCTCTCTTTGTACCTGAATACTATAACCTGACTGCCCCTATCATTTAAGAGGGTACTATAGCTTTTCAAAGTTCAGCAGCGCACAATTGCAGGCAGGCAACTGGTTTCTGACAAGAGATCAATACTGTCCTTCCAAACGCTGGAGTCAAGCTGCTGGGTCTGTCAGAGGGATGTGTGCTGTAATTGGATCATGGATGCTGAGAGTCATCTGAGTTTCCCTTCAGCACTGTCACAGCTGTCAGATGTCATCCCTTTGTACAGCTGTCACTGCAGGAGAGTTGGGGCTCCTTTTCCGTTCTAACCCAATGCAAATGTCCACTTAGCAGATGAATATTGAAGATATTAGACACTTCTCTATGCCTTTATGCAAAATAAAGATCTGTGTCATCTGTGAATTTCATGGAAATAAGTTGCAATTTATTCACTGTGAGAAAAGTGAAGTGAAGCCTGTAAAAATGAGAAATTATTTGGTTCAGGCTATTAAAAAAGGAATATTTTACAGAATAAACAACAATATACATTTTGTTTTCTTGAGTTGCAAAGCCATCTAGTATTCTGTGATATTTAAAAACATAGCCTTATAGTTGGATGATATTTGAGAAAATGCGTATATATCGCGCTTTATACATCTTCTTGGGAAAGAGACCAATCTTGAGCTTAGGTTATTTTAACTACTAAAATTTATTGAAAAAACAAACCCATTATCTAGCTTTAGGGGGCACCATAATGTGATTTAAGAAGCCCCATTACAGGCAGAATCAAGAAACAAGCCAAGTACTCTTGAAAAAGTTTTCAAGGCAGGAGGATCAGGTTCAATGAAATTGCTTGGGTCATAGATTCCTATTTCTCCTGAATGTTTACAAATGAAAGGGAAACACATGTCTATCGTTGACAAAATAATTATATGACTGAGTGTTTCTGTTAATTTTGAATGGTTTGCTGTAAAGGCCAATATTCAAATCAAGATACACTTTATATTATATGTATGTGTGTATCACACTATTTTATTCATACTAGGCCTGTACAACCTTCTTAAGCAATGATGGATGATTAACATTTAGAATTGCATAATGGAGTCAAGTCAAAAATATTTACCACAAATAGAAAAAATGAAGAGATTTCTTCAAAGTGGTTTTGGCAATTATAGTCTTAATAAAGGAATTTTGTAGTGCTGAGATAGATTCCTGAATCTCCCTTGACTGACTCCAGATAAATACAATCTTAACTGGTGGCTTATTTTTATTTTTTACTATTTCCTTGCTCCCTCCCTAAGCTGATGTCAGAATCATTTTTGGATGGCCGACAGGGTAATTTTTGCTCTGGGTGGCTGACTTCCTTTTTCTTGAGGTCCAGACCACACACTGCCTTCTCTGTCAAGCAAGCAGCCTGCTCTGGTCCCACTGACAGGGTTATATGAACCTTATTTTCCAATATCTGACCTTAACGTCCTGTCACCCACCATGGGACTCGCTGGGTCACTCCCTCAAATATCCAAACTTTTTGCCTCCATCTGGCATTATGAGGTGACCTCACCTCATTTGTGGCAGCTCAAGTTTTTGAAGCCTAAAATTAGTGGCTGCTGAAATCAAAATAGACATTTGGTCCCCATTGCAAGGCAATGGGGGATGGGAAGCAGAAAGCAAGAACCCTCAATGGTTTTGCCTAAAAGATGGCGTGTACTTGAAGTAGTTATGATACACATTTTAAAAATAAGAAATACTGCAGTTTTTTTCCATTCTTCTTCCTTCATGTCGCATTCTTCTTACACACTAATGCGATTTCATTTTCTGAAAGCAGGAACACGATCTTAGGAAAATTAAAATGTTTTACTACTATATGATTAATCATTTAGAGATCGAATCCTGATTGGCTACCACTGGAATGGTAACATGAATGGTCTCCAGTAGTTACTTGGGAAGAAATTATAGAAATAAATGGAAAAAAATTAAACGTAGTTTTTTAAGGTTATTCTTCTGTGATTACTGTGAACTTTATAGGCAACTGCAGTGGCTCAAGTATGATTTTTTTTTTTTAAAGTATGGTTTATAGCTAATTACATCAGAGATCCAAAACAGTCATTTCTGCATTTACATTTATAAGGTTGTCACATGACCACATGTAAGTAGAAGGTATATTAAAGGTTGGTTAAGCATCAAACTCCATTCCATATGTAAATTTATAGCAATGATATGCTGTAGAAGATGGCTTACTTGCTATTTCTCTGATATACTAAGTAAAATTAAAAATTCACAACTCTGGTTTATGGGATTTTAAATGAATCTGATCTCTCTTTTGGGCAGGGCAAATAAGTGTTTTGTGATGTATTGATTTTATATATATTAAAAAAAAAGACCATCGTTATGGCTCATTTAATTTTGCGAGTGAATGATCTAAGATTAACTACAGACTAGTCAGTGCAGTTTAAAAGCTGAAAGCAATTTCCAGCCATAGATGGTAATGCCACATTCAGTCTACAACTGGATGACTTTAAATGACTGAGCTGTGAGGTCTTTGTATATGACCACAGGGCCTGATAAAGCCATAGGAACACAGTAAAAGCACAAAAATAGTTCCAATTTATTTGGTGCCATCACCTTAATGAGATTAATACAGACATGTTCATGTGCCTAATTGGTGATTTTGTTTTAACTGATAATGAAGGATTAAAACTTCAGGCAACAGGCTACTTGCTGGGAAGAGGGTTCAGAAAGAAAAGGTTTTAATTATTAGTATTATTATAATAAAAGGATCCATACAATGTGCCACTCCCAAGTTTAAAATGTTCCTTTCAAAAACACAAATGTATTGAAATGTGTACTCTATAGTGTTCTTGCTATTTTATGAGAAAGTGTGATTTTGTGACCAGTTGTGCATATTGCTTTTATTTACCAGAGACTCTTTTCCAGACAAAACCATGCAGAACTGGTGTTTCTGAGGAAAGCAGCTGAAGCTGAAAAGCACCAACCACTAAGCTACTGTGAAATTGTTAGTATACAGCATATATTTTAATTTATCTTTTACAAGTTTATTATATTTGAAAGTCCAGGTACTGCCTGTCCCACTTAATCCCACAGCATCTCAGTAAGCCAAATCCTATTTGGGGGGACTTCACCTACACCTTCTCCCCTCAAAGTGAGTGTAGTTATAGCCATTTTAAATGCTAACACTATTAAGCCTGCTGCCAAAACACAAACGCTCAGCCTAAGCCATTAAAATTTAATTATAAGGGGGCAGCTGAGCCCAGTTGGAGTTTTGTATGTGAAAAATCTTGTTTTAAAAAAAAAAAACTAATAAAAACAAAACCACCCAACCAAACCCATCTGCATCTGTCTCTACTGGCCCAGTGAAGTATATTTAAATAAAATTGCCCATTTGATCAGCATTCAGCATGGTACCAAATCCTCACAGTGAAACATATTTTGGTTGTCACTCAGCTATTGTCAACATAGAACACGCCATGTTTTATCTTGCCATTGTTGGTAGTGCACTTCACAGCGTGTGCCTGGTGTATCTGCACCAGAATGTTAGTGCAAATCCTAAAATCCAGGAACTGTACCCTCTACCTCCAACTAAAGTAGTTTCCAGGATTTTGCTTTCCCATAAACACCCTGCCTCAAGCTAAGGTATCTTTCTGAGTAGGGGGAAATCCTGCAATAGAAGAATTTGTTCCTTCAGGTTCTGTAAGGAAGTGCGTGAAGATCAGGACTCTGGCTAGTGATGTTCTGTGTTGTTAAGATGCTACCTTCACAGAGAATGAAGACAGAAATATATTTTACATTTCTTGTCAGATTGAACTTTAAGACATCCTGACTGCTTTCTCTAAATTTAAACATCACAGCCAAAATGGCAACATGCTTTGTTCAGTTCCAGTTGTGTGGAGTTTCAGTGCTTCATTGATTCAGAGGAAAGCTGAGGCTGGCATGGGGAGCGGGGCAACGGAATCGCGCTCTCTGCAGCATGTCAAGCCATTATATCTGGGACCAGAATGTCACTGTGGTCTCAATGGTTCGTCAGCTGAAGGATATGGTTAACAAATGTAAAACCAAACTTCAGAGGAGCTGGTTTTCTGTGCTAAGTGATCTGTATTCCCTCTGAATTTACTTTCCCCTAACCCCGTGAAATTAACAGTACTTTCTGACATTCGACCCCCTGACCTCACACATAATAAGAATTTAAAAAGCACCATGCATGAGTGTGTCTCTGTAATGCAAAACTGGAAAAAATGACCATGTCACAGTTTTATTATACAAAACCTTCTCAATCTCCATTGCATGCTTCATATATGAGCACTCAGTTTAAAGTTATTGTAAAGAAAAACACAATTTTGAGAGTAATAATTCACTGCTCATGACTTTTATAGACAATAAATTGTAGCAAATACATATTGCTACCAAAAGGCTTTGTACTCCATTAATGCAGATATTTACCAAGATAAGTGTTAAAAATAGTCTGCTGGAAGATTCTGATGCGTCAAAGGAAGGAGCTTCCAGGGAACTGGTTGCCAAGGGTGCGAGCACATGCACAATGAGCAGGTCTCAGGGTTTAAGAGGCAGAAGCAGGAAAGTGTTATGTGGAAATGATTTTGTGTTATCAGGCTCAGGGGATGACAGCATACAAGAGTAAGAACAAGGTGCTATGTGGCTTTTTCTTCACTGTGAAGTCAAGATTGGCAGCTGGAAGTAAGGCTTACAGACAGACCTGCACACAGGACCTCTTCACCCAGGACTCATAATCACTACTCAAAGGAAAACGCATTTACCAGGGAAAAGCTGCTGTAGCCATCAGAAGTGTGCTTAAAACACCACTTAAATATCACTTTATACGCTATTACCTGCAAACTGTGGCTTCGTATTAAATTATACTTGCATAGGCTTTTGCTTAGGTGCTGATAATGCTTTTGAGGTTGCATTGGTGAAGAAGAATTTAGGCTGCTTTGCAAGAGACGTGACCAGAATATTCTACACAGCTGACAATGACAGGGTGAAAAATTGCAGAACTGTACTTTCTTTCCTCATATAGATTGTAATTTTAATTGTCACTGTGGCCCTTCTGTTTTAATTATGGGACTTCTTTGATATATACCAGGACATCATATTGAATGAAAATATGGTGCTATAATAGTCTCTTTATAATTAATGACCACATGTAGATCTTGGTGCATAAAAGGGAAGGAATAAATGAACAATTTATTTAACTAGGTTTTGGATTTCTTTCTGTCTTCCAGAGAATATAAAATGATCCCAGAGCTTCTGAGAGTGTTTGATGTAAGAGCTGTACAGAATATCGAATAAAATTACCTTAGTCCAGGTTGCAAAACACAGTCTATTTTTAAAAAAAAATCTTCTACCTACAACCAGTAAAATTTACCTATTTATTACATTAAAATTTTTTTTCTCTTTAACAAAAAATCGAAACTCTTTTGTTACTACATTTTACTATAATGTTCTTAAACAGATTGTACTTATAATAAAACTAAATTTTTGTGTATTCAAAAAAGGTTCAGAAAACATACTTTTGATTCCTGACTTATTTACTTACATCAAACTAGGAGAAAAAAAAATTCTTTAAACTTCTGCTTTCAAAATACTGCAGAACCGGGCAGTAATTCTTTTCTCTGAAGGAAGAATAAAATTCTCTCAGTTATTACCACTAAACAGACGCTCCCTTTCAACAAACCCAAAATAAGTAGTCTATTCAAATGTAAAGTCCCTGAAAACTGTGAAGAGGAACCGGAAAACACTGCGCCAGGCTCCAGCTTAACACTGCTCTCCAACTATCAAATAACCGGCTTACCATATAGACTACTGTGGCATAAGCATGCTGGGCTCATATACATTTCAAGAGAGCCAGGCCTCCATGGATTTCTGGAAAGCAGACCTATTTGTCCAGGGTCTGTCACTGTAAAGCAGGAAAATGCCCTCTGACAAGCTTCTGCTAATTTTATTGTGGCACGGAGTCTTGTGCATGCATCCTCCTCAGCAGATGCCGTTCAATTGCAGAGCAGGATGAAATTGGATCGGCAGAGACAGGGACTACCCTGGGGTCAGCTGTGACCATGCCACTTCTATGTGAAGTCTAGTTGGGGTGATGGTGTGTAAATAAACGTAGAGAATTGCAAATCTTGTCATGGCTATGCAGAGCGGCTCAAGCATTTAAAGATGGTTGCCCGCAAACCTAACTGGAAGGTGCTTGCTGTGTGGTGGCTGGGGAAACACTGCATTCCTTGGTCGCTCTTGTTCCTGACCTATCTGAGAGCGCTGACCCAGCACTGTGTTGCTGAAGGGATTAATCACTAAATTGTTTTTCATCATTGTGAAAATCCAAGAAACAAACTAATCATATTCGAATATTGTGATTCTTTTTTTTAAAGCTACTACGCTGACACGAAATTTTGTATTTATAATATGATATATATATATATATATGATGAAGCTCTTAATATGCTATTGTTTATTGAATTTAGCACGCTAAAGTCCTATGAGTTCTTGTCATTGTTATGAACTTTTCTAATGTTAGAAAATAAAATATTATAGAATTCACATTTTCTGCTTATGAATCTAATTTTATTTAAATACTACTTACAGTACTCATTAAAATACACTTAGCTTTTCCTACCTACAACCAATAAGATGTATTTTTAAACACTTTTACATTTACACATAGCTGTTTCTCTGTTACTTTTCCCACATGACAATTACCTTTCATTACAAATTTATAAAATCATTTACATTTTAGCAGTTTAAATGTTTCTGCTGACATTTTGTAACTATTACCCTCTTCTAGAATGGCATATGTTCAGGCAGTTAATAAAAAATTAAATGGAATAGCAGCAGCCAAGGTGAAGCTTTGCATCAGGGCGCTCTCCACATTTCTGAAAATACCATCTTTGTGTTGCAAACTGTGAAGTGAGGTTAGGGCTGTGCCAATATGTGTATTTGTCACAACTGTCACAGAGACCACGAACTAGCCAATCACATAGCCCTTAATTAGACAGTTGTATTTTGCTTTTTAGAAATTGTCCTCATGTAAAATGGTAGCTAAGATTCAGGAAAGGTGCTGAGAGCTAAGAGGTCAAAGAATGCCAGCAGATTAAAAAAAAAAAAAGCACTTTAGTTTCTTTGAAAGTTTATTAACTGCTGCATGATTTGTTTAATATAAAGATATACATAATAAGAAAGATATTTATAAACTTTAACAGGAGATAAATGTGGTGTATGGGTTATTGAATTGGGAATATATTGAATTAAACATTCCTATGATACTAGATATTTTCACATAGATTTTGAAGTTTTAAATTAAAAAATTCAGAAGAGGATCATTCAAATTGTGAAGCTATTAAATTTCTACCTTCATAATTGTGACACTGGCTTACTTGAAATTCTATTTATATTATTTACCAATGAAGATAAATTGTATAGATTTTGTTAAAGACAACTTCTTCTTTGGTCCTTTTAATTTCTAGAAGCAATTCTATATAATATACTTCTATGTTTTTGAAAAGAAAGGAAATACAGCCTTTCTCATTTCCCAAGCAAAGCTGCTATATTTTAAAATACAATTTTAATTTCACAACATATGTAACTACAAAACTTTTTTGTAAATAATAAAGCACACAAAAATATACTAACAAAGTATTGACTGGGGTATGTGATTTTTGTGTTTGTGAAAATACACACAAATCTGCTCTCACTGACTTGTTTTTTGATTTTAGTAAAGGAAATTAATATTAGATTTACCTTCTAAATAATAAATTATCAAATTTATGCACTAATGTTTACCAGTAATATTACCTGTGAATAAAAATATGATGATTTTTTAATCTTACATATAAATAAAAGTAAATCAACATAATTGCAATATTTTTAATTAGCATAAGCTTTTTTTAAATCTGATTCTTAAGATGGTCATGGTTTTAACCTAATTACAATTGGAGTAGACATGTTTCTGATTTCTGAACATAGGGGTGGGTAATTCTAAAATTTCTAATACCTGAAAGCTACTATCTTTGAGTTTTTAAGAAATCAATAATAAATTTTAAGATGGAAGAAATCTGGCTTGTTTTTCTTTCTTTCTTCCTCCCTTCCTCCCTCCCTTCCTTCCTTCCTTCCTTCCTTCCTTCCTTCCTTCCTTCCTTCCTTCCTTCCTTCCTTCCTTCCTTTCTTTCCTTCTTTCTTTCCTTTTCTTTCTTTCTCCTTAACAATGGGAAATCCAAGAATTTTATGAGCAAAACATAATGTCTAATTTGGAGTTTGCTTGCATGGTCCATCCTATTACAAATCCTTATTCAAGAGGCACATCATAGAAGTTTTAACAGTCATTGCAGATTAACCTTGCGTGTGCGTTAGGAGGCCAGTCATCTGATAAATTTACATGCAGCTGGATGAAAATGCTATTTGGAGAGAGATTGAGAGTTTATTTGATTAAATCCCTTTCTCTACTACCTTGACCTCTTTCTTGTGAAATAATCAGAACTGTTTAGCAAGAATATTCGGGCATTAATAATGAATTGCTTTTGAACTGGTTTCTTCTGCACTACAACAAACCCATTGTTGTCTCTGCTCTTTCCATTTATTTTTTTTAATAGTGCTTTATTAATGAATACCAAGATTAGAAACTACAAGAAGTACATCTTTGAGGAGTTTTGCTTTATGGTGGTAGGCCAATTCTGTATTCTCACTACTCGTTTCTGTGCTTTTATCTTCTCCTGAAGATCCTCTCCCATAAATCTGTCTGTGGATGAGGTATGTTCTTTATAACTAAACACTTCAAGGTGATTATAAGAAAATGATATGCTTGTCTTCACCACTCCAAAACTTTATAATCATAAATAGTAGCATTATTCCTTGATTTCAGTATATGTGATGATGGTGGTGGTGGTGGTAGCCATGATGTGCTTGTGTTTGTGCCTATATTTGTGTGTTTGTGTGTGTGTGTAAGCATGTACTTTTCTTCCATTTGAATTCAGGTTTCTAACTAACTGTTACACATTAAACCACATTTTAAAGTGATTTTCGAGGTCTTAGAATTTATATGTCATCTCATATTTTCCACATTTAAGAGAAGGAAATAATATATTTGGAAATTAAATTAATCCCATACCTCACATGCTTGTTGAACACAAATTTAGGTTGATTTACTGTTTTCTATGATTCTGGGGTAGCAAAGAGGAATAGCTACTGTTCCCGCACTCTTAAAATATAGTTTAAAAAGCAAAGTTTTCTCATGAATTAATTACTAGATGGTTGAAATAGAAGCTTTGTATCCTAAAAGTTGAAAGGAAAAATTTATTCTTCACATATCCCTGAGGTATTATCTGATGAGCCTTGGCTCTTTTGGCAAAGAACACTGCATAGTGTTTGGAAACTAAAATAACTTTCAGTGAAGTATTGGGACCAAGAAGTCCTTAAGAGTATAGTGCTGTAATTTCTGGCACAGTTAGTGTACTTGAGAGTTGAGTCTTTATTGGATAGCAGATTTCTTGTATACCTACACTACTATACTGTCACCCATTAACAGTATCTTGTCTTAATACTAAATTATGCCTCATTATAATTTGTTTCATAATAACATGCACTTCACCGTAATATGTAAAATGCTTGGCTTTCATGAACAACTCTATGAAAAAGCCATACAGTAGCTCATTTGCATTTAGCAATTATATTACATTACAATATATTAAGCTGCAGAAATCTAATCTAACATCATAATTTAAAATAATAATTTCCAGTGCTTTACAAGTAGGATACAAGTCAGGTTACAATACATATTGAGTTCTTTCTCTGTTGGATAAAACAGAATTGGTTCATTTTCTTTTACTTGAAAAGTACCCAAGAAAGATTTAATACTTTAACACTGAGAACAATATTATATTGAGAGAGAAAGCTGATTTTGCACTGTTCACAGGTAGACCAAATTTGTGTTTCTTTGTCATAGTTTGTCCTGTTTTTTGGATCCACTTACATATTATATGTAAAATGTAGGGAACAAATTTTATTAGATACATGAAAGTAATTATATTTTGAAGTTTATGTATCCCATTTTTAAGTGTTTAAAACTATTACTAACTATAAAATTTTGTCTTAATTTTGAGGCCTAGGTTCTTATAAAGAAATAATTACAAATTATGCAAATATGATAAAATTGATTTGTGGGGTGGATTTTCAAATATTGGTATGTATGCATAAGAGTTATGAAATGGGGCTATAGATATGAAATTAGAGCCTTGTGCTGCTTTTGCAGAGAATCTGAGTTTAGTCCCCAGCATCCACATTGGGAGACTCATAGTAGTCTGTGTCTCCAGTTTCAGGGAATCTGAAACCCTTTTATGGCATCCATGGACTCCTGCACTTATATGTACAAATGTACATTCATACACATATATAACGCATACACATATACACATATATAATGCATAATAAAATAGAATGAATCTTTAAAAATTGAGTTAACATAATTTAAAATCTACTTAATACATTTCTGAGCAAGTGTGATTCATAGCTGATTATAAAATGCATACCAAGAAACACAGTCTTCTTGCCTGTGATATTCTTATTGCCTGTGATATGTACACTGGGTGTGATATTTCTTTGTATGAGCTATGATGCAGGAATGAATTTAGAGGCATAAAATAATTAAAATCAAAGCACTTAATATTTAGCAGAGGGTCAGAACATGCTTCATGTAGATAGCTTCATTTGAGGAGAGGTTGAACTATAATTATTACCTTTGCTGGTTATTTTTATGTCAACCTAACACCAACCAGAGTCATTTTGGAAAAAGAAACTTCAGTTGTGAAAATAACCCATCAGATTAGCATTTGGGCAAACTTGTGGCACATTTTCTTGATTGAAAACTGATGTGTACAATCCACTGTGGATAGTACCATTTCTGGGCAAGTTGTCCTGGGTGGGTAATAGCAGGCTCCAACAAGGCATGAGGAACAAGCCAGTAAGCATAAGTGGCACTCTACCACCACGGTTCCAGTCTTGAAATCCAGCACTGATTTCCTTGGAATTGTAAGTGAAATAAATCGTTTCCTTCAAAAGTGGTCTTTGCTCATGGTATTTTATCACAGCACTAGAAACTCTAAGATATCATCTTCGTTGAATAGTTTCTACTCTGAAATAACTGACATTCTTGTTGTATAGGGAAATATTGAGAGGGAAAATAAATTTTACCTAAGATATGAAAAAGGCCCATGGAAGCAAGATTAGGGCCCTTAGGAGGTATACTGAGGAGTGAGAAGCATACAGGAAATATGAGGATATGTCTACATCCAGGAAGGAAATTTTCATTGTGGCTGAATAAAGAATGGTGATAGGCTATGGTGGATGTAAATGTGCAGACAGTGGGTAGCAACGCTGGGCTTCTGAGAAGCTGATGGTAATCTTTGTCTTTATTTCTGTTTTCCACTTTCCTCTGTCCTCTTCTTTCTCCTTATTCTCTTTTTTAGGGGAAGACAACGTAGCCAGTTTTATGCATGGACTAGCAGAGGCAGATAGAAACTGAGAAATTTCTCTTCTGATTGAAACAAAGTAAATTCCTGGAGACAGGTTAAAATAGCTTTTAACTACAGCAAGAATATTCTTCTTCTTGCAAGATGTACCTTTAATAAGTTCCAGAAGATCCTTCACTAGATTTGTCTTACACGACTGTCAGTTGAAGTAGAAGCCATAAACAAAATCACTAGATAATAATCTTCACAGCTAAAAAACTCAACAATGTTTCACTCCAGGTTATGTAAATTAATAGTAGGGTATATTACTTTTCCAGAGTAATCGCATAATCTCCTCTTTACTTTTTCCATGAACTTGCTTTCACTTCTATAGTAAATATTTTTTTCAAAGAGCCATCCTAAGCTATCAGTTGTATTTATTTCTGTAACATAAACAAACCAGAGAATGATTGGCATGTATTTTATTTTCTTTATGTGATAAGAATAAAACATAGCAAGGGTCATTCATTTGGACCAACTTTGTGATTTTAAAAAAAACCAGGTCTGCTCTTGAGTTTAATGTCTCTTTTTCTTCTGCAAAAAGCATTGCCTTATTTAGATTCTATATTCAAGTCATATGTGCCAAAATTTAAAAAATAATCCAAGACAGGGTTTCTCTGTTGTAACTCTGGCTGTCCTGGAACTCATTCTGTAGAGCAGGCTGGCCTCGAACTCGTAGAGATTCACCTGCCTCTGCCTCCTGAATGCTGGGATTAAAGGCACACGCCATCACTTCCTGACTAGAAGGATATTCTTAAAAAGCATACTTTATGTTTATACCGCAGGTTTTATTTTGTTGTTAATTTACAGCAGTGCATTTTTTTTCTGCAAATATCTCTGAAGCACAGCTTAAATGTGGTGGTTGAAGCAGCGACTCAGAGAACATCATTTTGGAATATGTCATATTTTACCTCTTTGCTAATTTATATTACTCACGATTTCTTTATTTCTTTACAAACTCTACAAGAGTCAAATACCAGGAAAATATAACTCAGAAGCAATCATAAAAATGTTATGAATAAGGTATAAGGTCTCTATTGCTTAGTTATTCCTATGATTAGTAAAATATAGAAATTATGAGGCATTGTCAGTTTGCTTTGTCTAAAAATTTGGGCAGGGGTGATGGTAAGGGTGGGGTGAGAAACGATTCAGCAATTAAGAGCACTGCTTGCTCTTCTCGAGGACCTGGGTTTGTCTTCCAGCACCAACATGGCAGCTTGCAATCCATTTCCAGTGAATCTGATGCAGTTTTCTGGCCTCTAATGACACAATGCATGTACTTCCATGTAGGCAAAACACCAATACACATAACAAAAATCATGCAAAATTTCAATGCCTTAAAAATTGATTGTGTTTTAGAAATCTGTTTATTTTTCTAAAATTAATATACATTTTAAACTCCCAATTGTCTTTACACATTGACTCTCCGAATATTGCATAGCAAAGTTTTTACATCACCTATGCAAACCCTTCCAGCTAAATCTAAGTGTCCAAATACAGTTCTGTGTAATTTATTTTGTAATATTATCTAGACAACAGAGTAGGTGACCCTCTAGGAGAGAGATTTGAGGGCTAGATTATACAGCAGAGGTCAGAAGCATCTTCTCAAACTACATTTGTTTCAAGAAAAAAATATAAGCAAGTGTATAAATTCATTACTGTCAAATCCATTCCTTACTTCATTGTACAGAGCAAAATGTAATGTCTGAAATCTAGTGTTCCCTTCAATATCTTGCCTTAAATATCAATGTAAAACAAACAGATATTGAAAAAGGGACAAAGACTTTAGTCTGTGACTCCTTCTGATATTAGGTATGTTTCAGTTCTTCTGCACAATATTTAATCTTCTTTCTTGGCTACCTCTTAATAAGCCTTGTATTTATTCCATTGGGTTTCTGGATACCAAGTATATCTAGAAATAAGATCTAATCTACAAATCCCAATCACAGGTCAGTCATGGGACCTGGCTAAGGAGAAGGGAACAGGGGAGAATGAAGAATCCAATACAACTAGGAAGATGATGGTGCTATTAGTAGAATAGAAACCCAGATGATCAATAACAAAATAAGATTCTATGTTGCTTTTAACTTGGAGCTCAATAATTGTTTCAGGAGAATAGTTTTGCCCCAGTAACAAAAAGAAATATAAGGAAAGTAAAAAGGGAAAAGTGGTCAGGTGTCCTAGGGATACAAGACAAGAGCAGATATTTGATGGTAAAGTGGCAAATCCTGGATAAAACGATTTGGCAAGAAAGGAAATGAAGATTTTTTAAGGTAAGGAAATCATGCTCAGGTTTGATGACTCTATGGAAATTGAGGGTAAATTTAAATGAAAAGCACTACTTTTTTAGTACAGGAAAATTAAAGACAAGGAAAAAAAACTATTGTGATGTAATTGTACTAGAGGACCCAAAGCAAGTTAACGTCATCTTCTAGCTGAGACACTGGCAAACGGTAGGTAGATTGAGGCTGTAGCTATTCTCTTAATGATTCAACTTTGCAGTAGTTACAACAGGAAGATATAATAACGTCAATAATCTTTACCAGACCTGCGAAGTAGTGAGGATCTTGCTATGGTTTAGTAAAATCTTTTCAGGTTTATATAATTGATATATGCTGTTGGAGTTGGTTACAGTTTCTCAGAATTTATCTACAGTTTCTTCATTTCTGGAGACTTGTAAAATAAAGCTTCCTTTAACTATTAAGTTTCATATATTGTGTCTTGATTAAAGATCCTGAGACTATTCTATGTCATCTTTTTCAGATTTTTCTTATGATAATTTAGGATCTACATTGCTCCAGGACTGGTCTATAGAATAAGATGAGTCACTCCATAGGAGTCCTTACCAAACACTGTGACCTCTTCTGTGATTTCAAGACTCCACACTTAACACCTTCTCTCACCACATAAATTATACAATCGCTATATTCTTTCATCATCAGTGAGGGAAAAGCACTCCAAAACTTCACTTATCATTTTGAAAACATTTAGATCAAATAATAAGAATTCTTATAAAAGTTCTTATAAATAGGAATCCTTATAAAGATGGTTGCTTGATTAGTCTCTTCATATTTGTGGTGTTTTTATTTGTTTGTTTTGTGGTACTTAGGACTGAACTCAACACTTTGAAAATTTTTTGAAATCGTTCTATTTCTGATTCATATACTTAAGAAAATTATTTTATTCAGATGGCTCTCATACTCTGTCAATTCTGAAAGATCCATGCTAACCTTCTGCTCACATGGCGTCATGACAATAGCATGTAGGAAAGAATCAAGAAAAATATTTGTAAAAGACCTAGAGAAAAATATGCAGATATTTTTCTATTATTAAATTTTTTTGCTCATGATGCTCTGAGGGCTGTTTCTGACTTTTTCTACCTTTGTAGAGTAAGCTCACACTGTTTTCTGATTATTTTCTCTACAATATGTGAATGCCTATGTAAACTAAATAGAGAATAAAATTTACAACACATTCTTTATGCCACATCTAAGAAAATATGAACTTATTTTAAGAATATAATACTGCTATTTTTTATATATTATAAGTCTCTGATGGTCACTAATTAGATCCATCAGTAACTGAGGTTTTGATGAAGTGTAGGCACATTCCCATTAATGATAAAATTGTGTTTCTTTGAGACTTTCTGTAACTCAAAGGAAAATCCTCTAAGTATACAAATCCCGTTGCACCATGCAAATAATAAAAATAAGTCATATAATATGAACCTCAAAATCATTGCAACTAACTTAGAAATATTGAGAAGTCTATACAGCTATCTACTTGTTGTGTCAATAAAATAGTTTATATTTAGTATTCAGTTCTTTTTCTGTATTAAAGTTAGCCTAAAAATTAACTCCCAAGAGAACTGCATTAGGTTCTGACAAGATTATGGACTGTGAAAGAAACTCTACAATGCATTGTCTATTGTTTGCCAACTCAAATCCAGACACCTCCATCTTGTTATGGGTTTTACCTCAGGCCATCTTTCCCCTGCAGAGGATGAGGGATAAAACAAAACTCAGCCCTGTGCTCACCTACATCAAAACAAAGTAACAACAACTGCAACAAACAACAAAACCCCTCAAATTCCATCCACAGTGAGTCTCCATTGGAGAGAACTAGGTTTTCATTTGCAAGTGATTTTCAATTGGAAATAGCTTCTGGGTTAGAGATGGAGGCTGAGTTCACTTTTCCTCTTAGCACTATGTCTCAATCTGGCTCAGATTCCCATGGGGAGGATCTCAGAAGACTTGAAGGAGGGAAGACTGTTAGCAGAATGTATTGAATGAAAAATATATATTTTCAATAAAAGAAAAATAATTGTAAAAATGCTCAAATTGCTATGCTCAGAAACTTTAGATTGGCTCTAGGAGAAAAAACATATTAAAGAGTTGCTTTGATTTTATAAATATTAATTTAACCTAAATTTTTCTTTGCAGTACTAAGAATATAATATTTCTTTATGTATCTCTCATTAATGCTAAACAGTCTGTTTAGGTTAGTTCATTCATTCATTTTGTATCACATTTTCATCTTTTTCTCTATATTTCTTTGCAATATTTATAAAGAATGCTCCTTTTTAGACAAATCCTTCCTAACATTTAGGTTCTAAATTCCATGTAGAAATTATAATAGTTATTTACAAGATTCTATTATTTAAGAATGCTTTATTGAAAATGCTTCAAATTCTTTTACTTATGGATTAAGTAAAGTTAACTAAATAGAGCATCCATGATAATCGCTAAGCATTCCTTCATGTTTGTTTTGCATGTAAGTGTTCAATACTTAAAATAATCCTGGAATTTTTCTATTATTCAATTTCAGCAGCTGGAAATGGTGACCTCTGTAGGTTTAGATGTATACATTGATTTTATTAATCTTATGAGTTCATGGCAGAAGACAGTTTATTCTTTGCTAATTCAATCCTTGGTCCTAGTGGGTTTCAGCCCACAATCTAATCTGCTAAGATAGGCCTAGAATGTTTCAGCCTCTGAGACTTACTGCTGACTGACTCACACTGACTAGCTCCTTCTGAACTCAGAGCTGTACTGAACTCAACTAACACTTCTGGTTGTCGGTTTCAATTTGTTGTTCTGGCTCAAATTCTTCTTCAAGTCGACTCATCCAAACTGCTTTCTGAGCCAGTTGACTGTTCCTGACTGAATTTTTCTGATTCTGTCTGACTTTGGCACTCCCACAACTTCTCTGACTAAACTTCTCTGCTTGGCTTCAAACTGACTCTCACCATTAGCTGACTATTTCTCCCAAACTCACTATTCCTGTCTGACACTGATTCATTCTGTTGAACTGTCTCTGTGTCTTATCTGACTAATTCTCTGACTGCCTGACTCTCTGAGCTGAGAGCCTGCTTTTATATTGTATGAGTTGGACATTTTCTCACTCTGACTCAATCCACTAACTTCCTCTGATTTGTCACTTTGCCTGCTCTTCATTCTGATTCAATTCAGATTGGGGATTAAAGGCATGTACTCACTCTGCACTTCACTGACTTTCTACTTCTCAGTTGACTAGCATGCTCTGACTTAATCTCCTTCCATTCTCTCAGGCTCTACTGATTCTCTCTTAATTCTGAACTGACTGAACTCAAGTGAGAACCATGAACCAAGACCTACTTTAGAACTGACTGTTTCCTTTTATATTCTGAAAGCTGGGATTAAAGGTGAGTGCCACCACTGCCTTCTTATTTGGGTTACCTAAAGGCCTGTGCTGTATTCCAGCTGGATCACAGAGAATGTAATCCTTTCTCAGAGCAACTATGTTACTAGATTAAAAGATTAAATATTCATATATAGTCACAGAAAGGCACAGTGACTTCCTTATCAGTTAATTGACAAGAAAAAAAATACAAATCTCTAATCATAGAGCCTCAGCTTCTGAACCATTTATATTACTGGTATTCTATAAACTACCAGTTTCCAGAGTTGAATATTTGTCCTATTTGGCCAATATTTCTTTGTTTGAAATTTATTCTTACAAGTAGTAGCTATAGAAGATTTTGATTAATCTTTAACAGGTAAACTTTTATGTAACTAAAATGATCTGGATATGATTTTTTATAGTTAGCCTTTTGCATGTCTGGCTAATGTAGATTTTAGTTCATTTCTCTTATACTATTCTTTATTGTTATGAGGAATTAAACTAATGGCGTACTTGAACAGGTATAAATGACAGCCATGAGTTACCTTAACTATTCTTCCATTGTCAACTAAAGGTACTAAGTCTACAGGACAAGATGATAATAATAATAATAATAATAATAATAATAATAATAATGATAATAATGAGCCTCCATTTACAAAATGGAGTGGCTGTCTATGTAATTTTTGACTAAAAGAACAGATAAGTAAAAAGAATGATGATATAAAATTAATGATTTTTATGTAACATTGTCTATGCATTGTTAAACTATAAAGGGTCAAATCTAAGGCGCAATTTTACTAGACATCTGTATTTGACCTTAAGCAATTAAGTTATTTGTGTGCCTTTTGGAGGTATCTGATTGGTGTATTAAATTCAGATTAGCTACATGTTAGCTATGTATGATTATTAGCAAAATATATTAGTTTGGCATAAAATAGGACAGACATTGCACCTACCTCATATATTGTTCTTGCTTCTTTTTAAATAGTGTGTATATATTCCAAACATATCTAAAAATGTTTTCTAGTATGATTATAACAACATATACACTTAGCAAGAGAAAACTGACCACATGTAAACTTAAGTAGATAGATGTTTGTCCTCTCAAATTTACATATGAATAATATTTGGGACTAGTCCAAAGACAGATTTTAAGAAATGAATGACATGATCAATTATTTATTCCTACCATGTTTGTTTTTTCTTCATATAAGACAAGTTACCCAGATGACGTCTCTGAAATCTAAAGTTAACTGCCATTTATGTTATCCGGAAATGAGTTGTTTTTAGCCAGAGTCCTCCCTACTCTGCATTTTACTTTACATTTCATTCCCCCAGTTCTGCTGTCTAGGTGATGATCACCTCTGTAATATATGTTACGGATTCTCACTTGAAGGACCATGTATCTTTAAATGTCTTCTTTTTATTCATCCTACTCCTCACACATGTAATTTCCCCTTTAATTTGACATCATTTAACGGCACATTACACGTCAATGATGTGATCTGTGAATATTTACAATGTTCATGTCAGTTTTATTTTCTAATCCAATTTAAGTAGCTCTGCTTTTTATGACATCATGAATTCTTCAGTCTTTTTGGTCTTTTTGGGACTAATTATTCCATTAGTTCCTCTGAAGTAGCACTGTTTTGTCAGTCATTTCTTCCCTTTTGATCATAAGACCTTTGCTGTCCTCCTTTGCATGTACAATAAGCCCTAGGCTGAGGCAGCCAAGCTCGGAAGCAGTATAGCCTGCATCCTTGATTCTGCTGTGCATAGCCTTTGCTGTGCTAAGCCAGCTTGTAGGCAAATTTTCCTATCATAAAACATAACTTGTCAGCTACCTAAAATCAGTATGCATTAAAAAATATTGACTGTATAACAATAAATGTTTTATATAGAGTAATTCTACTTGCTAAGACAGAGACATTCAGAGAAAGCAGTAGAAACTAAAAATATTAGGATAAAAAAGGTCTAAATTGACTTGTCAAATTACCATGACAATTAATTGTTTAATGGCGATTTCATCAGAATTATACAGTACCATACACTCAACTTCTTGTGAAACCCAGTCTTTCCTGGAACTTTTCATATCCATTTCTTTCTATTTTTGTGTGTGCTAACTTACTAAAGTTTATGGATGTGATTAAGTTTAAACAACAGAAGACAAAAAAGGATCTACTGTGATTAAAGTCTGACTTTGCCCGCAGCCCCCTTCTGAACCAGAAACTTTAACATTTCCTCTGCAAAGTGGAGCTCTGCTGTCTGTTGCTGCCCCCTGTAGTGATGAGCATGAGAACACAAGATCAGCCTTCTAAATGCAGTAGAACTCAGCTCTTCAAATTTCCTTCAGAGTAACAAAGAAAGTGCCAATAGGAGTCATTAATAATGTCATCTGAAATGTTCTTCCACAAGTGGTGGTCTCTGAGAATATCAACAGTTTCCTTTCTATTGCATTCTCAAAGGTAGCACTACAGCTAACTTAGCCTCATAGGAGGTAATACAAAGAATATTTAGAAATAAGCTAGAGTGAAAAGAATGCATGTAACGAAGTACATTTGTGACGGGAGCAATGGCTCAGCAGTTAAGAACCCTAGTGTAGTTTCCAGTATCTATGTCAGGTGGTTTACAATCCCTGTAACTCCAATTCCACCCTTTTCTGGCCTTCTTGGCCATTTTCACACATGTGGCATACACACACACACACACACACACACACACACACGTGTGCGCCACGTGTATGTGCAGAGAAATCTTAAAACAAACAAACAGACAAACAAAAAATACAGACTTCCAGTAATGGTGTAAGATTTCAGGTTGGATGGCACTGGGCAAGAATGATTTGAATTTTTACTTTTCCAAATCTGGCCTCCTTAAACAAGTCATTAATTCTCCCAGAGTCAATGTTTCCTTACTGCTCGGATGGTCTTATTGTAATGATAAACTCTTAAAGTGAATGTGCCTTGTAAGCTACCAAGTCATGTCTGAATATTAAGCATTATGATTTACTCAGATAGACTAAATATCTTAAGTCTAGAATCATCTGTTCCTCCCTCCCCATCCTGCGCCTGGCTGCCTCCAACTGTCTTGACTTTCTGATGATGAGGTTAGAGAGCACTGGCACACTGGCCGTCCCTTGAGCTGAGGAGAAAATTAGTGATAATATTTGAGCAGAGAACCATAAAGAATATGAACTATTCAGGAGAATGTTGGTAAAGGGGAGATGAAGCTTGGGACATTCACTATGAGGTCCACAAAAAGGATTCCTGGCAGAAAATAAAATTGCCAATAAAATTCTCCTCTAAGAATAAGGGCATCTTTTGCCCTTGGAATCATAATGGATTGTGGCAGCACTTTGAAACCATTACTCCATTCATCATATACAACGTTCATAGGCTGATTTCCATGTCCGTGGGCTCCATATCAATAGAATCAACCTAATATCGAAGATAACTTGAAAAAAATGGGTGCATACTGAACACATATTAATTTTGCCATTACTCTCTAAAGAATACAGGGTAACAACTATGTTGCACTATATTGTAATTGAGAGATGATTTAAAGTAATTGAGTAGATGATTAAAGACAATGTACATACCTTATATGCAAATTCTGTCATTGTAAAAGCTCTGAGACTTAGGTATTGGTCAGGTATCTTGAAATCAATGCCCCACAGATACTGAAGAACTGCTGTATCTGTAAAAGTAAATCAGTAAATACTTTATTAGAATACCTACAGTTATGAATTTGAATATCAACTCCACCATTTACCGCCTGTGTAGTTAAACCCTAACCAGGCCCTTCAATTTCTTGTAGCCTCAGTTCCCTCATTTGTAAAATTGGGGATTCAAGACATACAATACTTCGGAGACTTTTGACCTACTGCTTATAATTTAAAGTAGTAAAAAAAGAAATTGACTTTATATATGGTCAGAATTAGATCAGGGATTGACTATGCCCATATGTCTATATCTTCACTTAAGAATGGTGAAAAAGGGCTATGATAAGACTCTCTGAAGTTTTGAAACCATATTACATGCTTGGTCTTTTCAAGCATTTCTCATTTAGAGAACAATAGAATTCTGTGAGAGCACTGGAACAGTATTCATCGGATTCTTGCTAACTTTTGTGATATTCATATTATATTGATTTATCTTTTGATTTTTCACAGACAGCTGTGTCATGAGTTCTACCCAAATATGACCCTACACAGGGTCATGTATACATGATATCTACCTTTGTAGTTTGTATACATAGTTTTTGGGTTTAAGACTCAAAACTAAGAACAAATTTGTCTAGTTATCATTTATTTTTTCTTTTTTAAAATTAACATTAGCATGAGGAATGATCTTAGAGGTCATGTTTAATTTATTTTAATTAATGTATTTTTTTAAATAATACTTTTTTAAATAATTTGAGTTTCATACAATGTAAGTTGATAACACCCTCTTCCCATTTCTCCCTGTTCCACCCTCCTACCCCTGTGCCCTTAAAGTAAAGAAAAGAAAAGAAAATTATATCAAGCTTGTGTGGCAAGAGTATGAATTTTGAGCCTCATCATGGTCTTTGGAGGCAAAAGGCTGATCAGATCATGGACATTCTTCTGGCCCATACTAGCCTAAGACAAAGCATGACAAAGTTTCACCTGAAGTAGTGTCACTGCCCAAATCCTGATACCAAGCAGGCTCCCTGGTATCCTACAAGCACCAGAGCATCCCATTAACACCCACCCACTCCACACACACAAACACCAACCATCCCATAGGGGCCAGGGCCTCATGCAGTCACCCATCATCCCTCAGGCACCTGGACATCACACAGGGAGCAGGACCTCCAGCAGGTATCTGGACTTTCCACAGGCACCCAGATATCCCACAGGCATCAGGACATCCCTTAGGCACCCATTCTTCCTACAGGCTCCCAGACATCTTGCAGGTACCCAGCCATCCTCAGGCACACAGACACCTTCATCTCCTGGCTATCCCACATGCATCTGGACATCCTGAACCTCTCTGCCTAAATTTTCAGTTCTAGCCCAGAGCACTGGAGCCCCAGAAAGTTTCAGCCTCTTTACAATCTAGTCTTAATCCTTGACTGGAAGGCTTTAGCCTCATATAATCTAGGACATTTAACTGTTAACTAGGACTTAGAAGGCTTCTGTCATAGCTTTTGAGACCTACTGCTGACTGAGCCACTCTGACTGGCTCCTTCTGAACCCTTACTCTTCTGGTTCAACTCACTTTCTATTCTGAATTTCTTCTGTCAAACTCTGCTGTAGATCTGTATCTCTCCCTGAGCTCTCACTGCTTCATCCTTCCTCTGTAATTGACTGTTTAAACTAACTGCTCTGTAACTCACTCCAGCCTCAGCTTCTGTCACTCATCTGTAACTCACTCTTCAATTTAATCTTTTAACTGCTCCTCAAGAGACTCCTCTAACTGACTCCTCTGTTTCTTAACTGACTTCTCTTACTGATTGCTTCAACAAACTTCTATGTAACTCTCTTTAACTCAGCTGTTAGCCCACGTTTTCTAGTGAGAGTTGGGATGTCCTTACACTACTAACTCTTCCTCTGATTTTGTCTAACATTCACTCTGACTCATCTCAGAAGTCACTTCCTATGTGACACTGACTCATTCTGAGTTCTGCTTCCTGTATAGCTTCCACTGTTTTTTGCTAGGGATTAAAGCTGTAGACTACCACTGTCTTCTGAATACTGGGACTGAAAGTGTGTCTACATTCCATCCAGGCCACATAGACCTCTGAATATAGACTCCTGGAATATAGATCCTTCCTAGCTTTCATGAAGGCCTATTCCTCTACACTCACAGAACTTGACTTTCTTTTGAGGACAAGAAGAACATAAAAAGTTTAAGTACTTAGACTTTTATAAATAAAACATGGTGAGTTCTTTCCGTATCACTGTTTAGAGTAAACAAAAGCAACAAAAGTCAACAGTACTTAGAAAGATGGTTAGAGTACCTCAGTCTGAATCCCAGAACTATAATTTTGTTGCTTGTGACTTGTGTCAATAAAGATTCCTGTGCCTGTTTCTGCTTAAGTATTATCAGCTTTAGATGAGATTATCTACAGGACTCATAACCCTTTGTCATAAAGACCAAATGGTTGGTCACATGTGGAGCAACATCTTGTATTTACAAATTCAAAAGAATGGGGTATAATGCAATGTGACCAGTCTGTAAAAACAGTTCCTGTAAATTATTGCTCTATATATGTTTGGAAATGACTGTCATCCTAGGTATTTTTTCTAGGAATAATGGTGAGGGTTTTCTTGTAACATACATGTTGACTAAAAATCTCTTGTGTTTTTAGATGAAATGTCCAGCATTTTGATGGTGATTGTCTCAATTCACCTGGTGCATTTATTAAGTTGTTTGAAAATACCACATGTGTTTATTTATTGGTGACTTGATGTGTATAAAAAGTATAGTTGGTTTTTTGTCATGTGCCTCCTCAGTGATGCTTTCTATTTTTTAGTGCCCTCTATTGCAGTGTATAATTTAATCAATGTTTTAACTGTGAGTCAAAAGTACATATTTTATGAATTCTCCTTAAAGGTTTACGATTTTATCTTTTACTACTAATATACAAAATGACCGTTTTATGTCTCTAATGATTGTGTCTCGATAGCCCAATACAATTACTAATAGAGAACTACATGGTCTGAAATGAGCTCTAATAGAATTATTTCTATCTCTGAGTTGCAGGTAATTCAATCCACAGTGTTGATGTACTCAGTTAAACATGGTAGATTTGCATACCTGCAGACGTAGATATGCACACAAAGAGGCTGACTGGTATCATGAATAATAATCATTTCAATTTGCTATTTATCTAGTGAAAATCTGGATTCTGAAAGCCATATATGATTTTTCTCAGGTGATCAATATTAATGAAGGAGAAGAAATTTATATGAATTACTGAGGCTTATAGATGGCTGAAACTGAGTCTGCCAGATGTATAAATAGGGCTCCAAAGTTTGTTTTTAAAATATATTGTTTTACCAAAGTGAATTCATTGAAAAAAATTAAAATGGATGAGAAGTTTCTGTTTATTTTTTCTCTATTGAAATATGCAGTATATTATATATAGATTGTTTGACAAGTTTGGTACCAGATATTACATAAAAATGATAAAAGGGGTAAAGGGTAGTTTGCTTTGGCCTTGCTGAAAGATATATTTGTATCTCCAGTTTAAGTAGCCATCTATTTGGGTCTATACTACATTAAGGTATGAAGAATTTAGACTAATAAGGTAGCAATGCAGCTGAAGGAAAAAGTTTTGGACTTATTGTTATGATTATATTTTTGTTGATCAATGATGTTACCAAATCCTAATAGCTAACAGAAATGCAGAATGAATTTTTAAAACCATGGACTAGGGCCTAGAGAGATGGCTTAGTGGTTAGGAGCACTGAGTTGTTCTTCCAGAGGTCCTGAGTTAAATTCCCAGCAACCAAATGGTAGCTCAGAACTATCTATAATGGGATAAGATGCCCTCTTCTGGCAGGCAGGGGTATATACCGATAGAACATTCATATAAATAAAATAAATAAATCTTTAAAAAAACCCCAAAAAACAAAATCATGGACTATACTTCTTCAAGCACAAATCATCCATTCAGTAAGCATAACTCAGTACTTATAGATTCAGCTAGCTTAAAGTATTTTTTCTGTTCTTTGCCTTGACTCTTGAAAAGTCTATGAGAGATAAACTGAGTTCATAAATTATCACAGTTACTCAGACTTTAAACTCACTACATATCAGTCTGAGAGTTCTTACACTCACACCTCATTATGCAGCATATATAATACCCTTAGAGTCAAGAGTTGAATGGAGTAAAGCACCAGCACATGCACTATCCTGGGAAGGATGATTTTTGTAGAAGAAAATAATAAAAGACTAGCTCAAATATTAAAACAAATTACTGATTCTAATTTGCCTAATCTTGACCTTAAATATCCACTGTTATTTGTTTGTTTGTTTAAAGTTTGCAGAGACATTCTTAAACCTGAGGTTAAAGAGCTAAAGATATAGACGTTATTTGGGCCTGTAAAGAATTCTTATACATCCTCTATAATTGAAAATTATATGTTTTATTCACATAACAAGATTTTTTCAGCTAATCTTTGAAAGGTTTCACAGAAAAAATATATCTTTCATGACTCACAATTTAATGATTTGTTTTTGATCATGTATAGATGAGCTGTAAATATATTACTTAGGTTGCTTCAGTCCAGCCAACATGATTGATTGTGCTCCTGTCTGTTTTTTCTTATGATCAATGGCAGGTTTTTATGAAGTGGCAAGGCCAACAGATATAGGATTCATTAAGAAATTAGGCTACCAAGTGCCCTTTAACTAAATTTTAGATTTATTTTCAAAGAAGATGCTTCTCCTACACACTCTCTACTATAACTATACTTTTTTGACACCTTTTGCTTTATTAAGCAAATTAAGCAAATTTTCAAATATTTTAAGTATATTTTTTTGGAGAAAGGTTATATGAATTCTTATTACAGAGTTGATATAGAGAAGGGCTCAGACCAGTTAAAATTTAGCTTATGATCTTTGAGTTAGTGTTTACTTTATAGGAAGAGACATATTTGTAAATAAATAGTGAAAAGTAAATTTAATACAATCTGCCTGTCGAGTAAGAAAGGTAAGTATGCATTCTAAATTGGAATTCATGATAATTAATTTTAATATAGTTTAAAGTGTATTACAGAAAGTTCTACCAAGATGTAATAGAAGGAACTACTTTTAAATAAAATAAAATAAAAGCCATAGAATTATTTTTATAAAAACGTATTTTAGATATAAAATAAATTTGAGAAAAAAGTTCAACAGTTTCAACCTCAGATAATTTTGCATTTGTTATTGCTTATTCTTTGATTGGTTTCTCTCCGAATGCTATCATATAAAGATTAAATAGTTAGGACTAGTGGTTACCCAAACTCTGGTGTCAATTCTAAACACCATAATAAAGAAAATAATAATAAATAATAAAGAAAAGAAAAACACAAACAAAACTAAAAAAAAAAAATTTAATTTAGTACATCATGAACTGCTTACTACATTAAAAACAGCCTCACATGAAGTTTGTAAATTTAGCTTTGATTTGCTTATGGATTAAAAGCTACTTGTAGGAAATGTACTAGTCCCTGGGTACAGTTGTTTTCTGGAGCGCTAATAAAATAAGAAAGATGTGAACTCCTGATGGTACCAAGTCACTCCAGACTTACTCTGTATTAAGTTATTGTTGGGGATGATAACTAAGTATTTATCCAGTCTATGAATTTTTTATTATAGCTAAAAAGCAAAAAAAGGGGGGAGGGTTGTAAAGAGATGAGATGAAGTCCAAGCTCTGTATCCCAAAAGCTATGAAACCTTAGTTGAGAGCATTCCTTTGAGTCTGCCTATTCAAAGGACTTTTCTTCATGATTCCAATTTTATTAAGTGGGGAGGAATAAATGGAATGTTGATGAAATTATGATGGGAACAATTCTAGTTCTTAATAGTTATTATATAATGTCATCTATCTGTCACCCTATCTGTGTGTATCTATCATCCATCTGCATCTGTCAAAGTAAGAAAAAGACTGTTTTAGTCATAAAGCATGTAGATTTTGAATAAATTGAATGAAGAGATATTTTAAAAAGATGATAATCTTTTTATAATTAGAAGAGTAAATATTTTTAAAATATATGTTAGTAAATACTTTGGGTTGTGTTTATGTGTATACCTATCTGAGTGTAGCTTTCGAAAATTTTCTCAAGCTCAACCTGAACAAGTGACATGAAATGAGCATTCTTGGACATTTCTTCTACCAAATGAAATATTAAGTAGCAAAGAACTCTTTGCATAGGTGAATACAAGATGGTGTGCTGTGATATTGGAAAATATAAATAAAATCTAAAGGATGTATATACCTCTCCACCTAAAATTAGTCTTGAAAACAGATGGTAATTAAGTATGGGGGGGGAAACTCAGTCAAAGTTGTTATGAGACTACACTATTAAAATGAAGAGAGAACAGATTTTCCAAGTGTTAACAGAGAAATTGCCATTTAGTCTGTAACAGGTTTGAAAAAAGAAAAACTCAACAAATTTAGGCATTTTAGGTGGGCCACTCAGTGTGCTTTTACTGCTTTAACCTTAGAGACAATGTACCTGCACCATATTCTTAGTCCTATAATGTCCTCCAAGTGAGTTCTTTTGACCCCAACCATCTGTATGGTTTGTGCCGTAAGCCACCAGGTCAGATGTGATGAAATTTTACCCCCAAACAGAAATTATACCCTTCAATGATGTAGTAATTAAGTTTTACTAGAAATATCCAGAGAAATAGGATGCGATCGTCAAATGCATATGCAAATCATCTGCAAATTATATGCTAATACACACGTGGCCTGCCTAACTATTACATATAACTTAATGTAGCCCTTGGGAAAACCTTATTGGAGATCATTGGTCTAATGAAAATTGCAGCTACACACTAATTATCATGACATGTGTGCTGCTGTATTGCCCCTTAGTGGTGATGGAGATGACAAAGGGTAGTTGAAGAAAGGTGACTGACTGACAGGACTGTTTGTGTGATCACAGAGATAAATTACAGGATACCTCTGTCTGCTCAGATCCTACTTTTCTGACTTTACATCTAAACTAAAACACAATAGTTGATGACTAGTATGTGTGTGTTCAGGAAGCTTCAAAATAAAAGCTATAGATTGTCATTTGACTTCTTTTGTATAGACTCTCGCAAATATTTGTATTGTACCACTTGACTAAGTCGTTGAAAAAAATAGAGTCTATAAGGGTACATTCTATCTATTTAAAGAAACAGTATACTCGCCTTTTCAAGATAAACTAAGGTTACAGAATAATTTACTACTTCTTATTTAAATTAAACCAAACCCTGCTATGCTGTGTTCATCTATGTGAGCTTGAGCAAGTCTTTAAACACTTATGAATCTTCAGGTACTTCCCATTGGGTTGTTAGAGAATAATATCCAATATTTTCATGGCCTACAATAGGAAACAGATGCTATGAAACTAAATATATTTCAAATGAGTGATTTTTAAAAGTTTTTTATTTATCTAAATCTCTGATCAATTTTAGAATATATTTTAGTTTGTGACATTTACCTCTCTGGATTTTAGAGACATCAATGTTTGATAGTTGGTCAGTTCTTATTTAAGGCAAACAAAAATATGAAAGACAAAGTTTTAATTGACTTTAATATAGAATATTAAAGAGAATTTGTGATTATTTTTAAGACTCTTAAAACCATTTGAGACTCTCTTGCAAGAAATGGAGTGACTGAAATGTGGGGGAAGAGTCAAAGAATTATCTTAATTATTCATTAACCTAATTAGCTTAATTAATTTAAGCAGTTCCACTGCTTGAAAGAAGTACTTTCCTGAACTTGTTCAGAAATCTCATCTTCCTTCATTAAAGCCAAAATAGATACAAAATGTTCAGTGTGTGTTCACTACAAAGTTCAGGAATCAAATCACTTCCCAGTGGTGTGGTCAGGAAATGGCTCAAAGTAGACTCTTTTGATTGCTAGGATTTTTCTATTCTGTCCAGTCTTTTGATATCTTATTCAAAGATATTATTTTTTTCTCATTTCTAAATGATTTTTAATTAAAAGCTTCAAGAGCTTCTATGAGTTAGGTATGGAGAGGGGTAGGGGACATTTCCATTCTGTTTCTAGTTAAAGTATATGATATTTACATTTTAAGAAGGAGGCAGTTCAGGTAAGTGATATTGCATTATAGAAATGCATTTAAATACCCTTCAATGTCTGCTTATGCTAGACAGAAAATTAGGTTACTATTCCTTTGGTCATAGACATTTAGAAACAAAAGGAGAAAGGAATGACATGGGGTTCTTAGGTCATTGTGTATATTTAAACATCTTTGAAACAAACACGTTTGGGGTGTGACCCACAAAATGGGCGGTTTATATAAGGTGTGCATGTTTCTTGTTAGATTTTGTGCTTGTAACGTTATTTTTCAGCACTGAGTGCCTTTACACAAACATTATGATGAGGAGTGCTCAGCAAGTGATTTCGTATAATGGCAAGAGTAAAAGATGACACAATGCTTTGGCTTTAGTATTTTATTGAATTCCCTCTATTTGATATCTTAAAATTAAATACAAACTTGCTTAATGATGAACACTAAAATCTAATGTCACATTTTTTTTTTCCAGCACACTTGACTTGCTTACTAAAAATACTTTGTCCGGTACTTAATGACTTAATTATTCGGCAGTAGATTGATTTATCCTTTGCAATTTACTAAACTTACTTCCTATATTATGCAGAAAAAAGTAGTATGTTATAAAATGATTTTAAGGTTTAAATGTGTCTGATCTCAGTTTTCTCTTGGATTAAAATCTGTGAAATATCAGATTCAACACTTTTAGCTTCAGGAAATGCTTGATTCTCAGAAAGGCATGTAATTGAGTGTACCTGTGGTACAGGGCTATGTCTAATCAGTCGACTGTGTAGCTGAAGAGTCAACGCCATTCATCTGACTCCCCTGAGATGTGTGAAAACCAGGGTGAAGAACAGGCATAAGACAAAGATATACAATCATGATGACCACTGAAAGTTCATGGATAACAACTTAATTATCTACATTCATCTATCATTCAAAAACAAACGTGTATAATTTACTTTATAATTCATGCTAGAAATAGCACAATGCTAAGGACAGTGCTGCTTGAATTATAATCTACATTAAGTCTGTTTAATTTAATTTTTCTAATTATATTCCTAATAGCTTAAATATGTGCACTGACAAAACAGTTAAACACCTGCATCTAAATGCCACCTGATGCGTTTATTTTGGAACAGTAACAGATTGGTATAATTTGAGATCAAGTTCGTCTGAACATTCTGCCACTAATGGTTCTTAAATTAATCATTATTCCTGATCAGCAAATGCTGTTAGAAGGTAACAGTTACTGTGAGAATCACCATAACAAGGGACTATTCTGTTTTGTCTTTTTCCAGTCAAACTTAGATTAGTGGATGAATTAAAAACAGAATTTTGCACTGGCATTTCCATTTTCCTATGGAACTTTAATGTTGGAATAGTGTCTGATTTTAAAAAAAAATCAATTCAGTAAAATGTTTGCATAGCACTATGTGAAGAAGGTTAGGTGAGTATGCACTGCATCTACTGAGCCAAGTGAGCAAACACATGCAGAATGCTCCTATTTTCATGTTGTTTCTATATATCCTATCTATTTTGGGATGGGCTGATGGGATTTAACACAAAAGCTAAACTAATTTGTTGCACAATAAGCAGGCTAACCTTTGAAAAATCTGAAGACTGGTATAGATCTTTTCCTCTTCTCTGAAATAAGGACAAAATGCATAGATAAAGAATAAGAATTTTATCAAGACAATCAACTGGGAATATTCTAACATTGTTGTTATTGTTTAGAAACCTTTGGTAACGAAAAGATCAAACCACTCATTTTAACCATCTTTAGACATATAATAGTACTTGAAATGGTAAGAATTATGAAACCAACTGAAAAGGCTTCTGGAGACCAGATTCTTTTGAGTGGGACATAGTCCATGCTCAGTATGCTGTTATTCATGAAGTCTGAGTCAGTACAACAAAAGGGAATAATGAGTCAGTCCTAAAGATGTTCAAATGCTCACTAAGTATGGTTTCAGTAAGCAGTGGTGATAATCATATTGATGACTGCGGTAATAACTATTATCATCAATTAAGGTGAATATGATACAGAAAAGAACTGAAGAATTCATGAGCATAAGAGTTGGTACTGATGCAAAGATGTAGGAATGATTTTGAGTGGCTAAACTAATGTTGTTTGGATTGCTAAAATGTAGAAGTTAAACCTGCCAATATTTCAATATAAAATTGTTTACATTTATCACAGTATTGTGAAGGAATAAAAATAATTTTAGCTGCCTCAGGAACCTGAGTTAGTCTCCAAATGCCACAACTTATTAGACATGAGAACTTTGTCAGCCTCGCAGGCTGACTACACATCAGAGCATTTCCCAGTCCTGTGACTATCTGGGTAGCAAAAACTGGACTATACCAGGGGAAAGAAGAAGAAAATAAGACATAATCTCAAAGTTGGGCAGGAAGGAATGGGAAGGTAGACTGGGTTCTAAGATTAGGGATGTGAATATGTTTAAATTACATTGTATGAAATATTAAAAAAAATAGGTAAAAAGTTATTTTTTAAAGTACTTGTACCATTCTCTTTCATTACATTTGAAATGATCAAATTGATAAAAGATCTGATATCAGAAATGAAGGGTAATAAACTGATGCTCTTAGTAGCTATTTAAATGAAGCTTTCTTATAACTGCTTCTTTCCATGATCATGATGTGATCATGTTATCAGAAATGATGCTCTGTTAAAAAAAAAAAGATACTAACAGGTTTATGCCAGGTGGCTCTTGTGGAACAGTCACTGCAGTCTATGTCTGGTAAGTGGGAGAGTTAGTGATTTTTCAGTTCTGAAACACAAATGCACATTCTGGAAGCTTGTTCTGTTGCCTAACAGATCAATGAGTTAATCAAAATATTGGTGGTCACTGATCTAGTGGCTTGAACATGGGAAATTCATAGATATTGTTTAGCACGGTCTACTTTCAATGAAGCTCTCAGAAAGTACTTCACAGGTTTCTGGCTTTATTGAGTGCCCTTACTGGGACACATTGGTACTGTAAGGTGGGGAAAATATTATTTAACTTATATTTCCCCAGAAAATGGAAGATGGCAGGGCTACTTTTTCTAGATAGTTTTCACTTTTTTCTTTTCTGTCAGCTTATGATGATTTTCTCAATGGCATTAGGTCACAAGAAACTGTGTTTTGGGTTCACAGAGGAGATGGTAATAAAATGCATGATTGCAGGACCAGAAAAAAAATTGGGAAGGTGATAAGACCTGCTTACCAGATCGGTTCTAGATAGGAAGTTAGGCTGAAACCGGAACCAGTACGGACACACTGTATCTTGGAGTTCGGTCAGGAACCAAACTGAACAAAAGCTTTATTCTCGGTTTCTTACACCCTCTTCATCAAAGGTGTACATGAAATTACCAAGGCAATGATCACAAGGGGCAAATCATCACAAAGGAAAAAGCATAGGTACAGTCACATGGTTTCTACTAGGTGAAGCAACACATTTCCTGGAGAATGGAGTGTTTCTTAAGCATTCTTTGACTTCCCTGAAACAAACAATCTCCAGGGAACTCTTGTTTTATGACCCAGCCTTGCTCAGTTGGATCTCCCAATTGATAAATAAGCGCATAGCATAAAGCACACAGTAGAATTTAGGCCCAAGGTCAGGGGGGCTCTCCACAGGAAGGAAATCAACCTTGAACACCACTGAAGAGCAAGAAAATGAAGCATGAGTTTGACAGCTGATGGGACAGACCTGAAATGTTGAAGGGTTGTATAATAAAATAAGTAAAATAGGTTGACTCGATCAAAGGGCATTATGGGAAATTATGTCATTACTGTACAGTTTGTTTCTGTGATGAATGAAGAACTCTATTTCCTTGACTCAAAATTAAGATCTCTACTATTCATAATTTCTTCCAAATCTACTTTGGAACGAAAAAAAGAGATTCATTTGTACAGTATTATTGTATTTGTCTCCTGGTCCAAATTGTATATGTCATTTTGTGCTACTTAAGATGAATATTGTGGTGATGTGTTCTTTTTCCTGTCTCTGCTTTGAAAGAAAAACAGTGGCAGGTAAAGAATAGTTTTGAAACCAGTAGAAGTAGCTAGTACTTGTCAAAAATATGATAACAAAATTGTGAGGATTAGATCCTGGGGATAGAAGGTCATCAGTCTTGGTGGTAAGCACTTACATCATCATATCATATGCCCTTTACAAACTTTCTAAGAAAGCAAACTGAGAGACAATCACTTCGAAAATTGTCAATTACTGATACAATAAATAATAAGTTTGCAGTTATATAACCCTTCTTCACAGAGGGTAATTTATGATGGTGACATCGGAATCAGAAATTGGGTATATAGTTTGTCGACTTCCAGCACTTACATATGGTTTACCTGTCTTGGCAGACTCAGTTAATCATATACCTTAGTTACAGAGAATTTGTTGCTGTTTCTCTTATCCCATGACATATTCCTTTTTTCTGCTTTGACTAATTCTGTTTCTTCTGTCTGTAATGTTCTTTTATAATCCAACTCTAACAAGCTACATAGACTTAAATATAAACGTATGTAATACCCCTATACAAACATCTAACCCCATATTTGCGCATATATATATATTTTCACCTTTCACACTTAAGATTGTTACCTCCTATAGGAAACCTTTGATGCCTAGTGAAAAGTAATTCCATACATATGTTCCGATTCAACCCTATGTTTCCTCTGGTCAAAATGTGTCTTACTACATTGTGTATTTATGTCTGTCTGAGAGCATGATCACCCCCTCGGAGAATGAAGCACTTGCTGCTCTGCTGACAGTGTGTTTAGTGCTGAACCAATCCCTTACAAATGTAAGAGGAAGCCAGTGAATGTTTTGGAGTGACACCTACAAGTGCAATTTGCTGTTTGTCAGTATCATACTCCAAATTTCACCAGTAGTGCTAAATAACTAGAGGGTCTGGCAGAGTAGGCACTCAAGATCTCTGCTAAAAACAGCATAAAGAGGAAGGCAAAAGTTGCCTTTTCTAAGACATTTCTTCACCGAATTGAACTGAATAATACTGTTCATATTATTAACTCCACATCATAGCAACCAGAGCTGGGAAAATGTACCATTGGAAGCTGTGTGGGTTCCAGTTTCAGTGCAGATCCTTGGAAGCCTAGGGGGACAAATCTATGAAGACCCTAAAGACATTATAGTAAGGAAATAGGAGACAGAAAAATGAATGTCTACACCTATCTGCCTCTACTTATTATTTTGGCTCCAGATGAGGCAACTGAGTGGCTGTTTCTCCTTTAGTTCTGAGAAAATATTTTTGAAGGTCTTGTACCTAGCAGCTTAAACACAAAGACAGCATATGCAAGTTCATGAAAATGAAATCAGTATTTAATTACTAAATATCCTACCTCTAAAATTAAAGAAAAAAGCTTAAATAATTCAGTTTGATTTGGTCTCATTAGTCTGATTTCCTAGTATTTAGCCTTAATTATGTGATACAGAAGCCCTAATTATGTGGCACATATACAGTGCACTCTCTAAAGTTAAAGATCAGAACGGATACTGACTTAAATGATAAAATATGTTAAATTATTAATGATAATTAATCTTACAAAATAGGCATAATTAGTTTAAGTACTTTTGATATTATTTTTAATAGCATTACAAATAATATGACACAGTTTGATCATTTGAAATATAATTTATTGGAAAAAAGGCAACACAAGCAATATTTTTAACAGATTTCTTGTTGCAGCCAAAATACATGCAGCAGTGTTTGAAAAAACAAATTTGCTTTAACCAGTGAAATGTTGTGTCCTAAATAAAAAGAGACCATGGCTTTGAAAGACACTTTTAAAAAGCATAAGTCAAAAGCACTTTTTTGTGATGGTAACTAAGAATAAATATGTTATTAACTAATGTTTTTATAGATTTAGGAAATGGTCAACTCTAATTCAGACACTGGATCGATTTATTCTAATCAGAACATTGACTCACATGTATATTTTGCATATATTTCATTGTGGTACTTCCAAATTGTAGAAATTATTATGAACTGTCTGTTATATTTATGCATAGAGACATAAATACATCTTTATAGAGTTCTCATTTATGGCTGAGCATTCCATAGAAAGTCTCTGCCTTTGACCAGTTGTGAGTCTATATTTACCACCATATACTTACTGCATGATGACGGTAGTGAAGTGAAGACTGAGATCTGCACTAATCCGTGGACATAGAGATCTATATTTAAAAGGAAGTTTGACACGATTCATTTAGCAGTGTTCAGAATTTGAACTAAGGAAAAGTGATTAAATCATGAGGATTCTGACCTAATCAGTGGGTTAATCCCCCAGTGAATTCAAATTCTGATGGCTTTATTAGGTCATAGTGGATACTGGGAGCTGGGGCATAGTTCATGAAAGTAGGTCACCAAGGGCTAATCCTGGTAGGATATAGATTTCTCTGTCTCCCTCTGTCTCCATCTCTGTTTATTTTTCCTTTCTCCTTCCTTCCTTCCCTCCCTATCTCTTTCTGCCTTCCATGTAGTAGCCTGTTGTGAAGTCGTATAGCACTTTGGACCCAAGAGCAATGGTGACAGCCATGTATAAATTGAAACCATGAGTCAAAATAAATCGTTCCTGTCTTGTATTGTTTTTCTCAGGTATTTTCCACAACAAAAAAATCCATCACAAGCTCTCTTCCTTCTGATTCTCTCACTTGGTTTTCAGTTGTAGGATAAAAAACGTAAGACATGAAGAAAAATTGAAAATAACATCTTTCTTCTAGTTTCGCTAAATTATGTTGTTCGTTAGATTCAGATGTATAACTAATACATAAAGTCAGTCAGTCTTTAATCAATGTCTATTCCCCTAAGCAGGACAAATCAATCAAAACAACCACTAGATATCGTCCTGGCGATAAACACCATGGGATCTCGAACACTCAGTTCAGCATGGAACAGCCTGCCTGCGTGAGGTCCTTTCTCCTTTCTTTCCTCCCCCATTCCCCTTTCCTTTCCTTTCCTTCCCTTACCATTCCTCCCTCCCTCCTTCCCTCCCTTCCTTCCTTCCTTCCTTCCTTCCTTCCTTCCTTCCTTCCTTCCTTCCTTCCTTCCTTCCTTCCTTCCTTCCTTCCTTCCTTTCCTCCTTTTGGTGTTTCTGGTGTTTGAACCATGTGGCTGATAATTTCTAGGTAAGTGCTCAATACCCTAGCACCATGAAACTTGTTTGTAACTGTGCTTACTAATCAGTTTGTCTTCAATATAAAAAAAGAATACTAAGTAAATCTGACACATTTGTGATAAAGATAGATATACAAGATACTTTTTATGTTTATGATTTTTAACTTTATGTCAAAAAAGTAAAATGAATTATTTGAGATAAGGGTACAGAGAAGTAGTGAAGCAAAGCTGGCTTGCAAGTCCACAGTATACCACAAGGATTTGGAAAAGGAATACAAGGTCATTTTTTAGAGAAAAATTGTATGGTTTCAATGTAATGATATTAAATTTAGTAGCAGCATTTTAGATAACTGGCAGAGGCAGATTTGAAAGAAAGGCTAACATAAGCCCAGTAATTGAGATGAGACTTGGGTTTTGAAAGACAATATGGAGATTAAATGAAATGGTCAGTCATAAAGTGTTCTTGAAGATAATTAACTGGTTTATTTTATTCTTATTTGTTTATCAAAATCAACAAATTGCTTGTTGTTTTACTAAACAAGAGTTTTATACATTATATAATATTTATGAATTTAGTTTATCAAACATTTCAACTATTTGGGTAAAGGAAGAAATAGCTTTATGTGCAACATGTCTGTAGAGTTTCAAGAGTTGCTCCAATGAAAATCTTATGAAAGCATGTTTTTTCTACTAGGTAACCTGTAGTTTTAAATACATATCTATATGACCCCCATGAGTACATAATTTATATATATAAATATCAGTCTATATAAGAGAAGTTAATAAATATCAAACTAATGAAAAGCAGACATGATATTATTGTCAAAATTAATTGAAAGCTATGAACAAGTAAAATTTGAGTAACACTTAAGTTGATTGACATATTTGTATAATCAAAGGAGACCAGTTTAAATGTGGAAGACAGTAAAAAAATGCTTGCATGATACTTGGTCATTATTTAGAAACCATTCTGTGACAGTTTACCATTCACTTTATTTTTAAAGTAGAAAATCATGAAATACTCTGTCTCCCTTTCTGCATTAGAAACTTTCTTATAAATACTCACTGTGCTAAAATAATAATTTTTGTAGTTTACTAGTTCCTAGGAATCTTGGAAGTACTCTCTACCAAATGTAATATGACCTACATCAACTTTTCACAGTAATCTTGGAGGAAAAAAATAGACCAAGCAAGTTACTCAGGAAGAAGAACAAAGATGAAGGCATTATTGTGAGTAGGATTTAAATGAACTTCACTATAAACAAAGCAAAGTGATTCACCACATCACCCGGCACACAGTGAAGCAGTGTGATGATCAAGTGAGTACAATGGAATGAATTGTAAAGAATGATTCCTAACAGTAGCCATGCTGTTATTTGCGTTACTATATAAGTCAGATGCTTTTTTCCCATTACTTATATAATAGTACAGAATAAATTCAGTCTAGAGTTCTTAGAGAAACAAAAAATCCTTCTCTAAAAATTTCAGGTACTCTTATGGGTTCAAGTCATTCTTTCATTTATTTTATTAGACAATTGTCATAGACTCATCTCCTCCTCCAGACTTATATACTTAGTCACTCTACTCTAGTTGCACGTCCTATTTTTATTTTAGTTTGAACTACTACACATCTCTCCTCACTCATTACCATGTATTTATATCAACACCAGCATTTCCCCTTTATATTTGGCTGCCTGAATCCTAGAAACTTTCCTGATTAATAAACCTTCCTGACATATTCAGTGAAAGTTGTTAGATTTTCTTTTATGTGATAAAATTTTTTGTGTTTTAAATATGCTTCTTTTCTTCCTGATTCTGGCCTAATTCTATCTTTGCACTTGTTCTGTCTCTTATGACTATTGAAATTGCCTCAAAATAATGCTCCCCTTCAGAGCTGTAGAATATCTAACAAAAATCCTAGTGCCAGGCATAAGAAAAGTCCCTTCATGGTGTTAGTCAGGCAGTCTAAAAGACTGTCCCAAAACATAGACTATTGCATTTTCAGTGGTTGTTTCCCAGAACTTGAAGACAAGACCTTATTGCTTAAGATATCACATACTTTGGACCCAGAGCTTGGAAAATTGAGTTGTAACTGACCTGAGAGACTTATGTCTGAGGACTAGCTCTCATAGATTCCAAAGGTGCTATGTAAGTTGGCAAGGGAGAAAACCAATCAAAACCCATAATTCTGCTATAGGCCTTGAAGCCCTAATAAGGAACAGTCCACCAAGATATCACCAATGGCACAATAGTAGCATGTCATATTGGGATAACCAAAAACTGTCTAATTGGACTTAAAGGCACTTAATAGAATGATATGTATTCCTGGTACTATAAATCTAGACAAGAAATTGTGACAGAGATGTTATAGATCACAGATGAGAACTTACTACTTTTTCCTAAACTTGTGTGATTTCTAATTTTATTCCAAATAATTATCTCTATACCCACAGATACATGTAGCTCTCACCCTTCACTAAAAACTTTATCTTTCAAAAGATGACCATTACAGAAATTGACAACTTGTCAAGAGGCAGAAAATAAGTTACTACGGGGTGACCAACCTCAGTTGATACATGTACAACATAAGCATTAAATCTAAGGCTCAGGAATGTCTTGAAAGAAGGTTAGGAAGAATGTATGTATATATATGAATATATATATATATTCAGGAATTAGACAGGAAGTAAGGTGTATAGAAGGAGTTGGAAGTACAAGAGACAGGAGGCAATACTTTTACATGAAATACTAAAAAAATAGTAATAATAAAATAAGAAATAGCATCTAACAAGATTACTCTAGCACTATTACTGTGTATAATTAATTTTTGGTACTGTTTCAAAACTAATGATGATCCGAAATGCAAATGTGATTGTGCAACACTTAAATGTTTTTGTTTGTTTCCTAATGATTAAATTACAAATATAAATTTAAATATTTCTTCTGTACCATACAAAATTCCACAGTTTTCAGTGACTTTCAGACACGTGCTTGGTAGTGTGTTGAGATACGGCAGAATCTACCTAAAGAAGAGAGTTATTTCGATGACCTGAGGGGCAAAGGGAAAACCTGAGCTGAGAACCAGGCAGGCATGAGTTCATGCACTTGTGCATTTCTTCATTCACTCATACATAGTTAATAAGCAGTTAGATAGTAGGTGTTCTGCACATGAGGACTTTAAGAAATATTCTCTTTGCCCTTGATTTGTAATTAGACTTCTATGATAAAAAATCTAAACTGCTATTTGAACATGAAATCTGTTTTTGATTAGATACAAAGTAGCAACTGAGCAGAATTTTAAAAGGCAATTAGTTGTTATGCAAAACAGGAAGAAATAATTGGTTTTTACAAAAAGTTGTGTAAAAAGATGTACACCAAAAGAGCAAACCTCATCCTGATGAACTTTGTCATTCAAACAATGAAAAGCTTTTTATATGGTTGCTTTTTTTTTTTGAGATTGCTACATGCATGAGAAATTAATAGCTTATATATTATATATACACACATGATCATTAGAAATTACAATATTACAATGAAATCACGTCTGAACCTTATAATAATTAGAAGCAACTTGAGCAAGTCTGATTGTCACAGGAGAGATGGTAGGTCTCTGATCTCAATAAAGGCTATGGTTGGAGGAGATATAGCTATAATCATCAGAAATAGTGACTATAGGATGAGATAGAGAATAATGTACATGTTTGGGATTTAAAAGATACTACTGACAATGTTTGATTAGTATTTGAAAAATGAAGTTAACTAAGTGGGCAAATAAAATTCTAACAAATTAAGAAGCCAGAAACCAAAGCAGATGTTTCTTGATTAACAACAGGTTCTGTCTCTGCACAAATGTAAGTAAAAAAGTCAAAACCTTAAAAACTCATTCGATTCACAAAACTATCCATATATCACAAATGTTCATTATGTAATATTGTACTTATTTGCATGACCGGGAGCTAGTGTTTCCGACTCTTGACCAGCATTTGAGTGTGACACTGCCTAGTGCATGGAACATTCAACATCTGAAGTATAATTTCAGCTGAAAGGACTGGCTTTCACACCATTCTAAGCAAAATTACATACATAACCAATGAACCAAACAACTAAGTAAATAAAAAAATCCAAATTCCAACCATTGCTAAGTAAGAGACCATCTAAAATGTTGGCAGATATAAAATAGGCCTGATACGGGTAGGTAACACACAGAAATGGAACGCGAAGATGGATTGTTCTGGACTATATTCTCACTAAAGGTTCATTTGGAATAGATTCACTAAAGCAGCTATATTGCAGCAAGGTACTTTAATAGTGTGTTCCAGACATCAGAAATAAACCAGAGCTGGAGGTATCATCCCCTTTTAGTAAACTCAACAACACGGCACATTAATTGTGGTTTAAAGAAGGGAATGGGGGGAGGATTATTCGATTCTGGGAATATCTATAACAATTACACATTATTTTCTGATGTGATGAACATGAAATTATTAAAGTATCTGAAACTGTTTTATTAAAACATTCATTTGATATATAAAGTGGAGGGTATTTTCATGCATACCAATGCATGCATGGAGGTTAGAGGACAACTTACAGTAGACAGTTCACTCCTTCTACCCTGTGGTTTTTCGAGGATGGAACTCAGGTTTTCAGCCTTGGTTGCAAGCACCACTGACTGCTGAGCCATCTCACCAGATTGACTTTATGTTTTCTTTTTTGTATGGGTATAATGAGTTTTTTACTTGGCAAGCTGTCTAATAAGCTGGAAATATTATTTCTGAAAGTTTCTAGGCTTCCCATAGTCACCAAAGCTGTGGTCTATGCATTGCCATGGAGAGATCAGAATCAGAAGATGTGAAGCAAGCTGTGATGATGTTAGTACAGGGGTATGGCTTGAGCTTTTGAGTTTGATTTAAATCTTTAATCTAAAAGAGGCATTCTTCATCATTCAGAACTCAAATCCTGATTATAATTAAAACTTTGTAGATAAATCTTAGATGGAATAGTTTTCAGAATTTTCTTCAAAATCTGCACCTTTAAACTCTATTCTTACATTTTGAACTTCAATTATTTAAATTTTTATCTTCAGAGATTTTAACCGAAAAGTCTAGGACATGCCTCAACCTTCTCTTCTATTTTTCTTTGATAATTTCATTTAATAGTATATCTAAACCCTGGGTATTGTTCTAAATATCAGCTGTGCTCGCTCTATGATGAAAATGAATAGTGGACAAGTTTGAGTTATTGTAGAAAAAAGATAAGGTCCTTAATAAATTCTAGAAGCTACAGAAGTTGACTTGTGAGAGAAATAGATGTGCGTGAGAAATGTACAGATTTAAGTCAGTCAGGAAATCTCAGTTATGCCTAAAGGCACAGAATGCCTGAGAAGCAATAACCACATAAAGGACCATTTGTTGTCCTATTTCTTTGGCCTTGTAGTGGGGTTATTCTTTTGGCAAGTGATCTATCTTAATATTACACAAGGAAGCTTTGTATGGATGTTGTATAACTAGAGTACTTTGTGAACAATAATGCAAGGAAAAATGTGTGTGTGTGTGTGTGTGTGTGTGTGTGTGTGTGTGTGTATGTACTTTAAGGCACTAATGATCTTAAGAAACTTTATTATAAACATGCAATTGGTTATATCTTTTTGAAAAGTGAAAACAAAAATATTTCCAGACTTTAAATCTGTATATGACGTTTTAAGAATCTTTAGCTCATTAGTCAAATGTTAGGCATGCTGAAAGAAATTGAGTAACATTTTACCAAGAAAGTTAAAATGAATGTCTAAATTTTAAAAGATACAATTATTAAATTATAGATGTTTAAATACTTAGAATAAATATTGTCTGGGAATAGTGACTTTAAAATTTATTCTTAAGACAGTGTTTTGTTGTTTCAATATAATTTTGACTCACAAGCCAGCAACAAACTCAATTGTTTTAAACTTATTTTTGTTAAGCATTATTTCAAATCTTCTTAACATTCGTGTATCAGTTATATTATAAAATTTAGAGTGCAATGGCTTGGATTAGCTATTTCTATTCAATATAACTGCTATTTATTAAGGGAAAAGCACAATTTGGTAATATACATTCAATTATGCAAAAGATTTCCTAAGTGTTAATATCATTGCTCATTTTCATCAGGAATGCAAGGGAGTTCCAGTCATTATATGCCTGTTAAAGCCTGGTTGAGAAGTGTTCTTCCTAGGCTCAGGTTCGAATGCTTACTTTTACTTGATGTTATCCTCTGCAGGGTAGTTGTAGTATCTGTGAGATCATCTCTGTCATTTAGACTCGACTCACTAGAGGCAGACAATTAAAGGTTATGGCCCCTACTTTCTACCACTCTGTGATTCCTGATCTGCCACAATGTGAGGAGCTTCCCTCATATACTTCCAATTCTATGAACTCCATTATGTCTTCCTGGCATAATGGACTGAGGCCTTCTAGAACCGTGAGGTCAAATACATCTTTCCTTCCTTAAGTAATTTTGTCAGATATTCTAATTACAATGACGTGAGATGACAACATCGATGCTCATGATGGATATTTTCAGCCATTTTTTTTGGTAGTGAGATTGAAGCGAGAGCTTCATAAGGCCACAAAAGTACACTATAACTAAGGAAATCCAGACATTTTTATAATTTTTTATTTTAAGATAACCTCACTGAGTTACCCAATCTGGTCTTAAACTCACTCTGTAGCTCAGGTAATACTTGAATTTCCCATCCTCCTGTCTTAACCTTCTAAATCACTGGGGTTACAAGACTGAAATTTTTTTGCTTTGCTTTGTTTTTTGTTCGTTTTTTTTTTTTTGTTTGTTTTTTTTTTTTTTTTTTTTTTACAAGACACAGTTTCTCTGTTATACCTCTAGCTGTCCTGGAACTCACTCTGTAGACCAGGCTGCCTCAAACTCACAGAGATCTGCCTGCCTCTGCCTCCTAAGTGCTGGGATTAAAGGTGTGTACCACCACCACCCAACTTAACGGTGAACTTTTTAGTTGTCGTTCTCATGGTGGGATTGTAAAGAACTCTCATTGTTGTTTTAGAATGAATATATATATCCCTACCTCAAATAAATTTTGAAGGATGTAATTTTTCCCTGCTGCAACAAAGACACTCAAGAATATATTATCTTCACTGTCAAATATAAGGAAGTCTGTGTTGGAGTAAGAAGACATTGTAGCCTTCAAACTTCTTATGTTAAATTATCAACTTCCATGTTTCTCTACCTCTAGCTCAATAGTATGGAAGTCTACTTCATTTAGACTGACTGAAGATGAACCAGTCATTTCCCCTGTTCAAAAGTGAGAAGAGGCAGCACCCAGGGACAGAACAGGCCAGAGTCTTTGTTGTTTAAAGAGGAAAAGAAAGATGACACCTAGAAGCATTGTCACTGGCCATAAGATTTTGATGGGAAGCTATATGACTGGGAAACAGGAGACTATATAAAAGCATAATAGGGAAGTGTAAGGAGAAATAAGTTGGAGGAGACATTGGGGAAAAAACCACATTAAAGTGTGTACATATGTTGGTAATTGCTGTCCAACACTAAGTACAATGAAAATATTGAAACATACGCATTAAATTATGAGCTCTATGTGAATGGCATCTTTGAAAATCTTACAATAAAATTGCAACATTGCATGGTATTTGAAAATGAACATTTTAGAGGAAACAGAAAAGTGACCAAGAAGGTGGTTCTTATACATGAAAAACATCTGTTCTAATTGTTTCACTAATAGAATAACACCAAGGAAGCCAGGAAGCTTCTCTGTAAGGTCATTTATACTCTGTGTCTAGATTGTCCCACAATCAAAAGTGAACCTTCCATGCTCATCCCCGGAGGGACAAAGTAGAAATGCAAATTCCCAGCTATTGTTTAAAATTACATTTTGTCTGAAAAACTAAGAATAATTGTTGGTGGGGATGTTTATGATTGTTAAGGGGTAATCAGTGATTGATGTTCAATTTCCAACGTTTCTATCTATTTAACTTATAAGTAATGAAAATATCAAATAAACTTTATTTTTTAAAAAAGGACTCTTAATCCAAATTGTAAATTAGTGTCACTCTTTTTACTTAGTAAGATATTACCCAGATGGTATCATAATCTCTCTCTCACTTGCTATTTCAAATTCTTTTAGTATGTATCATTTTCTAGCTGAGACTTTGTCCTGATCATATAAAATAGACTAGCATCAACTAATCCATCCTTCCTCCATTCTACTTCATCAGTGTTAAGTCAAACATATAGTTTTGATTAAAATGTTAGTCTTCTGCTATCCCAGGTCTCATCAACCCTCACCGACTCTCTGTTACTGAGAAGTAACTTTTAATATAAAATTCATACAACACTGAGTTGTACAACATTTGAAAATATTAGTACTCACATCTTTGTTAATTCTGTTTTATTCTTTAATTTTTTAATTGTTTGTTAATATCCCCTTGAGATGTACAGTTTTGGAGTTTTATTGCCCCTAAATAAATTTTTGGAGAAATATGTTCAAAATCATCTTTCATAAATGTAAAATATGGCAAAATATTTTAAGAATCAATGTCTTTACTGACTGAGTTTCCATTGGAATTCAGAGTCTGACATGTGTGCACTGCAGTGACACGTAAATTATAGAATTTAGTGAGTAAGTAGAAAAGGAGAGAGGAATGTATCATGTCCATGTGGCACAGCTCTCACCAGACTTCTTCCAAGTTCTACTTTTGAAGAGGTAACTCGGTACATACCTAGTTGGATAACTATACAAAACAAAATGGAACAAATTAACAGTACCAATGACATTAATTTGTTAGGCAAAATGAGTCTTCCTTTGCAAACATTTTAATGGTAGAAACAATTTTTTAAAAGAAGTGGGATACATATATAATAAAAGCTTTAAGACACTGAAGAAAGTAATCACAAAGATACCAGAAGATGAAAAGGCAACCCATGACTATGCATGCCTATGATTAATATTGTGAATATGGCCATCCTACTGGAAACAGCATGGTGCTGGCATAAAACATACATGTTAATCAAAAGAATAGAATTGATAACACAGATGTGAGGACAGAATCCCATGGTCACATGATTTTTGTAGAAAGTATCAACAATATTCATAGGAGAAAAGAAAGCAGCTTCAACAAATGGTGCTGGTCACATTGGATAGCAGTACATAGGAGAATGAAACTAAACCTTCATCTCTTCCCTGCACAAAACTCAAATCCAACAAAAGCAAAGGCCTTGACATAAAACTTGATACCCCAAATCTGATAGAGGAGAATATAGAGAATACACTTGTGTCATAAAAATAATAAGAAATTTCTTAAATGACAAAATATGAAAAATTTAAAATTTCCAATACTCATCTACCAGGATGTAAATTTAATGTAATGTAATGTAAAATGTAAATTTAAACTACTTTATAAGAATGATCAAGATTAAAAAAAATGACAACAGATGCCAGCTAGTATAAGAGGTGTACTGGAACATTTAACTTTTTAATTCAGCAGCATGGCTGCTTTAGCAAAGGATCACATTGGAAGGCCTGTGTGAAACCTAGGAAGGGATCACATCCAGAGGCCTAAGTGATATGGATGAAATGTTGTGAAGATAGTGGTAGCACAGGTCTCTAAACCCATTGTAGCGTATGCCTTTAAACCTAAGTCAGAAGGCAATGGTGGCTCATGACTTTAATCCTATATCTAAGGATATAAAAGGAGCAGTCAGAAGAAAGCTTCAAGAGAAGATGGGTGAAGAAGCTGGGAAAGGAAGCAGACAGGAAGCAAGGTAGAAGCAGAGGTGGAAGCAGACAAGGGTCAGAGAGAAGAAGTCAATTCAGAAGGAAAAGTTCAGAAGGAGAAGTTGGAGAGAGGAGAGTAATTCAGTGAGGCAATTTGTTCACAGATAGAAGAAGAAGCTGAAAAGAGCAGAGCCAGTTCAGAATAAGCAGAGAGAAAGCAGAGTCAGAAATAGACAGTTTAGGATTTATAGTTTGGAGCTTGCAGTACAGCTGCTCAGATTGAAAAGAGGTAGTTCAGAAGATGGCCAGTAAGAGTGAACCTAGTATGCTGTAAGTCTCAGATGCTGAAACACTCTAGGTTTAAGTTTGTTTATTAGACTGTATGGAGGCTTTACCTTTCTAGGTCTAGGATTGACTAAATTGTTCAGGACTGAAACCCTCTAGGATTGGGGATTGAATTAGCAAAGAATAAACTTCTGTTTACCATGAACCCAGGAGAATAATTAAATAAATCAGCCCATATATCGATGCCTACAAAAGGGAAGTGAAATAGTTGTGTTTAAAGGGAAGTCAAATTCATACTGAGAAGGCTGCTATTATGTGATATCATTCCATAATGTCAAATACTAATTAAAAGTCTTTGACTTTTGGATGAGATGAATATCACATACACTTAAAATAAAATTTTTAGTTAATAAGAATAATTTAATAGAATTATCATTCGAATTTTATTAACAAAATAGACAAAATTTAATTTGTTTTATATCTTTTCAAAAGTTATTTCTTAATTTTTATTTAGTGTGTGTGCATACATTATCATACAGATAGATTTCAGCAAATAGTTTGTAGCAGATACTTCTTCCATATCATGTAGGGTCCGGGAATTGAACATCAGTCTTGTTGGTAAAAGTTTTACTCGCTAACCCATCTAGTCAGCCCTTTTTTCAAATTTTAAAGATTTTACATGCACAATTTATTTTGTTGTCAAATGTTCACTGAATTTAAATGATTATTTTTTCACTTTTAAAAATCACTTTATTGCAATAAACTTACAAATAAAAACATTCCTCAGCTAGATTTAATTAGCCAGTAAAATAAACACTTGCCAAGTCCCAAATCTATGTGTCTCAAAGAACTTCATTACAGTTATAATGGTCATTTATTTTAACGAATAAATATGCTTTATGAAAACAGAATCTAAAATATGCTGAAAGGGAACAAAGGCTGATTAATATTAATTTCTATGTACACCTTATTTATTATCGCCATATATTTCAGATGCATTACTGGTTTAACCTTAGTAGCATTCCCATACTAAAAATGGAGTGTGTTTAAAAGAAAAGCACACTAATTCCTGACACTCTCTAAAGATTTCCACGTATAAAATTCAGTTCTCTCCAAGCCATGTTTCTACAAGTGGAAGTGATCTATACAAAAAATAAAAGTCCTCTTATGAACTTCCTGTAAATTTTCTTTAACAGAAATGTCTGGTATTGCTAGTAAAATAAGAGATAACACTTCACAGCCAAAATTCACTCAAGAGATTAAATAAAATGTGTCGTAAGCATGCACTAACTAAGCTTTCAATACTTAATATTAGAATAACTGATACAATGCAAAGGATCAACAGAAATAGCCACAATGTATAAATAATCTTCCTGACTGAAAATCTTTCCTAGAGACCTGTCCTTAGAGGGCAGAATCTTATAGGAAGATATATCATTTTAATTCTTCGTACCCATCAACCTTTTTTTTTTCCTTTCATATCCAAGAAATTAAGGTATTTATATAGCAGAGAATTTATCTTCTATTTCAGTGCTTAACATTATGTCAAGAAAAATAGCATTTATAGGGTTTAGCATTGAAAAGATAAGTTATAGAGCTTTACTACGACCTTGGTGCTTTGTAGCCAGAAAGTCTGAATTTTTAATTTATGAGGAGCTTCTAAGGAGTTCACCAAAGCAGTACCAGAATAAGCATTTTATTTTTAGCTTATGGAGTATTCTATTAACAAGCTGTGTTTGACCTGTGGTTGGAGTTCTTTTGGGGGAGAATTAAGGCTAGTTTCAATTCTATTATTTGATATTCTGTCTTTCTCTTTTCCTAAACTTTGTAATCAATCTTTCTTGAACATTTCTACAATAAACATATTATCTATTTTCAGTAAACCCACATTTGATGTCAAGAATTCTTCAACAACCAGTTACAAATATCCTTTGCAGTAGTTGGTAATTTAATTTTCCCCTTTATCAGTCAAATCTAGAAGCTTATATTTGACATGCAGGGTTACAATCCTTGGTAACTTTTGACACAGATCGTTTGCTAACGAGAATTCAAATCAATGAGTTTGGGAGTAAATTCTGTTGTGGGAACATTTATGGCAGTGGTGGACTCTACAGTTATTTTTAATTCAAATGTCCTTATTGAGAACAGAATGAGTACTGTGTCCTTTTATACAATCCAAAGTACTTGAGAGTGAGTGCATGCATACATGTGTGACTAGGTAACTCTTTCCCCATCATGATTATGAGACTGAAGCATATATGAATTCTGCTCCGTGCTCTTTTTTGTTGTGGTGGAGAGAAGGCATGCATGGTTGTTTCTACTGGAGGTGATCCTGTGAAAGTAAGAAGATGATCACTAGGGCTATTATGCTACTGATGCTTCTTAAAGTCATTGAAGATAAGAGTTTGAAAACCATGAAAAACATGGCAAGTCTTTCTTCCTACAAATTATGATCTATTACACCCCATATCACTAATCTTCCAAATGAAAAGCTGCAAGTTTATAATTATGTTTGATTAGAATGTGTTAAAAATCTATTTCATCTAAAAACTCTTTTAAATTTTAGTAGTTGATAGAATTTTCATAAAAACTATTTAAACAGTTAATTTGTATTTTAGTATATTGGAACATTATAAAATTAATAATTTCATGCTGATCTTAACTGAGAACACAGCAGTAAACTTTATACTTAGAAATGCTCTATAAAAGTATGGCACTGCATTTTCCAAAAATGTAAATAGCAAATTAATGAATTTATAGGCTAATTATGTGCCATTAATGAGAAGTATAAAGTATATATGAGTGTAGTTTATTTTAGCAAACTGTAGGTAGATCATATATGGTCACAATGCTTAAAAATCCTAGACTTACAAATACCACTTAAAATGAGAATTTTTACATGAAGTTTGTCATGAAAATTAACTATGACATTCTTAAAAATGATAAGAAATGCTATATTGGAAATTTTGCTTCAAACATAGTTTCTCTGAACATGCAAAAGAATTTAAAATAAAAATTGGAAATTTTTCTTTTACACAATCACTAAAACTGATTCGTATTCTCAGTGAGAATATCAAAACATCAGATAATAAATTGTCTTAGAATCTTATCTCTAAGAATCTTAATTGTGAAAATTAATGATGCACAGTGACACATTATTTTTCATTATTTATGAAAATATAGTTTTAATTTGCATATGTAATATACCCTATAGTTGGTACAGTTTTAGGATGAAAGACTATAAGCTTACATCATTCTATCAATTGAATTGATAAGGTTTAATCAATTTTTAATTATAAAATTCTCAGTACTTCTCCCTAATTTCTGTTCAATTTAAGTCTTTCCGTGTTTGATATTTTGCCTGAATTTGCAAAATATATATATAAAAAATATATGCTATTTTATTTTCCTGATGGAGAAGTTTTTAAGATGCTAATTTCCTTTTGAAAAGAAGCATTCTGATGGGCATTGAATCTAAAACAATTATTTGATTAATATTAATGCAGCTGTGATTTTTTTTTTCTATTTTAAAATTTGTATTCTACCTCACAACATTAGAAAAAAAATTCTGTCCCTCTGCCGGACTAGTGTTAGTTTGATGATTATACTAATATTAACCGCTTCACTTGAGTAAGCAAAGAAGAGGTAAAATACCAGTCAGACCAGCTGTTAATTCACAGAGTGTTGTACTGTGCTTATTAAAAACACCCAAAAGATGTACCTTTGTGGTTCAGTCTTTTGAATTAGAATCAGAATATTAATCATGCCTCAGGCCTAAATTAAACATTGGAAGGCCCCTTAAGAATTTTCACCAAATTTTCTTGGATTTTTCTTTATTGGGTCTTCCCGGACTCTGTTTAGCTCTGTAATTGCTTTGCTCCTTTGTTGATAGGTTAAAGCACAATGTGATTTTCTCCATGTCATAATATTTAAGAGGATGGTTCAGTGGTCTACTCCAAGTTGCAATGTGCAGCTGAGACACCAATTTATAACAGAAATAGTATTTACAATGTCAAATAAACTGCGATGTATGAACTGTTATGTATTTTGAAATCCATAGTTATAAGGATGGGGATGATTTCTATCTTCAGAGCATTTACATTCTAATAGGGTTATTAAAAGTGTCTCACCAAGTGTGCTTAGTCTGCATTTATAAGGGCACACAAAATTTTCAATTGTATTTAAAGTGGAAAGAACGAATTTTAAGAAGCCTTAAAGTCCTAGCTTGTTCAAATATGCATCTATGCTTTTTATAAGCAAATCGATGATTAATAACAATGTTATTAATGAATGTGTGCCTGAACAGACAGACGGGCACATTGAAGGATGCTCAGATAATCCTATTCTCTGCTTTCAGAGGATACATATTGTTACTAATAAATATACCACACTTTCTTAGATGTACATGAACATTTTCACAGAGTTTCAATGTGTGAATAGTCACTTGCAGACACCTAACTGTTAATGACTGTTTAATGTATACTATTTATGTTGGGTTCAATTTGAACTACAGATACCAGAAATGAAAACAAATATGCTATATTTTTGAATTGATTTAATATTTACAATATTTCAGCTCTCTCAGTATCAAGGGAAAGGATGAAATGTAAATGTATACCAATGTGACAAAGACCATGTTATTTTTTAAAAAAAACAAATAATGACAATCATGCAATGTTAGTACTCATTTTTTTGTTGTATCAGAAATTTCCCTTTTTAATTTCTCATTTGAATTTATAACAAGCTACTGTCATTTAAGTTTAAATAAATACTATGCTAATACTAAACTACCCCACAATTATTTGTAGAGATAGAAAACATATGTCTGCTGAAATTGATATTTCAATTTATTGACACATTTGGTAGATGCAACATGCTCAGCTTTTTAAAGGTTTGTTTAGCAGTATTTGGGCTGTACTGATACTACATGGAATTTATCTTGGCAGCACCTGCATGTTACATAACACAGAAAAATAAGTGTAGTTCAATATGATTAAAAAATGTGAAAACTTTCAAGCCATGGTATTGTTGAGATGAAAACAAGAAGGTAATATAGTTTGTAATAAAAGTGATAAGCACTGTCATATTTACTGGTATGCTGACCAATTAACTACCCCTATTACTTATTCATTATGCTAGCTCTTTTTCATTACAAGAACCACCAGAAAGGGACTATGTATTTTTTTTTTTTTTTTTTTTTTTACCTGACGGGAACTAAACAGAAATCCTGTCTTTATACACTTTTAAGCTCTTCAGTTTGCTGTGAGTTTTGTGGAAAAACAAGAACAATAAAAAGGGGGAAGCAGACATGAAACATGAACAGAGTAAGTGGAGGGGCCAGCTTGCCAAGCAGAACTGGGCTTCAAGAGTGTTATTGATGTTAAGAGTGTCATTGGTGTTAGGAACTAGACCTTAGCTCCTTTTCTCTTCTTTCTGAAACATTTACAGTTTCCTGGGTTATAGACAAATACACCACAATTTATTCATCAAGTGTGTGGACTACAAAGTAAATCCCTGTTAAAAAAATAAAATATAGTTTTGTTAAGCATGTCCTCAGAGATCCGACTGGGATCACAAAGGAAAGTAGCCTAAAAGACATCTCCATTTCCAGGTATATCTTTTGACAGTAATGAGAACAGGAATAAATCTGATACTATGTTAAATTTATAGCAGTGAAGATTCAGGATTCCTGGGATTGTGAACATATTTTACCCCCCACAAATATGCTTTAGAATCTCCTTCACAGATGGACTATTATGATGAAGCTTTATAATCCAGTTCTAAACGTATGCTTTGCAAATTTAGTTTTATCCATTTTGGAGCACTTCAAAAACATACCCCAAATGGCTTATCATTGCAACTTATAATAATTACCTATACAATATTAAACAACTATATTCTTTTAATTTGCCAATTCTGTTGTATTTGAAAGTGGTTTCCAAAGGAATAATTTCTTCCTAAGTGTTTCAGTATGCATGTCTAGCAGTTACAATTTTATAAAAATTAAAAATAAAGATTAAATATCATTTAATGACCTGGTCTGCGTTCAAATGTCTTCATTTTTATGTGAGTACTATTTTAGCACAGTTTTTGAAAAAGGATCTATATTGAGTTAGTAAATGAAAGCTCTTAAATTCTTGGAAACACGTGGTCTTTTCCTCTTGTCTATTAACATAATGGTTATAATAATAATAATAATTAACATAGTGGTTATTTTCCATGAAGAATTTCCCACATTTGGGATTCAGTTGATTGTTTTGTATTGACTACTAAGCTTACAGATTTATTTGGAAGTTTGATTAGATTCTATTTCACTTTACATATTTTATTTTGCATTTCTTCCATTATAATGCATGCATTTCTAGTACCCATACTTTTAGTAATGTTAAAATGTCAAAAATAATTTAATAAAAACATGAGAATATATATGATTATTTGTATCAAGTGATCAAAACACTTAATATCCATATAGGGAATTATCAAATAATCAGAGATAAATGCAGCTGATTAAATAAATAGAATATAAGATGTTATATGCAAATACATTTGGAAGCAATCAGAGAATGCTATTTGCAAAGAAAATCTGTGCATAATATATAATTCAGTGTATGGACATGTGTATAGCATCATGCCATCTAAATGAGTATTTGTGCATGTAGGCATATATCTTAATTGTTGCATTTAATTGTATTAAACTTGGTATATAAAAATATAACTTATTACGTGCATACATTATTTGAAGTGGAGAATAGAAAGAGATGAGGTGGGACAGTTTATCAACCGATTAATATTATTTACTAACTGTTCATTTTCTAATTCCATCTGTACTTTGTTGTTCATAGATATAAATAGATTTGGATACTTAACTCGGGTATAGTATAAACATTTTACCCACAACCATGTACGTGTATAATATGTACCTCAATATAAACAAATAATGGACATTTGTCTTTATGAAAGTTTTTCAGATATTCAACACAGGAGTTTGAGAAAGAAAATATAAATGCTTTGTTCTGTCTAATGGATTAATAGCTTTAGGTTATAGTTATCAAGGAGTCATGGTCTCACGGAATAAAAATTTCCAGATACTGCCTACTTCTCAATGGATATACACAAGAATAAAAGAGTTTTAATAAAAATCTAAACTTACAATGACCAAATTTCTGACTCAGTGAATGGCAGGAGAGTTAAATAAACCATTGGGATAGAACTCAAAATCCTCAGCCCACAGGGAACTCTAACAAGGGAAGAAAGCATTAGAGAGGAATCTGGCAACAGGAAAAATCTGGAAAGAAAACTGAAGTGCATCACATGTTGCAGGAAACTTATTTGAATAACAATTTAAATACTTTTTTAGCAACAATCCATATGAGTTAAATGAACCTGATCTTAATTGGGAATATACCATCTTCTTTTTAATTTGATAATAGTATTATAGATATGATTTCTTTAAATGAATGCTTACATGTTTTTATTTTTTTTATAAAATTAAAATTCATTTTTATAATTTAGAGAAGATACTAAAACAAACAGATTAAATAATAGAGGATTTGGGAATTCTCTGAAGTTAAACTAATCTGGAGAGGAAATTAGGTCAGATTGTTCATGGATTGTCTGTAAATTGACAATTCTTGAAGCTGAAAAATCGGGTTAGTCATGTCATATATTACTTGTGAACCTATACAAAGCTTCCATTGTAAATGAATGCTGCCCTGTGGGTTCTGTTAGGATCAGTTTGATCCTTACTATATACACTGTGAATGAAAACTTCCAGCACTCACTGATGATCCTTAACAAGATCTGGTTTATATAATTCGGTTGAAAAAAATAAGTTTTTCTGTTATATAATACCTGTCATTAGCTATGTTCACAGATAAAATGAACCTTAACTTCAAAAAACACAAGGTTAATCTTAAAGAGAGCTCATGCAGGAATGGCAACAGAAAATTTGACCTTTCCCCCTGACTTGATAACTTTAAGTAGCAAATTGATGACATGTGAATTCTTTACGACAAATAAATACAAATATCTCTGTGAATTTGATTTTATATATCAAATTGTTTAATTAAATTCTTTTACTCATTTTGAGGTCAAAATTCCCATTTTAATACAGGACAAACCTCTATAATTGCTGAACTCATGATTCTTCTTGCCTCCAGCCTTGTAATACTGGGATTACAGACAGCCACTATCCCTCCTGGGTTCATGTTTCATTCCTTTAAAAATGTATTGCTAAAAAATGTCATAGATGTGTACAAAGCCTCTTAAAAGTGTCCAGCTGCCATTCTTTCCTTCTACCTTCCCCTGGCACATCACCACACATTTCAGCTTTGTCTCCTCCCCTCCTCCTCCTCCTCCTCCTCCTCCTCCTCCTCCTCTTCCTCTTCCTCCTTCTCCTTCTCTTCCTCCTCTTCCTCCTGCTCCTTTTTCTTCTCCTCCTCCTTCTATTCCTCCTCCTTGTCCTCCTCCTGGTCATTTTTTTCTTCCTCTCCATCTATTTTTTGTTATCCACTAAGTTCAATTTATGCTGCCCATATACATAGTAGTGTAGTGTCATTTACCTGGGCATGGACAAACAAAAAACTGACTCCCTCCTTCAGTAGCCAGATTCTCTCCCTCAGTAGAGATCAACTGCATTAAGAGCTGCTTCTTACTGCATACTAGAATTCTTAATGGGTTTGATTTTGTGCAGAAAACCAAAGTTGCTCTAAACTCATTTGTGCAATAGCCACATGATGTATAGATGACATAATTTCATAGCTGTCTTCTCCTTCCTCTAGTTCTGACATTATTGTTATGTTTTTTTTGCATTCTTTTCCATGTTGCTCCTTGAGCCCTGGGAGGTGAGGGCAGAATAATGGTCTTTGTGTGTTACAATGAGAAGTTTCCTTGATAATGTGGCTAACTTGAAATATTTTAGTGGTCAGAAGCTTTTTGGATAATTGTTTAAAATTTAATCAATATGGTAAAAATTAAAAAAGCAACAACATGATACTAAGAGTTGGATGCATGTATGTATATCTGCCATGTATGTTAAAGGAAGAAAATTCTTCCAGGCCATTTACAGGAAGAATGTTTTCACACCACCACCACCACCATCATCATTATTATTGCTATTATTGTTTATTAAGAATATTTAAACAGATCAAGAATTTCAGAGGAGAGTTAAACAGATTGACAAACACATGTGTTTTCTAATCTTCTGGGAATTACAAATCTAGATTCCATTAGTTGAACCATTTAACTGGCAACATCTTGGTTTTAGGGTAATTCTTCTCTAGTTAAATGGAGTGGAGAATTAAGCCAATTATCCACTTAATTAGGAAAAAAATATATGTTTTCTTTAAAAGCATTTTTGTTTTGTTTATCTTTGACTGTTAGCACAATCACATGAATTTTCTTTCTCTTTGCCTGAGGAAATACAATAATTTATTGTTTTTTCATGTTTTTAACCAACAGAAAAGAGATACTTATAAAATATTGGTGAAACTAAAAATACATAAAATAAATAAACACCCTAGAATTTGGAAGAATAAAAATACATCGGCCACTCTCAAGGTTAGTATTTCTTTGTGTATAAATAGACCTTGGTATTCTTGTTGGTGCTATAAGATCTTGGTGAAAATGTTTTATTGCCTTGGAGAAATGAATATTCTTTAACATTTGAACCTCCTACGCCACTAAAATAGTTAGTACTCTGTGTCACAGTAATGATAGACAATTGTTTTTTTTAACTCAGAAACAAATGACTGTTAGTATAAATAACAAACTGTAATTGAAGGAAACAATGATCTGTGCATCATTTACTTCCATTCTCCTTTTAGGCTCACCAAAGGGCCTATACTTTGATTAATAAATATGTTAGACACGATAAACACTTGGATGTTTTACAAGGCCTCATCTAAGAGTTTTTACTTTAAATGGAAAAGGTAGCCTTGAAGGTATAATTATATAAGAATGCTGTGATGACTGTGTCATCCTTGTGTGTTCTGAGAGCATAAAAGTGTGTTTCTGAGAAGAGACAGAGGGAGATTCTGAAGCCAGAGAATGACGTGAAGTAAGCTGCTGCACAGCTGGCTTTGAAGATAAACCAAGTGGAGTTCCCATGACCCACTCCTCCATAGCCCCTCCCCACTCTCCCCTAGCCCTCCCACCCAGACCAGGAAACCTGAGGACAACCTCCAGTGATATCTCAACCCAAGCCAGCTGAAGAACCAGCCTGCAGTGTCCTCACAGCAACCCCATTTGAAGAACTAGTTCAGACCAGGCCAACCAGCCAGAAGAACAACACAGGTCAGGAAAGATAGCCAAACGAACAGAAGCCAAGTCCCAGCCCCAGCCCAAACAAACATGTCCTGCTGGACCAGAGGCCAAGTAAGACACAAGAGCTCCAACTCTCAATTTAGGTGGAGACCACCTTGACAAGAGGCCACAAAGAACAGAAGACAAGAGAAAAAAAGCAAGCAAGAAAAAAATACTAAGGAATAAAATACTCACTCTACAATGACAAGCACAGGAATTAGACACCTAAACCTATAATCACTCCATCCCAGATGCCTAAATGCCAATGTAAGAGCCCAATCAACAACAACCAAAGCAATATGTCACCACCAAATCCCAATTATCCTAGTACAACCAATCTTGAACACCCTGATACAGATGAAGCACAAGAACAGATATCTCAAAACCAAATTTATGAAGATAATAGAGGCCCTTTAAGAGGAAATGAATAAATCCCTCAAAAAAAAAAAAAAGATGAGAAGATAAACAGTCAATAAAAGGAATTGAGTAAATTCGTAAACGGAAGCCAGGAAATCACAAACAAAAATTTAGAAAAAATTAATACATCTCTTAAAGATAGTCAAGAAAAAATAAACAAACAATTAAAGGAAATAACAAAACTTTTCAAGACCTGAAAATGGAAATAAAAGCCATAAAGAAAATACAGAGGGAATTTTTGAAATAAAAAAATCTAGAAAAGTGGTCAAGAACTACCAAGACAAGCTACAGCAACAGACTACAAGAGACGAAAGAGAGAATATCAGGAGTTGAAGATACTATAGAAGAAATAGAGACATCAGTAAAAGAAAATTTTAAATCCGAAAAATCCCTAGCACAAAACATTTAGGAAATCTGGGACACTATGAAAATACCAAACCTAAGAAAAAAAGGAATAGAGGAAGAAGAAGAATCCCACCTCAAAAGCCCAGAAAATATTTTCAATAAAATCATAGAAGAAAAAATTCCAAACCTAAAGGAGATCCCTATTAAGGTACCAGAAGTATATAGAACACCAAATAGACTAGAACAGAAAAGAAAATCCCCTTGCCACATAATAATCAAAACATTAAATATACACAACAAAGAAAGAATACTAAAAGCTGCAAGAGAAAAAAAGCAAGTAACAAGTAAACCTATTAGGATCACACCAGAATTCTCAATGGAGCTTCTAAAAACCAGAAGGGCCTGGAAAGATATGCTACGGATTCTAAGAGACCACAGATGCCAGCTCAGACTACTATATCCAACAAAACTTTCAAGTACCAGAGATGAAGAAAATGAAATATTCAAGGACAAATCCAAATTCAGACAATATCAATCTACAAATTCAGCCCTACAGAAGATACCATACGGAAAAATCCAGCTGAAGAAGGGTAACTACACCCTCTAAAACACAGTAAATAAATGACCTCACCGTGTGGAATATGTGGAATACACCATGCAGAATCTTTTGCCCTTTGGCAACAGTTGAATTTCGGAGAGACCAGAAAGATACTGAATGATGGAAAGAAAAAGAAATAGGCAATTTATCCTCTTTTCACCATGAAGTTAATTATGTCTCTACTGTAGCTTTAATATATTCTTATAAAGCAAACACTACTTTTTCTCATTGAAGCGGATGTGGAAATAATATGACACCATACTCTTGTAGATCTCTATGGGGCTTCATTTTCTTTTCTTGATTTTCTTAAATATGACCATAACTTAGTAAATATTCCCAATCCCTAAAATAACCCCGTATTCCTCCTTTGAGTACGCTATGTATTGCCTGCTAGATTCTTGATTAATATTGTAATTGGGGGCTATCTAAAAACAGAGACCAACATTAAAGTACAGTAGTTCACAGCTACTTCAGGGACAGCTGTGAAATTGGAGAGTTGGAAAATCAATGCAGTATTACTTAGTCACATATACAATAATGGAATAGCAAAGACATGCTATTTTTAGAAATAAACTATTTTTAGAGCATGCACAATAAAATTGAGCAGACATTAGAAAGAGTTACAGTATTTTATTTGGCCACACTGTTGAATAAATTTCTGTACCATCAGCATAATATACCATAGAAAATGACACAATTATTATAGTTACCAGACTTTTGTTCACCTTCCCCTCTCAACCAAATTCCAAAGTTTACTTTAGAGTTCACTCTTGCTGCAGGAGAGGCTACAGGTATTGATAAATATATAATGGCATGCATGTACCACTTCAGGGTCACACAGAGTCACTGTGCTGCCTTAAAGATCATCTGTTCTCTCCTGGTCCATCCTTCCTACATGTAGCTTCTGGCAATCACTGATCTTTACACTGTCCATGTTTTACCTTTTCCAGAATGTCATGAAGTTGGAATCATGCAGTTGAAGCTTTTACATAGTGGCTTCTTTCACTTTGGGTTTCTCTGTGTCAGTTCATGTCTTGATAAATCATTTCTTATCACTGTATCACAGATAGAATATCTGCACACAGCACAATTTGTTTGTGAATGCATCTAATAAGAGACAGTGAGTGTTTGACTCAAAGTTTTTGTAACTTTAAACAAAGCTGCAATGAATTTCTGCTAGTCAGCTTATAAATGGATATAACTTCCAAGTGTAATTTCTAGGTACTATTGTAAGAGGATATTTTATCTATTTGTAAAAACGGTCAAAACCATCTTGTCAAAGTGCCTCTACCACTTTTCTTTCTCACCAGCTTTGAATGATCATTCATTTTACTTTATATCCTAGTAGCATTTGTTGCTGCCATGGCCTGGATGGTGGACACCAATACACATATAATAGTAACTCAATATAATTTTAATTTACATTTTGTTAATGACATATATTGTCATTTTTCATCTATCATTTTTCTACCTGTAATATCTTCCTTCAAGAAATATCTGTTTAGATTTTTTGCCTATTTTCAAATTGAGTTGTTTATTTCCCTATTATGGATCAGTTCTTCATGTGTTTTGTAGAAGATTTTTATTACATATGTCTTTTGAAAATACTTTCTCACAGTCTGTCTTATAATATTCTCTTGACATGGTCTTCACTGAGATGAAATTTTGTTTCAGTTAAGTTTAACTTGTCAGTTCTTTCTCTGAAGAAACATGCTTTTAGAGTTCTGTCTAGATTTCTCATATGTTGTCACCTAGAATTTCATAGATTTATGTTTTATAGTTAGTTTTTCACTCAAAGCTCCAAAATAAAAGTTCATCTATCAGGTTGCAAAATTCAAAAGTCTTCTGTATACTAAAGGAAAAAATCTACAGAGTGAAAAGACTATCTATGTATTGAAGGAATACATTTGTCATTTCTAGATTAGATAGGGAATTAATATCTAAATTATAAAATTCAAATAGCTCAATTACCAGAAAATAACTGAATTTTTATTTTTTGGTTTAATTTATATTTATTTATAGTTTTATATTTTTAATTTATTATCATTTTAAATTTATTTTTCTTCTCCCATATAATACATACCATGCCCAAACTCTCTTCACTCTGCTACTCCCAGCTCCCTCCCATCTCCCCTCTCCTCCTTAACCCCTCCTCACTTCTCCTCAAAAAGGAGCAGACCTCCCATGATTACTAATCAAACAGGGCATAATAAGAGGGAACAAGACCTGGCACAGGCTCCTATATCAACACAGGACAGGACAACACAGCAGGAGGAAAAGGATCCCAAGGGTAGGTTAAGGGTCAGAGATTAACCCTCCCTCCAACTCTAACTTTTAGGACTTCTATAAGAACACCAAACCAGACAACTTTAAGATATATGTAGGGGACTTGGCAGAGACCCATGTAGGTCCCAGGTCTGCCATTTCAGTCTTTGTGAGCCCTTATGTGTCCTGGTCATTTGACTCTAGAGCATGTTCTTCTGTTGTTCTTGACTCCTATGGTCCCTGGATCTGTTGGTTGTTATTATAATTGTCCTTTACTGAACAACTAATATCTACTTGTTAGTGAGTAGATATCATGTTCGCCTTTCTGGGACAAAGTTACCTCCATCAGGATGATTTTTTTTCTACTTTCGTCCATTTACCTGAAAATTTCCTGATGTCATTTTATTTTAATAGCTGAGTAATACTCTGCTGTGTAAACATACCACATTTTCTTTATCCATTCTTCAGTTTAGGGACATCTATATTGTTTCCAATTTCTGGCTATTATGAATAAAGCTGCTATGAACAACATAGTTGTGCAAGGGTCCTTATGGTAAAATGGGGGCATCTTTTGAGTATATGGCCAGGAGTAGTACAGCTGGGTATTGGAGGTAGGTTCCAATTTCCTGAGAAATCTCCATACTGATTTCCATAGTGGTTGTACAAGTTTGCATTCCCACCAGCAATGAAGGAGTGTTCCCCTGCTTCAAATCCTTGTTAGCAAGAGCTATCCTTTGTGTTACTGATCTTAGTCATTCTGACAGGTGAAATATGGAATCTCAAAGTAGTTTTGATTTGCATTTCCCTGATGACTAAGGATGGTGAACATTTCTTTATCTGTTTCTCAGCCATTTGAGATTCCTCTATTGAGAATTCTCTGTTTTAAATTGAATTATTTGTTTTATTGATGTCTAATTTCTTGAGTTCTTTATATTTTTGGATATTAGCCCTTGATCCGACATAGAATAGGTGAAAATATTTTTCCATTATGTAGGCTGCCATTTTGTTTTATTGACAGTGTACTTTGCCTTACAGAAGCTTTTCATTTCATGAGGTCCCTTTTATTATTTGTTTATCTTAGTGCCTGAGCTATTGGTGTTTTGTTCAGATGTTCTGTTGCTAATATGTTCAAGATTAATAGTCTTCTATCAGGTTCAGTGTATCTGGTTTTATAATGAGGTTTTTGATCCACTTGGATTTGAGTTATACGCAGGGTGATAGATATGGATCTATCTTCTACATGCAGACATCCAATTAGAGCAGCACCATTTTTTGAAGGTGCTTTATTTTTTTCCATTGCCTATTTCTGGATTCTTTATTGAAAATCAGGTGTCCACGGGTGTGTGGATTTATGTCTGGGTCTTTGATTCAATTTTATTAATTCACTGTGTCTGTTTTTATGCAAGTACCATGAGGTTTCTATTACTATAACTTTGTAGTACAGCTTGAAATCAGAAATGTTGATACTTCTGAATTTTTTTTTCTTGTTCAGGATTGTTTTAACTCTCTTGTTTTTTTTTTCCCCCCATAAGAAGTAGAGTATTGTCTTTTCAAGGTCTGTAAATAATTGAGTTGGAATTCTGATGGGGATTGCATTTAATCTGTAGATTGCTTATTGTAAAATGGCCATTTTTACTGTGCTAAACCTACCTATACATGAGCATGGGTAATCTTTCAATCCTCTGAGATCATCTTCAAATTCTTTCTTCAATGACTTGAATTTTTTGTCATACAAGCCTTTTGCTTGCTTGGATAGAGTTATCACAAGATGTTTATATTACTTGTGGCTATTGTATAGGGTATTCTTTCACTGATATTTTCTCTGTCTGTTGTTTGTACATAGAAAGGCTATGAATTTTTTTGAGTCAATTTTGTATCTGTCCACTTCATTGAGCTGTTTGTCAGCTGTAGGAGTTCTTTGGTAGAACGTTTTGCGGTCAATTATATATACTATCATATCATCTGCAAATAAAGATAATTTGTCTTCTTCCTTTCCAAATTGTATCCCCTTGAACTCCTTCTGTTCTTATTACTCTAGTTAGAACTTCAGGTACTATATTGAGTAAGAATGCAGAGAGTGGGAAGCTTTGTCTTATTCCTGATTTTAGTGGAACTGCTTTGAGTTTCTTTCCATTTACTTTGATGTTGGCTGTAGGTTTATTGTAAATTGCCTTTATTACATTTAGGTGTATCCCTTGTATCCCTAATCTCTCCAAGACTTTTATCATGAAGGGATGTTGGATTTTGTCAAAGACTTTTTCAGCATCTAGTGAGATGATCATGTGGTTTTTTTTTTCCTTTTGGCTTGTTTATATGGTGGAATAAATTGACTTATTTTCATATGTTGTACCAACCCTGCCTCTCTGTGATGAAGCATACTTGATCATGGTGGATGATGTGTTCTTGGAATCAGTTTGCAAGTATTACTGAATATTTTTGCATCTGTGTTCATAAAAATAATTGGTCTGTAATTTTCTTTGTTGAATCATTGTGAGGTTTGGAAATGTTTCTTCTGTTTCTATTTTGTGGAATAATTTGAGGATTATTGGCATTAACTCTTCGTTAAATGTCTGGTAGAATTCTGTACTAAAACCATGTGGCCCTGGGCATTTTTTTGTTTGTTTTGTTTGTTTGTTTGTTTTTGTTGGGGGTTTTTAGTGAATGCTTCTATTTCTTTGAGGGATATAGGTCTATTTGAATTGTTTATCTGACCTTTATTTAACTTTGCTAGGTTGTATCTATCAAGAAAATTATCCATTTCTTTTAAATTTTCCAATTTTGTTGAGTGCAAGTATTTAAAGTATAACCTAATGACTCTTTGGATTTCCTTAGTGTCTGTAGTTATATCCCCCTTTTTCATTCTGATTTTGTTAATTTGGATATTCTCTACATCTTTTAGTTAGTTTGAATAATGAGATCTCTCCTTTTTTTTTTTAATGTAGGTACTTTGATCCAGCAGTCTTTCATTGGAGAGTTGTTTAGTTTCCATGAGTTTATATGCTTTTGTGGGTTTGTGTGGGTGCAGAGTCCCAGAGGGAGTGAGCAGTGCAGTCACTAACCCAAGAATCAGACTCTGGGTAAAATTTACATCGTGAAATTCCACAGTGCAAGTCCATTTATTGTGTAGGGAAGCAGGTTTTTATGGGTAAAGTAGGGCGGTGCGGAAGAGGAGGTCCAACAGTGGTCTTTGCTTAATAGACACTTCAATCAGCCTATCTAATGCTTATTAAACAGAGAAGGATGAGTAAAGGTCAGTAAAGGCCCAATAGCCAATATTGGTGAACAAGGTTTCTGTAAACACGGAGGAAGTGGATGCTGTTCTGGTGGGTTTTTCAACTAGTGTACCAAGGACCTGCCATTTAAAAGGCACACATGTGCTACTGGCTGAGGTACTGGCCCAGTGCAACACTGAAGCCCGCCTTTCTCTCCTGCCATCATGATCCAGTAGCTATCAATATGCTTTCTTTTGTTTCTGTTGTTGTTGAAATCCAGATTTAATCCATGATGGTCTGATAAAATATAGGGAGCTATTTCAATTTTCTTGTATTGGTTGAGACTTCCTTTGTGATTAAGTATGTGGTTAATTTTGGATAAGATTCCATAAGGTGCTGTGAAGAAGGTATGTTCTTTTGTGTGTGGCTGAAAACCTCTGTAGATATCTGTTTGGTCTATTTAGTTTATAATGACTGTCAGCTCCAGTATTTTACTGCTTATTTTTGTCTGGATGAGCTGACCACTGGTGAGAAGAGGGTAATGAAATCTCCCACTCTTAGTGTGTGGGGGTCAATGTGTGTTTTAAGCTTTAGCATTGTTTCTTTCACAAACGTGGTTGCCCTTGAGTTCAGGGCATAGATGTTAAGAATTGAAATTTCTTCTTGGATTATTCCTTTGATGAGTATGAAGTGTCCTCTGTCTCTTTTGATTAAATTTTTTCTTGAGGTCTATTTTGTTAGATATTAGAATAGCTGTACTAGCTTACTTCTTATGTCTGATTGCTTGGAAAATATTTTTCCAATCCTTTACTCTGAGGCAATGTCTATCTTTGATGTTGAGGCATGTTTCTTGTATATAGCAAAAGGATGGATCTTGTTTTTGCATCCATTCTGTTAGTCTGTGACTTTTTATCTGGGAGTTGAGACCATTAATGTTGAGGGATATCTGTTGTAAATTGCCCAGAACTTCCTAGGTACCATTCACTGGAGCTGGCCCAGCCCCCACGCTCTGATGCCACCCTCACCCTCTTTTGCCAGGTACTGCCTCCTGAGCCCTGTACCTCCACTAAAGCTTATCAGCAGAGGACTGGTGTCAATTCCCATATAACCCTGGTGTGCTTTGGGCTCTCTCTCTTTGCCTCTCTTCTCCTTGTCCCCCCCCAAGCCTTTTTGTTCTCTCTCTCTCTCTCTCTCTCTCATCTTTTCTCTATCCTCCTCTCTGCCCAGTGCTCTCTCTGTCTCTCACCATGCTGTCTCCCTCTCTTTCTTTCTCCCTCCCTCTTCTTCTCTTCTTGGTCTTTCACCCTGCAGTCCTATCTCCCTCTCCCTGTCTCCTCTCCCTCCCTCCCACTTTCTCTCTACAGGGTACTGTTTTACCAAGGACTCAGCGTCCCCTCCCCCCAAATAATAAACCTTTACTAAACCTCTCCAGCGTGCACTCATCTAAGCTCCATCCATCACCTCCGGAATTATTACATTGGCGCTGTGATAAATCACGGATTTAGAGGCCTGAAACAATAACATCTTGTGTGCATCAGACATGAGGTGAGTTCTCCTGAATCCACCCTCAACAGCAGAGCACCAGCTGCCTTGAATTTTTTTTTTAACCACTAGTTGTTTTATTTTTCCCCCCTCCCCCTCTTCTTCCTAGTTGCTTTCTTAGAACCGCATAATTTGAGAACCTCTAACCCACTCTTGCCTCCTTACTTTGGGTAATAACCCTCTTGTTCCTTTGCAAGTCCTGGAGCCAGGCAAATTCAGTCTCATTTGGTCCCTGGCTGGTGGTAAAGGCCAGGTCTTTTTCATTTCTGGCCCCCATTATGGACCACGAGGCACCCCCAATCCTCTCTTTCCTACCCATGGTAACAATGCCACACTCTGACACTCTACAGGCTACTCCAAACCGCTTCCTTCCACCACTATTCAGAGGCTGGCACCCTGATAGTAATTCTCTAAAATAAACAAAATACCCATTCAGCCCTATTTCTCTCACTTAAAATCTCCTTCCTTTTGTTCTAGTCTAATTCTAAAACTTTCCCTAACCAATCTTTATGATATTAACACCAGCCAGGTGGCCCAACATCACCTTGGCTTTTCAAAATTAAAGAAAAAAAAAGTGGCCATGTGCTCTTAATATAAGAATCAACAGTGATTGCTGTTTCTCTCTTTTAAAAAAAGGGTATTTTACTTTTGGTATTAGAGGAACACAGCTGAGAGATTTTAAATTTTAGGAGTAAATGTTGAAATTAATATTCTTAAAAAACAACTTTTAAATTTATAAAACCTTGGAACATTTTAATGTATATACTGTTTTTAAACTGTTTCATATTATGTTACCTTTATTAATCTCTTCCCACTTTTAAGGTCAGCCTTGAAAATATGTTTATAACCACTTATGCATTTACTAACTCTGTCCAACATCAAGCTTCTATAAAATTATATGATCAAAAAACAGGTATGTTTGATAATAAGGTTTACAAATTCCTGGGGTCTATTCAGGTTCACGGTAACTTTTTTTAGCTTTAACTATTAAGGTAATCTGAGTTATATAAAAACTGATATTCTATAATTTTACACTATACAGTAAAAGTAATGCTTCCAGTCCCTCTATAAACAACATTTTTGTATTATATTGGTGATACTAAATTGATGTTATTATCTGTGACATCTTAATTTGTAACATCCTAATTCTATTCTTTATAAGACTATATGCTACTTAATATACAATAATTACTAGATAATTGATAAATTATCCTTTGTATTATATTATCTACCACATATATATTGTATTATATTGATGATAATTAAATTAATATTATCTATAATATCCTAATCCATAACATCCTAATTCTATTCTTTATAAGACTATGTGCTACTTAATATATAATAATTATTAGATAATTGATATATTATCTGTCACTTACATAGTCAATAAATATTCATACAGGACACTTAATAATATGTATTATTAATTGTTGTTTAATTGATATTATAATTATTGGTTATATAATATATGGTAGTTAGTAATAATTATTATTGATTAATAATGGTTGCTATTGATATAATTTATAATTGATTATATATACTTATAATCATGCAGAGTGCTAAGATCCTGTAATATATTCAGACACAGATGTATGCTTATAATCATACAGAGTGCTAAGATTCTTTAATATGTTCAGATATATACTTAATTTATGCAGAGTACTTATATAATTAATTCTAAATATATGTTTCATTCAGCCTCTTGTTATATATTTTGTAGTCATACAAAATACTAATTGATTCCAAATGTAAACTTCATTTGGCTCCTTATGTATGTTTTCAAATTTAAGTCTAAAACAATAACTAAAAACCAATATATGTTTAATTTATATAAATATGCTTAAAATATTATAGATATACTTGTGAGATAGATTGTGGTTCTCCAATCTTCTAGAGATCTGCTGAATATGACATTTAAATGTTTAAGCTTTCCACAATAGACAGTAACAATTCCTAATGGTACCCCTTGAGGTCTTTAAGGAGTTAACAGGGCTCTAGAATGAAGAATCCACCTTAATTATGGTAACACTAATCACTGGGTGAAACTGCCCTGTGCCTCACCTGTTAGCAGGCTCTGCACTAACTATAGATACATTTAGGTTAGCTGTTTGGCTCTGCCTAGCCAGAGTAAGACCAATTTTCCCTACTTCCTTCCCACAGTGGGAAGAAAAAAAAATTCAGCCCTGGGCAGCCAGAGGCCTGCACCATTCCGTATGACAGCCGGAGTTTAAATACTGTTCTGTTTCTTTGCATCAGATGAAGTCTGCCCCACAGTGAACCAGAGAAACCTCAGTAGACTGCTAGGTAATGGATCCCTCTATTTTAAATTGATACATAGACCATCTATCCTTCCTCAGATCTCGCATGGCTTGTTGATTAACTGTAGTTTTAGGAGCAACAAACACCTATGAGCTCCACGATTAGATAAAGGTCTATATATGTTCTGAAGATCTAGAAGAAGATATATAGATATAATTTGCAAAGATATTAGAATATATAAAAGTTTGGTTATTCAAAAGAGTTTGCCTTATAATGCCTACCCCTCTCTCATGGTAAATGATTTGATAAAACTCTATACAAACTCTGAGGATTTAAAATATTATTTAAGATATATAGGTACAAGTTGTAAAGGTATTAGAATATATAAATAATTGGCCATATTTGAAATACAAAGGCACAGAGTTTTAACATTGACAAAACCCTAGATAAGTGTCTTTGATGGTGTTCTGATAAACTGATGCCACTGTTACAAGATTTTATATTTTCTTTGATTGTTTGTCTTCAAAATATAGACTTTGGAGATGCTTCTTACTAGGCTATAATGTTTCTGTTTGATTTGTATGCCAAGTCTCTAGATACACAAAATATTCATGCTTCTGGCCCAGGGTCATGGCTTTTGGTGACTCAAGGGTATGGATATGCTCCATTGACAAATCTGTTTCAACTGTTTTATTAGCTGCTTTCTTTATAATATGTATTTCAATATATGAAATACATACTTCTATAACTCAAAAGTATGTGTCTGCACATCAATAAAGATGACAAATAGTGGTAACCTAAAGTATCTACCTTTTTTTGTAAACTTATTTTCTTGTGAGCTTCAGAATGTTGACTTGGATCCACCTCCGACAGGTCAGACTCCAGACTTAAGTCTCGCCATCTGCTCACTTGTGAGGGTATGATTTATTTCTCTCTTCCCTGGATTTGGGAACCCTTCCCCTCCTGTCTTCCAAGACTATGGACCTAAAAGTTCCAAATGTAAGATTTTCCTTTAAGTTTCCTAACTGGAATCTCTGTTCCAAGCCTGTGTTTCAACAGATTTCTATTCAGCTGACAGACACTGCCCCAAAGCAGCTCTATGCTCTAAATAGCTGGGTACCCTGGGCTTGTTGAGAGCTGATATTGACTGGACCAGTTCAACAGATGCCACTCCTGTCCACTCAGCTGGATTAATGAACCAGATATTTGTAACAACCTCTAACCTAACCCCTCCCCAGCTTTTTACTAAATTACCAGCCTTCCTGGAACCCCTGACTACTACACCGCAGTTTCAGCAGGAAGCAGTCTAAGAGAATACAATGTCCCATTTCCTCAGGCCAGAAATATTAGTCAAAAGAAAATTTCCTGACACTGGGGACATAATAACTTGTGTAATGCTTATTGACATACCAAGAGGGGTACTTATTTTAAAGCCAAATACACCTAGATGTATCAACAAATAGATCCATTAGCTCAGATGGTTCTATCTAATGTCAGCCATCAACAGGCTTACATCAGTAATGCCCTAACTGGATACAATAAATTGCCCACACCTGATTTTTCCATCCAGCTACACAGACTGGATAAGTGAAACAACTTGCCCCCATTCCTACCTTACCAGTCAGGCTCCTATTTCCCTTGCCTTTTTACTAACAAGAAGGGGTAATGTTGTAAATTGCCCAGAACTGCCTGTGTGTGATTCCCTTGAGTTCATCCAGCCCCTACACTCTGGCAACACTCCCACCCTTTGTGTACCACCTCCTGATTCCCCTGAGTTCTATACCTGCATTATGTGTCATCAGCAGGGGACTTCTGCCAATTCCCATATAACCCCAGGTAGGCCTGTGAGGTATCCTGGTTCCTGTGGGATGTCTGGACACCTGTGGGGTGGCCTGGTGTCCAAGGAGGGTCCTTGTGCCTGCAGGAAGTCTGGGCATCTGTGGGATGCTCTGGTACTTGTGGAATGTCCTGAAGCCTGCAGGAGGTTGGAGCACCTGTGGAGGCCTTGGTGCCTAAAGGATGTCTGGTGTCTGAGGGATCTCTGGGTACATGTGTGATATCTGGGTGCCTGAGAGTTGGCCTAGTGCCTACATGAAGCCCAGGCATCTGCGGGATTCCCTGGTGCCTGCGGGATGTCTGAATGGCTGCAGAAGGCTCTGTGCTTGTAGGATATCAGGGTGCCTGAAAGTATCTGGGTGCCTAGGCAATTCCCAGGTACCAGGGTCCTAGGTAACTTCTGAAGACCTGGATGCAAAGTTGGGGAGTGGGGCCCAACTTTGGGTGGAACTCTGTCATGCTTGTTCTCAGTCTAGTATGGGCCATGTGAATATCCATCATCAGAGCATCCTGCTGCCTCCAGGATCCATGGAGATTCCCATGACCCATGTTCCTGCCATAACAGCTAAACTTAATTTTCTTTTAATATCAAAAAAATCTTTTGAGGACACCAGGAGGAGGAGTAAAACAGGGAGGAATGGGAAAAGTGTGTTATCAAGATACATTGTACAAAATTCAAATCATTAACAAAAGTATTGTTAAAAAAGATAATAACATTTCTATTCTTTAAGGAAATGCAAACAGAATCCTTGCAGGCTATCACCCATTCCCAACAGAATAACTTCTGTCAAAATGGCCAAAGACAAGCATAGAGAGGGATGCAAATTGGTTAGAACAAGTCTGCAAGAAAAATATGGAGCCGGCTCAAAAATAAAAGGTAAAAATAGCACGTGATCCAGGTGAAAGGATGTTATATGCCTAGTGATTATTTCCACCTCCTGTTCCTCACAGCCATATTCACAATAGTCAAAGAACAACCCAAATACTGATGGGCAGACGGATGAGTAAAGAAAAGCGGTACATAGAAACAATGGAATATTATTCAGACTTGAAAAAAAATGGAACTTTTGTCATTTGTAACATGTAAAAACTCTAGAGAATTTTAAATGTGGTGATAAACCTAGAATAAAAAGACAGATACAGCAAAACGTTACTTAAATGAAATGGCTAAAAGGTACTCAAACTGAAAATGTAGAGATCAGAATGTCACTTATAAGAGAATTGGTACGGTGTACTCATGTTACAAAATTTAAGTGAGGAGAGAAAAATTACGTAAAATTAATTTTATAATGTAATAATTATATTTGAAATTAACCATGTATTTAGTACTTTAAAATTCACAGAAGTGAACTTTAAATGTTTTATCACAAAAGGACCAGTAAGTAATCTATGTGTCAGCTGATTTGATTAGCTATTTTATAGTATATGCATATCTTAAAACATATTACATTATAAATTGTGTATTTCATTGATGAAACATGGATTTAAAAATGGCCTAAAATCAATGGAATTGATTTGACATGATCATTCTGGCATATTCTTGGCATACTATAGACTAAAGAAGAAAGGAATGCCAGAGTTGTCTGTCCTGTGTGACCTACATCTCTTTCCTTCCATTTCCCATGTGAGGCTCAACAAGCACTTACAGTATCTTAGCATGTGTGCTTTCCAGCTGCCCTCTCTTGGTAGTCCAGAAAAGCAAAGTGTATCAAAATAGAAAGTAGCTTTGTGGTTTTTTTATGGAAACAATGAGATCTCTAAGAGAAAGAGGCCACACTATGACCTCAGTCACATTGCGATCTTAATTATTAGAGAACAAAACAAGGATATGATGAATGCTGAAACCAAAGAAATGAAATAGTAACGAGAGGACTATGACAGTATCAAATTCATAGTGCCGTTAGGAAAAAAGAAATAAGTGAGTGGCCTATGAAAGTATTTTTTGACATACATAAAAGAAAAACTATGGGTTTGGAAACAAAATGTAATATGAATGGCATGTGAAGATCCAGGCCACACATACGGTTCTCTGTTCTAGATGGTCTTGCATAGATTCAGAGGGTAAAAATTAATCTCCATAAAGTAATTCAATTCATTTATATACAGTTGTGATTTCCCCTATTGATTGGCTATGCAATTCTGTTTATATTCACACAGAATTCTAATCTCTAGTCTATGAGTAATTCTTTTCATATTTAAAAATTAGTTTCCCATTTCTCTTCGCCCTCAGAGTTTGAAACTTCTCACTTCAACCATTCAATGGCTGCTTCTAAGAGTATTTGCCTTAACACTGAGCAAGCACTATTCACAGATTCTGGCCATGGCACTGCAAATGGTGTAGTTCAAGACTGAAGCAGCTTCCTAACCAGCTTCATTAGAATACAGTTTTGTTTTGTAATAGAACTATAAATGTCTGAGAAAGATGAGATAATCAGACTCTGTTTAATATATATACTGACAACCAATTTTACAAAGTACCTGATCCAACCCATGCCAATTATTTACTAGTTACTGCATATCTGAGACCCTTTCTTAACATAGTTTCCAAACATTGCAAGCATAGTTCTGGATCTGTTCATATCTGGGATGGGAAATCACTTTTTGTTCATTTTGCTTCACATGCTAAACCACATCCAGACATTATTACAACTGTTCAGTCTCCATAGTGCTCTGAACTCTGAATTTTCAAACAACACAAACTTTTTCAATTCAAATAAAATCAACTTAAGTTGTAAAATAAGTACAAAATCAACAGGCTCGTGGGAGAGTTTGTCAGATTTCCAGCACACTCATTTCTTCATTGCCTTGTTGAGGTAAGGTGCTCAGGCAGATGCTTTCATTGCCTCTCTTTGAAGGTCCTTAGGAATGGCTAAACATGCATAGCATCAAGTTGTTACATTGTACAAAATCCCAGAAATGTTGACAACTGACATATGTATTAAGATAGTAGCAAGATATACCTAATAGGGGCATTTTGTAAATTAAAATCTCATTTCCTTTCAATAGGTGACATTTCTTGATAACTTTGTATAGAATTTAGTGAACCAAAAATAGCTAAAATTCTTCCATCCTATTTCTTGGAATAGGTATTCAAAGACAAATGAAGACTTTGAATTTACAAGAACAGTTTTGGGGACATAATTTATCTTAAAATGAAATTCAGATTTAGATTTCAAAATGGACCATAAAATATGCCACATAAAGGATGAAATGACTTTGGTGGATATATATTATGTGTGATATATTTACAGACTGATACTCTTTGCTCTTAAAATTAGTTTCTTTGAAAGAGATGTCAAAGCTTTCCAGTGTGATGTTCATGAATGACAGGAGAGTAAACTCCACACAGGGACTTCATCAGCTCTGGCTGTTTGATCTACTAGAACACTGTGGATAGGAATTTCTTTCAAAATGTCTTAGGAAAGGCTAACACAGTAGGTGTTTTTATAACTCTTCAAAAGAACCAAATCTGGAGACCTGGAGATTAATGATCTTTGTTGTACAAGGCCAGGTATGAGCACAGGTATCCTCCTAAGCTGTCCTGCACATTGCCATGGCAATGGACTTGCAGTTTGACCTGGAGAGAAACTAACTTCTGTGGAAGAGAGATATGCCCTGTGTATCAATAAAACACCCCATTTTGTGTCCCAATACTATAAAATCCCTTAAAAATGAAAATAATCTGAAACCTGAATTATTTTATAGTTTTAAAAAATATTAATTTAAATTTTTATTTTTTATTTTATGTGTATTGGTTATGTAGATGTAGATTCACCGAATGTAAACATTGATTCAGGGAAAAGATATTTTGTTCCTTGTTTAATCTAATTCCCAATCCTAGTCCAGGAGCCCTGGAACATTTGGGCTTCCATATAATCTTGAGCCTAGAGCTGAAAGGCTTTAGCCTCAGCCTCCATACAATATAGAATCTTTAGCCTCTGTACAATCTTAACAGCCTCCAAGACTCAGTGCTAACTGAGCCACTCTGACTAGCTCTTTTTGAACTCATAGCTATATTGACCAACTCACTCTTGTTCTGACTCAAACTCTTCTCCATGCTGAAGGTTCAAACTGACTTTCTAAGTCAGCTGACTGTTTCTGACTGAACTCTTCTGACTCTGCCTTACTCTGGATGATTCTCTGACTGCCTCAGACTTAATTGCTCTGCTTGGCTTCAAACTGCCTCACTCTTCCCATCTGATACTGACTTCTAATGCCAAGCTGCCTTTGTGTCTCTCCTTGAGTTCTCATTGTTCCATACTGTCTCAATCAACTTCTCCGCTCCTCAGACAGAACATTTCATTGTCTCTCTATCCTATCCCCCATCTGCCTTCTTCAGACTGCTCACCTCATACTGCCTGCTGTAACTGACTCTGCTCTGAGCTGAGAGCCTGCTTTTATATCCTGAGAGTTGGGAGTGTCCTTATTCTGACTTACTCTGTTAAATCTTCCTCTGATTAGTAACTTTGCCTGTCCTTCACAGACTCATCTCAGATGTCACTTCTTGTGTGACACTGACTCTTTCTGCGATTTGCTTCCTGTGTCTGCTTCTGCACTTTGTTTCTGTCTTATGAATTAAAGACATGGAATACCACTGCTTTCTGAATACTATGGTTAAAGGTATGTACCAACATTCTTAATATTCTTTCTATATTCCATTCAGGCTACGCCAGCCTCTGAATGTGATTCCTTCATATGGACCCCTGGAATATAGATCATTCCTAGCTTTTCACATAGACCAGGTCCTCTACAGGTTATTCATGGATTAAAGATTTTTAGGAGATGGAGAGAAATGTGTGATTTTATGTTTTCACTTTTAGATATTTCTACAATGAATTGATAGGATTGAAACAAAATGAAGTGTTTGAATTAAGAAGCTGAAATGTGACTGTAGAGGAAAATTGCAAAATTTCTAGACATTGGGACTTATCAAGTACTGATTATCTTGGAGCCTAACTCATATAATTAAGATAAATATAGCTGTTCTTTAAAATACATATGATTTTATTTGGAGCAGGTGTTCTGATCAGTGCTTTGAATGAACTTAAGTAGCACCTGTAAAATTAGCTGGATATTAAGCCCAATTATACTTTTCTGCTAACATAGTAGTATTCCTCATACCTATTACTCAAGCTATTGTTTTATAGCCATGCTTCTCAAACATTCAAGGACACAATACTGACAGAAAGAATGAAGTTAGAAATGCAGGTTGTTATTTGGTAGTTCTGAAAAGGGCCCTAGGTTCTTCTTTGTCATAAGTTCCTATATTTTTTTTTATGTTATTGGCTTCCAGACCATATGAAGTGCCAAAGCTCTCTGTGAAATGCCTCCTACTTTTCTTTAAATTTACATTTCAATTAAAACATTTTCAAATTATAGCAAATGCTTTGTTTTTATATTAGAGAATATATTTCAATGTGTCTGAATTAAAAACGAATTTATAAGCTACTCTATAATGAAAGAAATAGCAGTTTATATTTGAAATAAAGCTGCCAAAGGAGAAAAGCAATTAAAAGTTCCACACAGTTATAAAGCCTTTGAAGCAAAACACTGACCAGCAAGCCCAGATATGTCCAAAGGTGCAATAGTAGCATATTGGGGGTAGTAACCAACAGCCACCAAATTGGTCTTAAGGCCCACTCAATAGGAGATAATTTGTGTCTGGCACTGTACACCTAGCCAACTATCTATAGCTCATGAGACTTTGGATCATAGAGGAGAAGGTATTACTGCTACTTTTCTGAAGTAGTCCAATTATCTACTACATTCTGCATACTGATCCTTATGTCCAAATATCAGTGTAGCTCTAACCTCTCATCAAAGAAGTTTCTTGTTAATTTTTTGGATACAATTTATTATAAAAAAACCTCTTTGGTGAAATAAAAGAGGTTCCTTTTTGCAGCAGACAGAGACAGTCACAGAATTCCACAGCCGGTCCAAGTGCAGAACCGACTGACTGTGGGGTGCCCATTACTAATTGATACATCCACAATATAACCCCTATAGTTAAGGCTCAGAGAACATCCCAGGACAGGGAGCAGGAAGACTACTAAACCAGAGAACTAGGACATCTACTGAAAGACAGTGTTCACTATTTATGACGAAGAACTACACCCATGAAGTCTTAACAATATGGTCACCTAAACAAGACTATAATGTCGCAATCACAAAATGACAACACCAAAAGCTGGCATCCTATAGTGAGTGCGATATTCTCACAAAGCCCTTTACCTAGATGAGGGGATACTGTCATTTAAAGGCTGTTGAGAATGGGACAATTAGTATTCCCAGGGGATGAGAATTCAAACCCAAGTGCTAAACACACATAAAAATGAGCACTACTAAGTGACCTCAGCAGATACTTAAATAGGTGTGTGTGTGTGTGTGTGTGTGTGTGTGTGTTTGTGAATGCATGTGTTATATGTGTCACCGTAATAATTCAAGAAGAAGAAATCATGAATTTGAGATGGAGTAGGGAGATACACAAGAAGTTGGGGACAGGGTAGAGTAGAATGATGTAAATATAGTACTAGGATATGAAGCTATCACAAACTAAATAAAATGAATGTTTTTTGTTTCTTTGTTTATTTGTTTGTTTTTTGATTTTTTGAGACAGGGTTTCTCTGTTGTAACTCTGACTGTCCTGGAATTCAGTCTGTAGACCATCCTGGCTTCAAATTCACAGACATCCACCTGCCTCTGCCTCCTGAGTGCTGGGATTAAAGATATACACCACCACCATCCTAAAGACTAAAAATAGAAGTGTTTTAGGAAAGAACTTTTAAAAGCTTCTTTTATCTGATTGTCAGGACCTTCAGGAACCTACACTTCCTATCATTGCTACAGAGGAGCTAGCTCTTTCTTAATAGATATCTTCATGAGATCAGAAGGCCAAGAGAATTTACTAGCAGTTTTATCGTTATATTTCAGCGATGAGATAGCTTCTGGCAATAATGACAATATGATATTTTAAATGTAGAAACACACACAGGTATACAGACAAATAGACACATATGCATGCGCGCACGCGGGCATGCATATATACATACACACCCTGCATTCCAGGTTTAGTGTTTATCTATGAACCTGCGCAGGATGAATCAAGTTCAAATCCACAATCAGCACCTATTTGACCCGCTGAGAACTGGCTAGGCCTCAGCTTCCATGTGGCGTGCTCCCTAATGTACAGGGAATTTCTTTTAAAATGAAGTTGCAGTGCTTTTTTGACCTTGGCAGAAAGGACAAAACAGGAGCATAATGAACTAGAAATTTTCATGTATTTATGAGTATTTATAGCTCACTCCACAGTTTTACTTGCTCTGTTTTTTTATGCATTTGTTCTGAACTTGGCTCTGGTGGCAGATTCAGTGTATTTGACCTTCTGATGAGAACAGCTACATCAGATCCACACTAGCCAGCAAGTGTTTGATTTTGTGGGGAGGCTGCAGCATGAGGGAGGCTAAACCCATTCTTCACTTGAGCTTATTCAAAAGGCTGAGAAGTGATTAAATGGTGCTTAATACAACACACTGTTAGCACCACTGCTAGGCAGAAATTTGCATTTAGTTTATTTTGCTTTTCTTTTAAAATAAAAGTAATAACTACTGTCAGTAATGACAATATAAATTCAAAAGAACAGATGGCTTAAATCGTTTTAGTATGATTTGCCTAGATAGAAGTTTCTATTTGTTTGTTTTGTTTTCTTTTGTTTTTTATTTTTATTTTGTTTGTGTGTGTGTGTGTGTGTGTGAAAATATTTTTTTTAATGTAAAGGGACAGGTTACTTGGCTGCCCTATGTCTATTCCTGGGATTATTTATAAAATGTCTGGATTTGAATCTCTAGCCCTAAATGACTTGTAGCCACCATGGGCATAATTAACTATAGTTAACTATGTTAGACTTGCTGCAAAGAAAATACAGTTGTATTGATTGACAATGATATCTCAGCTGGTGCTTCATGTGAGATGTATCTCTGCTATTCTGCCTTATTTTTCCTTCATGCCAGTTCAGCATGGCAACAGTGGGAAATGGGAGGGAAAGCATGTGTATGGGGTCCTCAGCAGGAACAAGTCCTGCAGGGCTACTGATGTGCAGAGGCCTGCTGAGAAAGGTGTCAGAGAAAGGTCCACTCAGGGACCAAGACTGTCAGTCAAAGAGCCCCTACTAGGTGGAGGTGGTCAGGGGGAGGGTTGGAGATTGGAGCAAAGTCCTGACTTTGTATAGCAGAATAAAAACTGTTTACCGTTGTGCTCACCCAGATAAAGTATTTAAGACCTCTTCCCCCCCTTTTTCATCATTTTTTTCCTTAATCACCTCATTAATTTCCAGTTTGGCTTAAAATATTCAGCAGGCTGGAACTCTATGGCTCATTTATTCTACTTTACTTTATTTACTTTTTCAAGGTAAAATGGATAAAGTCAATTAATAAATTTAAGCCCATTTGCTATGATTTGGAGAGCTGATAAATAATACATCTTCCCTTCTTTGCAAATGCACCATGAAGTAATTTTTCTGTGAGATGGAGAAAATGCCTCTGTCCTCACTGTGCAAGGAGAAGTTCTGTCCTAACCCAGGTGTGAACCACACCAACTCCAGGATTCTGCATCTTCCCTAGAGAGGTCTGCATTGACAGTTGTGTTACTGCTATGAGAATTGTAAACGGTTAAGAAATCAATACTGTGAATTTCCCTCACTTCAGTATAAGAAGAGCTCTATTGTTAAAAAAAAATGTTAATTGCAATTAAGCATTTGGGTTTTCTACTAAATGCTGCAGACAAAAAGGGCAAAGTCACTCTATAACACTGATATGGAAAGTATCTGATTGATACTAACAATTGCACACAAAATGAATGAGTGAGTGTGACATACATTAGAAAGGACAGGAGGCTATGAAATAAGGCCAGACAGGACAAAGGGATGCCTTATCCTGCCTAGGAACAACAGAAGGAAATGAATAGTGAAGGGGCTCTTCAGATCTCTCTGAGGTAGGTAGATTTCTAGCTACAGTCACAACCAAGGAAGGCAAACATTGCTCTCCCAGATGAAGCAAAGGAAGATGAGAAACAGGAGGGGAAAAGAATAAGAGGAAATGACGACTATAGTCAGTCTCTCCTGCACAATTGCATTCGGAATGTTATGAATGTTTAGTGACACATGCTAACTATTATGCTTTGATCAAGGTCTGTGACAAAATCACTGCTCGGTGAACATTAGATGTAAATACACACACACACACACACACACACACACACACACACACACACACACACACACACACAAACACGCACACATACACATGAAGACAGAGAGACGTTTCGATAGAAAAAAGACAAAATGTTTAAAATAAATGTGCACAAATTTGCATAAAAAGGTAGAAGTGTTCATTTTCATTTAGTTTTCAATTAAGTAAGAAAGGGTTTAATGTTGAAAAGCAAAAACACATTGACTAGAGCAGCATGGTTTATATACTTTGCTATTTTCTTTGAACCTTCTATTTTAAGTGTATGAATGTGCACATGTATATATATACACAGAGAGAAACTTTATGACTTTTTGTAATTTAAGCAAAAATCTGTTCTAGCATGCTACATGTCTATATCATAAGCTGAATGGGATAATTATGTTAGGTTCTATTTTGTTGTGAATTTTTTTATCATACCTCTACTTATAATATATGAGATTAGTACTTGTTGCAGAACTTAGAGCAGATATGAGAAGATCTGAGTTCTACTCTTGGCTGCTCCAGTAGTTCACAGTAGAAATTTAGGCAAGTCATTTATGCCCAGGAATGGTACTGTAATTTCACAAAAAATGATGTAATTACTCCATGGGAAACTTACATGGTCAAGCACATCAGTTCAAATGGTATCGTGTTTGGCTTGAGGTACAGAGACGAAAATTAAGAGTATAAGTTAAAACCTCGATATCATTATACTACACTAATTTAATGACATATAAAAACAAAATAATTGGGTTAGTAGAACTATAATGCACCGTCATCTCCATACATACCATACGTATTACATATGCGATGCTATGAAACACCAAGTGCTGACAAAATAACATATGCATGTTTCTATGTTAATGCATTGCATACATTTCAAAACTCCAAATATGTTAGGCTTTTCAGTGTATTTCTTTGTGTGCATGTGTGAGATGCTGAGAATTGAACTTAGGGGCCTCACACATACTTGCTGGGTACCTTGCCACTGAGCTATATTCCCAGCCGCGATTTTCAATTTTTTAAAGGTCAACATGTGCAGCACACTTTTTTTTATTTATAAAAAATATTGAATAATTTCAGATATTTTTCTGTGCTTGGTCATTTAAAATCTCTACCAATAAGTTAACTTGAAGATACATTTAATGTATTGTAAATACTTCTGAAGTAGGGTGACCGTTACGTTTAAATCGAAAAATGCAAAATGTTAATGGACTCTTATGTGCACAAACATTCCCGGAATCTATTTGCACTGCTGAGAACCAGCAGGACTTTTAGTGGTCAGTGCTATCTAGACAACATTTTATTCTTTTTTGCCTCGGAGAAAGATGCCTAACCAGTAGGTGCTGCTACAGCCCCATTACAGTTCTTCAATATCCTGGGACTCCATTGTCAGCATTGCCTGACACTGCAAGAAATTGTGAGTTCCAGGGACTAAAAATGTGAAATGTGTTTTCCTGGACTCTAATCAAAGCATCTGCAAGGTCCTATCCCCTTCATAGCCTCTTGAAGACCTCATATCCTTCCTTGGGTCCCCCATGTTCCTGGTAGCTACCAGAAAGTCTTGTAGCCACGTTATTTGAGTCTCTGTTACATTGGCACTTTGCCTCCCCTCTTCTATGTATTATCTTTCTGCTTTCCCATATAAGTATAGTTATATTGGAATTTAAGACCCACCTGGATAATCAAGTTCAGCTATTTCACTTCAAAAATTCTTATCTCAGGTGCAAGTATGAAAATGAGCATACCTGGCATCATTCTGAGGTTCCAGGCAACGTGAAGAAGATCTATTTTTAAGATCCACTATCAACTGACTATATTTCCTTCTTCAACACTTCAGAACTTAAGTGTTGAATTAGTTTTTAAACAACACACAAAGTAGAAAGACTTCTTCATTACTTAATAGTAATGGAGAATTTCTATTTGGTAGTAAATTTAAACATAAATCCAGTATCTTAATAGTATAAACATAGGAGACAAGAGTTAAAGCAGTTAAGGTTTAAGACTAAGAAACTGGTTTTAAATTAATTAAGCTTATTAACTTAGTATAAAACAGATAGAGCACTTAGAGCAGATCAAACATTTAAGCATTTTTAAAACCAAATGCTAACTATATTTCCCCCTGCTCTGTCTGTGGCTTTTGTATCCTTTTTTTTTTCTTGTTGTCTCCCAGCATTAGTGATACATTTTTTTTCTGTTTAACATCTTTTTTAGCTTCTTGCCTTCCATGTTCCACCTCAAGTGTTACAGTAGGAAAAAAAGAAGAAGAAAAGCAAAAAGAAAGAAACAAAACCAAAAAAGACTGTATCACATAGCCCTGTGGTTTAGAGTTGTCACACTGGAGATTTAACTCACTGATTGTTTTGTATTTGCCTCAGTTATCCCCTTCAAAGCTGAGATGTTTTCAGGTCAGTCCTAATCATAGAAGTTTGCTAAGCATATGAGATTTCAAAGAGCATTACTGAGAAAAATAGAGCCATTAAGAATAAAGACTGTATTCCTTGTTTTTGCTGGAGAGATGTTTTGTAGGTGTGATTAACATCTACATTTGTGTAGGAGGAAATTGCCCTTTGAGATTTGGGTGTGCTTAATTCTATGAGAGCAAACCAGGAGACATTTAAGAGAAGAAGAAATTTATTCTCAAGACTACACCATGATGCCAGAAGTGGTGGCTCAGTACTGTAATCTCAGAATTTTGGAGGCTGAGATTGGATTACCACAAATTTAAACAGCTTTTGGATAAGACCTTGTTCTTTAAATAAACAATACCAAACCCAACAAACAAAAATGCATCCAAATCAGAAAACAACAACAAAAACCATAAAGAACAACTCCAACATTTTCAGCCTGAAGTTTGTCTTCTCTTTCTCACTCTCTGTCTATATATCTCTTTCTTTCTCTCTCTCTCCTCATGTTTTCCACCTCTCTTTTTTAATTTTTGCCCTTTCCATTCAATTCCTATTTTCTTTGTCTTGGACATGCAATCTATCTTTCCACATAAACCTAAGGACAAGGCTGAGATATTTCTGATTAGCCATTCCACTATAATCACTTCACCTCAACTGCATATTATTGTCATAGTATTTAGACACCCTGACATCTGGTCTCTTAACCTTCCAGCCTTTTTTGATTTCACAATGATCAGATAAATCTTTCTATAACCCATCTACTAGGCTTATCTTTTTCTTGATATATTCTATATTTCTACTGATTACAGAAAACAGTTCCAATCCACAACATACCGTACTATACCATGTCACACAATACCGTATCATACTGTAACATATCACAATGGCCATTATACTAAGTTGATAGCTTTTAATTGTCACTTCACCTTGGTCTAACAAGAATTTTACCTTCATAAATCCTTGTGTCTACTATTTACTCAAGCAATCTATTTTCGAATACAAATTATTTCAGATGTGAATAAAAGTTTTGATTGTGGTTGATTTAAATTCTTAATATTTTACTTCTTTAAAAGCACACCCAGGAGGGTGCTGGAGAGATGGCACAAGGTTAACACAACATTCTATTTTTGCACAGGCCCTGAGTTCCATTCCTAACACGTATATGGTGGCTCACAAATATCTGTAAATCCATATCCAAGTGATCCCCACCCTCCTCTGGCCTCCACTGATACCTGTAGGTGTGTAATGCATGTTTATACATGTAGGCAAAAACACACTGATAAATATAAACATTAAAAATATCTTTAGAAAGGATAAGTCTAAAGACTGTATATAGATGAATACATCTATATAACCAAATCTTATTGCCAACATAAAGCTATATCTTTTTCTTCGGTAGTCCTTTTAAAGAGATAGCATTGTATAGTAAAAAGAGTATAGAATTTGAAACTCTCCTGACGTACACCAATAGCTGGAGTATAGATAAATAACAATCTTTCTACGTCTGTGTCCTCAGAATGGAGTAGGGATCAAAATATTTAACTTCATCTGACTACGTACGTCATTTAATTGTATATACACACACATATACAGTTCTAAGAAGATAGAAATTATGCCTAGTAGGTTGTACTTTTTCTCCCTGCACATGGAAGATTTCCAGTACAAAGCAACGTGATCAATGTTAGAGTTTCCCACAGGGCTGCTACCACCAATATCATCATTATTGTCATCATCATGTACGGTGCTTTTCCATGCTGCCCTGCTTTACAACTGAGCTTTTACATCAAGTCAGCTTTGTTTTCTTTCTCTTGTCCTTAGCAATTATTGATAATCGATATTGTACAAAAGTATACTATAGAAAATACTCCACAGGGTAACTTGAGTTAGGTGAATCTGGAACTAGATTCAAATCTTATTTAATGGCCTTTTCCCTGTAGGAATGTCATAGTCGCCTCTTATTCTCTCCTTGCTGGTAACCTACTAAGAGACTGTTAGCTGCTGCTTGGCTCTTTGTGCCACAAAGATTTACTTTTTTTTCACAGCCATTTTTAATTATTTTCTATTATTCAAACCCCTTCAAAGCCTGTATAATAGTATGTCGCCTTTTAATAGTGCCGCAGAGGAAATGGTTTCTAACGCGTAAGCATTTAACAAATTCAGATTACCATGTAAGTGTGTGTGTGTGTGACAGCAGATGATATTGTTAGCAGTATTCTGCAAAGAAGCTTTCTTCATTCCTTAAGAACGTTTATTCCCAAGCAGATGACACTCTTTCCAACTCAATTTACCTTCATAGATTAGTATTTCCAGACCTCCATAGACCGTACATATTCTTATAGCTTACAAGAATGTGAGCAAAGTGTCATTTAAGGAATAAGAGTATCACCTTCTGCATCAGCTATACTACCAGCTTTAAGAGTTTATCCTACACAGCTTTTCCCTATGCAATAACTGAAGAAAAAAAAACAAAACAAAAAATAACAGCAAATGATATAAAAAATAACAGAAAAAATAAACAAGCAAAAACAGGAGCAAATGTGGCCATCACTGGCTTGTGGGCACTGGACATTCCTGTGTCTAGATCTGCCACCCATCAGAAACTTAGAAGACCCCTGTTTTTTTAGTTTGAATGTTAACACACAGAATGAAAGCGTGGGATCTGTTATCTTTAATTTACTTCTGAACTGTTGACAGCATTGTTCACTTACCTGTACTAAGTTCTTCCTCTTCGAAGTAAAGGTTTTGCTTACTAATAATGAATCAGATATTTGGACAAGTAAAATCATTTTTGGGTGCAAACAACTTTTACATATACTTTATGATCGGTTCCTGTAAAAAATCATCTGCATTATGAATTAAAAATTAACTCCTCAAATCTCTTTACCAGCTGTCTCAAAGTAGAGACATACCAATAGAATGTTTGGGGGAGAAAAAGGAAGCAATTTATTGTCATAGGTTGATACTGTCATAACTTTGTTTTCCTTTTAAAATTTGGATGACTAGATTTGGAATAGTTCCTGGAAGAGAGCTATACTATATTAACAATAATTTTATTTAACTCTTGGGTATGCTAAATTGAATATTGGATAATATTTTATTGTCCCTTTTTCATCAAAAAATTTGTTTCTTAAATCATAAAATTATGGTGTTGGAATTCACGCTTCTACACTTTTTATGTGCCCTCCCTATTAGTCCTTGTAACTTCCATATAGATACGGATTTAGAATGCTGTGATTGAATTTCTAGAGGGGATTTTTGTGAGACGTAACAGCAGAATGTAGTTGACACTTGTTCTGTGTTACCCTAGGGCTACAGTTTTGATCACAGGCTGAGCAGATTCATTCTTGTCAGCACAGTGAATTTTATACTCATGTCAGAGGTAAATTTTACAATTCTTTTGACTTTTTAGTGTACAAATGAATAAAGAATAAATTCAATAGTGGAATATTTCAGTTAAGATCTAAAGAAACTAACTGCACAAAGTAGACACACAAGCCAAACCTGGCCTGTTCAAGTCTTGTTGCTCCATTGTATAAATTTATTATTTTATAATACCAGTTTTGACATATATACATAAATATATACATTTATACAGGAAACCATTTTATTGCATCTAATACATTGTCATTAATAGAAAATCTGAACAAGAGTTCTGTATTTATCAACTCTTCCATAATTTTAGTAAAGAACTGAGTTTTTGTTTCTTAACCATATAAATGGTGTAACTCATTATTTATCACCCTTTAATCTTAAACCACTTCAAGTCCCTGTTTCCCTTTACCCAGGTATTAGACACCAGTGACAGCTACTTTGAATTTCTTTAAAAAGTACATTCTGATCATAGATTCTGAGGAAGGTTAAATATAAATTAGTCATAGAGCCAGTAGAAAAGATAGGAAATGATTAGGCTGTGTGGTTGTTTCTAAATTTATAGTGTTTTAACACTACTAGTGTTTAATTAAGGAGAAAGGGAGCCAATTTTATTTTATGTAATTATGTAAGACCTCAAAAATTAATGTTCTGCTTCCTCTGTAATGCTGCAGTTCTAAAGCAACGCTGAAGACAACAAAGTCCTATTTGATAGTCCAGCCTTTCAGCCAACAGCTCTTCTTCCTGGCTTTGATGTGGGAATGGTTTATTTAATCAATTATTAATCAAAGTTATGGCATTCTTCTTATATATTTAGGTAAAACTAAAAGATGACTTTCTCAAGCCTTATTGCTTAAATAAAAGTTTAAATAGACTGAAAACATTTGACTTTGACATGGCAGTTATTGGGGTGATTTAAGTTTTAGAGAGCAACTAGTCTCAACTGGATACTTAGATGAAAAGGTATGTGTGAGTGACTCTCTCTCTCTCTCTCTCTCTCTCTCTCTCTCTCTCTCTCTCTCTCTCTCTGTGTGTGTGTGTGTGGATGTGTGGATGTGTGTAATATGATCTTCCAGCAGCAAATGATGAGTCTGAGCCAAAGTCCAGAACATTTTTGAGAACCTTCCCTCTGATAACAAAAGCCACTACAGATAATTTGATTAGTGTTTTCTTTGCACAGGTGTTAAAGTTGACAGGAAACAGCTGAAATGCAAGCATAGTGGCGTAAGTCGGGCAGCTGGACACTTTGTGCATGGAGAATCTTGAGCAGTTGGTAACATTTGGCAGCTTTACATAGAAAAAAATGACTACTAGCAAAATCTCAACTGCTGCTAATTAGCAGCAATGAACTGTGGGTAGGACAGGGCGTTTTAATGTGAGAAGATTTTTACAGTAACCACCATACTAAGGAGGGGAAATAGAATGAAATGCTCCCTAGCTGACCCTCGTGGCAATCCAAGCTGCATATTGCAATAATCCTGTAAATTACTACTCTTTCTTATACAGGAACTCAGAGTTAATTAGTAATTTAACATTCCTCTACACTATTAAATGTCTTTCTTGCATTATATTATGTTGTTTCATGGGCTTACCTTAAACACTAATGGGGTTTTGTTATATTTTCTCAAAACAGTAACAGTAAAATAAAACTGAGCTAGAAAATTAATTAGTTATCTTTTACCTTTGATTTACCTGTTATTAACAATTAAGTGGTGGTACACATTTTTAAAGTGGTTTTGGAGGTTACGTGGAGATGAATGGACTTCCAGAATATATTACTGAGCAAATGTGAATAAAAATGAGTAGTGTACATGCTTCAAGCCACTATGCTAAGGATGCAGGATGCGAAGCAGACGCAGTTCTTATTTCTGATCCAAAAGAGCAGAGTAATCATTTGTAGTGGGAGGCAGGGGGGGCAGAAGGCAAGAAGGGAAACCTATTTACTTGAATTCTTTAATTTCCAAAGACTCTACATAAAGAAAATATGCATGCCATCCTTAGGCATAGGCCATAAAAAATTCACCCACTAGACTGAGGTACTAGGTTGAACCATAGAGAGAAAAAGGGCATATTCTGTCATTCTTAGTTTGTAAAAAGCAGAATGTTCTGTGAGGAAAGTGATGCTCAGAATTTTTGATAATGTCAACTCATATATACTATAAATTTATGATCTGAGAATCTGACATGAGCAACTGTAACAATGAAATTATTCAAATGAGTTAAAGAGAATAAAAGGGTTAAATTTATTAACTTTGATTTCTTTAACTAGCCACCTCTTCCGTGAATGAGCTGACCAATCAAGCAATTTCACCTGCATGTACTTTACAAATTGTATCTATGCTGTGACATCAAAATATTATTGCACTCTGCATATTAAAAATAATGAAATATTTTTATTTGGCATCTCAAAGATCAATGTGAACTTAACAGTGGAACAATTTAGTGAAAGCAGAGCTTCAGAAGAAAAGCTGCTAGACAGGGTCTGCTTCTACACAAAAGTGTCCAAAAGATTCCGTCTCTTGGGGCTCCCACGAAGAGTATCTCCTACCATTCAAAACCCTATCCTTTGCAGCTGGATTTGAACATTCCATAAAAAATTCATCCGTGCTTTAAGAGATTTCTGCTTTTCTGTCCTCTCCATTGTTAGACAAATTGAAGTGTGCACTCAGAAGGAGAGTGGCAGTGAACTGCGAATTTATTTACTCATTCGATTCTAATATTGAGAGAATCTACTCACTCCGTTCAAAGGGTACAGCAACAATGCAAGTGACATCAGGTCACCCGGCGCTTCATAGCTACCTGTGAGATAGAATTGTTCTCCTTGCAGATAGGAAGTGGCTGAAACCTCTTTTCTCATCAATGTCTATTATGATTGATGGCTCTATGGTCACATTGAATATGCCCTTTTTAAATAATTCACAATGTCATCGCCATAGTACTAGTTTATAACTAGCCTGTTATTTTTACCTTTGTTCATTCACTATCAGAAGGTTAGATAAATTAAGTGCTGTGGGTTTTGGTAGCATTATACTCAACCAAAGTGGTGTTTATAGCCCAACAAAAACAAAGCATCAGTTTTATCATTTTCTTCTCAGACCCCTGGATGTTTCTTTCTCAATAAATCCTAAAAGGGAACTCTCATCAAGCAGAAGGATTTGTAACACTTAACCTGAGAGCCTACAGACATTAAGTCATCACGAGATTTTTCACGAGGAAAAGCAGTCACACTGGATATTACAAATATTACATAAACCCTACACGTTTAAAAATAGTGTATTTGTGGAATGTTTCCATAATGCTAAAATTTACAATTCATTTCCAAATATCGAAAACCTGACTGGCTTAACAAGAATTGATACAAATGACTGAGAACATATTCATTTACAAACTTTCATAAAGTCAACTCTAGGAAAAATTGTTTAATCTGTTATTTTCTAAATTGATTAGAAATTAAAAATTTGTATTAAAATCTTTGAATGTAAATGATGGCTTTCAATGGCCCTTAAAATATGACACTTTTAGAATGACTTTATTGCTGGATAGCCTTTTTCTTTAATTCAGTAGGGTGGTCAGCGTTAGTTACTAAATGAATAATTAAGCCTCTCATAATAAGAATTCTATTGAGTTATACATTAATTATGGCTGTGATAAGTCCATAAAGACAAAAAATAAGAATTTAGACTACTAAAGAAACTTATATTTATTTAAGTAGACCAGTTGTTCTCAACCTGTGGATCATGACACCTTAGGGGGTTGAATCACCCTATCATAGGGTCACCTGAGACCATCTGCATATAAGATATTTACATTATGATTCATAACAGTAGCAAAATTACAGTTATGAAGTAGCAACAGAAATAATCTTATGCTTGTGGGACCCCAAAACATGAGGAACTGTATTAAAGGGTCACAGTATTAGAAAGGTTGAAAACCACTGAGGAAGACTTTCTTTACTTTTTATTATTGACACTGTGTTTCATAGACATTCAAAGAACTTTATTGTGCAAGTTTACTCACTGAGTACAATCTAAGGTTTAGGACACTTATTTTCTTAAAAATTTACTCTACTGTCCATATTTAGTCTGTAATATAATATAGAATTTATGGGAAACTTGTAGGTCAATAGAATTCTATCATTATAATAATTTGTATCAATGTTTTAAACTTTAGGATTATATTTTGGGATTTTATTACTTATTTTATTTCTGATTATAATACTAAGTTTTGTTTTTTAATCTAACAGTGTTAAAGAGGATACAAGAATCTAAAAATTGTTTGAACTTGAAGTTGTTGATATCTTCATATTATAAGAATGTGATTAAACTTATAGGGGAGATGGGTCTAATATCAGAAATACTACAACTAAAAACACATCACTTCCAGCCATTCAGCCACTCAATAAATAGTAACTAGAATTAACTAAGAAATGAAGACTTTTTTGGGAGGAGGGTATGGAACATTCATTCTACTGAGGAAAAGAGCCAACAAAAATATTTTTAAAACAAGGAAATCTTAGATGGTAATAAATGCTCTGAAGAAATAAACCAAGGTGATTTGCTACAGGAAGAATAGGGAGAACAGACCACAGGTTTTTATATAGACTGGGTGGCTGGGGAAAGTCGTCCTGTGTGGGCTACATGATGCAGAGGCAAACAATGGACAGGCACCGAGATGCCAAGATTTGGGGCCAGATGAGTCTGTATCAGTAATGCCAAGGTTCCTGCTGTGGCAGAAACAAATATGGCATTTCAAAATGACTGGAGTGATGAGGGAAGGCTGGTGAGATTAAGTCATAGAGGCGCACGAACAATGTGCAGGTGTGAGAGGTTTGGATGTTATATTCTTAGTGCACTGGTAAGCTATGGAGGAGGTTCAACAGAGAAGAGACATTTGTTTACATAATAATTCTTTGCTTACATAGTCCATGAGTTCCCTGTAGAGTTGAGCAAAGGTTTAAAATCCTGCTCTCAGCCAATTGACTGTTCCTTCATTTCTGGAAGCATCATATAAATTGACTCCAGAAAACAAAAAGGATGTCTAACACAGTCTTTGACACTGTGTAAAAGTTCAATAAATTTAACATCTCTACCTTTTATTTAATATAAAGTATAATAACCACTAAGCATGCAAATATTTGCAAAATGTTTTGCATTTTTTTCAGTTTTATAAATTAATTTTCAAAATTATATATTTGCAAATATATATAAATATATAAATATATATATATATATATATATATATATATATATATATATACATACAATGTATACACACACATATAGTTTGTTTCACTTATAAAACAGAAGTAGATTACTATCCAATTTTAAAAATGAACAGAGAGAGGACTGAGGAGCTTACAGAAATTTCTATGTTATTGTAAAAGAGGTAGGTTTTAGTGTTCTTTTTCCAAAACCATTGTCTTCAAAAGATTTAGCATTTAAATAGAGTATTTAAAGCTGGGGTGGTGGTCAGGCATGCCTTTAATGCCAGCACTCTGGAGGCAGAGGCAGGCAGATCTCTGTGAGTTCCCAGTCTGGTCTACAGAGAGAGTTCTAGGACAGCCAGAATCACAACAGGGAAACTGTCTTGGAAAAATAAATAAATAAACTACTTAAGCATTCATGGTATAACATGAACAATAAAATTTTATTTTAATTGATTCATACTTAAAATCACAGTTACTAGCATCACATCTTATAAAACAAACATTAAAAAATGTACAGTTTTTAAGGGAATAGTCTTTTGTCAGTTTTAGGCTCCAATACAATTAATTTGTCAGGAATATATTAGTTTAAAAACTATTTTTTGTTTACTTGAGGTTACTCATTCAAATATAAAAATTCAGAGATACTATCCAGAAATAAGAGAGTATGTGTCGTTTGTCTGTCTTGGTCGAATTACTTCACTCACTATAATTGTTTCTAGTTGTGTCCAGTCTTTTAGCAGTAGAGACTATTACAAAGTTCCACAATTAGTCAAAATGCAGAGAATAAGTGACCAGGGATGACCCATCACAGCAAATATTTTTATAGCATCACCTTTATACCTAAGACTCCTGGAAAATCATGTAAGAGGTTCAAAGATTTTAAGAGACAGAGGACCAGAGTGTCTCTTGCAAGATAGACCCTACTAGTCATGACAAGGAAACTACAATCACAAAATCTCAGTGAAATAGTTGCCTAACCACAATCTGTATGAGGACAACACATTGGCACACCAATACGGATAGAGAAATTTCACAAGGTCTCAGCCCTAGATGATGAGTTACAGGCAATACCTTGTTGCTAAGAGAGAGGAATCAATTTTTTCCAGGCTCCCTGGTGGATTGTCTAACCCTAAACAGTATTCTTAAACACAAACATACAAACACATACACATATAGACTCAGGAAAATGTATATGTGTATATACATATTTCTTGTGCATACCTGTGTATATGTGTATGTGTGTGTGTGTGTGCGCACGCGCTTGCATGCACATGCACAATACGTAAAAATGATAATTAAAGAAGAAATGGCATGAATTTGAAATGGAGTGACAAGGTCACAGGAAAAGTGGGAGAGGGGAGATGGCAAAATGGAAATGATATAAATATAATATTTAGAAATTAAATTCTCAAAATATTTTGGAGTAGGATTTGGTGAGATGGCTCAGCAGGTAAAAAAAATTGCTCTCAGGACTGACAGACTGAGTTTGGTCCCTGGGACCCAAATGGTGGAAGGACGGGACCAAATCTGCAAATTGTTTTCTGACAATTGTCTAAGCACTCAGTGATAAGGGTGCACATAAAACATACAAAACACACAAAACATACATGTTCGATTGCGTGACCGATTAAATATATACATACAATAAAAGACAAATTTAAAGAATGTTTTTAGAAATCGCATATAATGTAGATAGTAGACACTTGCATCAGGAGAGACGATGTAAAACTTGTTTTTCTAATCCTAACCGTGTCAACTGATTTTTCATTTTTGGGTGGTAGATAAGTGTGTAAAAATCTATTTGATAATGAAAGTGTAAAATCCAACAAGGTGCTTCACAGCTTTAGAATCATAATTCTAACTGTAAAGCAGTTTGTTGAGTGAGATGTGTAAACTTTGAGTCTGATTAATTTCACTGCATCATATTTTTTTCTTGGAGGGTTATTATAACAATGCTTTAATAAAAGTTATAAAAAATTTGAAATTTAGGAATAGCTCAAATAATTTCCCCTCAGAACATTGCTTATTGCATGGCTTTTATTTAAGTATAATCCCCAAAATGATGTAAAAGTAAAATACGAAGTAAATTGGAAAAAATAGAGATTTAATTATAGAACAATCTTCTATTCACATAATTTTTGCTTCCCCCCTCCTCGATTTTAAGTTTTCAAAATGGAAATTTTAACGTTAAATATATTTCATTTTTATTATTAAAAAACCTCCTAAGAGATCCATCAGAAAGTATTTTAAATTTAAGATTCAATTATGAGTTTTAAGTCATCAACCTTTTGAAAAGGGCCAGTTTCATAAGCAAACTGAGAAGGAGAAATAAGGCAAAGAATGTTGCAATGTCCTAACTCCTAACAGTGCACACTGACTTGGTGCCTAAAGTTGGTGAGTTTTCATTCTACTGAATGAGACTGAAGCTGGAGTTGTTCTTTTTCAAGAAGGTTTCAGGATTCACTCTGGATTGTGCAGTGTTTAGCTTTGAAGTAACTTCTTCTATGAGTGGATGCTGTATCCTAAATTCATAATGATTTCTCATACCCAAGAAGACTGCTTCAACCTCAACAATGGAAGAGTCAATATTATTAGTCCATATATCTAAGGAAAAATAACTCCAATAACCTTATCCTATAAGGAAAGCATTTAATTCCCCTAGTTCTAGAGGGTTAAACTTGGTAAAAATAAAACAAAGCAACCAGCTATGCATACATAAAAACAATCTAATGAGGTTAACTAGGAAATATCTTATTGCAAATAACTTGATGTTAGTAAATTTACAGTAAATATGTGGAGTTTCATCAATATGTTTAATGGGAGGCATGAAGCTGGGATCATGAAAATTACAGCAATCACCATGGGGATAGGAGATTCTATAAAGAACAGTCTTAAGAATGTTAAGATAAAGGGCTAGGGATGTGCTTCAGAGAAAGCAATGGTATGATAAAATATTTCCAAAAGACATGAATACAGAACTGTAGGAAAACTGTGTTTTGTTCCTTGAAGTGTGTTTTATGACTGTGATGGAAAAAAAGCAGATAAAATTGTACTTAAAATTGCTTACATTAGTAGCCTACCGAAACAGGAAATTTTTGTTTTTGACTGGTAGGCTCGCATACATTTTCTTGTATGTGCTTATTAATACACTGCTTTAACCCTTCCCTTAATCATTTCCCTGCAGTACATAATGTAAGATTATCTGAAGTCTAAAAAGGTGTTGAGACATTGGTGGAGTTTACAGAGGTGAATGTTACCAGTCTTAACACACAAAACTTCTGAGAAGATTGTTAAGCAATTCTAGTGAGCTCTCAAAGGGAGAGTGGCACTCTATTAAAGAAATAAAAAGGTGATGCATAGTAGCAAGGACAGTGTTTACCTTGCATCAGCTATGCATGTAACAAAGGTTGCAGTTAAAGTGAATAAAAACAGGAGATTTGTAAACAAATAGGTTTGGGAACAAAATACTAACACTCTGAATAAATGGATTTATTTCACAAATTTTCCTATAAAACAAAAAAGAAAGAAAGAAACCTAAAGTTTGTTATTTGTGATACTCTTTTAGAAAACAATGAAGCCACTTTTTTTTTCCTGTGATAGCCAAGACTATTTGCAGAGATATATTCAAAGGTTTTGTTATTCAAAGTGTTTCTAGAAACAGTGAACAAAATAAATCACCCACATGAAACTTCCAGTTTTAAAAGATGAGGAAACAAAAAGATCCAGATGACAGTTGTAGTAGTCTTGACTGTCAAGCTCTCTCAGCTACAAAACAGAAAACCAGAAGAACTCAAGTCCTGTGACTTCTAGTTTATAAATATCCCCGCTCGTTGATTCATACAAGGTGGTAGACTTGTTCTTTCAGTTTACTATCCATTGATAAGTGCTTTAGAAATGACATTTGTGTGTGACATATTCATTAGCTTATCTATACAAAATATAACTGTCCATGTATATTATATTTGCATTTTTTTGTTCTCTAATGTTAATATAGTTCAACTACAACAGAATCCTTTTTATTGTCAATAAAGCGAGGGGAACTTGAAAGATTACTTTACTGTCTACTGATGTTCCTTCCATAGAACAATGAGACAAAGCTATTGCTCAGATTATTGTGTTATGCTAAAGCCATTAAACTAAGTTTGGATCAATGAGAACTTTGCAAATAAAACCTCCAATTAAAAGGTGTAATCTCATGTTACTGTATTACAAAGATCCTTAAGCTTCAAGAGTTTTGAGAACAAAGTTAAGGCAATTAGCACTTCAGTTCTCTTCTAAGTTATTTGCTCTGACATTGGATATTCAGTCATCTGCAAAATACTTTTTTCTCTAAATATTTCTGGGCTGCCAAACTTTGTTTTTCACTCTTTCTGTTGTAAATTTGGTGGCACCAATTCTTGCCTAATGTGTTGAGCCATTTCCTATCCTCTAATGTTTCATCAGATACGTCAGTTTCCCCACTATCGTGTTTCACTCCGCTTTATCAGCAACTGAAGTTGTCACCACAGTGCAAGCAGCATTGTAATGTGTACCACCAGATCCTGATGATACCACATGCTCCCAGCGGCTTGTCAGTTCCCTTTCTGGCCCTAAACTGTTCTCTGCAAGGCTGAATGTAATTTTTAATTATAACTACGATGTGTATTTTTGTATGTATTACACTGTCTTAAAAGTGTTCCTAATGAAATATTGAATGAACTTTGATGTTACCAAGATCCAGAACTTAATTTTCTTGTAGTACTATATATCACATATCTGGTTATATCTTAAGTAGCTGATATTATACTGTAGAATTTGGCGCTTTTCAAACATCTAAAAGAAAAAGCATACCAAACTGGTGATAGGTAGCTCCTATTAATGTACCATATTTCAAATTAAGGGCTTAGAGACTCTTTGAAATGAAATATCAACAGGAAGCAATACTTTTTGAATACAAAACTAAATCTGAGCATCTTTAATACCTTCTTAAAATTTCCTTATTAAATATCAAAATAAAAACTAAAAATGTCAATACTTTTGAATTCACCTTATATGATCTTTCTTCTTTCTGCTTAACTAATTTTCTGATAGCCTGTAGATCATCAATTTACAGGTGAGATATTTACCTGCTTGAAGACACTAGTCTGCAAAATTTCAGGTTACTTTCAGGCTAAGGTTATACAGAATACTTCTAGGAATAAGGTAAGTATCTACTCTTTCCCTGCTTTGTTTTTTAATATATGGCAGATATGTATTTTAATTTTGTTGAGAGGAAAGAAAAATCTGAATGCAATATTAGAAATGTCTTGGCTGCTGTTAACAAAAATATATAAAATCCCAAAATATGAAGAGTTAAAAGAAGTGGAGCTTTGTCTTTAATATATACTAATGGCTGATGTTTGATCAGAGTTGAGTAACATGGTCTCATCTATAAACTTAGAAATGATTTGGGTTATCCGAGAGTCTTCTGAACATAGCTAGAGTGTGAGAATCCCACACTGATTGTCTATATGTTTTAAAAAATTGACTTTCCACAAAAACAAAATAGAAATAAATTACTTCGATCCATATGAAGCCCATTATAAGTAAGATTGGCTTTCCAAAATTCATGTTGGATGGGATTGTAGTGTCTGAATGGAAGTCTTTACTTTATGAAAATTATAATTATTTCAATTTTTGTCCACAATCAGCTTGAAATGTTGCAAAACTCTGCAGGTGCTCGCTGTTATAACAAAACCATGGGAACAGATGGTGCAAGGTACAGGCCAGCTCAAGGGATTAAATGTGAGGCTTTTGAAATTTCAAATTAAAGCTGGGTGATCTTGGGAAAACCTGCCTGCCAAACATGCTTGCTTTAAAATAAAAATAAAAAGTTATCCAAATTTTCTTGACAAGCTTATTTATATTCAAATGACTAGGAAATATTAAATAGTTATAAAGTATACTTAGCAGGGTACAGCTCACCTGACCAAATTAAAATATGAAATGCTCACTCCCATTATAGTGCTAAATCTATGCTTGCAGTGACCCCTCTTATGTTCAATTGCTAATGGGAACCAATTTTTCTGGTCAAGAGGGTACTTTCCAGGTCTGAAATAAAGATGTCCTAGCTGTCTTGTTTAAATGGACATGAGGAAATGGTTTAGTTGAAGCACTGATGATTAACAAGGCTGTACTACTTTCTAGCTGTAGAACAAATGCATGAGTTAAGTTTCAAAACTTAATCAGTTAAATTCATGATTTTATCTAAATATATGTGAAAAATACATTCAAAGGAGCATTTAAAGTATGGTTGTTATATTCATTTTGGCATCACAAGTACATTTCATAATAAAACCGGCATCACAAAACAAGTTAGTATATTTGAACAATAGTTATGTAACATCACTTCGAGTTGTCTACCTTATTATTCCCATTTTCTTTGTATGGTAAATACTATTATCTATATTTATATTTATATAATCATGTCACATGCTAACTGGTAGTAAAGGATGAATATGGGATAGTGGGTTTTGATTCTAAGCCTGCTTTAATTTTCTGCTTGCTAAACATATGTATTAACTATCGTCTATCTAGAAGAGCCCATTTTATATATGAAAAGGACAAATTTTTTTAGAGAATCTAGGAATGCTAGTATACTATATTACTGAGAAATGGCACTGTATGTAGAATTCATGGACTCCTTGAGTTATAGTTTGATATTATTTCAATTGACTAACTGATTAAGTCAGGCATCCTGGTAGTGACATCAAGCATTTAAGGTCATAGGCAAATACATATTACTCTTTGTTTTCCCTCTACAAGATCTGTCAAATAGGTTAATATCATTTTTTTGTAGGTTATAATCTTAGTTATGATTATGGTAGTAAATTTTCTTATATTCTCAAGGTGGTTCTGTGAAGTTGAATGTGTTAGTCATATGTGTAACATATTGGTCTATGCATTAGAAATATTGAGGCAAGTAAATCATTGATATTGACTTTGTTTTATTTTTAAGATAAATTGCATAGTATCTCTGACAATATGTTGAATGTATTCCATATTGGTTGGATTTAATCTCCATGAAAATAGTTAAATAAATATGGCCATTCCTATTTTAATTATGAAAAAAGAAGGTTTGAGGAAAGATAATTCTTTGTCTAAAGCCACAAAGCTGAAAAGTGCAGATGCTGTAAGTCAGAAGCTGGTATGAATTGCTTCAATCACTGTATTATTCCACCTCACAAGGAAAAGGAAAGATTATACACAAAATAAAATTTGAGAAATGAGAAATATCATAATTGCTATTTAAATGAAGTAAGAAATATTCTTTTGGGAGGCATTATTAGAGGTAGTGACATCCAAATTAAGTCTTGAAGGTAGATAGATTTTGTCTGTTAGCCTTGAGAATGAGCATAGTATAAGAAGAGGAAACCAGAATGCCCTGATAATTCTTGGTCCAGAGAGAGATATGGAAGATGACTGTGGTGATTTAAGTAAGAACTACACTGCACAAACTCAAGCATTTGAACACGTGGTCCCTAGTTGTGGTGGTGCTGGTTGGGGAGGTTCAGGAGTGGCCTTACTAAAAGAAATTTGCCAGTGATGATCACTTAGCATCCTGGTTCTGCCACTGTACATACTTGCTGCTATGTCTCTCCCTTATGTACTCTTATTCTTCCAGAACTGTAAGCCCAATACACTTTATTCCATAAACTGCTTTTGGTCATAGTTTTCATCACAAAAGGAAAGTAACTAATACAATAACTCTGGAAAGCCTAGTGGAAAGAAGTAATTAAAATTATTTATTTATTCATTTGTGTTGGATAACTTTGAGGAGGATGAGATTCAATGTCTCCTAGTTATCTTGGATCTTAGAGGATGATTACAGTCACTAACATAAAAGGGGGCAGTGAAAAGGCTGAGCTGTGCCAGCTTTCCTTGAATGCAGCTTTCATGAGTAACCAGCAAAATCCTTCTCAAGGCATCTTATGCTACACAGAAGGCCAGGACATAACCAGGAAAAATATGATTTTGTTTGTAACAATATGCTATTCTTAAAATTTCTGTTTTTTTCTTTTTGTTGCTGATATCTTTTTAGCCATCTTTCCTGTGCAATTCCAGGAGCTCATTCATGAAACTGTAGTCTGATTCTCATTCTAACAGAATTGCATTATATTTATGTGTTGTGAGACGCAAAATTAGTCAACAATGAAGTCAATTATGTGTTATAAATCTTTGAGGAATGTTTGTTCAGAGTAAAAGCATAAGGTTTATTCATTTATTATTAATAGATGCATTTAATAATGTGCATTTTCAATATTTTAATATTTCATTGAGAATCTTACAGAATGTATTTTGATCATATTCATCTTGCTTATGAAAACAAAACTCCTCCAAGTTCTGACCTCTTACAAAAATTAGTGTCTATATTGATTGTTTGTTTTTACACATGAATCCAGTTTGTCCACCCATATCCTCTTGACTGTGTGGATTTCCACAGCAGCACGGTCAATGTGCAGCATCCACACTTTTAAAGAAAAATTACTCTACCTCTCCTCATAGCTGTCAATTGTCAATAGTTTCTTAACTAATATTAGGAGTTCATGTCCACCTGTACTTTCCATGCTGAGATGTTTTTCTGACTTGATCTTTTGAGGATTTGAGCATGCTTTCACAACACCTGTGAGTTTGTAAGTACATTTATCTTACTCAGAAAACACTATTTCTTTGTAGTTACCTACCACCTCTGGCTCTTAAAGCCCTATGTCCACTCTTCTACAATGATACATGGGCCTTTGAATAGGGTGTGTATAATATATCTGTCTCATTTAGGGCTGAACATTCTACAATCTCTTATTATTTTCACTTTAACTATCTGTAGATCTCCAGGTTAGTGTATACTGCAAAAAGAAGCTTTTCTGGATGGTGACTGAGATATACACTTATCTATGGGTATAAAGATAAGCTATTAGGGTTCAATTTAGTAATATATCTATTTAGGAGAATAACAATTATATATTATTCTCTATAGCAGTGGTTCTCAACCTCCCTGATGCTGTGACCCTTTAATACAGTTCTTCACATTGTGGTGATCCCCAACCACAAAATTATTTCTTTTCTAAAACATAACTATAATTTTGCTACTGTTATGAATATAAATGCAAATATCTGATATGTAGATCATCTTAGGCAACTCCTGTGAGAGAGTCATTTGATCCCCAAGGGAGTGCAACCAAGAGGTTGAGAACTACTGCTCTAGAGGCTATACTCTGACCAGACACATGTTCCTCAGCTGATAAAAGTAATGTCTTTCCATTTGTGGGGTGAGCATTAATACTATCAGAAAGTTGTTGGTTACTCCTAAGACATTTGTATCACTATTGCACCAATAGGTGTGTCCTGGCAAACCAGTCATTATAATATTTCAAATGGTTCGCAACTAGGTAAGACTGATGGCTCCTTTCTCAGGTAGCATAACTGGCATCATCCAGAACTATAAAGCCTCAACAGTAGGGATCAAACTTCAGGTGAACATCAACTCGTTTTCTTCATTTTCTGTGACTCATGTATGTGGTGTCTTCTGTAACAGTGTCTTACACTGAAGTTCTGGAGGGCAACAAATGAAATTGGTAATAGTCTGTAGTGTTTGGGTCTCTGTGAGACCTTATTGACTAACAATCCCAAAAGAGGTAAATCGAACAGGTAGCACTGTTTCTTTTGCTGCATTTTTTTTTCTTTTTCTTTTTCTTTGGTTTTGTTTTGTTTGCTTATGGTGTGTAGTAGGGGAATTGCTGCCCTGTTATATGGTAACTCAGTTTAAGTTATTTTTTTATATATGTATGTATATATTTCAGAAAGCTTCTACAGTAATGGGTTTCTATATGACTTTTTTTGATAGTTCACAATCATTCTATGAGATAATCCAGACCAGCAAAGACAAAACTCGCACATTTTCTCCTATTTTGGAGTTTTGGGTTTTTTGGTTTTTTTTTTAGTCTCAGATATGTGTGTTCTAATGAAAATACCCATAAAGGTCAAAAAATTAGTAAGGGGTCCAGGCAGGTATTTCAATGAATATAGAATGGTATAAAGTGTAAAAGGAAAATAATGGACAGAAGGGTTAGGGGATGGGAGGGCAGGGTAGAGTAGAGAATAATGTGAATTTTTAGAAGCTATCCTAAGCACTAAGTTAGGAAAATGTGATTGAGGCTACATTTCAACAAGCAGAGAGAGAGAACACATACTCTGAACTAAGTTCCTTTAATTTGCTTCAGTCTGTCTATAGGAATATTTAAAATAGTCTCCAAATTTAGAGCTATATTTTCAAATGTTATACCAAGTTAAAATTTGCTAAAGTTTTGGTTATTTGACAAGTACATATAAGGTAAGCAGTAAAAATTTGTGGTTTTTTGTGGGTGCAGGGTTCCTCAAGGTGGTAAGTGGTGCAGAGAAACTACTCCAAGAAACAGACTCCGGGGAAATGCCTTCATGGTTCAAATCTGTTTATTGTGTAGGGGAGCAGGTTTCTATGGAGAAGGCAGGGGAGTGCAGAATAGTAGGTTCAATAGCATTTGTTTATGCTTACTAGACACTTCAGTCAGCCTATCTTAAGGTTTTTAATCAGAGAAGGATTGGTAAAGGTCAGTAAAGGCCCAATAGACAATATTGGTTAACAAGGTTTCCACAAAGACAGAGCAAGTGAGGTTTTTGACTGGTGTGTAATAGTGCAGAGCTGAAGCCTGCCTCTCTCTCCTGCCATCGTGATCCAGTACCTACCAACAAAAATTATTACCATTTGGAAAGCAAAACTGTTCAACAAATTGCTGTGTAATCTTCGAATTAAAATAATCTCAGTACATCTAAAATAAAATTTCCTGGCTATGTATTTGCACTTGGATAATTTTAACTCTTTATATCTTTAAAGGAGAAAATCAGTATACTCTGTGTTCACTGTAATAGTAAAATACACTTTCAAGCTCTTTTAGGAAAATGGACTCAATGGGTGAGACAGGAACTAAGTTCAGACCATATTTCAAGGAATTTCATTGGTACATCTAACAAGAATAATATCTTCAGATAATGTTTGAGATGCAAGTTTGTGGTTATTGTAAAATGGCAAAGAGCCACACCTACGACAGCTTTTTATTGAAATAAGAGATCATGGATTTGGAGGGAGTGTGGGGAAGGGCATATGGGAAGATTTGGAGGGAGGAAAAGGAAAGGATAATGTTTAAAATTGCATTATGATTTCAAAAAAAATTTTAAATAAACTTATGCCCAATAAAAAAAAGCATCTTTCTTTCACCTTGTCATGAGTTTTATGACTAGCAATTAACAACTGAGTAGAGAATAAGTTCTATAAAACCTGAAGCATCTTGAAAATCTGATAGTAGGATATTGTTTGTATCCTTCTTGCTAATTTGCTAGAGAAGACATCTATCATGATTTCTTATTCACAGGCAGTCTGTTTCTAGTTCATAATATAATCACTTACCACAGATCCTTTATTAACTTTCCCTGGCTTGATTCCTAAAAGTTTGTGTTTATTAAGCCTGTTAGAAATATAGAGAGAACTTTGGAAGGCACTGTAAATTATTTGTACATTTGAACTTAAGATTTTAGAAAGGGATGTGTTCCGACCTAAGTAAGCCAGCAGCTGATCTGATGGTACCTGGTGCCAAAGGCCTAGGAGGACATGACAGTGGCAGAGAAAGTAGGTTGATGAGGTTCTATGCCACTGAGAGCCAATTTCATCCTGATAATGGACTGACTTTTCTTTCTCCTTTCATGTAGCTGACCTATCTTGTCCAAGTAAAGGTTTTATAGTCTTTAATTAGGTAGCATGGTTGGAGAGATGGCACAGAACAAAAGTCTGCCAGATCAGACCAAGCTTTCTGCTTTGTACATGAGACATTTCATTGAGATGTTTTATTTGGCAGGTACAGGCTGGCAAGCAGAACTGATCAAAATTAACTAGAAAGGATAAAAGTAGCTTCAGGGAACAATCTACATTTTAAAAAAGAATTTACAGTGAAGGCCTTTGTCTGTCTCCCTGTACTGTATCCTTGGAGCACATACTACTCTTTATGTGAACCTGCTCTGTGTCATGGCGAGTGTCTATTCTAATCTAAACTTAGAAAAATATAACCTGCACAGTCCAAGTACAATCAACATGTTGAGACATTGTGATAAATGTTACAGTTTTTAGTACATCTTTCTTCTCAAATCTGCTTTATAAGGAAATTTTCTATTTGTTTAAAATACAACTTAATAACCAGGCTTTATTATTCACAAAAAGAAGGGCAATCCCTATGTTAAAACAGGTATTAGAGTAAAAATTGTCATTTTGCCATTACCAGGTAAAATATTAGGAATATACTACACTGCATCACAATTATGGTTTCTATCATTCTGATACATGGTAATGGTTTGGTGCAAAAAAAGATTTTTCTCCAAGCAATAAAAATTATAGTACTTTAGTTGTTTCTTATATAGTACTTATAATGTTTCTCATTTTAAAGTATTAACTTGTATTTCAATTTTGAAAGCACATGGTATTTTGTGATAGTTCGGGCTTTAAAAAATATCACCTATTTTGAAATGTAAATTAGCACACATTGGTAGAAGGGAATGGATTACGGGCCAAGTGTCTAATAGCCAAACCATATGGTTTTAATCCAAATTGAAGTATTCTTTTACTGGAAATAATTGGATTAACTCAGAGACATATTGGTTTTAGAGCTTCTAGTAAACTTAAAAAAGAATTATCTTATAGTAGTTGAAGAAAGAGTTTGAGTCATCTGCTTCATGTTCACTAATGAAAGAAAGAACAATCATGACACTCTTTTCGAAAGAGAAATAAAACAGCATATCTCTCAAGTTACTTAGAATATATATCTCAATTGTGGTGGTCATACACAGAGTCATTAGGGAAGACAAAATTTTTGCTTCATCTGTGAGTTTTCTGACTTCTTCATAGTCCCGAATAACATCAAACATTTATTATCACAAGAAACTTGTAATTTTTCCTTATCTCGCCATTATAATTGAGGATTCAAGCTATGTTTCCCATAAACATTTAAGTATTCACTTTAAAATTAGTCAGAATCAGAACGAATTAAAGAGTATTTTCAATGTCTCTTTTTCGTATATTTTTTGTACGAAACTGAAAAATTTGTACCATTTATGATACAATCATGTATTTTTATTTCTACTGAAAATGATGATTTTCTTATAAATTATTAAAACCAGGAAATAGTGATAATTTTCCTACAATACTTATGAGATCAAAATGGTAAACATTTCAGTGTGAAAATGTTAAGGCTGAAAGATATGTTTCTTGTATATGAGTAGCAACTGCCTGGATGGTGGATTATCTTAGTCATTTTGCTCTCAGGACAGTCCTGTCTTCCAATGCATACCTCCAACAGTTATTCCTAAGAAATAAAAGTATTAAAAGTAAGTTCTAATTCTAAAGTAAAATATGCAAAGTAAAAGCAACTGCACAGTTTAAAATCATTATTAAAATGTGTTTTCTCTAGAAAAATAAGACAAAATTCATTCACTACTTAGGGATAAACAGAAAAGCATTCAACATATGAAGAAGTACTTCTGGATATTAAGGGCAGCCAGAGTCTAGTGGAATACTTTTAGAGGAAACGTGTGCTTATACATCACCAAGAAATAGAACATAGTTATTATAAAAGTTTGGGTCACACAAAGGGAGCCATTGTGTGTGCTGATACCAGTAGGCAGCACAGATGTGCAGGCCAGATATCAAGATATAGTTCTACCCTGGTTTGATTTCTACTGCTATGACAAAACATTGACCAAAAAAAAAAAAAAAAAGAAGAACTTTTGGAGAAAAGGGTTTATTTATTTATTTATTTTTGCCATTTTTCTGTCACAGTCTGTCATGAAAGGAAGTCAGAGCAGGAACTCAAAGTAGGAATCTGGAAGCAGAAGTTGAAGCAGAAAACTTTGAAGTATGGTCCTTACTATCTTTCTCTCCATACCTCATTCATTTTACTTCTCTGTGAAACCCAGGACACTCTGTCCAGAGATGTCATTGTCGATAGTGGGCTGGGCCTTTTTGCGTCAATCATTAGTGAAGAAAATGCCTCACAGACTTATCTATAAACAATATGATAGAAACAATCCCTCAATTGATGTTTATCCTTCCTGGATAACTCTTGTTTGTGTCAAGTGGATAGAACACAGATGAACACAGGGAATAACATTTTACAAGCATGACAATGAAGTGAATTGAGATAGAAAATCAAATGGTGGAAAGGTAGAACTAAAAGTGATCTTGAGCTGGTGGTAGAGGTATAAGTACAGGAATCTTTCATCTCTGAAAGAAAAAAAACATTAATTACAAGATAGACTGCAGATAAAAGTTTGAAATAAGTGCAAATAAACAGGGGTTTTAAAAGGTTATAGAAATTATGTATTTGTGTAACATATTTAGGTTCATTTAAGAGAAAACTGTTAGCTCACAGTCAATGTTCACAAAGATGGACAAACATGGCTGCAAACTTTTGTGTGGATTTTTAAATTTGAAATGTTTCTCAATGTCCTGTGTGCTGAATGCTCGATCTCATTCACTGGGACTGTGGGAACCTGGTCATCTCCTCCTCCTATTTCTCCTCTTTCTCTCTCTCCTTATGCCCCATCCCTTCCTAATCATTAGGTGAATGGGTTCCTCTGCCACAAACTTCATCCATGATGTACCATCACAGTAATAAACTACTGTGATCAACTTATTGTGGGTTAAAATATACAAAACAGAAAGGCAAAATAATCCTTTATCTCTTTATAAGTTATTTTTCATTGGAATTAGTTACAGCATAGAAAGCTAATATAATTGGTGCAATTACTACTTTTTCACACACAAACTACAAAACAAAATATAATGGGGTGCAGGGATAATTGAGGTGTTGAATAAAAATAGTCAAAGACATTGAAAATATTTTGCAAAGAAACATTTTTCTTAGTTCTGCCCAAGTCTATAGTCTACGTAAAAAAATGGTGGAGAAGAAAAAAAGTCATTATGCAATGACAATCACAGAAACATCTAAACAGTCTGATTTCCTAAACTATCTACTTACCTTGCAGACAATTTTTGGATCACAGCCTATGGTGGCCCATAATCCTAAGGAAAACAAATTTGACATTGTCTAAATACTGTCCAGTAGCCCAGACAAAAGCTCTTGCAGTAAGCTTTCTTTTGGCATATCTGCTTTACTAGCTCCTCACCTACCTTTGCAATGCTCACAAATCACCCAGCTTTTCGATGGATATCTCAAATACTTTTCTTAGCTTATTGCAGGAAAGTTCCCTTAACTCTCAGGTTTTTAAAGAAATTTCCCTTCTATCTCTCAGTCTTGATGAGAATTCTAAGCTTCCATGAACACACTTCACAAAGCAACCTAACTCTAGACTCACTCCACTTACTTAAGAAACACACGGAGATTGACAGTCATGGTACCAGGTACATATCTAAAATGAATGCACATTCTGTTCTAGCTGTTCCTTCTAAGGAACGAAGGATTGTAGATTACTGTCTATTCACCTCTATAAAGCTCCTCATCTTATCTGAGCTTCAAATAATCCAGCTTCACCAATTCGTTTCCCTTCATATTCTTTCCCAACATTCTACATATCGTGAACATTAATGTGGTGGATGATACACACATTATTGCAACTTTGTTTATCTTCAAAGAAAGACAAGGCAAGGAGTTTAGTTTTGATTCTTTATTTTCTAAAGCTTCTGTTTGACCCCTTCTAATTATTTGTATTCCTTCCAGAAACTTATTTTAAATTCACAAAACATTCATATATGTATTCCCTGTACATATCATGGCTATTGCTTTCCTACCAGAAATTGGATGGTAAGAACCCACTTTTATTTTTAGATAAAAGAAGCTGCTGTAGTGGAAACTTACTACCTGCTTGGAAGAGAAGATAACTGTCAGTCTTAGTTTCCTTCTTGCATATTAAGTAAATTTATAGACTTCTTTAGGTCTAGGATTTTCTTCATTAATGGTCCCGTAAGTAGAGCATGATTGGTGCATGGACAGAACCCAGCATTAGGACTCAGCAATCTAGTACTTTTTTCTTCTTATTTTAATTATTTGCATCACTCTATAGAAGTAATGTAACTTATAAATACCTTAAAGCCATATTGTGAAAGGTGAATTACTACAGTTGTTAGAAGAGTATACTGGGACAAAAATAAAGAGAAAGAGAGAAAGAGAATTGACATATAATCATATATAACTGTATCATTGGTGAATACATAAAATTTATGTAATTTATCTTTATAGTACTTTTATTAAAGCAGTAACATCCTTGAAATGAAACTTTATATAGGACAACATTCATTTTAAGAACTAATTATCACAAATTAAAAGAACTATTAAGCAATATTAGAAACTAGAAGTCAGTTGTAAGTGTGTTTTAATTTAATCACAATGCAATAATTAAGATATAAGGTCATAGGGTTCAAATTATACAATAGCATGACTGTCAGTAAACTCCAGTAAGCACAAACTCAGTCACTCAAACAAAGTTCTAGCATATAAATAAATTATGATTAATTAAAAAGTATCCTAATGATGTACATTTGTTTTTCTCTTACCTTAAATATTCTTTTTATCAGTAATCCTATAAAATTATTGCATAAAGAAAATGAAAATATATGTGTAAACATTCTTTCTAACATATAAAGCAATTATGCTGTTTTACCAACCTAAAAATTTTGGTTGATTTAAAAATAAAACATATTTTTTATCGATGTACTTTTAAGTCATATTTAGAGATGTATTAGTAATACAGATATGTAGTTAAAAATTACCAAAAATTTTACTTGAATCATTGAGGTTATTAACGATCTTCCAAAGCTTCATTATTCACCAAACATGGAGTAGTTAGCATTTAAGCTTTAACAATGGTTTTCAGGTTACTGTAGATGTTTTATTCAGTAGGAAGAATTGGATTGTGTATAACCCCATGAAAAGATACTGTAATTAATTGGAAAATTGCTGTGACATTGGTAAGTATTTTAAAGCTTAATTATTTTTTTTTCTTTTGCTTTCTGCCTCAAATGATCAGAAAAGCTGGCACACACACTCAAAAAAAAATGTAGAGTAGTTAGTTGGAAAACCAAAATGTTAATACTAGTGGGTTTTTTTTTAAATTTTACAGACATTTAAAACTTAAATTGTCTTGTTCTTTGTAAGTTGTAAATTAATGGCTAGGGCCAAAAAAAGGGCCTAATTTGAGGGAAAGAAATCTCAATGAGAGGAACTTATTCTTTTAAGCTCCAGAGAAATGCAGTGCATTTATCAGCTTTGAGTGGATATCATTGTGTTTATAACAGAGTGGAGGCACCATGCAATTTTGCTCCTGAAATTGGTTTATATAGATGACTGGTTGCTGTGAAGTGTATGTCAGAGTTCCATGCAGCTGTTATGAAGTAGTACAATTGTCATCGCTTCTTACATGGTTGTTGAGAAGAGCTTGAGAGCCCAGCTCAGTCAGCTGTTGAATAGATAACCCAACACAGTTAACGTGGCATACATTGTAAAGAATTACATGCCTGCTACAATGAGCTTTGGGCCTTTGGTCTAGATAATAATCCTGGTGGGTGTACCACGTGCAGTTGCTGTTTGATCACTCAGATATAACAGACGAAACATAAAGAAAAATGTCAGTCGAGTGAAAGAAAAATGCTGTTCCAAGTTTGTTTAAGGTTCATGTAAACGGCTGTGTGTAGTTTTTAACCCCAAATCTCCCAAAAATGTGTATGCCAAATTCAAAGTCTAACACAAAATACAAGATCTGGAGATGAAAACCCATTTAGGCTTCATGTAATTATATTTGGTATGAATGAAAACACTTATTATCTGCCTGTTTTGGTTAAAAAGATCAGGTCTTTTCTTCTTAGAAAAGGAAGAGCTTTTTAAAAGTCAGCTTATATATACATTTAAATAAAGAGTAGAAAAAATACAATTATTGACAATTTTGGGGTGATGGTGGTTTTGAGTTTTAATTACTGAAAACATTAAGAATGGCAATGTAGACATCTGGGGTGATTTTTAATTAAAATGAAATGAACACACAGGAGAAAATATCACTATTTGCCACTTAAGCATAGACACAAACACTGGGATAATTAGCATGCTATCATAATATCATGAAGCCCAAAGGATGGGGAAACCACCAATGTTACAAGATTTCCAACCTAAAGCATCTATTTTTCCCCATTTTCTAACTTGTGCTCTGGACTTGTCGCAGCCCATATGGCATGTCACAAACATGGCCTGAAGCAGGACTGCTCTGATTCCTATACCCATTGGAAGGCTTTATGGATGCAGCATCTGCCTAAGCGGAAGAAATTTTCATGTCATGTAATTTATGTCTTCAAAACTAATCCTTTCATCTCCATTGCCTCCATGAATAATAGCTTATTATTGCACATAATGTACAGAAAAAATAAAAGTCATTGTTCTATTGACCCATGTGATAGGGATGAGTTTTCAAAACTTGAGTCATTTTTTAATATTCACAGTTGGATTTTACGAATACGCATTTAGCATTTACCATTAAAAAGACATGTTAATGAGGAAAATTTGAACCTTAAAATCTCAGATCTCTCAATCTCATATTCTTAGAATAAGAAATAACTAGAGTAAGAAATCTATATTTTATCTGAATATATTCCAAACAATGAATTAACTTTAAAATTGAAGACTCACTTTTATAATGATAGAAAGAGAATCAATTACCCATGAAAACTTATAAATTAATTTATTATCTATAAGTTAAAATGTTTATTTGAACTCATTTCTATTATTTATAATTCTGGGCATTGTATTTTTATGGTAAAGTTTCTTAAATCAGTTTATTTAAGTGTAGCCCAGATAAATCCAAAGCAAGTTTTATATGTTTGGATATAATTAACTGCATTGTTTACTTAAGTGTCAATATATACATAAAAACTCTCTAGATAATATATCAATCAGTTTTCTGGGGTGATCATTTTGAAAAATTATGTTTTATCATTAATGCTATCCAAAGATGATTGATCAATATGTAATTACTGTAAAATCCTACATACTGTCTTTGCATTTTAACCTTTCCACGAAAATATACTCTTCATTACAGTTTCAGTCTGGTCTTGCCTTTAAACAGATTTAGCCAATAGAAGCAGGAGGAAGTTTCTTCTATAACTCTAAGACTTAACCTCCAAAGCTTTAAAAAGATTTTATTTATTTATTAATAATATATATAAGCTTGCTAAATGACAACACCAATCGGCATGCCAATGTAAATGGGGAAGACTCCAAAGCTTTATACTCTCTAGGCTCAAAATCTGGGAAGACTGCTGCCAGTCTGCATGAAATCTGGGTTTGGTTGATGTAGGAGTTATATGGAAGAGACATTAGCATTTCGCCTATCCAGTCAAAGTGTACCAGCAGACTCATAAATGAGGGCATTGGAGAGACACAGCAATGACAAAGCTTTCAGGTGATGACTTCTCTATGAATAACACCAGGCAGAGCAGAAAAACCCAGCTGAGCCAGCCTAGCATGCAAGTCATGAGCACATAAATGGTTATTGTTTTAAGCCACTAGTGTTTGATGTGCTTGGCTACGTGCAGTAGATAACTGAAACAGATGGTGATTATTCTGATGATTTCTTTGAGAAATATTTTCACAAAATAACACCACAATAATAGCAGTTTTCTGCCTCAAGATATGAACTTGTGTTTTAATAACTTACATTCTAAATATAAGAATTTAAGCACAGTGTGTACACATTTGTGGTTGAAGAAACAGAAGCCCGAACATCTGTCTCTGTATTATCAAATGTGCCATCTGAATAATGAAAATTGGGCTGAAACATATTTGTTTTTGTTTTTGTTTTGTCTAAATTAAAGTATACTCAACTTTCCCCCATCTTGATTAACTTTTGACATCTGTTGGCTATGTTTGATTGTTTCAGGAAAGAAAGCCCATCAACCTTTTGATGTTAAGAGGATTGCTCACTCGACTCAACACTGGAAACAACAGAAACCGTATTTTGGGGTTATAACAGAGTTAGTTTGAATGACACATTTAAGGAATGCATTTTTATTTCTAAAGACCTCTGTTGGTGGTGTGGTTTGGCTGATCCTGAAGCTAGTTAACAAATATTTATTAAAATGTGTTGCTTAGTGCTAAACATACTGACTTTTGAATGTTGTTTCTACAGGGATATTTCATATGTTCAAGCTTGGCTGCCTTTATGAAGAGTAAGAATATGTTATATTCTAAAATCATATTACATATTTGTACTGTTATTTTGAACAAATAAATATATTTGTTCTAAAATTTATAACATTTATAAGTTGAAAAGAACTTGCTGCCCTTCTCCACCAACACACACATTCTCTTTAAAGACAGAGATAGATTATCTGAGGTTTTCTCTTAAAGAAGCCAGTCTGGAATCAGGGTCAGAATTTACTTTCATTGAGAAACATTAACAGACACTGTTCATGATACATTTTACTGTGTGAGAAGTCGTTTGTATTTTGGAGTCCTTAAATTGATAGTATTGTTCTTTATCAACCAATTTCACAAAAAAGGAGCTAAAATGGAGGCAATTTTAGAAAGCACGTGAGCCAACAATAATAAAACTCAGTAACAAATGACCTGGAAGAACTATAGCTATTTATAAACTGACTTTGAAGTAAATAAAACACATTTTTGGAAAAATATGGATATGATCATTTTAAGGGTTGAAAACTTTATCTGTCAAAAGTTATATTTCTAAAAGTTCAGGAAGATTTAAGATTATACTCAAAGTATGAGTCTCATCTCTAGATTTATTGGAGCAATTGGAAAATTTGTTATTTGTTTATCTCTAACAATATGCAAATTCTGAAATACAAATCTAACACAGGACTCTCATGCTTACCAAGCAAAATATACCTTGTTTGAGAGTGAAATCTAGTAAGTCTAGTTGTCAGGCCTAGCATTATTAAGCAACTGTAGAAGTCATTTCTGTTTCAAGGGGCATGTGTTAAAACTTTAAAATTAGAATAAACCACAAGTTAGATATAGAAGATTATTACCTACCAGATCAATTTCCAAACACCAGTTAATTTCAAAGCATTCATTTGTTGGTGTGAGATCCACAGCCTCCTCACTTCAAAGAGGACACTGCTGTGCTCCCAGCAGGAAGCCCAAGTTCAGAGCACATTTAGGATACAGCTCTCAAGCTTTGGAGAAGCTAGGGCTTGTTTAACTGTAAAATACCATTCTGAAAAGAGGGGTAGTTGTAATGGATGTGCATATTGTCTGCACTGTGCTTTATTGTAAAACATATATAGCATTCAAGGCTTTTCTCTATGCAGTTTTGTTGCAGCCAATGATTTTGCTTTGGGTAAAAGAAGAAAATGTGGATGGCATAATTATTTGGAGTCAGTTCTGTACTCGTATTTTAACTAAAATTTAATCTCCTACTATGGATTCATTAAAGAATATATGGCAGAATATTTCAACAGGTCATATATGTTGCATCATTTGTAACATTATTTATCATTAAATTATAGATATATCAACTTATTATTAGTCAACAAAATATATTGAGCAACTATTATTTCCTATCCTCTTTTTGAAACTAATGACATAAGAGTGAACAAGCCTGATGGTGGTGGTACATGCCTATAATCCCAGAACTAGGGAGGCAGAGGCAGGTGGATCTCTGTGAGTTTGAAGCCAGCCTGGTCTACATAATGAATTCCAGGACAGCCAGAGTTACAACAGAGAAACTCTGCCTTAAGAGAAAAAAAAAATGAAAAAATATAGTCCCGAACGCTTGAAACTTGTATTCACGTAGTGATTAACCTAATAAAAAGAAAGTAAGTAAGGAAGTATTTAAACTCAAATTCATAACACAGGGACCAATGAAGGAGGGGACATTTTATCAGAGACTTCAACAAAAGAAGTGACTTTTCAATTAGTGGTCTTGAAAAAAGAGTTGGTAGAAGTTTCTAGACAGCAGGAAAAGATAAGTGTGCAATTACATGATTTTGTTTTGTTTTGTTTTTTTCTCTTATGTTTGATTTATTTCACCATGCTACTCACCACCGTCTTAAAGGAAATTTCTGCTTCTATTACAGTAACTGTCTTCTAATTTTCTGTGTTGTTGTCAGTCAGTTATGCCATGTGGCATTCTCTTCTGTCACTAGCTTCTTTCACATGATCACTGCCATCATTGTTAGGGCAGAGACAGCTAATCTATTTCATCTAGACATCCATGCACGTGCTTCCCTGCTACACAGCTTTACATTGTTCGCTGGACCTGGTAACCTACCGCAGCCTTCACACTTCGTTCTGCCAGTTTCAGCATTCCCATTGCAATTTGTACATTTTTCCTTTGCCCTCTGGACACATTACTGTGGGAATTCCCCCGTTGATCTCTCTTCTGTCTCTCCATTTATTGCTTTTTTTAACAACTGACAGTTTGAATTCTGCCCCTTTTCTTAAAGGTTCTGGGTCCCTGCTCTGAAGACTGTTGTTATTGTCAGGCTGTTTCTGTAGTCATATCAATTGACAAAATGCTAACCCTGCCCGGTCTGCTTTTCAGGCCTGACAACAATCTACTGAAATTTTTCTGTCGACATCAGACGTCCATCTGCTTCTTTCTGAAACAACCTTGTACGTTCATGTGTAGTGAGTAGGTATGTGGTCTTAACAGCCCTAGAATCTCCCATGAGTTTGCTAAAAATGTGGAACTTGGGAGCCACCACTGACTGACTGAAATAGAATTTGAAGTTTCTGTTATTTCTAGAGGATTTATACTCGTATCACCTTAAGGAGACCTGGAGCTTAGGACCTCACTGCTGAGTTATTCCTAATCATAAAGATCCTTAATAATGGTTGTCAGAGTGTGAGTGACTTTACTGAGAGCTAAGACATAGCATCAGCTAGCAATACACTTGTATTAGATTTGAACCAAAGTTGACTATCCTTGCTGTATTCAGATGGTCACAATCATATATTTGTTTCATAAATTTCATATTATTTAATCTGTCTAATGGCTACTGTGACTTCTATGTGATAGTATTGTTGAGATGCTCACCAGTAGTTGTTGTAAGTAATGCCTATGTATTGTGCAGGTCTTATAATGTTGAGCAGTCACTGCAACAAATAAGCTAAACTTTAAATTTTCTGTCCTGTTATGTTTTCCCCATAATATACATCTGTTTCCCAGAATAGGGCTCAATCATAGAATGATCACATATGGTAATGGATGTTCTGCTACTGAAATAACACAAATATACTACTTTACTTAATTGTTTGAAATAAAATTTATATACATTTCTTCCGCTTCTATAATACACCAATTCTAGTACTGGGGAGAAACAAGATAATTTATTACTTAGATATGCTCATCCTAACCGGTACATGCCTTCTTCAAATGTGCTCCTGCAGCTGGAGACTTGATGAAGTCATGTGAAGTCGTGTGCCCATCTCACATATGCTTAGAGAACAACATTTTCCTTTCTGTGGATAATAGTTGCAATTTTTGAAGGAAAGAAATATTATTTAGGATTTTCTATTTAAAATTAAAGTACATTTCAATTAAAAGTACTTTTATTGACCACTACTTATGCAGCAATAAACTTAAGAAGAATAGTGGTTCCATATCTTATTCAGTCTCCACATGACGACTATCTCACATTAATACGGTAGGAAGATTATTTTAATAAATTAAGAAAAAAATCATTGGGACATTCTGAGTAGTGTAATCTTAATGTTATTTAGGTTTTCTGAGTTTTTTGTTATTGTTATTGTTTTCGAGACAGGGTTTCTCTATTGTAACTCTGGCTGTCCTGGAACTCACTCTGTAGACCAGCCTGGCCTTCAACTCGCAGAGATCCATCTGCGTCTGCCTCCCAAGTCCTGAGATTGAAAAGGCATGCACCACCACTGCCCGGCTAGAGTTTCTAAGTTTGATTTGATATTTTTTTCTATTTCAACGTCACTTCCAGGGTAATATCTTATACCTGTTTCTCCATTTCACTGGTGTTCTTCTGTTAGGATTTTATTGATATCAGAATTTTTGGCATGTGATAGCTCACATTAAAACCACATATCAAAATCACATACTAATGACATAATTTATCTTCGGTCTTATTGGCCCTTATGACCCAGCCTAGAGAATTGGCTGGATTTCTTAGGCTCATCCTCCTCTTCACAGTATTCGTAGGAAAGCAGAGTGCAGAAGGCAGATTTATGCTCTCTCTCTTTAAAGGTAGAGTATTTCTGCAGACTACGTGATTCTCTACTCTATGAAAGATTTGACTTCTTTCTTCCATTTAACCATCTCCTCTCTCTGATAAGTATGGATTCATGGTCATTTCTTTTGCATTTTGGTTATAAAATAATACTATTTTATTCATTCAGTTCAAGTGTTTCAGCTTTGAATTGGGAGGGAAGGTTCCTTTTGTGGATCCTCTGACTCTTTATTATAGCCCCACTAATGTAAAATTTTTAAACTTTTGTTTTGTTTGTAGCAATTCTTTTCCCTGTGACTCTACAAGATGCTTCAGCCTCATTTTGTACATTTTATGTCTGATCCTAGAAACTACATTTTCATAATGATTTTTTCATTCTGTTTATGTGAAGAATGGTAGGAGGAACCAATATTAGGGAATTGTCTGTGCTCACTGATAGTTATAGTATCGCTTTCAGACCCTCACAGATGGTAAAACAAGAAATTTGTTATGACTACTCCCCAATCCCAACACGCGCACACACACACACACACACACACACACACACACACACACACACAAACATATGTGTGCGCATGCATGCACACACTTTCAGATTAGAATAATGATGAGATCAGAGTGATGTCTCCAACTCTAAACCATTACTACACACTACATAGGTCATTCCAGCTTCTTCCTTTGCTAATTGCCACATTCTTAAGTCCAATGCTGATAAGAGTAGCTCCTACTAACCAGTGCTCATTTACTTTATTGTTCAAAAATACATTTTAAAGTGTTGCAATATTTTACTGGACAATTTGATATTGTGGAATGAATATAATAAACTAAGAGGATCCATGAGAGTGAGCCATGACACAATAGGACAACAGGTGCTTTAGGCTAAATATGGAAGGAGAACTTGTATAGAAGCTTTGGAGTATGATTGATATACCAGGTGTCACAGCATCAAGGAAAACTAACTTTTATCTCCTAGAAGCTGTCTAATGTCAATAGGTCCTCATTTAGAGATGGGACTACATGTCTACTTCCCCTCTTCCATTCTTGTCTGGCTTGAAGTTGTACAGATATTGTGGATGCTGTCACAATTGTCCTTAGTTTATATGTGGAACTGCCTGCCTGCTTTCTTTAGAAAGCACTGTTTCCCTGACGCCAACTACCACTCTGGTATTACAATCCTTCTGCCTCCTCTTCTAGTTTGAGGGGGAGTGTGTGGCATACATGTGGTACACATGTCCCATTTAGAGTTCAGCATTCTGAAGTCTGTAATTCTCTTCTCATTGATCAGCTGTGGGTCTCTGTATTAACTGGCTTCTATTACATGAAAAAGCTTCTCTGAGGAAGTTTGTATAATTCTCTGACATATGGGACTAGCAATAAATAATTAAGAGTTGCCTTACTGTTGTGTCCATCTGGAAGAATAATAGTTTTCCCCTTAGGGCACATTACATATCAAACCATATGTTCTTGACCCCATTGACAGTGTCAGATATGTGTTCTATCTTATGGATTAGGCTTTAAATCCAATAAAATATGGCTGTTTACTCCCTATAACTTTATTGACACTATTGCATTGGTGAGCATATCCTTCAAGGCTGGTAGTGAATAGAGATCACAGGGTCCACATTTCGGTGAGACTATGATTACTTCTCTGTTTTGGAAGCCTGCATAGGAACTTCCATCACTGTGAAAGCTAATTAGTAGGGGTGACACTTTCTGTCGAGAATCAGCTGTATTTCCAAATATTATATCAGATACTGACTATAAACATGAGTTACAGATACTTTTCCAACACTGTGATAAAATAGCACGACCAAGACAATTTATAAAAGAAAGTATTAAATTTGTGCTTATGGTTTAAGAGGGTTAGAGTCTATGACCTTCATGGAAGGTAGCATGGCAGCAGGCAAACATAGCATTGGAGTTGTAGCCAAGAGCCCACATCTTAGAAACAGAAGCAAGCAAGCAAACAAACAAACAAAAACATCAGGCAGAAAAAGTTAACTTGGAATGGTGTGAACTTTTGAAATCTCAAAGTCTATACCACCTTCAACAAGACTATACTTTCTAATCCTCCCTGAACAGTTCCACTCATTTGGTATCCAGTATCCAAGCATGTGAGCGTATACAGGTTATTCTCATTCAAACATAACACTTGAGTCACATTTGTTTATTTTTTCTTTTTAATCTAATAGTAAAAAATTCAAATAAGCTTTATCTCTCTATGGATGATTTATCTGTTTGCTACTATGTTTGTTTATAACCATTTCACTTCAGCTTTCATATTTTTCATATATAGTGATAATGTAGATACTTACAGGATGAGTCTTACAGACTTTAAATTTAACTACTTATTACGTGAAAATCTAGCATGTTCCTTCCATTCCTAAATTTTCATTAGAATACCATCATTGAATGTTAGTTTAGATTTTTATGGTTATTTTCCTGTTGCCATAAATCTATGCTTAACTTCTAACTACTCAATGCATAAATTACTTACCTTAATCATTTCTTAATAGACAATACAGTGTTATCACGGCTTCAGATATTTTACACACCATACTTGCAGTGCTCTTCCATTTTCCTTATATGCCTGGCATTTTTCTTCCATTTCCCAATCTACTTACATAGGAATAGCTAATTATTCTCTAGACATTGTATCAGTTACCAACTGTCATAATAATGCTTCAGAAAAATAAAAAAAAAATAGATCATGGGCACAACGGTAGCAGAACTGGGAAGCCAAATGGATCTGCTGATCTTGGGTGAACTGTCTATATATTCAAACATCAGCTTCTAAGTGGGCATCGTCTGAGAAGGCAAATAGAATTTTCTTAAGCAATTTTTTGTTCATCCTTCATTAGATAGGCTGGGCATATCCTTATGACACTAGCAAAGGAGCTAATGAGTACAAGGGAAACAATATCTTAAGAATGTTGAGAAATAGCACACTGTCATATCTACCTCAAGCAATTGTCCAAACAAGTAATATAACATAAAGAATACTCGGGTCACATCACTCATGGACAACACAGAATTGAAGTGAATAATGGAATTTTTCTTTCGTTCCTGTCTGAAATAATTTTCAATATTTCATCAAAATTAATTACAAATGACTTCTTCAATATTTTGAAATTGGAACCATGATGTTATTCAGATACTTTCTTCAGAGATATGTATCTAATAATTATTTAAAGATACTCATTGTTTTAGTAGATGGTAAAAGCAAGCATCATATATCTAAACAAAACACATGCACATACATAAATATTTGAAAATGTGTCAATGTGTTTATAATTCTTAAAATATAGTTTTTAAAGCAACCTAAAAGTCTTCAGTACCTAATGAGTGGTAAAAATTGGTAATCATTTACAGAAAAACTATTAACTACAAACACCAATTATGTAGCATCTTAAAAACTAAGAAACACGTTATTTTATATTACTGCAAAGAGATTGTTACTTTACATTTGTGCTGATAAATAATTTCAGGTTTGCAATTTAATAATTAAATAGCCACACCATTGAAATTCAGATCATTGGTTCAGATATTTTTCACTGCATTTATTTTTTATTAGTCAATCTTTTATGAAAACAAATATACATATAGCTCTTTATTCTTTTAGTGATCAATATTTAGTTCTTGTATGAAAAGTATAGGTCAGTTTGAAAGTCTTCATTTTATATAAGTAAAAATTTCTCCTGATAATCAGAAGTTATGACTTGCATGGATCTAAGCTGTTGATACAGCTTTCTTCCCTTGTCGGCTATCAGCTAAAAGGATGAAAGACTAAACGTATCCTAGAGTGCATTCTCAACACTGTTGTATACTGATACAAGAGTGCTTGGTGCTCTGGATGTAATTTCTGTCTTGAATTTAGATATGACTTGACTTAGAAAAATAAGACACTGCCTAAAGAAGTTTACAGTGCATGTGGTTAGAGTTAACAGTAAAGCATGCATTAAAAAAGGATTTAAATGACTATTACATCTTTCTTTGCTCATATTTCCTGCTTCTATGTCAATAAAGTTCAGATGAAGTCTTTTGTTTATTTATTTAAACTTAAATAAATAGATATACTCCAGAAATGTGTTCATATTTATAAACAAAGGGAAACTGCACAGCATTGACATGTGGCAGAATGCTCGATACATCTTTAGATATGTGTAATCTGTTAATAAAAGCTGTATTGATCACTGTAACAAGCCAGTCTTGGGAAAGGTGGGGAAAAGTAGGAATTAATTTTTACAATATTATAATACTAAGTGTTACTTAGATACTAAATGGATAGTATCAAGAACAGATACAAATGGCAACAGTTTTTAAATTACCTTTAGAACATTATTAAAGTATAAGTAAAACAAAAATTACTCTTTTTTATCTCTTTTTGCAGTTACTCTGAACAGATATCATCTGTAAGAGAGAAACTGATTGAATAAATGTTTACAGGTATAAAACTGCTTTCTGCAAAGAAGTAACCAAGTACTCAGGAAATATTGGACACTTCAAACAGGTGATGGAGTAAAATGAACTAAACTTTATTCTTGAAATATTTTGAATGTTTATCTCTGTTTATATTGGTCTTGAACATTACCATGGGGATAAATCCCATAAACCTGCTGTCTTCAAATGCTTCAACAGAGGGAGATCATTCATCAGTAGCAGTTAGTGACCACTACCTTATGCTTTTCTTTGATTAACTTCTCTATTGATTATTTGACTATAGTAAATAAACTTCTCACTTAAAAACAATGAAGTAATAAATGACACAAAGAAATGAAGAATGTTTCTATTTCGATATGCTATTTGTTAGATAATCTTGTCAATGATTAGCTAGATGGTTGAAACTACAGAATTATTGTGGTATATTAAATAATAAATAATAGATTCTGGTTTCTTATGCTGACAGCTGACATTTGGTTGGATATGACCAATCTAATTGCATAAGAACTGATTTCTTCATCTCTCCATTTTTTTTTTATATACGTTTATGCTTTTAAGCCTTTTTTTTTTTTACAGTGTAGTCTTTGGGAATGTGTCATTTAAATTACGGTATATTTGCAAAAGTAAATTGGCTGTGTATTAAACAAATGCTTCATTATTTATTGTCTTAAGCTATTGTTGACTTTTCAAAAATGTTATATTCAAATCATAGTTCACATTTACATTGTGTTTCTACTCTAGATATTTCAGTGTTTTCTTTAAGAGAAATTCTGATCATTACGGATTTGTGATCCTGGGTTTTTTTGAAACCTGAGCTTCCTTTAACCCTTTTCAGTTCTAAATCTATAAAGATGTCAGGTGGTAGTGGCACACACCTTTAATCCCAGCACTCTGGAGGCAGAGGCAGGCAGATCTCTATGAGTTCGAGGTCAGCCTGGTCTACAGAGTGAGTTCCAGGACAGCCAGAGTTACAGCAGAGAAACCCTGCTTGGATAAACAAAACAAAACAAACAAACAAAAACAACAACAAAAAACAACCAAACCAAACCAAACAAACAAATCTATGAAGCTTCCATGACTGTACTGTATCCTCTTCAACCGAACTGTCAGTGTCTAGCTCTTGAATTGAGTGGTACATATTACAGAGAGAAACATCCAAGATAGAGGCAAAGGATGGAGGTCAGTCAGTAAGAAAAACACAAAGACAGCAAAGTGAAGGTGGAGGAATACAGAGCTGACAGAATGAGTCAGGATGGGGTGTCACAGTGGAGTATTGCTGATGTAGAGTTGAAGGCATGGCAGAACAAAAAGATGGATGAATTCTTAAGTGTTTCATTTATTTTAAAGTCTTTAAACTTACCTAACCCAAGTGCCTAAATGAATTATTGCCTACATATAATAGAATTAGCTATCATGTTTTGAAATTTTGTTTTGTGCTGAGGATTTAACCCGTCAATATATTTAACATCCAAAGTCACTTTATGAGGTGAGCACTAGTGTCATCAACTCTATTTTTTAGGGTATTTCAGGTAATTAATGTATTTATTATTCTACAATTAATGTGTTGTAAAGCAATAATATGAACTAAGAAAATCTGGCTTTTGAATCCCAGCTCTGAGATACTCTGCCAGGAAACACCTTTGCTACCCTTCTCTATAACATACCTTCAGACAACTGTAAGCTTTAGGATTAGTCACTATGTATTTTGGACTACTTGGCCCTCTCCATATTCTCTGCACAGAACACTGGGTAAAAGTGCAGAGGCAGCAGCATGATTGAGTCTATTCCTGTTCAGTAAAAGAGTATTAGTTTGTAAGTCTTCCCAGAAGTATTTACATTTTTAAAGGGAATGCTTACTAAAAACAGAAAATTAATACCGAATCATAAACAATTTGATAATGTAAAACCAGCCAAAGGAATAACTTATGAGAATGGAAAGGAAATATTTTCAAGTAGAAGTCTCCATCAATTAAATAAAACATTATCCTATTCATTTCCCAAGTAACTCCTGCTGCTTCTATGTAGCAGACTTAATTCTGTATTGCCCAACTCAAATTTTTGTACTGTAGAGTATTGCTTTTTCACTACTGTACTCAAATGCAGTAAATGTAGAGCTCATATACAATGGAGAAAGTAAAGGAAAGACAAACAACCTTGAGGGGATCATATGTAGTGATTCCAAAGTATTGTAAAAAAATAATATATGAATATGAAAATGTGAATTAATTGAGTGGAATTTGATTATGTCCTTAAACCTTAATTTCTTATAAGAACATTATTTTAAAATCAGTATATATATTAGTGAAAATTGAGTAAGTATATAGTTTGTGCTCATTGAAATCACTATCAAAAAATAAAATTAAATATATGCATCAAGTAATTTAACATATATAAATTAATAACATGTCATATTAAATAATTTAATATTCTGAACAAAATCATTTAAAGTCAAAATAAATATGTATTTTCACTTACATATACGTATTCCTTTGACATGCTTAAACATAATCACTCAAGACTATTTTACTTAACTGTAAGTATTATCAGATGTAAAGGCTAACATCATTTTGTTGACAGAGTTTAGAGAGGATTTATCTATGGAAAAATCTGTTTAAAAATAATTTCATAAAATGTTTATTTTCTTTTCTTTAAAAGTTTTTGGCAAAGCTTCTCAAGATCTTTTAGCAAAGTCAACTTTACCAAAATATACCTAACAGAAATGCTAAGGTGTGTTGCACCTATGTAAAACAGACCTGGGATGAGAAGGTCCTTCAGAATGAGAAAATTGTTCCAGGGTTTTGCCAAACAGTCAGCACTAATTTGTGCATGTGGACATTTATCCTGACTATCTACTCGATGTGACAGAATCTTCAAATTAGAAAATAAAATAACCCTTATTTTGTGATGCTGTATTTGATGGTGTATTTGATCCTCCATGCTGTAGTAGATTTAAGAAATGGGTGCTAACCCCCTTTCATCTCAAGCTAGATACTAAATTCAAAAGTTTAAAAGCTAACAGATCAGAATTTAAAGATTCATGATTTTTTTTGTCATGTAAATATTGTTCCAGAACTTCTTTTTATAAGGCCACTCCCCCAAGTACTTCATCTCTTATATGTAAGAAAATTATCAGTATAACCCTTCATGGTCTTTTTGTTTTTAAAATTCAAAACAACTGCATCACTGATTTAAGAGTTCCCTGAAATGTATAATTGCAAAAACATTCTGAAAAATAAAATGGTTGTATTCTTTTACCTATCAATTACTGAAGAGTTGAAATAATTTATTCCATTATGTTAACAATTGCTTGATGCATCAAAATATATTTTGCCATGTAATTTTGTTAAACCTGAAACCGTAGCATATTTTCTTGATAATACCATTAATATATCAAGAGTAAATAAAATGTTTAGTGGTAGGCACATTAATTATCGCCTTCATCTATCGGTGTTTAAAACTTAAAAATAATTAAATGTGCTTTAATAAGATATGGTTCTGAGAAAGCAAGATCGTTTATGAATTGCTAGAGGTGCATGGAACTGCGTTTCCCCTGAGAGACGAAATTTATGCCTAACACCCGCTGATTGTTCGGAAGGTAAAGAACCAATAGCTGCATGTACAGAGGTTTAATTTAAAGTGTGTTTCTCACTAGGCTGCTCACAACACTTAATTAAACTCTGCTGTTTTGGCAATGACAAATGCTGTAGTTCAGAAGGAGCCCGAGTCACGGTGACTGAGAAGCTTTTGTAATTTCTTTCATGTGCACTGGCAGCCAGATGCAGGTCAGAAGGAAAGCAAGAATGAAAGAAGATGTATTTAAGGTGCTTGGACAAAGTTGCTGGTTTTAAGAATCTATTTCCAGTGCTCAAAACGTTGCTTTATTTAAAGGATGTTAAGTCCTGTGGTGTTTGTGGGAAGTATGCTGTATGACTGGGGAAACCCATTTGCACTCCATTTAAAGCCATTACGCACTGAGGAAACATTTTTTCTTTAAATTAGCAATTAGAAAACATGAAATAATTCAGATTTAGATAAATAAGCAGTGATTTTTACTTCTAGGCATATCTTCATGCTATACTTCATATGTAGTTTATATGATAGATACTTTTACTTCTGAAAAAAGATTAAAAATTAAGGAAATCTATCATTTAGGTGAAAGTTTTAAAAGATCCACACATTTCTATTTACGTGACGGTAACTATAAAGTAAAGCATAAATTATCTTTTCTTATAATTTTTTCTATTGAAACCCTTAGCGTAAAAGGTCTATGTAAAATTCCTTTGCCTAAAACTCCCAATTATTGTGTTTTTACATTGTTCTTATCTCAAAGTGATGCCAAGATACTGAAAGTAATGATAAGCGTATCCAATACTTATTGAGCTTTTACTATGTGTCAGAAATCACTTGAGCACGAGGATATGTACAACTCACCTTGTTCTCAAGACAACGTGCGCATTCTCTACATACTATTTCCATTCTGCATAATGAGAAAATGATAGTGAGAGAAACCGGGAGACATATGGGATGCACATCCAATTCTGAAGAAAGCAAAGATTCAGATTCCTGTAGTCTCTCTGCAGAACTTTATTCAACACATCATCCTGACCAGTTGAAGTAACACATATTGTAACCCCAGAAATCAAACCCAAAGTCAAGTGTAGCGCACATGATAGTGGTTTTCTTTCTTATCACAAAAGCCTTTCCTCTTCCTTAAAGATTTACATTGCTGCACTGAACTCAGAAATCCTCTAATTCCCATTAGTTACAGAAGGTGCAGGGTGGGAAAAGCAAGGCAAGGCATAATACTGCAGAGCTGATGAATGATACAGCTAAAAGCAAACAACGATTCCTGTACTCAGAATCTATACTTCTCAGCATACCAGGTGTTTTGTTGTTTGCTTGCCACCTCATCTGTCAGGAGCAAACGTGTGCAAACTCCTACAAACAGAAGGTACGGTTCATCCACTATTGTATCCAGCCTAAGTATGGCAGTGTTAAAAATCAGTATATATGTTCTTCTTTAACTCAATGTTGTGGGTTAAAACCTTGTATGGAAAATAATTCAAAATAACTGTCCTACACGTCTGCCTGATTTTATTTTATTTTCTAACCGCAACCATAATCTAAGCATGCTCATTGTAGACTATAGGATTATACAAAGAATTTCAGAGCAAGAAACTTAAAATTTTGTGGGATATTCTAAGTAGCAAAGTGCTTGCCGGTCTATAGGAGGTCCTTTATTTAATTTTAGTACTAAACAGATTATTAAACATAAACAAATAAGAAAAGCAAAGAACATAACCTTCATTATGAGATGAGTGCATTCATTCCTTACTTGAAACATCCTAGGGTAACAATTCCAGTAAGAACTATCTTTTTTAACTTATTTCAGATGTGGAATCTGCCACATATGTTACTTCCTGGGACTCTGTGTTATAGTAACGTTGAAATTTCTACAAGAGAATACAGTAAAAAGTGAAAATAAAACTAATTCATTGGGGGTCTGGATTGGGACAGTGCTTGAATAAGTTGTCTTTAAAACTTCATAATAGATGTATTAAATCAAATAAGATAATAGAATTTTATTGGACACAGGAAAAAAAAAACACTGAGGTGTAGAATAATGACTACCTTTGTATCTTGAACAATCAAAACAAATATTGTACAAAAGAATGAGTCATGGCTGTCTTTCTTTATGCCATACATTGCATACCCAACCTGATGGATTCTCTAATATAATGTGCTAAAATTACCATGCTTGAAAACCCGTGGCTAGGATTTGTGTGCAATTTTCTAGGATAAAAGTAAAAGATGAAAAATTCACACATGACACAAATTTTAGTCTCAACCATCATCAGAAGGAACTTATTTTATTAATTTTAGAGAGGTATAACCAAGGCCAGATCATTTTTATGTATGACAGAATTTATGTCTCCTTCTGTAGTATCTAGGTAAATTATTTTGGTCAAGTGATCTCGGTTACTCTACTGACTTCTCAAACTTTTCTTTCACATCTATGCAGTTTTCAGTATTTGAATGTCTCTTATAGACACACTGAAACTTATTTTCCTCATTGTAAAGGCTACATTCATTACTCAGGTGAAGGCATTTGATTTTGACCTTCATATGCCTCTTTCTAACAGATACACTTTTTGATGAGCCTATCAGAATTATGCTCGTTCCTTCTTCACTTCAGAGCTCCATCTTCACAACACAGTCAAATTCTGAGATGCCTTTATTTTTCATGCACATTTATTTATTCTATTGCCTGTCTTTAGTTATAATGCACGGCTGTTGCAAAAAAAAAATCATTTTTTCCCTACTAGCTCTTCAGCACTGATATAGTGGCTGGCTTTTTAAGTGCTTGGTAAATCTTCACTGCAAGAACAAGTTAATGAATGAGTGGATTAAAATGTTCAAGCCATCTCAAGGTTTACTTTTGCTACTACTATGGAAACAAGGATCTTTTACAATTTTAAGTATGTTTGTCCTACATAGCTCAGACTTATTCTCTATTCCCCTCAGAAGAAACTCATTTGAAAACATATTGGAGATTACCAACCACAAGCTTCTCGGAGGACAACTTGGCAGAAGTCAGTTCTTTCCTTCCACCATGCGAGTCCTTGCAATCAAATTCAAGTCACCAGTCAGCTTGATCTTTGAGGTCATCCAACCAGTCCCAAGTAATTTATTTTCTATTTTTAAAATTTCTTATTTTTACTATTTTCCTCCTATTGAAAATGGATTCTTTTCTCATACAATCTATCTTGAATATTATTTCCCCTCCCTCCACTCCTCCAATTCTCTCCCTACATCCTCTCCTCTCCGGATCCACTCCCTTTCTGTCTCTCATTAGGAAAAAAATCAGAGTTCTGAGAGACAACAACCAAACATGACAAAATAAAATATAATAATATAAATAAAAAATACCATATTGAAATTATACACAGCAACCAAACAGGAGGAAAAGAAGACCAGGCACAAGAGTCAGAGATCCACTTATTCTCACAGTCAAGATTCCCATAAAAACACTAAGCTAATAGTTATAATATATATGTAGAGAACTTGGTACAGAGTAACATAGGATCCATGCTTGCTACTTACTGATTTAAAAAGGTATCAATAAAATGACTCTTAATGATATTCTGTTCATAGATTAGTGTGTTATCCAGTCACCATCGCAAAGGCTTCTTCCTACAGCAAATGGGAACAGATGCAGAGACCCATAGCCATTTATTATGGAGAGAGAGGAGGTGGATTAAATTGGAGGTCTCCCTCAAATCCCTGCCCTCAGAGTTCAGGAAATCCCTTGGAAGTGGTGGCAGAAAGAGTGTAAGAGCCAGAGCGGCTGGAGAACACCAAAAGAACGAAGCTTTCCAAATTAAACTAAACAAGGCTCATATGAGCTCCAAGAAAATAATTCATCTAACAGAGTACCAATGTCATCATGTTCCTTTTGATAAATAACTATGTAGTATCAGTCATATTCTAGTATCTCTGAGGCTACAATGACATTAATGTCCAATGTATAAAGAGAATAGGATATTTTAATAGTTATTTTATACAATAAAATTTCTTTGATTTGTTTTAGCTTTGCTTAATTTCAGCAATAGTCATTTATGCTTGTTCAAACGCATGCAGCCATTCATTCTGTCTTCTCTATAGCATACCTGGGCAAATGGAGATGAGTGAAGGCATTGTGGAAGTTTATTATTCATATCAGCAGCTAAAAGACACTTTCTCTCTTGGTTTTACACATTTACACTCCCTTAGATCTTCAAGAAAGCTTATTGGATTTGAGAAATCAAAGCAACCGTTTCTCCTGTGTCTTCTGCAATGTTCAAAATGAACTTAAGCTGCTAAAGGGCCTTAGTAGAATCCACCTGCCCAGACATTCAAGTCTCTGTACTCACATCCCATCACTTTACATGTAGTGGTCACACGGTATACTTGAGTGATGAAGGCTGAACTTCACATCCCCAACATTTAAAGAAGCAATTCAAAGCAGATAGTGAGCAATTCAGCCTGGGCCTATTTACCCTTGTCGTTTATTTTAAAACCCTAACACTAAAACCAGACCATTTTAAATGGCAGATAAAAGGTAGTGAAATTGATGAATGCCTTTTGGCAAGTACAGTTGAGTTTCCATGGGGCTTTATACATTATTGACACTGTCAGTGATTTCAGTGATTGTGGCTACAGCTGGGATGTTATTATTACCATGTTGCTGTACTTCTGTTGAGAGGCTATTCCATGGTCACAGCTGGAAGTGTTAGTGGCATTTGATGTTCATGACCTGCAGTAATTGTACCATTTTATAAGAGGAGTTCAGGAAATCCATAGTCAAGAATTAAGCTGTACCAGACCAAGTGACTTACACCGGTAGGAAAGGGAACGAGCAGGAGTGGCCTCAGTCAGAATTCAATAGTTGCCACGAGAGACTGAGCAGGTCGTTATGAGGGTAATGTAATTGTACAATGGCACCAATCTACACAGGAGTCTGGGGTTGCCGTGTTGGCACTGATACATTTCCTTCAAGGCTGTCTTTGGGTAGGGAATTTTGTATGCCTTTATAAGGCCAAGTGAATTCTATTCCACAAATGTATTGTGTGATGAATAACCCTTTTACGTTTTCTAAATTTGTTTCTCAGATTATAAAAGTAATACATGTTCATTATGGATAATGTGAACAATACAACAAAGGACAGAAAATAAATTTAAAACTACATTTAATCTTAGTGCTCAGAGGTGACCAATTTTAATATTTCCTTGGATAGCTTTCCAAAATATATACATACATATTTCATATCTGCATATAAATATGGAAACATATACATATGAACAAAATTTTATTAATTCTGTATATGCAGAATTTTTATTTTTAATTCTGCCTTTTCACACTTAAGAGTAGGTATTAAGTAGTAAATGCCATTATAAACTATTTTTAGACATTAAATTAAAATATGACAGATCATATTTTGTAAACCAGAAACTATATGTTTAGAATATTTTTTTAACTGAAAAACAAGTACAATTGATGGAGTAGGACAATTACCAACATAGACTGGATTGCCAGTATATTTTTAGATTTTCTCTTGAAATTAGAGATCATAAATAAAGGGAAAAATTGGCAGTTTGTAGTGAAGAAAATGGACGACGTGGTTGATGCACACAATTTTCACTTATGAGTTGACATGGATGAGTCACCACAGTCATGGGGAAACCAAAATCTTCACCTGTGTGCTGAATACCATCTTGCTAGCATTCCAAGTACTATTTCAAACAAGCATTTTGTCTTACCACCATTGAACAAGAACATATGCAGTCTTCCTTGTCATAGGACATTTGTTGGTTTTTAAATGTTGTAGTTACCTCTCCCTACTTGAATTATTAATTTTACCTCAATTCTTACCTAGTGCCAAGACTAGCATATATAACCTGTCTCCTGGTTTATAACAATAGCCCCCTTGTTAATCTCCCCACTTTTGTCTGACATTTTAAAAAATGTCTTTTATTCTGACAGGTTTGTGCATGTGTTTTCTCTTCTTATTGTTCTTTTCATCCACACTATTTCCCCTAATGAAAATGTTCTTTTCAGCAAATCTTTCTCCAACTTTCATGCTGCTTGTGAACGTGTGACCCCAAGTTAGGCTTGCTTATATCAACATGGATGTGAGGTTACTCACTGGACCTTGGGCAACTTATTGGTGGATACATCGCTAAAGAGTTAACTCTTCTCCCACCCATCATTAATTGTTAATAACCCTTCAGTGATGCTTGGAACCTTATGTATCCTTCCTCTTTCCATGATAAAATGTGTGAGGGTCCACTCTGTGTAGGTCTTGTGAGGATAACCACAGATACAGTGAATACAACATCTATGTCATGTCTAGGAAACACGTTTATGCAGCATATCTCCTCATCCTTCTTTCTGCTCCCTCTGCCAAGATGTTCCTTGAACCCTGGAAGGTGTTATTTAAAAGACTCACTTTGGACTGAGTACTCCATCATTCCTTACTATTGGCAATCTCTTCATTGACCACTACCCACACCCATTAGAAGCTTCTTTGACAAAGGCTGAGGTAAGGACAGTACCAGGCTCGTGGAACAGACCTCGATCCAATAAAAAGTCATTAGTTGTCCCCCATAAAGGTCGTGCCACTGTTGCATCAGTGTGAACATATCATCAGTATGGTCGCTATTGCAATTCATAGTGTTAACAGCTGGATAAGACTGTTGGTGACTTTTCTCCCTCAGCATACTGCACTGCACAACTGGAACACATATCTTCCTGTTTCTGTTATCTCCTTCTGTTTGTTAAAATTGTTTCACTGGTATGTGCTAAGCATGAAATTGAATCTTTCTCAGCACTGTATCCCCAGAGCTCACAAGTGACTTTTGAAATACGTGAATAATGTAAGCCAAGGTGGGAATTACAAGATTTTACCAGACTGTGGAATGGCTAGATACTTGGTCAGATATTATTGTGGATGTCTCTATATAATACCTCCTGAAAGGATTAACAATAGAATGGACAGAGAGTAAAGTTGACTGCCATTTCTAATTTGAATGGCCATCATCTAATCAGCTGAAGGTTTTATACTAGCATAAACTTCCTTAACTAAGAGAGTAGGAAATAACCCTGTGCATGTGGTAGGACATTGGTCTTTTCCTCCCTCTGGACTTAGGCTTAACCATTTTCATTTGTTCTTCCTAAGTTTTGGGCTTTGAGCTTTGAGGTTGGGAACTCCATTACCAGTTCTGTTCTCTGAACCTTTCCACTTGAACAGAAACAACAACACTGGCTTTCCTAGGTCTTTAGATTGACATTTGTAGATCTTGGGATTTAAGATTTCCAGTAATGTGTAAACCAATTTCTTAAAAATAATTTTCCTTATCTATTTATACATAGCACCTTCTTGGTTCTATTTCTATGAAGAACTAAGAAGGAAATCATGCCTGAGAGCACAGTATTGAACTACGGTTTGTAAACATGAATAAAAAAAAAAACCAAAAAGCATTTTTTACACTACCAAAAAAAAAAAAAAAAAAAAAAAAAAACAACAACAACAACAAAAAAAAACCAATGGAATCAGTCTGTATATCTATCAATAGAGTGCTGGCTGACAAAAACGTAGTACATATATATGATCAAATTTTATTCAATTGCCAAGATAATGAAATTAGAAAATATGGAGGAAAATGAATGAAACTGGAAAGTACTCTACTAAGTAATGTAACTGAGGCTCAGAAGTACCATCTGTTCTTTCACATATGTGGATCCTATCTTCTAATTGTTAAATATGTGTGTGCATGTCTAGGTGAATACAAATGATGGCAAAGGCAAGAATCTAGAAAAAGGCAAAATAGATGGGGGCAGGAGGAAAGGCTTCATGGGAGGGAGACCGGGGAGAAAATAAAATACACAGTGTACTAAAGTGAAAGACAGGATACCTGGGGATATCTTTGAAGAAATGACACAATAACTTTGCTAGACTTTATTAGGCTTCCAATTTGATTTGCATGTATTTTCTTTTGGAATTTTTCCCTATTGATATTTCAGGATGATGCTTAACAGCAGTATTAAGAACATATGCACTGTCTTGAGTTTAGTAGTGGAAGAAAAATTGTCAGTTTTTATTATCAAAAAATGTTTCATTGATGTCCCTTATAAATAGAGCTGTTATCTATTCTTTGAGTATTTATAATGAAACTTCATTTTATTTTATCAAATGCATTTTTTGCATTGGCTGAAAGTACAGTACATTTTTTCTTTTACATTGTTAATTCTTATATTTTGAACAATGCATTCTTAGGCCAATATTCATTTGACCATGATGCTTGTCCCTTTCAACACTATAGGTGCATAATATTCTAGTTTTTATTGAAGTTTTATTTTATTTTATTTGGTTTTATTTTATTTTATTCATGGTTCGCAAGAGCTGTGCTATGTGATCTCCACCTTCAGCTCTATTAATGGTTTTGTAAATACATTAACAAAGATTGGCTGATATTATATGGATTTATTTTTATGTGATGTCTTTGTCTGTTTTATAATTAGTTTTATATTGTTCTCAGAAATGAGTAAGAATAGGACAGCAAAATAGCCTAGTGAGTAAAAGTGCTAATCTTCAAACCTGAAGATTGGAGTTCATTTATTGAAACCCACATAGTGGGGAGAAGCTACTTCTGTAGGATTTTCTCTGACTTCCACACATATGTCTTCACATCAGCACACTAAAGACACACAAACACACACACAACTAAATAGTAAATAAACAAATTGTAACAAAATTTAAAATAATTATTGATTCTTATCACTTGTTTTGCAAGAGATTCAAAAATTTTATTGTTAGCTATTCTTTGAAGTTTGGCTAGAATTCACAAAGTAAGCTATTCAGTCACAAACTTTTATTGGTGGAAAGACTCAGTGTCAGCATCATATATTTTTTATAATCATATTGAAATTTTCTACTTCTTAGATAAGTTTGACAGTTTATTATATTTTTACAAACTAGTTTCCTTGTTTGCTTATATAACTTGTTTACTGACAGTTACTCTTATTTTTAAATATAATATATATTATATAATTTATAATAAATATATACTATATGTTATAGTATACATAATACAGGTATATATAATATAACATATATAATAATAAATCTTAAATATAAATATCTTACATTTATTTTCCAATTTTTGATAGTGATATTCAGGTTTTATTTTTGGGCTTAGAGGTCTTCTTTATTTAAATCAAGATAAAGATTATTTAGTCTGCTTTTCATGTGTCTTATTTGGTTTTGCTCCCTTTCTTTGAAAGAATGTGTGGTCTTTATGGATGTGTGTTCATCCTTTTGAGGATACATGTGTATGTGAGACTGAAGGTTTATATCAAATGCCACTCTATATCATTCTCCACTTTGTTTATTGAGAGAGAGTTCCTCACTGAACCAAGAGCCTGTGAAAGTCTACCTTGGCCCAAGCATCTCCTGTCTCTGCTCCCAAATATTTGGGATTAGATACTCAAATTTTTGTGGGTCCTGGGCATCCACACTCTGGTCCTAACACTTGGCCAGTAAGCTTCTTATCTGCAGAGACATTTACCTATCCCTGTCTAATCTAATCTTTACACTTACTCTCCCTTCTTTCCCATTTTTACTAATTTTCTTTCCAGTTTTTACTAATTATTAAGGTAAAATATTAATGATTTGAAATTATTTAAATATATCTGTATCTATAAATTTCTTTGTATATAATACTATCATTACATCTCATAAAAATTGCAAGCCACATCTTTTTAAAATTCATATCAATGCATTCCTCAATTTCCTTTACATTATACTTTTAGCTACTTGTCAGGAATACCTTGTTCTATTTACACATATTCAGGAATTTCTTATTTTTTTTCTTAGTTTTCTTTCAATGTGGTCAGAAAATAAATTTCATGTGACTTCAGAAATGTATTTCATTCAACTTACTTTGTAGCTGTTTAAGTGTAATCTATTTAACAGACTATGGACATCCTAGAAAAGCACGCATTTTGCTCTTGAGTGGTAAGTTGCATGGAGGTCCATCAGATGGTGTTTCTCAAATATAATTCAAGGGTTCTGTTGTTTGTTTCTTTTCTTCCTCCTTTTTCTACCCATCACTGAATATGAGATACAAAGTTCTCCCACTGCATATATTTCTTTCAATGATTCTTTCCGTGTTTTATAACTTTGAGAATGCATATTTATAATAATTGTTTTATATTTTTTCTATGCTGACATTTTCCTTGTATAATTATGGTATCTTACTCTAGTTAATTCTTACATTAAAAAAGTCTGTTCCATCTGATGGTTCTTTGGACTACTGACGACTATGTAGCTTATATAAATAGCAACTCTATTGTATATTTTCCCACAATATTTACTTCTACAAAATTCTCCCCAAGGTAGGCTTTTATTGACATACAAATAATTACCTTACCTTTGTCCACAGATGCTTATTAATAATTATTGCTTAATAAAGTATACAATATTCAATTTATTTAAATATTCAATTTATAAAGAGTACAAATATTCAATTGGTTTTTTTTTATTATTTTATGCTCTTTTAAGTTCCTGTCAGGTTGTATTTCACCCTGAACTATTCTATTAATTTCTATACAGAAGGCCAACTTATGATAAATTCATTCATGTTTTCTTTATCCAGAAATGTCTCAATTCCTCTTTTATGTTTACAGGATATTGTTGCAACATTAGTTTTTTTGCTCATAGTCTTTTTTTAAGTACTTGAAGTTCTTAGAAGCATATCATTGCCTGCTTAAATTTATAATTTGTGGTGAGGAATCAACCATTATTAGTAAGAGTATTCAGTAAATAATCAATTGCTTCTTTCTTGTTATTTCTGAAGTTCTCTCTGTCTTTGCTTTTGTATATTTTCACTGTGTCCCTAAAATTTCTTAGTGTCATTTGCTATCTTCATTCGCAGTTTAGTATGTGCTTTAACGTTTGGACACATTCCCTCATTTCTTAAGATTTAACTTCTGAAGTCACTTCTATGTCTTGGATTCCCACTATGCAAATATTGACATTTGATGATCTCTGAACAGGTTTCTAAAGCTCAATTTTTCCATTATTGTGTTGTATATTATTTCATTTTTGTTGTCTTATTATCAAAAGAGACAATTCCAAATTTGTTGATTGTTACTTCTACTAGGTGAAATCAGCTAGTAAGCCCCTCCTTAGCACTTTTTCATTGTAATCATTTTACTTTTCAATGCCAGAAATTTTGTTATATGATTATATCTTACCATTACTGCACTTGGATTCTCTACTTTGTGGAATGCCATTCTTATACCTTCCTTTAGATTTTTAAATGTGGGTTCATTTAGCTTTTCTGATGTTCAAAGCAACTGCTTTAACATTTTTGTCTTGTAAGTACTGTGTGATATTTTAAATTGGCTGCCTAATTGTTAACTAAGAATATTTCCTTCTGAAAACCACACATTTCCAAAGCTCTGGAAAGCAAATTCTCTTTTCACCTTAGGGATTGTTTCCATTTGTTTGGTTATTTTTCCAAAATTCATCTATAATATCTTTATTTTTGTTGTACGTGGACATGCCAGTATTACTCTTTTAATTTAACTTCCACCAAATACTTAACATTTTCTTTTAATACTTAGAAAAGATAGGGTTCCACATCTTAGCTAAGGAACATGTTTTCATTTGGGTACACCTCTGCAAACTTCACTCTTCCTTAGGATTCCCATTTATGCAGAAATTCAAGATCACTAGAATATGGGAACACAGAGTCTATGCAAAGGTCCTGGCTTGTGGATAGCTCTACTCTTATCTGTACAAGGCTCAATGTCCTCACTGTGATTTTGGCCCTTTGTTTTCATAGACTCACAGTGGATTACCACAATCCTGTGCCTAATTTACAGAATTTTGCAAAAGCTTATTTTGGCCAGTGTTCTCTTTTCTTTTAGAAAAGTCAGGTTTTCCAGAGGTCCTTATCTGACAGTCTTTCTGTTTTCCTGGCAATTTTTCTGACATCTGGTTCCTTGTATTTCTAACACCAAAATTATTTGTATATTTATATGCATAATGCCTGAAAAACAAATAGGACATTAAGCATCCTTTTTGTGTGCTTAATGAAATAGTCCTTTTTGTTCCCTGAGCTCTAGGCAAGTCAAGAAAGCAATAGTAGACTTAATGGGTCCAATCTGAAATGTTCAGATAGATTTATCTCCCTAGGAGTACCTTGTAAACTCAGCAAACTACTAGTATCTGCAAAGGGTTACTGATACCTAATGTATACTCTGTCATTGTTCCTTTGGAATGATGATCATACAGTGGCCAAAGTAAACTAAGGATGCAATTTAGGTAATACTCTATTACCTAAAAAAAAAGATTGTTTTTATAGTGACTAGATGTGGTGCATTGTCTGTATCTTAGGTTTTTTCTTTTCCCCCTGTAATAAAATCAGCATTACCAAGGCAACTTATAAGAAAGCATTTAATTAGGCTTACATTTCAGATGTTAGAATCCACAGAGGAAAGGTATTAGGACAGCTGTGAGCACACAGCTTGCTTGTATGTAAGAGGCAGGAAACAGCTACTGAATGGCATGTGTCTTTGAAGCCTGCACCCAATGGCACATTTCCTCTCACAGGACCACATCTCCTAATCCTTTCCAAACAAACCACCAATTAGGGACCAATTATTCAAACATATTAGCCAATGGTTGCAGTTCTCTCTTAACCACGATAGTAAGAAAGATATGGGTTCCTTGCAGTGTTGTAAAGAGGGGCCATAAAACACCCCAGGGTAATATACTAGAGAGTATTTTTGCTGATGTAAAGAACCTCTTGTCATTGTCCTTTTGATATTCTGAGAAGTATTGGTGGGCCCATACTCTTTATAGACTGCTAAAGTATCTTTTGATCACTTAATAAGAGTCCATCGTTGAATTTTCCAATGCTCTTTATTAATCACAAACCCTGTCAATTCTCAAACCTTCCCTCTGCCCCCTCTATCCTTCCAGGCCTTCATTATAACACAATGATACTAGGCTGGGGGTGATCAGAGTCTTTGCTCATGATATGCTCATGACCTGCTCACCTTCAACTGTCGCAGTTAGTTCTATCTGTGAAGATCTCAAGACTAGCACAAGGGTGTGACTAGGTAGGAAGCAAGGCCTGCACTGCTGCAAAGCATTTGGCTTCCCAGCTACAAGGCATCAAAACCAAAACAGCACACAAGAGTAAAATATTCCACAACAATAGACTGCCACTTTAACCTGGCCACCAGTTTGTAAGTATACCTCCTCTGTTAGTATCCTTGATAGCAAGTGTTTACTTTAAGCCTACAATTCATCTCTGGTTGCTTCTTCAGTCTCTTGGCCCTTAACGTACACATTTAGGCTGTGGAAATTACTCTTAATTAGGATGAGTTAGTTATTGATGAAGAATGAGAAACAAAAGGAGGAGGAAACAAGAAATTACAGACTTAAAAGAAGCAGCAAAGCATAACTGTGAAACTGCAAGCTTTGATGGGCATTTGCAATCTTGGAGTGAAATGAGATAGAGTTTCACCAGCATCAAGCTCAGAGCTGTACTGAATTCCACTGACTCTATTGGTTGTCTGATTCATCTCACTCGCTGTTCTGACTCAAACTCTTCTCCAATTTGGTGGTTCAAACTGACCTTCCGAGCTGGCTATTTCTGACTGAACTCTTCTGGTTCTGGCTAACTTCGAAAACTTCTCTAACTGAACTCTTCTGGGCTTCAAACTGACTCTCACTGTTAACTGACTCTTTCTCCCAAAATCTGTATACTTCTGCTAAAATGCCTGCGTCTTATCTGACTTATTCTCTCTCTGACGGCCTCAGCCTGCCTCTGAGTCTCTCTGAACTCAGAGCCTGATCTTATATCCTGAGAGTTGGGCATGTCCTCACTTTGGTTCTACCTCAGACTTCACTCTGCTGGATCTTCACTCTGATTCAGTTTCAGGGTTGGGATTAAAGGCTTTTGTTCCTTCTGCAACCATGAACTGAGAGCCGTGATGTACTTCTGAACTGACTGCTTCCTTTTAGAACCCTAGTGTTAGGATTAAGGGTGTGTGCTATTTTGCCTTAACTGCAGAAATTCCTTTCACCTAACATTAGCACAAACGGAAGACAGGATTAATCTGACTAACATTCTTTGTGCATTTCATCTGGATCACACAGACCTCTGAATGTGATCCATTCATACAGGCCCTTGGATTTGATCCCTTCCTAGCTATCATACAGGCTTATCAATGTGATACAAAATTGAACGTTCATCTCCAGATGCAAATGTGAAGCAAATATGTAAATAATTTCACTCTCTTCATTGTTTGTGCAATGTTCAGTGTGTGTTAGGATGTGTGTGCTTGTGTACTCAAGTGTGTATTTGCACAAACATCTTTTATTTTTACCTTTATGTTTTCTCTGTAGTTCTACCAGGCTGTCTGGGATGTTCTATTGCTTTGTAGACAATTATCAGAAAATGATAAAATAGCAAATCAAGAATGCCTCCAGAATTTTAGAGGCTACTCACTTTGAAAATAAATGAAGGGAAGCAGTTACTTCCTCTCCTACTCCTACTATAAACCCGGTCAACCTTAAATACACACAGAGCTTAAGTGTTAAAGCTCAGAATCTCCATTCAATTAATATTTCAGCTATACAGCTTTGTCAAATGCCTCAAAGTCCATTTATGATGATCTCAGGGCTATCTAAAAATCCAAAAGATTCTGACATTGTGGTTTTTTTTTTTTCAGGAAGTAATGAAAAGTCTTTGTGCTGGCTGGGAGTTGTGCACAGAAGAGTGGGAGGGTTAATCACTCTGCAGCAGAGGAAAGGACAAGATTACCTGAACTCTTCTTCTCTCAAGTGGCTACAGGGCTCACAACATAGATTACAGAAAAAGAACATAGCTTTGAAAATTATTGCAAAGGTTTGTACAAATCCCATGGCGAATGGTGTGTCTTAGCCACTATTACTCACACCTTTAGAATAAAAGATATTTCTAATCTTTCAGTGGAAAGCAAGACACATATTAACCATATTTAAATAACAATGAATGTATAAAGTGCACTGTGAGTTAGCTTTAGGTTATGGTTTATTATTCACAACTACTTTGTTTGCTATTACTGTTTGGGGTTTTAAAATTATAATACTTTTATTTTGATGAACTTTCCAAATTTGAAGAAGGCAAACTAAAGCATTTACTCAGCCTAATCAAATCAATATAGATAATTTGGCATATTGTTATTTCAAACGTTATTTATCTATATGTGGTATACTATTTTCTTGGGGCTGGAGAGAAGGTTCAGTGAATAAGAGCACTTGCTCTGTAAACATGAAGACCTGGATTTGAATCTCCAACACTCATATAAAATGTTGACCATCACTGCACCTGTTTGTACCCTCAGAGTTGGGGAGGAGACAGGAGGGTCCCAGGAGCTTACTGCTGAACCAGCCCAGCTGAAACAGGAAGCAAAGCAATCAGGCAGAGAGAGCCAAGGCTGAAACACCAAACATACTGCTCTGACCTCTGTAAGAATGCAACTCATGTGTTTACTTGCATTCACACACATATATCACATGCATAGATAGCATACAGTGATCATGCATGAACGTACATACAAGCAGTAATGCTTTCGAAGGTACATATTAGTGTCTTGTCTGGATACATCCACTTCCCCACACTAACATATTCTTGCTTTTTCATTTGTTTATTGGGCTTTATTTTTATTTTCTGTTTTGCTTTTGAGACCCAGCCTCATTGTTGGTGGCAAAGGGATCCCAAGAGTAGGAGAGAAAGATGGGCATCAGCACCTGTGCCAGGGCGAGTACCCAGCCTGTGACACATCATAGGGCCTTTAAAAAGATGAATCCTGGCACACCTGTTGAGCCCCAAGATGGGAAAGCCCACCAAGGTGGTGCCCACTTCCCCTGTCCTTACAGAAAACTTGTTTACCAACATCAGTGAAACCGATGGGCTAAGAATTAAAACACACACGTCTAAAGGTGGTTGGACCTTTCTGGACCTTGCCCACTCTCTCCCACCCTACCACTACCACAAACTAGTAAACATGGAACAAAGCAATTGGACGTTGTATGCAATGCTTTGCTTTCTTTATGAAAGCCCTGCGTTTTACACAATAAAATAGATCTTCACTACAAGGCTGGTCTCTGTAGTCTATTTCTTGGGCTACTGACTCTGCCACCCTCACCCCTTCTGAGACCCTCTTGCTTAAGCTGAGTATATATATCTATACATATATACATATATATATATATATATATATATATATATATATATGGCTATATATGTAAAAGACTAATACTACCAGATAAACTGGACAGCTAGGTACAGAAATTTTACATATATATATATATATATATATATATATATATATATATATGAATTTACACAATATATGTGGAAAATTATGTGTACATAAACAAAACATAAATATATATGCCTATATATGTAAAATGTGTTTGATTACTGGTTCTATTTAACAATATGTAGTGATCTATTTTAAAATCTCTTTTCTAATTTCAACCTGAAGCATTATTTTTTAGATTTACACATAGCTACCCCTAATTTTTCTCTCTCTTTTTTTTTTTGGTATATGAATCCCATATTTTCACTCTAAGTATTTATGTCTTTATCAGTGACCTCCGTTCACTACGCATTTGTGCACAGATACTCACCTGTACCTATACGAACGCACATGGACACGTGTGCATATTCACATATACATACAAAGTGAAAAATAGCAAATAAACAAACTAAAGGAAGGGGTCAGGAAAATGAGAAAAGTTTAGATAGATAAAAGAAGGGAAAAATAACACATATATATTAAATTGAGAAAGAGCCAAGTTCAGTGCTTATGAGTCTCAGAGAAACTTTAAAGCCAGAACAAAAGTTTAATGGAGGAGTAAGTTATAGGTGAGTATAGATGAAAAAGATGGTCCTTTTCTCCAGGGTTGAGTGTTACCGTCTCCCAGTGAAGTGTGTACATTTCTCTTCCACAAGGAGGTTCTGGGATGGAAATTGTTCACTCGTCCATTTTGCAAACTATTGTGGCCAATGGGGAGGTACCAGTGATCTGCAGATCAGATCTAGGGACTATCAGACCATGGAAGTTTATGGATACATTAAGAGAGCGCACAACCAACTTCCCTTTGGCCCTTTGCTGCTTAGAACAACAGAAGCCAGCTACAACACCACCATGCCTGTGGAGGAAGGAAAATACATGGCAGCCCAGCAGCCAGCAGGATGAGGAAGTGGCTTGACTATAGAAGAATACTTTTGGAATGGAAAGGGTTAACTAAGGTAGCATCTACTATTCATGACACTCTGTCAAAACTTTTTGAAGGCGAAGTAGAATCTTTTCATGATTTATCTAGACCTTGCTAACATTTTTCTTGAATATCCCCTTAGCTGCTGATTCTGCCCATGCTCCTGAAGGTAACTAATGAAACTCATTGATTCACCAGGATGTATTTGAGTGAAGCTGTTCTTTTGATCTCACATTGGTGCCATGTTGGGCTGAATAGATGGTCTAATCAATGCTGTCCTCCCAAAGAAACATTCATATAACAAGGAAGAGAAGGAGTAGAAAGAAAAAACAGTTCGTTTGCATTACAACAAAATTTAAACAACACAGTTTCATTACAAGTACCAGAATAAACATTAATAAGGTTTATATTGAAATATCTAGGTGATAGATCTCAAAGCTTAATTGAATGAGTAGATAAAACATGCTGCTGCTGATAAATATTTTATCTCTTTGGTTTGAATGGCAGATGTTCATTTTTATCATTTAAATCTTGCTCAAATAGCTAGTCTGTTACAGGATAGATTTCAATCCGCACATCATCTAAATTAGTATGAAACTTCAACTACTGTTCTAAATTTTAAGACAAATTCATGCAATATCCCCAAATTTCCTCTGACCTCCACACCTACTATGGTGTTCAAATAATTCTTATATTTCATATTATACTAGTTATACAGAATATATGTTATGGGAATTGTATATAACGTAGATAAAAATTATAGCATTTGGGGTGAACATGCTTTACTGAACTTAAGATGATGATATTTTTCATTAGCACTTATTTTGTCAAGGCTGTCTTTGTTAGATTTCTCAATCTCTTGATTTCCATTTTTACAAAAGGGGTTGGGATTTGTACATAGTTGAGGAACTGGCCAGCAGCATACCATATCGAATGGCAAAGTTGGAGGTGATAGGAAAGTCTACTGTGATAGAGAATTTTAAGTAAAACTGACTTAATATGTACTTACATACATACACACAGAGATAGAGAAAGAAAGGGAGGGAGGAAGAGAGAGCGATAATAGAGACCTTTGCCAACTCAAAACTTGTAGCTGTAACTCTTTTAGATCCCCTTGACTAGTTTGAGACACTGCCTCAGATCTGAAATTCTTAATATAAGTAGACAGACATTAGCTGGCTGGGAGGCCATTAAGTAAGGATCTCACCTCTCATTTTCTCCGGTAACAATAGAAAAGAAAGCTTAATAATTGCCTCTTGTTAGGATGTAAAATACCACATGAAAAGGTGGAGCTATCTGGGATTTGTTGAAGTCCATTATGGAAAAGTTACCTTTCTCCTGGTAAGAAGAATGGATTCTGAATTCTACCTCTGACCCTCATTGGAAACATGACATTTTAATCTGCCATTGAGATCATAACATTATATAATATTGTTCCTTCCTTAAAGAGTTAATTCAACTGGGCCTGTCAATTGTTTGTCCAAGAGTACATCTCTCAGGAAACACATGAACCTGAAGACATGCTAAGGCAATGGGAGTAATAATTATCTCCTTAATGAGATAAAAATCTCACTCCCTAGAAGCCCCTCCCTCAGTCAGTTGCCTGCGTATCTTCATTGCTAGTCCTGCCTGATTTTGTGTTCAAATCCAAGAGTAACCTCATTTCGCTAATCTTTCATTTTTTTTCAGGCAATGACTAAATGCCTAAGGATGTTTTTCCTGAAAGCCTAGGCCTTCTCACTGTTTTTCTGAAGACCAGGCCCTCAGTGCCTGGCATAAATGGTACACATTTCTATCTTCTGTTTCTCTCTTTCAGGAAGCTGCTGCTGTTTTAAGCTTGTTTGCTCTTTTTTTTTTTTTTTTTTTTTTTACCTTTAGTAAAACTGGTGTTTGGATTTCCTTCAGACTCAGTTTTTAAATTGTTTAGTCAACAAAACTAAGAAACCACAGAACGGAACTGCAATTTTCATGTAACAAAACTGCCCTTATATATCATTCCTGACACAAGTAAATACAGAAGCCTACTGAGGGCAAAAGACGACAATTGTAATATTTTAATGTAATTATCCCTTTCATATTGTTTGAACAATAGACTACCAGCGAGCCATGTCAGTCATATAGGGACAGGACAGATGTCTCATTTGCCTTAGTGCCTTTTCAAACCCTCCAAGATACTAACATCTTTTGTAGAAATACTAAAAATCATCCTATGCAATGCAAAGACTCACAAAGAAAATAGAGTTATAAATACAAATATCTTGCAATATGTTGGGGCAGTAATATCATCCCATGGGTCAAACACAGAGTTGGACTACAAAGGAAATAAGCTAATAGCATCTTTGAGTGTGGCCAAATGGCAAGCAGTCTCTACGAGTAAGGAAATTACTTGTTCAAGGAAGTTTTCAGACCAAATGCAAATTGTACAAGGGAAAAGAGAATGAATAACTTCTTCCACACTGCTGTTCATAATGCTTCACAAAGGTGATTCTAATGCTGCTAGACAGCATTCTAGATCTTCTTTATGGTAGGGACACTGTCACTTACAGTTTGAAGAATATGAGCCAGAGACATTCAGAAAGGTAAGTGTGGTAGTTTGAATGAGAATGGCTCCCATAGGCTGATGTAGTTGAATGTTTGATTCCTGTTTGGTGGACTATTTAAGAAAGATTAGGAGGTGTGCTCTTGTTGAAGAAGGTGTGTCACCAGGGGATGAGTTTTGAGGTTTCAAAACCGAATGCCAAGCCCAGTCTTTCCCTCTCTTTGCCTCATGGTGATGGATCAGATATAAGTTCTCAGCTACTGCTCCATCGCCTGCCTGCCTGTTGACATGCTCTCTACTCTGAAGGACATTGACTCGCCCTCTATAACTGTAAACAAGACCCGAATAAAATGCTTTCTTTTATAACTTGCTTTGGTCATGGTGTCTTTTCACTGTATGGAACAGTAGCCAAAAGACTAAGTAATGCAGTATAAGAAAATTTAAAGTGGTTTGAGTGAGAAGAAAACCATCTGATGTCTCAAAAAAATATACTTGTCTTTTCACTCTTAAGGTAGGAAGACTAGATAAAATTTAGTCTATGTTGAACAGCTGTCTCTGAATACATTTTTAACTTAGTAAAATAATTCTTTATAAAATGAAAAAAGAAAGTCCATTCTTATTCTACCTGGCCTCATGTTTTAAAAATATTATATAATAACATACACATTCCCTAAATTCAAAGTTACATGACAAAAGAATAAAGAAGAAAGTAATCTTTGATTGCATGGACTCGCAACAGGATTGACTTTCGTGAGTAAAGAAAATGTTTGAATAATGAACGCATAGACTTTCCTATGGTCTTCAGATCTAGCAAGATACCAATTTGTCTTTGTTATTGAGCTATTTTTATTCTTTAGAAATGTAATATAATTTGGGCACAGAGTATTAACATATTGAGATCACAATTATATTCTCATTTAAGAAAGTTTATACGACTAAATGTGATGTGGTTTACTGTGTCCAAGGTTCAATAAAGTAAGATAAAAGTAATCAACACGCATGCATGCTCATGTTTTCTACATTTTAAAATGCCCTTATATTCTCCTAGAATATTTTTAAGAAATCAAATAGATGCGTGTTTATTTTTGCTAGTTATTTTTATTTAGGTAGAATACACTACTTAAATAATTGTTGAATGATTTGAATGTAAAATCCAGGCAAAATCACCAATGTTGAAATACAGTAGAATTGTGCTTAATTGTTCTCTTAATAAAGACATTGTGGCAAGAGAAAGAACCAAATTATTCAGTAGAAAATTAAAATAAATAAAATTTCACATTTTACACAGCTAAGCAAGTAAAAATAATGCATTTTGGTATGTTCATGATTAGAACTATTTTATATCAACTATTAATTCAAATATTTATTACAACTCTGTGTTATCTATTTTTCCCATTAAAACCCAAAATATGAGATATTATGAATAAAAACTCATTTCAAAGTTAAAATGCAGTCTGTTTACTCTTAATTTACTCAATCCTCATTTAATTTTAATTTTAATTTTTTTATTTTGTACAATAAATCCTGACCCACCTTATCCCCTCCCTCCACTCCTCCCAGCTCCCCATCTCTCCTATCCCTTAGATCTACCTGCCATGCCCACCCACCAGCCACCCTCTTCTTCTCAGAAAACAGAAATCGTCCCAGGGTTACCACTCAAACAGAGCATAACAAAATGGAACAAGGCCAGGCGGCATTACTCCATAAATCAAGGGTGGACTAGGCAATTCGGTAGGAGCAGAAGGGTCTGTCTTGGGCATATAAATGGGTCAGAGACCCCACCACCCCAGCCTGAAGGAGTTTTGCAAGAGTATCAAGCTATACAACAATAAGATAAAGATTTGGGGTACTCTGTAGGTTTCATATCTGCCACTTCGGTGTCTGTGAGCCCCTAAGTGTGCTGATCAGTTGACTCTATGGAGCTTGTTCTCCTGGTATCCTCCATCCCTCTGATCCCTGCAAATCCTCACCCCTCTCTGCTGCAGGGGTTTCCCGAGCTCTGTAGGATATTCTGCCCTGGGCCTGTGTATATGCTCCCATCAGCTGCTGGAGGAAGCCTCTCTGATGAAGATTGGGCTAGGCACCATGATCTATGAGCAGAGCAGGGTATCATTAGAAATAATCTCCTGGTTATCTAATCTTTAGTTCCTGGCCTCACCTGCAGTATCAGGCATGGGTTTCCTCCTTTGATTGTTTCTAGTTCTATACATTTGCCTGCAAAATTCATGAGGTCATTTTTTTTAATAGCCGAATAATATTCCATGGTGAAAATGCAACCAAAATTTCTTTATCCATTCTTCGGTCGAGGGGAATCTAGGTTATTTCCAATTCGGGCCTATTATGAGTAAATCTTCTAAACATAATTGAACAAGTGTTTTTGTGGAAGGATGGTGAGTCCTTTGGGTATATGCCCAGGAGTAATATAGCTGGGTCTTGAGGTAAGTTGATTTTCAATTTCCTAAGGAATCTCCATAGTGGCTGCACGTGTTTGCACTCCCACCACAGCATCATGAGCTGTGATTTGAGCTATTGATCTTAGCCATCTGACAGGTATGAGATGGAATCAAAAAGTGGTTTTCATTTGCATTTCCTAGATGGCTAAGGTTGTTGAACATTTCAGTGTTTCTGACTCATTTCAGATTCCTCTTTTGAGAATTCTTGGTTTAGACATATGCTCCATTTTAAAATATTTTTTATTTTGTTGATATCTAGTTTCTGTTAGCCTTCTATCGGAAGTGAAGTTGGTGAAAATCTTTTCCCACTCAATGGGCTGCGTTTTGTCTTACTGACAGCGTCCTTTGCCTTACAGAAGCTTCTCAGTTTTATGAGGTCCCACTTAAACATTGATCTTAGTGCCTGAGCTATTGGGATTCTGTTCAGGAAGTTGTCTCCTGTGCCAATGGGTTCAAGGCTATTCCCCACTGTCTCTTCTATCAGTTTTGGTGTATCTGGTTATATGTTGAGGTCTGTGTTCCATTTTCTTGGACTTGAGTTTTGTGCACGGTGATAGATATGTATCTATTTGTGTTCTACTACATGCAGACATCCAATTAGACTAGCACTGTTTGTTAAAGATGCTTTTTTCCCCCATTGTATGTTTCTGGCTCCTTTTCGAAGATCAGGTGTTCATAAGTGCATGGATTTATGTCTGAATCTTCAATAAGATTCCATTGATCAAGGTGTCGGTTTTTTTGTTTGTTCGGTTGATTTTGTTTTGTTTGATTTTTTTGTTATTGTTTATTTGTCTTGAGACAGTTTCTCTGTTGTAACTCTGGCTATCTGGATTTCCTGGAACTCTCTCAGTAGGCCAATCTGGTCTTGAACTCATAGAGATCTGCCTGCCTCTGCTGCCTAAGTGTTGGGGTTAAAGGAGAGAGCCACTATCACCAGGCTAACCTGTCTGTTTTTATGCATGATACAGCTTTTATTACTATGGTTCTGTAGTACAGTTTCAGATCAGGTATTTTAATACCTCCAGAAGTTTTTTTTTTTTTAATTTTATTTTAACTATTCTGGGGTTTTTGGTTTTTGCATATGAAGTTGAGTATTGTCGTTTCAAGGTCTGTAAAGAATTATATTGGGATTTTGGTAAGAGCTGCATTGAAACTGTAGATGGTTCTTGGTATAATGGCCAATTTTATTATGTTAATCCTACCAACCCAGGAGTATGGGATATCTTTCCATTTTCTGAGATCTTCTTCAATTTCCCTCTTCAAGTTCTTAAAGTTTTGTAATACAGGTTTTTCACTTGCTTGGTTAGAGTCACCCCAAGGTACCTTATGCTATTTGTGGCTATTGTGAAGGGTGTTTCCTCAATTTCTTTCTCTGCCCATTTTTGTCATTTGTATATAAGAAAGCTACAAAATTTTTTGTGTTAATCTTGTAGCCAACCATTTCACTGAAGTTGTTTACCAGCTATAGGAGTTCCCTGGTTGGGTTTTTGGGATCACTAATATATACTGTCATATCATCTGCAAATAAGGATACTATGACTTCTTCCTTCCAAAATTCATATCTCCTTGATCTCCTTTTGTTTTCTTATTTCTCTAGCTAGAAATTCAAGTATTATATTGAGTAGGTATGGAGAGAGGGGACAACTTTGTATTTTTTCTGATTTTAGTGGAATTGCTTTTTGTGGGCTTGCTGTAAATTGTCTTAATTGTGTTTAGGAATGTCCCTTATAGCCCCAATCTCTCTAATACTTTTATCATGAAGGAGTACTAAATTTTGCCCAAGACTTTGCAGTATCCAGTGAGATGATCATGTGGTTTTTTTTTTTTTTCTTTCTTTCAGTGTTTTTTTATGTGGTGGATTACATTCATTGATTTTTGTATATTGAACCATCTCTGGGATATAGCTTACTTGATCGTGGTGGATGATCTTTCTAATGTGTTCTTGAATTTGGTTTGCAATTATTTTATTGAATATTTTTGCATCATTGTTTATGAGGGAAATCGGCCTATAATGCTCTTTCTTTGTTGAATCTTTGTATGGTTTGGGTATCAAAGCTACTGTGGCTTTAGAAGTTTGGCAGTGTTCCCTCTGCTTCCATTTTTTGTCAAATAATTTGAAGAATGCTGGTGTTAACTCTTTGTTGAATGTCTGATAGAATTCTTAGCTAAAACCATCTGCCAGTCCAGACTTCTGCATGCAGTAGCAGAACTCTCAGTTATCATAGATGGAGAAAGTAAAATATTTCATGATATATCCAAATTCTAATGGTACCTATCTACAAATTCTGCCCTACAACAGGTATTAGAAGAAAAACTTCAACCCAAGGAGGTTAACTAAAATTAGGAAAACACAGGAATTAAATAATCTTAGATCTTCATAATCAATAGAAGGGACACACACACACAACAACAACAACAAGAACAACAACAACCAATAACAGCTACAGACTAACAGAATGGATAAAAAAAAAAAACCCAGAAACTAGCCTTTGTTTCTGGGTGCAGAGAAGAAACACATCAATTTCAAAGATAAACATTCCTTCAGAGTAAAGGGCTGGGAAAAGATTTACCAAGCATATTGTCCTAAAAAATAAGCTAGTGAAGTCATTCTCATATCTACCAAAATAGACATCAAACCTAAATTAATCAAAAGAAACAGAGAAGGTCACTTCATACTCATCATATGAAAAATCCCACCAAGATGACATTTCAATTCTTAACATCTATACCCCAACACAAGGACTCCCACATTTGTAAAAGAAACATTACCAAAGATAAAAGCACACATTGACCATCACACGCTGATAGTGGGAGATTTCAATACCCACTCTCACCAAATGACAGGTCATCCAGACAAAAACTAAACAGAGAAATTCTGGCACTAATGAATGTTATAAACCAAATAGACCTAACAGATATTTACAAAACATTTCACCCCCACAAAATAGAATATACCTTTTTTCTCACCACTCATGGAACCTTCACATAAATTGATCCCGTTCTTGGCCACAAAATAAGCCTCAATAGATACAAGAAATGGAAATAGCCTCCTTCATCCTATCAGACAACCATAGATTAAAGCTGGACTTCAGCAAAAACAGCAACAACAAAAGACCTACAAATTCATGGAAGTTGATCAACTCTCTACTAAATGGCTACTGGGTCAAGACATAAAAAAAGAAATAAATTAAAGACTTCCTACAATACAATGAAAATGGTTCCACAACATACTGAAACCTATGGGACACAACAAGTGCTAAGAGGAAAATTCATAGCACAAAGTGCCTACCAGAAAAGAGACATCAAATACTAGCAAATTAAGAGCATATCTGAAAACCACAGAACAAAAGGAAGTAAGCATACCCAAGAGAAGTAGACAGCAAGAAATAATCAAATTGAGGACTGAAATCAATAAAGTAGAAACAAAGAGAACAATTCACAGAATCAATGAAACAAAGAGCTGATTTTTTGAGAAAATCAACAAAATAGACAAACCTCTAGCCAAACTAATTAAAAGACAGAGAGAAAATAACCAAATAAACAAAATCAGAAATGAAAAGGAGGATACAACTACGGACACTGAGAAAATCCAAGGACTCACTAGGTTAAACTTTATAAAAATATGTACTCCATAAAATTGGGAAATCTAAAAAAAAAAAAAAAAAAAAAAAGAAGAAGAAGAATTTTCTAGATAGATACCACCTACCAAAATCGAGTCAATATTAAATAACTTTAGCAGACATGGTTATTTATAATTATAATATGTTATTTAATTTATTTATATTTTTAATGTGAGGTCTTGGAGATGCATGAAAAGGAAAAGTTGTGACTTAATAGTGATGTGTTTGTATGTCAAGCTGACAAGGAGTCAATTGTGCTGGACAGTTTTATGTCAAGTTGACACAAGCTAAAGTCACCCGAGAGGAGAAAAGCATAATTGAGAAAATGCATCCATAAGATTGGGCTATAGGCAAGCCTGTAAGGCCTTTTCTTAGTAATTGATGGGGGAGGGCCCAGCCCATTGTGTGTGGTGACACTTCTGAGCTCGTGGTCCTGGAATCTATAAGAAAGCAGGCTGATAAAGCCATATGGAGCAAGCCAGTAAGCAGTATTCCTTCATGGCCTCTGCATCATCAGCTCCTGCCTCCAGCTTCTTGCCTTGTTTGAGTTCCTGTCCTGACTTTCTTTGATGATGAATAGTATGATGGAGTGTGAGCCAAATGAATACTTTCCTCCCCATTTTTTTGGTTATAGTGCTTCATTGAAACAATAGAAGTCTTACCTAAGACACAAGGAAAAAAACCTAAGGAATAATGGAACATGAATGGTTAAACGTGATAGAAAATTGGATAACAGGGTAAAAGGTAGAATATGTGAAGGAGAAGTAAGACCATTCAAAAAGTGATAGGAAAAACTTACTGTAAAGTGTGTATGTCTGTGTGTGTGTGTGTGTGTGTGTGAGAGAGAGAGAGAGAGAGAGAGAGAGAGAGAGAGAGAGAGAGAGAGAGAGAGAGAGTTGTGCGTGCACCATATTATTCTTTTACTTCTTAAGTGTCTCTTTTATAGCCTCTTTCTGGCCTTCTGTAGTTCTAGTTCCAGTAACATCTCATTAGTGAATTCTCCCAGAAGTCCCTCAAAGAAGTCATAAAAGTTATCCTTGTGCACATAGACAGTAAATATGTTTGCTATCCCAACCAAACCTTGCTAACTATTTGCAATTTTACAGTAATGAATTGAATTTGAACAGTTATCCATAGACTCACATGGTGAACTCTTGGTCCCCAGGTTGTGGTGCTTTGAGAATTTGAGATGTTGTGGAAATTAAGAATGGTGGCCTAATTGGAGGAAATTGATTACTACTTAATATAAAAATATATCCCTTATCATTGATCCTCACCTTGCTTTTTTTGTGCTCCCTGTCTATGTCCCTGTCTTGGTCTCTCTGTCTTTCTATGTGTCTGTTTCCATCTCTCTCTATCTCTCTTTCTCTCTTGCCTTTTTCCTTCCCTCTTTCTCCTTCCAAGTACATGTTAGCAGCTCTACTGCAATAAGAGTAGCTAGCTGATATCTACATAAGCTCTATTCCATGATTCTGCTTCATTGTTCTTTTTTTTTTTTAACTTCTTCTCCCATTTCTTATCCAGTTCTCCATCATGATGTTATGCCTTACTTCATTCCCACATCAGTGGTATTGGTCACGCATGGACCAAATCTCTGAAACCATGAACCAAAATATTCTTCTTCTTTTAAAATTCCCTTGCCTCTTGGGTATTTTTGGTGAAAAACTGCCACATTTCTTTATCTTGGAAAACTCTTTAAAGTCATGGACCAATATCTTGAGTGACTTCTTGAAGATATTGTTGATATTTATCCTGATAGCATCATCTCAAGCTCAGGGTTGTGTATGATGAAGTCATAGAAGTCATAATCTTTTCAAGTACATCAAGAAGCAAGACCCTTAATCTGTCTTTCTAATTCTTAAACATGACATTGATAATAATTTTCTAGGCATCTATTTCAAAAATGGAGTTTTATCCACATTGGAGATTTTCTCTGGGAAGTAGCTTTCTTTCACACTAAACAAAGCTACTGTTTTCAAAGATCTTCAGCTACATCCATGTCAGCACTCATAGACCCAACCTTTGTTTTTGCATTATGCAATAAATAATGATTGTTGAATCAAAAAGAACCCAGAAGTAGTATTTTTTGTAATTATAAACATATGACTACATTGATTATCAGATCATTTCTTCCTTTTTATAAAAACAAGTGACATATAACATTGTATGTATATAATATGTATATAAAATTTTTAAATTAGATTTGCATTTGACAATTTTATGCATGTTTATAATCATTTTGAACATTATCGTCCCTCAATCTTTCTTATCTTTCTCTCAGCCATGTCAGATCTCTCTACAGGTTTCTTTTCAATGTTCATGTCTTTTTGTTTTGTGTTTTACCAGGGTCTTCTATGAAACATGTATGAAATTGTATAACTTTATCTAGAAGGCTCATTACTGAATACACAACTCAAGATAATGACTCTCCCTCCTTCCTACAGTATCTACCAGTAACAAAGCAGAGAATGGTAAAGCCCCAAGAGCATCTCACTCATTCTTGTCTGACTGTTGACAGGTCCAATATTGTGCAGGCCCAATGCAGACAACCTCATCTGATGTCATCATTGCCATTTATGGCTTGTACCCAGCCAACAACATTTCACAACACTTCTTATCTTCAGGCTCCAAATATTTTTTACCCCCTTCTTCTGGAATATTACTCAAGCCTTAAAAGGATTGTCCTATTTAGGACCAAACATTAAAGTATCCCTTATTCTCAGCACTGTGAGCAGGCAGGAGCCTATACTTCCTTTCGATTTACTGTAAAGAGAAGCTTCTCTGATTAATACTGAGAGTCGGATTTTATCTATAGGCATAAATATAAATATTTAGAAGGCACTTGATACTATACCAGTTTAGCTAGACAATAGTAGTTCCTTTTGAATTCTTATCCACATATTTATAACAAGGTTTATAGTACCAGAAACAAATTTGGGAAGGAACTTGAATCAAATCACAGATTTGCCATCCTCATAACAGTTGTACTTCTATTGCAGCCAAGGGCAAATCTTGCATAGTGGGTTGATAGGGAAGTTTTCACGGTTCACAGCTGGGTAAGTCTTTTCTTTCCCAGAAGTACCTTACAGAATTATGAAAGATAACCATTAGGCAATAGGATCCTATATCATTTCCAGCTAGACTTCTTGGTTTGTTGCAACCAAAGTATGTGGTGTCTTAAACAACAGTGTCTTACCATCTAGTTCTTGTGGGTAACCAATAGCAATGGCAAAAGCCTGTAATGTTTTGAAGTATCTTGGGTTTCCCTGATCAAAAATTTAAGGAGGTATTCCACATATAGAATAGGATTTTTATTTAACAACTATGGTTACTAGCAACAGAATTAATATATCAAGCAGGAAATCTCCTTCCCAGGCTTAATACTTTTTAACTTTATTTTTAATATTTTTAATTGTCTTATAAAATGGTTGTTTGCAACTGGTTTCTTTTTTTGTATCCAAAATCATTTTATTAAATAAGAATAAGTCAATCTAAAACGTGAAATGAGCTCTTTCGAATCTGTTACTAAACAAATATATCATAGATATTACTTTCAAAGAAAGAGCATGTATATATATGTGAATGGTTGCTACTGTAGTGAAATGTTCAGCTTATTTTTTTTCAATATAATACTTTTATTAATTACTTGAGTTTCATACAAGTATCTTGATCACACCTTTTTCCCATTCCTCCTAGGTCTAACTTCCCACTTCTGTGTCCTCCAAAAAACAAACAAACAAACAACACAAGATAAAGAAGGAAAAAACAAAAGAAAGAAAAGAAAAAAGAAAAAAAATTAAGTCAGGCCTGTGTGGCAGGATCATGAATCATAGATATGACTGTGGTTTTTGGTTGTGGTAGGCAGCTTGAATTATGGACAACCACCTGGCTTATGTTCACCTGAGATTAAGCATGACAAAGTTCAACGTGAAGTTGGTCTTCACTGCTGGAACACACAGGGAAACAGACATCACTAAGGGACACTGACACTGTGCAGGCACCAAGGGATCCTGCAGGCATCCTGGCATCCCCCAGACTCCTGAACATCACACAGGCATCCAGACATCCTACAGGCACCATGACATTCTACAGACACCTGGTCATCCTGTAACCATCTGGACTTTAGTCAGGCATCAAAGCATCATGCAGGCTCCCAGACAACTTTCCAGAATGAGCATCTCATAAAAGCCAGGGTCAATTACCTGATGTGCTCTGATGGTGTCAGCCATGCAGACAGAATGAACTCTAATTGTCCTGGCCCACAGGAGCATGTTGAGGTTTTTAACACCCCTCCCAAAAGGAGGAGACTCAACTACCTCAACTTGGAAGATGGAATACTGTTCAGCTGGGATATCTTGCTGTTGCTCAGGATCAAGTGCATTTAGGGTAGGACATTCTCAAGCTCCAGATTGTTGCACAGTGCCCTATCCTTATCGTCTTCTGTCTTAATGGCTTGGCAGTTTTGCTTGAAGCCTTTGTGTAGTGCTGAAGACCAGGGTCTTCCCCACCCTGGAGACAGAGCAATATGATTGGTGGCTATGGCCATGGGAGCAGTAGTACTAGCCTGGTGAGTAGTGCAGGGGACACGAGGGTCTGAAGGCAGCCTGAGGATATATCCCTTATGTGGATAACTAGCCCAGGAAATGAGACATTCTTCAGCTGCGGTATCTTGTTGTTGCTTAGGATCAGGGTGCTCCTGAGATTTGGCAATGTGTTGAGGGGTAGGAACTGGCTGAACTCCAGAATGATGCCCCTACCCTACCCTCATCATTGTCTGTCCTGTTGCCTTGGCCTTTGTGCTTGCAGCCCATGCTATTCCACACCCCATCAAGGGGAGCAAGACTGTATCATCAAAATGTGCCTAAATACACACATATTATTCTTTTTGTCCCTTTCCCTTTTTCATCACACTTATTTATATCCACAATTGTGTTAATATATCACATTTATTTTAAAACATTAAATAGACAACACTCATTCATCCATTATCCTCCGTACCTTGAGAGGTCTTGAGTATGGAGGATAATGGATGAATGAGTGTCCTACTGCAAACAAGAAAATTTTGTCAACATTCCTAAGGTGTGGGGAATATCACAAAATAGAGAGTGGAATGAATGTAAAAAGCAGAAGATAAGGAGAAGGACCATAAAATGTTATTTGCTAGCCATGACACATCCATTGCAATCATGAATTCATAGCAGCTGTCGCTGCCTATATTGGGTATGTAAACAGTTAGTCATAGATGAAGGAGGAGCCCATGGAATCCTTCCTTTCCCTGCTGAACTATTATTGACTACTGATTGATTTTAGGAGGGAGGGGGGTCATTGTCTTCAGGTGTGTACCCACTAGTGCACCAACCAAGGAACAACAAATAGTTATAAACTCATAGTCACAGAATCACCAGTCACCTGGTTAAAATCTGTAGGTCACAAAGTAAAACAAGACAGAATATATATGAAGATTAACCCTGAATATGGGAAGGAGTGGGAGAGAGATAAGAAAAGGTGGGGTGAGTAATTAGGATGCATTATATGCATGTATGAAATGGTCAAAGATAAATTTAACTGATTAAATTGCCATATTTTGAAGTAGATAATGAAGAACATATGCCAGTTTAAATTGAAATTGTGATTACACTATAGGTGCCAATTGTGTTACACACTGCTGAAAAATATTCTCAAAAACCTTAGACGTACTAATTGAATTCTAAATTCACTTACTACTTGTGTGCCATACCTTATTCATTATGCTAGTTTCCACTGATTAGATAATTACATTTTAATCATAAAATATAAGGAAAAATTACTAGGCATATATGTTATATTTTCCTCCCTATTTGGGATCCCATCACAAATGTAAATGAAACACATTAAAATGGGTGTGTAATTATGAGACTGTTTCACTGAATTAGTGAGCTAATAGTATAAATGTCTTCTCAGAGCTGATCATGTTGCTATATTCCAAATTCATTCAAATTACTAAAAGCCTAATAAGTACAAAGCCATCATGAAAAAATGTATACATTACTCCTGTCCTCAAAAAGGTTATAATCTAATAGGAGTTTACACATTGCTATAAATTCGAGGAAATGTTATGTAATGATTTCCTCTGAAATGAAACGTTGTCTCCTGGAGGGGTGAAGGAAGCTCATTAGACTAAAAAGAAAAATACAAATATTACAAAGTTGGAACTTAGAAGGTTTGCATGGATGCTTGGTTCAAATCAACCTGATGAGCCACCTTAGCTTACAGCTTCTTACCAAACTCTTCTGACTCTGGCAGATTCTGACTGACTCTCTGACTGCCTCAGATTGAACTGCACTGCTCAGTTTCAAACTAACTCACTCCTCCTTCCCATCTGATACTGACTTCTGCTGAGCTGCCTCTGTGCCTGTGTCTCTCTCTGAGCTCTCACTGCCCCATATTACCTCAGTCAGCATCTCTGCTTCTCTGCCTTATCCTCAGTCAGACCCATTCGTTGTTTCTATGTTTTGTCCCCTGTCAGACTGCCTACTTCAGATTGCTTGCCTCATACCGCCTCCTATAACTGATTGCTTTAACTGACTGCTGTAAATGACTCTGCCTTAACTCACTGCTGCTCAGAGCTGACGGCCTGCCTTTCTTTCTGAGAATTGGGCATGTCCTTACTCTTACTCACTTGATAGCTTTTCCTCTGATTAGTCACTTTGCCTGCCATTCACTCTGACTCCTCTCAGATGTCACTTCTTGTATGACACCGAATCCTTCTGAGCTCTGTGTCCTGTGTCTGCTTCCACACTTTGTTTTTGCTTTGCAGATTAACGACTTGGCCCATCACTGCCTTCTGAATACTAGGATTAAAGGTGTGTCTACATTCCATCCAGTCCACACAGGCCTCTGAATATAGACTCCTGGAATACAGGCCCTTCTTGGCTTTCACACAGGCATATTCCACTGTAAGCAAGGAAAACACCAAAGCACATAATAAACAAACAAACAAACAAATAAATAAATAAATATTTTTTAAAAAAGAGATGCGCTTAGCTGATGATTCAAGATGGCAGTAGGGTAGTGAGCCGAGGTCATCAGGGCTCAAGAAACTTCCCCACAACCCCTGACTCAAGGCAGTCACAGCCCCTCATGTGTTCGTGGAATAGGAGATGCTACATTGGCGCTTGGTTCAGCAGGGAAAACTATGAGAATCCAGAGAGGTTGGAAAGACACAGCAGTGATGACAGGTTTGAAAGAACTTGGACCATGAGTTGAGAGAGGAAATATGGCTGAGGGGACTACGTTTTTGACCCTTGGTGTGGAGGAAATGAGCCAAGAGCAGAGTCTAGTAGAGCAGCACAGCCCCATGCTGGGCAAGCCTGTGGTGCCCCATCACTTCCTGTAAAGTAGGATTGTGCCCACTTGGCCCATGGGTTCAGCCTGAGACATGGAGGACATATAGTAACAAGCCAGGCTGAATCCGCCACTCAAGGAGTGGAGCACACACAATATGGGCAGAGGTGGACCCTGGGACAGGGCAGACAGGGGAACAGCAGCAAGTGCTGCTGGAGACACATGACTGGAGGTGGAGACAGGCATGGATGTACACCCAGGACAGGCAAAGGATAGGTCTTCAGACTGCCGTCATACCTTCCTGGCCTCTATACTGCCTGACAGGCCAGTTCTACTGCTCCTGTGTCCTCAGCTGCCACTCGTATTGCCCTCCATTCCATCGGTTGAGGAAAGCATGCATTTCAGTGCCACCATGGACCGCAGGCACAAGGCTAGATGATGAGGGCAAGGTGGGAGGCAGAAGTCTAAAGCTGGACCAGGTCCTGTTCCCAAACTTACTGCCAAACCACATGATCATCCTGCTCCTGACCAGTGACAAAATAGCACAGCTAAAAAGTATCTCAAGTCCTGGACTAAGTGTCCATACAAGAGACCTGTCCTCTGGTTACCAACAGACCCTCCTGGACTCTTCACTTCCCACTAGGCCAAGTCTGCTTCTCCTGTGGCCATGGCTGCTATACCTAGTACTCTCTCTGATAGGGTAGAGGAGAGCATGGACTATGGTATACCCAAAGGCTGCAAGCACAGAGGCCAAGGCAATAGGACAGACGGTGATAAGTGTGATAAGTGTGTGTGCAGCAATTGGAGCTCAAGTAAGTCCTGGCCCAGAATGCTTTGCCAAACCTTGGGACCACCCTGATCTTGAGCAACAGTAAGATCTCCCAGCTGAAGAATATTTCATACTAGGAGTTTAGTCTCCACATCTTGAAAGGGACCTTTGAAACTTTGAAATGCTCATATGGACTAGAACAATTAGAGATCTGTTTGCAGGCACCTGGACTTCAGGCAAATTAGTATTGAACAACCTTCCAGAATACCAGAACTAGTGCCCCAAGAAGCCAGGCTCAAGTATCCAGTGAACTCTGACAGTGTCAGCAATGCAGACAGATCTGTAATTGTTCTAGTCCATATGAGCATTTCAAAGTTTTATTGGATGTGAGACTTGTAAAGATATTTTGCTTGTGTTCTTGTAGACTCTTTCCTTCTTCTGTTTCTCTTCCTTTTAGCTACTGAGGCATGCTGAATAAACTTTATCAATTTTATTGATGTTTTGAAAAGCCAGGATTGTATTTGATTAAAGATTTTCTGGTTTCAGTTCAATAATATCTAATCATTACTTATGTACTGTATTTTGTTTCCTTGTGTTTAAAATGATTGCTTTTGTATTCTTGGAGTCTTAGACAAATGACATCTCCTTTCTTTTAAAATTTATTATTTGGAATTTAGTAACAGAAATTATGTTATTTTTGTATGTAACAAATTTATCATACTATTTATATTTATATATTTTATAATATTTACATATTTTATGCATTTGATTTAATAATTGTAATGAATTTTTATAACCAATATTAACAGTTTAACCCTTTTTCCCCATCATGATTCAATTGTCTTCCAAATGCTATGGTATGGCACTTAATTTTTTAAATTTGAATTTTTTTCTACGTTTAGCCAAGCTATTGCTTTCTATGACCCATTTTTAAGGAAATGTGTTGCCTGATTTCTAGATATTTTAGGGTTTTCTGAATTTTCTTTTAACATCTTTCAGTTTAATTCTGTTTTAGTTAGATAATTTTTTTTGAATCAGAGTTTTATGTCTCACACTTAGACCATTATTTGAATTCTAGTTGATTTCTGTTCAGACAGAGGTAGAATTTTTATTTCAGTCTTCTAGATGTGTATATCAAGCTTTTCCAGCACCATGCCACAGAAGTGGCCCTGTCTCCAGGGCATGTGGTTGCTGTCTTTGCTGAGAGTCACTTAGCCATAGTATGCCTATGTATCAGAGGACTGTCAAGTTTCAGTTCTCATTTTCATTAGTGAAATTCAATTTTCAGTTTAGCACGTTGCTATCCAATTTGAAGTCTATGGTACCCAAACGTCATTATCATTATGTGGGTACATATGAATAGCTTCCAGAATAGATCAGATAGGACAAATCGTTTATCATTTTTTAACTGCTTGAAATGTGACATATATCTGAAACTCTAGCATCTACCTTGGATAACCTGGTGGTCTGATGATTTAGGCAGTGAGGAAACAGAGAAGGTTGGCTCCTGGATGACATTTCTGGAAGCCATAGCACATCTCTAGTCTTTTATATTGGAAACATATCTATAAACTTATACAGATACTGATTTTATAGGGCAGTTATTGTTATAATATGACAAGATAGTTTTTGGTCTTTATTTAATTTGGACTGTAGTGATCAATTTGGTAGTTTGTCACTGTAAAGAGTAAGTGAAATAATATATCACTATGCCAGCTATATTTTCAATCACAAAATAACTTAAATGGTTTCTTTGAGGACATCACACATTACAAGGCCTATTTGTCTTTTTTTGTATTTTTTTAAAGTCTATGTAGCCAATAACAGTGTGATTTGAAATTAACTATATGTACAGATGCCCTTTAATTTATAACAAGATAACATCTTACAAAACAAATAGCGAATTAAAATACCATCATTTGAGAAATGCTTTTAGTATACCTAATCTAGCAAACATCATCACTTAGCATAGCCTACCTTAAACATGCACAGATTACTGACAAGGAGAATATAGTTAAGCAAAATCATCTAACAAAAGAAATATTTATAAAATTAAATGTTGAGTATCTTGTGTACAAAGGGAGATACACATTCATAGACTTTATGAGATACAATACAATATCCAAATATGCCGGCAAAATTGTATTCTGGGCAGTGTTACTGTTTACCATCATGATATTGGTTGACTGGAATTTGCAACTCTGCACCTAAGCAGCATGTCAAAATATCCTGCCTTGCGTTGCTAGCACAGCAGAAAGCTAAAAGTTCAAAATTCCAAGTCATGATTCCTCCTGAAATGTGTTGATTTTTGTATTAGTTTCCTTTCTGTCGATGAAATAAATAACCGGTCAAAAAGCAACTTAGGGGACAAAAATGCATTGTTTAGCTCAGACTGCCATAGTGATAGAGTCCATGATAGCATGAAAGACTGGGCAACAATGGAAGCAATGATGGCTGAATTGGAACCTTGCTTTTCACATTGTGTCAGCACACAGGAAACAGAATGACAAGTGAGGCCAGGCTATTAAACGTCAAAGCACATCCTCATAGTGATGTACTTCCTCCAGCAAGGGTCTGCCTTTAAATAAAGGGTTCAGGTTCAAACCACAATACTTTCATATATTCATAAAGCCAAAAAGTGATGAGTTGATTAACTGCATAGTTGGGAATAGTTTGTACACTATTACATAAATATCAAACTACCTAAATAATAATTTAAATTCTTTTGTAGTTCTGTGGTGAAAACGCTTTCAAAAGGAACTTGTTATCTCCATATAAGGCACATGCTGGGATTTCACATATTGTGCTTATAGTAATATATGTGTTATTCTATGTATTATTGGAATTGTTTGTTCAGATATTCATAGAGGAAAACAAAGAAATCCATTTATTCTTACAAAGGCATTCTCAACAATTAAAAGGCGTAATATTTTAAGTGTATATAGCAAAAACTAAACAAAAATTTCAATATATGAAAAACATTAAAATCTTAGGACAAAAACTGTTCTCTTTGGCTCATAAAATTGCTCCATACACATTTTGCTATTGTAATAATTTCTACACAGTTCACTTACAAAATCAAATCATTATACTAGTAGAATGTGCTATTGTATGAATTTTTCTTTGGGCTCCTGAAAGATAATTTTTGAAACTTCACCTTTATGGCAAGTTTTCTGAGGTGACATGGATCCAATCTTCCTGTCAACCTTGGAGTTTCATTGTCTATGATATTGTATGTCTTTCTTGGCCAACAAGAGATGTGTAAATGTCATATAATTTTTGACTTGACTAAGCACAAGAAATCCTTATAGTGGATAAAGTTGTCTTTTTCATTAAGGAGAGTCTTGGGTATGCTAAAACACAGAAACTCCAGTAACTTATTTTAAGAACATATGCTTAGTTATAAATGTTGTTTTATCATTACCCTTGCATTTATAACATGCATTTCTAGAATGCCTCTGATTAAAGATTTTATTGGAAAACCAAGTAAGTAGTAGCATTCAACCTCCATAATTTGCTTGCTTGTAAGGTAAGTCCTTGGGCAAACCATTCTTATTGTCTTCCTTGTCCCATACTTTTAAGTCCAACTCAGTGTCGAATTGGACATTTGATACCTTGATCTCTCAAAATAAGATGCCCAACACAGATCATTTTTATCCCTCCCATTTGATCTTTCACCATCTTTCTTTACTATTTTACTAATGAAAATCAGAAATATTAATATGCATGGTTTGATTAATAAAGGACATATTCTAAAGAAGATATAAAATATTGTTAGCTAATATAAAAAGTTAAAGTGTTAATTATCCTGAGGTAGAATGGTTCTTACCTTAGTCCTAATGCAGAGGCAGATATTTATCTTTAACTACCCTTGAGCAAAGAATCTCTGAAGAAGACAGTTACCTTTGGAACCATATTTATCATGTAAATAGCTCAGAAAAGGATACTGCCAGTTACATCTTTAAAATACAAAAATGCGTGCATTTCACTATTTTGTAAATGCCAGAGAGATGCTGCATCCGTTAGAGTTAACGGTGCGGCACTTCTGTGTTCAGTAGCATGAATCATTAATCATGAGACAGGCCATATTCTTGTACTGCTTCTGCTTTCATTACTTGGCCTAATTAAACAGTTCTCTGAACTGGAATCTCAGATTCCTCTGTTACAGATTATCATTAATTATGGTGAAAGTGCTCAGAGATGTTGGACTCAATTATATTCTACTCAACTCTGGCAGCGTGTGATTCATTGCACAGCCTGCTCTGCAGATGTACTCTTTTCTTATCTCGCACTCCCACTTTTGTAAATTGGGCTCTGGCAGCCAACAAACTAAGAGTTATGTGCTGCGTTTTCATTAAAAACATGTTGGAGAAGCAGAGACCAATTAAGGATTCTGTATTTTATAAGGAGTCATAAGATGAACAGTGAATTCTGGGAGAATTAGCTCAGCGAAGAAGCAATCTCAATCTCATTGTATGGCTGAATTTGATACCTATTTTGGCTGTTTGAGGTTCACTTGCTTGAGACTCTGATATAAAACTTTTTAAGTTTGAAGTAGATCAATTTATTGTTAGTCAATAGGAAAAGAATAAAAATATTTGTTTGATGTCTGTGTGAGCTACTGGAAAACATTTCCAGTGACACATGCCAAGCACATTATAGCTCAAAAGGCACCAATTTCATCAATTTTGACAGTAGTTTTACATGCTAAGCAATGAAATGTGTCCTACAGTATTGGGTCTAATACTGACTGGGCTAATGTGCTCTTATAGACAAAGCCAGAGCATCAGGATTATCAGGCTTTTGGTAGTGCTTGAGGTGTGTGCATGGGGAAAGGGAAGGACATGATTTGACATATGGTATATGCAGATCAAATTATCCCAAAGCACTTCCATTACAGGTAAAGCATATTTATTTAAGGATTTTCTGTTTTGCTTTCTTCTTCCCTCTTTCCCACCTTCTATCCTCTTTCTTTTCTGTATTTCTCTTTATTTCCTTCCTTCCTTTCTTCATTAAATGAAAACATTAGTATCATAAAAATGTGACAACTTAAAATTATATTCTACTAAGTAATTAGAAAAAAATTCACAGTAAAATGTTTTTTTGTTTTCCCTGTTGGCTACAAAACCATACCAAAATATACAGACTGAATGTCCAAGTTCTTGAAGCACTTTCCTGAAAAGAAAACTAGTTTTCAAATTCAAATACAAATACATACAATAAAGTATGAGGTGAACTTCTATTTAAGGACTGTCCATTAGGATCTTAGATGGCCTATGATATCTCATGGATCTTAACTTTGAGGTTTCAGAGAAACTAAACTGCTCTGGTAAATATACAAACAGGTTTGAGACAAGAGGATGTCTATCTGTTATTTCCTTTTGTGTCGTGAGTTTTAAAACATAATGCAAATTATCTGCTTGTAGAACAGCTGGTATTAAAGTAAAAATCCATTTTCATACAATTTACTTTGCAACTATTTTTTAAAAAGAAAGTTAGAAATATTTGTACATAGAAATTTAAGTGAATATTGGCATCAATATTTTGTACAATTTAGTATCTGTCTTTGTATCAGTAAAATATTGTAATTGTACCATTCAATAACAAAATTTTCTTGTATAAATCTCATAGTAGCATATGATTTTATTTTTAATTATAGGAACAGAAGAAAGCAATAAAATCTATGGTTAAAATCCACTCACGTATATAAACGACTAAGGTTCCCTACCTGACAAATATGTCCTTATAACTAACATGTCAGACAAAATGCACAGATTTGATTTGTTCAAGTTAAATGTGAGGTGGAAATTTCTCTTTGCTTTAATTCCACTTTAAAAGTGTGGCATGATCAAATTGGCAATATTACATGTTTCTCTTTGTTTTTCATTGGAGAGGTTAAGAAATATGTAACTTGTCACAAAACTGCTCTTGAGGTCACAAGGGCACAGTGATCTGTCTGATGTGAGTCAATTCAGCAAGCCACACATCTCTTTATTCCTATTTCTCTCTTACAAGCATCACCTTTATTTATTTGATAAAAAAGCTGTCCTCAGATGCATCTTAACTACATTTCTTATACGTTCTCTTGGATATGTTCACTAACAAAAACAGGTACAACAATATAGGAAGAGAACACATTCTCTTATTTTATAACTTCTACAAGTTTCTATTTTCATTTTTTCTAAATATATTTAATTTTACTGAGCTATAAACCATTATCTGTATGTCCACTTGTTTTGAGTGTGTGTCGAAAGATAAGAGATTTAAAACACAGTGGAAGAATAAAAGTTCTAGGTGTAAGCCTTTTGGCTTAACAATCTGTAGGTTTTCATATCCTGCAGTAGTTTTGGGTTTTAATATATATGAAAATCAGTGATCTTGTATCTATGCATATGTGTCATCTATAATATAATTTTGACAGATGGAGAGCTGGATAAATCTAGTCCCTGACTGTAGAAAAACCTTGGTTTGACTTGCACTCCACCAAAACTTGTTTAAAAAGGCATTCGCATGTGTTTATTTTTTAAATAAAGATTCATTGTTTTTGGCCTGCCCTTCTCTCTCAGTGAGACGCTGGCTTCCTATCCTTGCCTGTCCCACATACACATTCTACCTGGACTGTTGTGTTTTTTAAAACAGGATTACTCCATGCATAATGCTGATGAGTATACCATTCTACATCTCCTTCTTATTAAAAATAAATATGCTACCTTGCCCCTGTTTGCACCATCTAAAATTCTGACAATATCTTACTTAAAAAAAATACAGACATAGAACCAGGAAGCCATTTCTTCCATGAGCAGCTCCAGACAGACTGCTCATTGAAAATGTAATACACTGCACCATGTCACAGGTCAGCTGGCAAATGGCAATCTGAATTTTAAAAGGAATATGAATAAAATTCTGTTTTATTTTGAAAATGAACTTTCTGCCCTCCATCATGAATCCAATATATGTCTTAATCTTCTGTGCTCTTGAAGCCTGCGGCTCCTGGCTGAGTCCTTCGACTCCTGATCCTAATAAGGAAATAGGCTGTTTTCTCATCGCCGTCTCATTTTTAGAAGGGCTGAGACAAACAGTCCCCTATTTCAAATGCAATTGGCAAAGCATAAAAACATGTATGTTATGTAACTTTAGGTTGACCACCAAGCTCAGCCTGGAATGTTTTATTTTTAAATTTGATTAAGATGTTATACCTTTAGAAATGTGCTGTCAAGATTTGAAATCAAAATCTCCAAGTATATGGTACGTGTTTACCTTAGAACTGCACATGTGAGGCTGATGTCGGATAGACTGGATAATGGTACGCTTCTATTGGGAACATTTTCATTTAACCTGGACATTTTTACAGCCACACAGAGGGATGTATAGACAGAGTTTTAAAAATACATCTATGGCTGTTGTTGCTCTTAAAGCTCAGCTGGGCACATGCCCTGTCTGTGTTTGCTATTTTTCGTAAATAGAAGTTATTCATTACGTTCACTTTTTTTCTAGACTTATTGTTTCTATACTCATTTAAATTCATGACTTCTAATTAGGAAATATAATGCTTGCATTTTCAAGAAAATAAGATTTTGATTTTTCAGTGTGTTTGTCCTTTTTCATTTGAACCTCCTGGGATTGATAACCTGCCATGGAGTCATCACTTGAATCCATTCTTATGAAATAATTATAAGCGTGACATAAAAAAAGAGAGAGAGATAGTAGAATAGAAAATATTTAAAACAAGAGCAATTAAGCATGCCTGCCATGAGTGTACCTTATAATCCTCTGTGCATAGCACCACAGCCTAACTGCTGAGCTAAAAGAATAAATATTGCAACTGCAACGAGGGTGCATGCACATTCTGTCTGAGACAGAGCTGATCTTGCACCTAAGTGGTAAGCCACTGTGACACAGGCACCTTGTTTAAATTTGAGAGAAACCCATTATTGATTTTTTTTATTATCGAGACATATTTCTAAGTTATCATGTTATTTTTACCATTGTAAGTTTAAAGTAATTTGCTGCACTGATTCTTAAATTTTAGAAACATTGAGAGCATTGTACATAAAACATTTACTAATCTGTTTTTCTTATACCACAATAACACACAGATTCAAAGAAATTATGCATTAAAATACACCTGATAACATTACTCACAATCCAATAGACGAATGCTCGATTTCAAAATATTGAAATAATAGCTAAGTATAAAAAGATGAATGTAACATAGTCTATCAACAGTGAATATTTTAGTTGAAGCATTCGAACAAGTAATATGATAATTGTTATTAGCTGAGTCAAATGGGCTGGGTAGGGTAGGTGAAAGACATATTAAACACAGAGGGAGAGGAGAACCTGGCCCACACAGCACAGAGCCTTATAAAGCACTTCTGGAAAAGTGAGACCTGATCTTAAAAGGTGAGATGAGCTGCTTTAGGTGGCAGAATACTTAGATCATCTTCTTGTAGAGGGAGTCTATTGTACACAAACATGAAAACTAACTCTGCAGATTAGAGAAGGGGCACATATATGTTGCATCCCAAAAATATGAATTATAAAGTGCAGACTGTGGAGGACTTGTTAGCATCAACTCTACTGCTTCCCTTCAAATTGCAACCATGCTTACCCAGAAGGCATGATTTCCAGTTTCAGTGATATGTGTTTCTTACATTAAGCCAATTTAGACAGAATGTTATCATTTCAGTAGCAGATTTGTATAAATCATCTTATAATAGTACACAGACATCTTGGATCCTATGTGAGAACATGGATTAACACAATCACACTGTAGGAGGATGGTTATTTTTTCTGGCTATAGAAATGAAAACCTCTATCCCTTACTACATGCAAAGGCAGCAAGGAGATGGTAGCATGAGATATCATCTTCACATTCCAAGTCAGATTAAAACAGGAAAAGAGAGAAAATAACAAATATGTCAGCAAATTAACCCTCCAAGCTATATCAGAAATCAAAAAGTAAGGAGCTATGCTTATATCTCAGTGGATATAAGTGTGTAAATTGTCTCCTTCCAGCTGCAAAGGATGGAGGATATAGGCTATAAGCTGGCATGCATCTATTCATAGTTAAATTTTTTATTAGTAAATAGCAGAGCAGAATGTAAAAATTTTCATGTACAGGCTTGGACTCAAGTTACTTATGCTATACTATGAGAAGTATACATCTTAATATTTACTTTTATGTTAAAATGTTTTATTAAGTCTTTGAGAATTTCATCCAATGTGTTTTTTTCAAGATTTTTATTTATAATTAAAATGTAGATATGTCACTTCTCCCTTTCTTTCTCTCCCTCTAACTCATTCCATCTCCCCTTTTCAAATTCATGACTTCTTAATATTTTATTATTTTTAATATTTGAATAAATATATAAATATAACATGCTGAGTCCATTTAGTGTTGTTTCTATGTAATATGTTTTTAAGGTTGACCACTTGGTATTAGATAATGAATTAAGGTGTTCATCTCTGGAGAACCCTAATTCTCCCTCTCTCTGCAAATGTTAATTGTTTATAGTTCTTCTTCTAAGGATAGAACCCTGTGAGATTTTCCCCATCTATATAAGGATGTCAACTGGTATTGGAACTGCCCAGGTATTCTTTAGGCTGCCATGTTGAGTGTAGCTTCCCGAAAGAGCCAGAAGGCACAATGTCACAGCAGATTTCCTGATCTTCTAGCTCGTACAATCTTTCTACCCTGCCTTCTTTAGTGTTTCCTGAGCCTAAGGCAAGTGTTGTGTTGGAGATAAATCAGTTAGGGTTGGTATGTCCACAGTCAGTTGTTCTCTGCATTTTGACTAGATGTGGGTTTTTGTAATGGTCTCCTTCTGTTGTGAAAAGGAGTCTCTGATGGGGGATAAGGTCTATACTCACTAGTGAGTATAAGGATAACTATTTAGAATGCAGTTAGGATTTATATGGTTAAGGAAAATGACAATAGTAGACCTTTAAGGAAAAAAAAAATCACTAAATCCTATTTGTGCTGCTCATACACTTGGGTATGTGGACATTTGAATTTTATCAGAAGCTGTAACTACTGCTCTAGGGAGAAGGTGAAGCATAGTGTCCAGTGATCTCAGTGGGCAAGTCTTCTGTGTTTTCAGTGCACAGTGTATTAGTAAGTCTCAGTACCTACAAAGGAGAAGCAGCAATTTTGGCTCAGCTTGTATAAGGCTACAGGCATCGACATAATCTGTACAACCAATATCAAGTATAGATTATTTTTATAAGTTAAATACCAAGCCTTTATTGCCAAATATTCAGTATTGAATAAAAGATTGGCTTTTAGGCTTGATGACAAATAAGTAATTTAACAACATGAAGATTATGTTTACTTAATATATCGGTGGCATAAATATATATATAAATTGCAAAATATTATGAAAAAGAAAAGAAAAGAAAATGGTATCATTGAAATGATAAAAAGAAACGTTATATAAGACATGGAGAGGATTTAGGTAATGATCTAAGAAATTCTTCCTAAAAAAGATAAAATAATCTAAAGGTATGTAAATTATCTGTTGAGGTATGTAAAATAGATTGGTACTTTCCCATGCGCCTCCATGAAAAGACCAAAAATAAGAAAAGTGAATGAGTAAAAGAAAGAAAAGTAAATATTTTCTGAGACTTTCTCCAAAATGTTTATTTTGAACATTTTTTAAAGGAACAACTATTTCATTCTTTTAGCTTACAATATTTTCTTTGTGACCAACAAAATGTAAAAAGGGAAGGTAAAATTAGTTTAAAGCCATAGTGTTTTTATTAGCTCTGTTCACATGTAAGATTCAGACTCTTTTTAGTCCAATAAGTCAGAAAAATAACTTTTATATATATTAGTGGAGAATACACCTATCTAAACAAAAAAAGCTAAAGCCAAGCCTTACACTGCAGGCCTGTTGTTCCAGCTATAGGGAAACAGAGGCAGAAAGAGCTCAGTACTAAGTGAAAAGCGAATTCAAGATTGGCTTGGACAATTTAGTAAGATCATTTCTCTAATGTTTATCTACATATATATTTATTGTGCTTGTTTGTTGGGGGATACATGTGCTACAGTGCATGCATGGCAGTCAGAGGCCAACCTGTAGGCAACAATTCTCTTTTTCTTTTATGTGGCTTCTGAAGATTGAATTGAAGTCCCTGGGCTTTGGCCGCAAGCATGTTTACCCACTGTGCCTTCTTGCCCATCTTCAAATTAAAAAAGATATGTGAAAAGGACTGAGACATAGCTCATTAGTAGAGTTATTGAAGCCCAAGGTTCTGTTTCAACACCAAAAAGCAGTTGCATTTCATGAGACAAGAATAAGCATGTATAGCAATAGTAAATAATTACCTTATTAAGTATTTGAAATAATAGTCCGTGTTATAACAATGTAGGAATTGTTGAGAGAGCATTTGGGGATAAAAGGAAGCAAAGAAAGTGTACATTGAACTTGAACTTTAAGTAGTCTATGCAGAATTCAAGAGTATTTTTATATTAAAATAAAATATGATAAATCTAAATTTTTATCAAAGTTAAGAGCAACATTCTTTTAAAATAGTGTTAGAAAAACCTTGATTAATATCCAATTCACAAGGGAAATATAAAAGTATCTAGATTTGTAAAAGTCCTTTAAAACTCAATATCTCTTGTAGAGAGAATAAATTTCAGCAGACAGACATTACCAAGCGCTGGAAAAGATGTGAAACTGATACATTTCTGTTTGAAATGCATAATTGAAGAGATATTTTAAAAATAACTTGGATAAAATTTCTGCTCAGGTGCTGAAAAGAACTAGAAGAGTAGAAATGTCATGAGTCTTGGGGAGAATGTGAATGACATAAGTACTTTCAAATACAGTTTCCAGTTTCTTATAAACTGAGATGTATGTATAACCAGTCCAGCAATTCAAGTCTTGAGTGTTTCCCAAATAGAAGCAAAAATGCATGGCACGTAAGATGTTAAGATAATAAAGATATACTATGAGAAACTTGTCAGTATTGTAAAGATTAATTGAAATAAGTTGATAATTTGAGTAGCAAAATTATAATCATTTCCAATGAAATCATTAACTCTAAGTAATCCTATAACAATAAAACACTTGAATTAAATTTTTAGCTAATAAGCATTTCAATAAAAGAAATTTAAGGAATTACTACTTCACTGATGAATTATAACAAACAATTGAGGAATAAATAAAAGCAATTTTCTGTACTATATTCTAAAAATAAAAGCAAACACGTCTCACTTGATTTAGTAAGGTCAGAACTACACTGAAGCAGAGGTCAGAAAAATAGAACACACATAAGAAAAAAAGTACAATGTATTGGTTGGTGTGCTCCAATAAACAAACCCCAAACAGTACAGGCTATTGCCATGGCTCCTGATTACCCTACGCCATATAACGGTAAGATTTTTTTGCTAAAGACACCACATACTTGAGTCAGAAGACATGGAGAATTCAAGCTGTTATAGACCTAGAAAATTCATACCTACACACTAGCTATCATACTGCTAAAAGATCCTATGTATGTTACTAGTGGAGAAATGTCACTGCTGGTCTTCCTCAGGTGTTAACCCTAAAAGATACAATAACAACGGCTCAAGTGAGATAGATAACCCTAACCCACTGCAATAATGGCATGAATTTTATAGAATAAACAACCATGTTCAGATTTGATTTAAGATCCACCCTGAAGAGGAACACTTGGAAGAAGTTTTTGTTATTTTGATGCCTTTAAAGACGCAAAAGGACATTTGGATTAGATTTGTGTTCCCACCTCAGGTGTTGTAGTGGACGTTTATGAGTTGGAACTGGTTTGCTTGATGCAGGTGGCTATAATTTGGTTTGGTGCAGTCTTTCTGGCACCTGTTGATTTTCTTTGGGATTACATGCCTCATGGGATTATGGAAACTTTTGGATTAGGGCATAAAAGCTCTGAAGCCCCAATAGTTGGGTGTGGTTCATTGGTTGGGTTGCTGTTGTTAGTTAGTGTGATAATTTCAAAGAACAAAGGATGGAAAGAATTGAGCTTAGGGCAGCCGAAAAAGAGGCTGTGAAGATTTCTACCTTTCTCAATTTCTGTATTAAGGCCCCTTGTAAAAGCGGTGAAAATTTCTATCTTTTTCTTCTTCTTTAAATTAAGGGTAACAGATTGTAGCATACTGCTACACCACTCCACTAGATGTAACTCATAGCTAGCATAATTAATTAAGGAAAAAACCCTCATGGCTGGCTAGGTCATAAACCATAAGGAGTAATCTAATACTACTATTCTGCTAAATGGACATAATAATAAATCACTCTCCCCAGTCCTTATCTTTATAACCATATTGCATCTCTCAACCGTCATCAGAGAAGTTTCTTTTTGCAGTCGATGGAAATTAATGGAGAGGCTCCCAAATGGTCGAAAAGAAGAAGAAAAAGAAGGAAAAGGAGAAGAAGAAGAAAGAAGAAGGAGAAAGAAGGAGGAGGAGGAGGAGGAGGAGGAGGAGGAGGAGGAGGAGGAGGAGGAGGAGGAGGAGAAGCAGTTAGGTGTTCTGTTCTAAATGCCCTATCTAAATCAACACTCATCTACAAGGCTCTGCACAGAAGAGGGAAAAGAAAGATTATAAGAGTTAGAGATAGTGAATATCTGCTAGGCACAACAAGGTCATTGCATATAAGCAGGCTGTGAGGCACAAAACTTTCACATGATTAACAAACTAACATTTCCACATGGGTAGAGGAAGTCATGAAGTAGCTGAGGTACTATTGTCAATTTATGGCTAGAGTAGGAGAGTTAAAGATATATTTAAGAGCACTTGAACTTGCAGAGGATCTGGCTTTGGTTCTTAACACTCATAATTGATGGCTTGTAAGTATCTCTATAACTCCAGTTCCTGCTGATCTGATACCGTCTTCTGACCTTCATGGGCATCTGAACGCACAGGTCAGATATAGAAACACACACACACACACACAAATAAAAAAATCAATATTTTTAAAACATAAAATATAATTAGAATTTTGACAGTGGTTTCCCTTTATCACTAAATATGCACATCCTTTTAGTAGTATGATCATTTCCACATCATTAACTCTTCCAGAACATGAAGTGCACACCTCTCTCCTAACTTTCATCTGATTAAAGTACTTCCATCAACATTGTATAGCTTTTATTGTACATAATTTTCACATCTTTAGTTATTCATTAATATCAGCGATGTCCTTGAAAATGAGTTCCTGACAGTTTTGCATGGGTTGGTTGCTATGGAAGTTTACTTTTACTTATGTATTAAATAATTGTTTTGGGTACTGTTGAGTGAGAGGTTGCTTAGGTGTTGGCATTTTGTTGTCTGCAGGTGTTGGATTCATGTGGGAGATGTTTGATTGTACATGATCTGCACATGCTATCATCTGAGCATCTGAGCATCTGAGCATCTGAGAAGTTTTATATCAATAAAAACACCTGAGCTGGGATGCTCAGGGTCTCACTGTCCAGTATGGCATCTGCCATGACAGTTATTCCCTCTACTGAGGTGTGGCAGTGGTATCACCTATGAATATGCCTCCTTATCATCCTCGGTAAGCCCATACAGATGAACTACTACAGTTGGTTACATAATATTTTAAATATTACTATTGAAGAAAATTTTTTTGCCCTTTAAAACATATTATGGATTCACGACTTTCTAAAAACAATGAATTTCACTGAAGAAAAAAATAAAATTGATAGACACAAAAGATCAGGATACGAACAAACAAAGAAAAAATTACCACAAAAAATATGGAGTCCTGAGCATGGATCTTACCTAGAATGGGGTTTATATGCCTAGTGTCGCTACACTGGAAAAAAACTGTTTTTCCCTTTGCCAGTGTGTAACACTTGTATGTAGCTTCTTCATTTGGGTTGGGACTTTATCTGCAGTTCCCTTGCTCATTAGGGGATCTCGTCTGGTTTGAACTTCTCTAGGTCTTATTTTTTCTTTTCTTTTCCTATTTTTTCTTTCTTTCCTTTTTTTAGTTTGCTTTTTTAATTTTTGTTGTTGTTTTTCCAGTTTTTCATATTCTATTGTTCTGGTATTTTGAGAGTGAAACAGAGTGATAGAGACAGTATAAAGTTGGGTGGGGGGGAGTGAGTATCTGGGAGGGTTTGCAGGAGAAAAACATGATAAAAATATATAGTATAAAATTCAAATAGAAAAATTTCAAAAGTGTCATAGATTTTTATATTGAAACTAGGATAATGTTACTGTGAAATTCCTACAACCATTTCAGATACCTTTGCTTCTATTCTTTCTCTGGCTTTTGAGGTAGTTGTGTTCTACACATAGATTACACCTTAAGTAGCTCTACTTTATAGGGTCTTCTTTTCCCTGAGTTTTTATAGAAAATATGTTAATACTGTATTACCTTTAGTTTCTGGTTAAAATATATCATACACATTTTAGACTTAGCCTTAGTTTTGAAGCACAAGTCTGTTTTTTGCATCACTGAACTCAAAAAGTGGAGAAAGATAGATTCTTCTCTATTATATTCAAGAGTGAATATTTTTATTGTATAACCATTTACTTAGGGAACAAGCTTTTGAATATTTTTTGTGATAGTCCAAGTAATAAAACCCGTGTTTTAACTCATGGGTTATAGTCCCACAAATCCTAGTTCTGAGACTGGATGAGCATTGTACCTTATTAATCTGATACCTGCCAGCTCATACATCTATAGAATCAGATTTAAAATATTTCATTACTTTCAGTTTGTCTTAATTTCTCAGACTTGTATGCAAATGTTAGACAAATCTAGTTCTTTGCCAACTTTGTTTTTTACTACTATCTAATATGAAATAATCTTAAACCTAACAATTTTCTGAAAATACTTAGACCTTATATTGGATTTAAAGATCACTCTTGACTTACCAGTAATTACCTCCAAAATTCCTAAATTTAAATTAAGTTTTTCATATAACAAATGAGTCTTTTATTTTCAACCAACCAATTCATAAACTTACTATTCTGTAAGGTTAGAAAATTACCAGATATAAGTATCAAGAAAAATGATAATCCACATATTAAAGCGTGCTGTATCCATATATCATGAACCAAATTGAGTCATGGCATTAGCTCAAATGGATGAGAAAGGCAGTGTCTTAAGTATTTTTGTTTTGTGGTGTTTTTTTGTTTTTGTTTTTTGTTTTTTTTTGTAAAGAGACATGATGATTAAGAAAACTTACAGAAGTAAGAGTTTATTGGTGACTTGCTGACACAGTTTCAGAAGGTTACTCTATGACCAACATGGAGAGGAACATGGCAGCAGTCAAGCAGATATGGTGCTGGAGTAGTAGCTGACTACAACCAATTAATAGTTGTAAAAACAACCAAGGGGCAAAGAGATAGAGAGACAATTGGGAATGGTGTGGGAGTTTGAAATTTCAAAGCTCACTCCTCCTAGTGATGCACCTTATCCAACAAGCTACACTTCCTAATCATTCTCAAACTGGGGGCCAACTATTCATATATATGAGACTATGGGGCCATTCTCATTCAAATTACAACAGGAGAAATATGGTATAGATTTTTTAAGGGTGGGGAAAACAACAAATAAGTTTATACCCAAAAGCAATAAATGCAAGTAGGCAAATAAAGTCTTCTAATAGCCTACTAAATGGTGATTTTGCTTATCTCCCTTCTCATTCCCACCTGATCCTCCAGTTCCCATTCTCCCTGTTCCCATTCCACCTACAAAATCTATTCTATTTTTACCTCCTAGTTAGATCCATGTGTTCCTCCTAGTCCCTTTCTCTATGACTTACCACTCTGGAACAGATTGTAGCTTGGTTATCATCTACTTAATGGCTAATATCCATACCACATTTAATAGTTCTAGATCTGGGTTACCTCATTTAGGTTGATTTTTTCTAGTTCCATCAATTTGCTTCCAAATTTCATGATGTCATTGTTTCTGACAGCTAAGTAATACTTCATTCTGTAAATACACCACATTTTCTTTATCAAGTCTTCTGTTAAGGGATATCTAGGTTGTTTCCAATATCTGGCTATTATGTATACAGTAGCAATGAACATGGTTGAGCAAATGTCCTTATGATAGGATGACGTGTCCTCTGGGTATGTGACCAAGAATGCTATGATTGGATCTTGAGGTAGATCAATTCCCAACATTCTAAGAAACTGCTATACAGATTTCCATAGTGGCCATACAAGTTTGCACTCCTAATAACAATACAAAAATTACACATCCTCACCAGCATGAGCTGTCACTTGTGTTATTTACCGTAGCCATTTTGAAAAGTTTAAGATATAATCTCAAAGTAGTTTTTATTTGCATTTCCTGATGGCTAAGAATGTTGTGCATTTCTTTAAGTGTTTCTCAGCTATTTGAGTGTCTTCTATAGATAACTGTTTAGATCTGTACCGCATTTTTTTATTGAATCATTTTTTGATAACTAACTATTTTAGTTCTTTATGTATTTTGGATATTGGTCCTTTATCAGATGTGGAGTTGGGAAAATCTGTTCCCATTCTTTTAAGCTGTCACTTTTGGTTGAAGGAAGAAATGGGGGGAGAGCCAACTAGAATTGAGGGGCATTTGAGGGTTGGTATGAAAACCTAGTGCAGTGGAAACTTGTCACCAATTGAAGCTATCATATTGGGGACTAGTTTACATCCAATTGAGTTATTGGACAAAAAGTTCCCTTGGAAATTCTTTAAAAAGCTCAGGATTTTGCCAATGCAGTAAACAAATACAAAGCAATATGTTGTTCTTTACAAACTGACAGCAAGGTCCCATTGTTGAAGATAACATACACACAACTCACTGAACATAGCAAGGTATAGCTAGTCCCTATATACAACCTTCAACCCTACATTCTGGTGTATTTCGTAGGAGAAACTACTTTTCAGGCTATCAAAAGAGAAACATAAACATCAACATAGTCACAAAACCTTTCATTTACAATGCTATCCTTCCTGAAAAGCATGTTAGGGCAAAATGGTGACGCAAAGCTTGAGTGAGTAACCAACCAACTTCTGATTTGACTTAACCCCCATTCCAGTGATGGAACCTGTACCCTACACTGCTCTGGTGGCCAAGAACCAGAGACTATATAATCCAGAGACTGAGGATTAAAACAAAAATTGTTGATACAATGAATAGCAATGATATTCTGTTATACTCATAGATCTTTGTCTTCTACAGCAATCATTAAAGGCACTTCCTGCTGCAGTACATGGAAACAAATACCCAAAGCCGCCAGAAAAAGAGGGAGAGAGAGAGACGGGGGTGATTTATACACACGTATCTAAGAGGAATAATGTGAAATCTCTATCAAATTCTTCTCAGAGGTCAGGAAACTTGGTAGGAGAGACGTTAAGCGTATAAAGAGAGGGGTTGGGGAATGGAGGACACCAGGAAAGAAAGGTCCTCTAAATCAACTGAACAAAGCTCATATGAATGCACAGAGATTGAAGCTACATGGATCTGCACCCAGGTTTTCTATATAAATATTATAGCATTCAGTTTAGTATTTCTATGGGAATCCTGGGTATAAGATTGAGGGGGGTCTCTGATTCTTGTGCCTCCTCTTGGGCTTTTTTCCTACTGTTTGTTTGCCTTGTACAAATTCAATGTGTTAGTTTTTATATTACCTCATTGTATTTTGCTATGTTTTGTTGCTATCTCTTAGAAGCCTGTTCTTTTCTAATGAGAAACAGAAAGAGAGTGGATCTGGATGGGATGTAGTGGGGGCAGGAACAGGGAGGAGTAGATAAAGGAGAAACTGTAGTCATAATATATTGTATGAGAATCTATTTTCAGTAAAAGGAAAAAATAAAAATAAATATATTAGTGACTATTTAAAAAGAAAAAAGAAGGTTTTGAAATGGCGTATAAATACATTTTAACATCAAAAAATATCATCTAAGTTCAGAAATGGGAATCATGATAGTATTATTGAATGTTTTTATGCAATGTCTAGTCAAAGAAAATTATGGGGAGCACACAAGTTGAAGGAAGAATGAAAGCTAACATTGCTTTCAAATGGACTAACTAAAACTAAAAACTCAACAATAAACTGAAAAACACAAGAAAGTAGAGAGTTTAGTAACAGTTTCCTAGCAAATTAGTATGATGTATCTTTCTTATATACAATGACATATTAAAGAATATTTGAAAAAGAAAATCTATAGGCAAGTATACTCATATGATGATTATAAGCACCTCTCATCAGAAAAGAGTTAAGTATTTTGGAAAATATGGTGAATCTATGTTTCTTTACTGGACAAACATGAAATTGGGAGGTTGTACTGGTCCTTAAATAAGAATGAGAAATATCATATTCTTTGATATTCGCCTTAAAACAATTCATAAATTCTTTTCACTACCAGTTTAAATTTCATCAGCTTTTTTTTACCTGACACCTGACAAAATGATACTGGGGTTCATTCGAGAAAGATGTTTCTGGGTAAAATTATCAAATAAAATTCAGAAAAGCATTGGTAAAGAAACTTCTTGCTAGATGTTATAGTGGTCACTAATGAGGAACTGATTTGTACAAATTGTTTCTTTTATGTGATAAAAACAACTACTAAGTTATATGTGCATGCTATCCACAGAATTATTTTAAATATGTAATTGGTGATGAGTATAAATTTTAAAACATATAGATCAGGTATTCCAGAAAGAATAGAAGAAATTATCAAGTATTTATAAAGTGGTCAGATAGTCAAAGCACTGTGGTTTTCTAGTGGTTTCCATAGTTACTATGAGACCAAGTTTTTATCTTAGATTAATCCTCAAACAGCTTCCCAATACATTTAATTTATTTACATAAGTTTATATTAACTTCTTACTGAATAAAATTATTTTATATATTTTAGGACTCATTTAAATTATTTATTCTGCTAATATTTTAGTACACTATTAATAGTTATATTTACCTTTGAAGACATATATTTAAAAACATTACTCTACTCTTTGTCATAATATTTGACAAAAGCTGAAATATTTGATACTTCCACTAATTTCAGAGTCTCTATTCTTAACTCACCACAAGGATGTATTGCTGTTGATGGAAGTTAGTCAACAATACCTGAGCATACTAAGTTAGAAAAAAGCTCACTGTCAATGTCTGCCAGCCCATAAAGTTACAAAGGCTAGGGGAATATTATCATGGATAAAATACAGCATAACAACTAGGTGTTCAGGAAGGTAAATAATTGTAATTCCTCTTAAGCCCACTAACCTCATTTTACTAATTTTTCAAGTTCTAAATTAACGTAACCTAAGGTTAGCACCTTGTTGTCTACTTTGAGTACTGCAGTGTACTTAGATGACTGGATGACTGAAATAGCTTAACAAGATGGAATGAGTAGGTGGGGTCTAAATGCAGGAGAAAACTACTATCCTCTCTTAGCTGCAGAAGGATCTCCTACAGGACTTTTCTCAAGAATCTGGCCCTGAGGGAACATATTTGATGTTGAAACAAGGTCTCTTTGCTAGTTATTTTGTTGCATGTCCATCTGCTTGCAGAGACTGTGCCAGCTCACAAACTGGTCTGCTATTTTCAGGAAGGCATGTGCCAAAGTAGCACATGGTTTAGACTGGCAGATTACATAAGGCTGTGAGTATCCACTATAATAAAAGTTTAGTCTTTTGCCCAGTGTATTTTATCCACAAATTGCTCACTGCATGTTCATTAGCTCAAAAAATTCCCCTAGAAGAAGTGACATGTCATTAGTTGACTTTATCATTAGGAAATCTTGACAGGGGGTAAAGTGACTTCAACAGATCTGCAAGTGAGACCTCAGTAGGATGTCTGGCTTTGTTTACCTGGAGCTACAGCATCTCTTCTGAGATTTAGTATCAATCACAGAACAGGGAATAATCTAATTCAAATTGGTATGGATAGGGATCAGCTTGTAATAACATACAGACATTTTCTAAGAGAATAGTTAGTTCTGAGAATGGTATACCTGTGAAAAACACAACTTGCTATTGCAAATGCTAACATATTATATATCTAAAGGTCCTTTCTTTTAAACCATCAATTAAACTAATATCATCTTTTCCTCTCACAAAGCTATGTAAGTGATTTATTCAGCCTCATTAGATGGAACCTCTGAAACAATGACTATTTAAGCAAGCTTTAGGAACATTGTACATTTCTAGGTAATTCTGTTTTTAAACTTTTGAAGATAATTTCCTTGTCAAGAAAAACCAGATTATTATTTTAAAAATCTCCTTTCCAATAATTTTTAAAGAATAATATTACATAAAAGTAAAATAATGACAAATACATTATTGCCACAGTCTGTAAAAGCACTGGAAAAAAATTCAATACAATTGTAATTAAAATTAAGATTTAGATATTTCTGGTATTTTAAATGAAAAGCATCTCACTTCTTGATTAAGTTACAGGGCCAACTTTAAATTTTTATAGATTTTGTTTATTAGGATTTTGATGAATTCCTGAACTGCAAAATAGTTTAATTGTAAATGGTATGTAGTTGAAGCATTAGAGAAAATGCTCACCTATTACCAGTATGTGAGAAAAATTGGCAGGCAAAGGAAAAGAAGATAAATCTGTAAGATTAAAATATCTTAATGGCTTAAAAAATATATCTTGCTCTTAGTTCTGAAAAATCCAAGATTACAAAGGTAGATAAACCAAGTTATAAAGAAAATAAGTTCACTGTAGATCAAATTTCAGGAAATATAAGTCTGGCTTTGTTTTGAGCCTGTGGCAACACCTCATAGAGGGAATGTGTGGTAGAATGAAGACATTCACTTTATTATAGCCAAGAATCAAGAGAGAGAAAGAGAGAGAAGACAGAGAGAGAGAGACAGAGAGAGACAGAGACACAGAGAGACCAGTTTCCCATAATACACCTTAAGCACACAATTTCTTGTCCTAATACCTCTCACCTCTTAAAGGTTCTTCTATTTCCTAGAAGCACAGGAGCTGAGAGGACCAAGCTTTTGGCACACTGTCCTTTGGGCAGCAAATAATGAAATCATCATAGAAGGCACACCCAGGAACACAAATGCCCCTCCAACTTTTGAGTAGCGATATATGAATCACAATGGAGTTCAAAGTAGCTTCATAATCAGTATGACAGGCCAGATCATTAAATTTGATCTGTGGCTACCACAAACAGATTTGGATGGAACAAAGCAATATTATGAGATGTCCTGAAGGTATCATACGATGTTTCATAGTCTAAATAATAGGGATTGGTTAACAAATAGCTCAGGTGAAATATAATACATATTTTAAGAATCACATCTGAACATTTATTCAGCCACAGTATGTATAATTCAAGAGGCAGGAGGATGATCCAACACTTGTACATTACTGATGAGATTTTAATTCAAGTTAAGGCAAAAGTATGTTAACTAGAACTACCTAAAAATTGAATGGAATTTCTGAGAGACATATATTTGAAGAACTTTATGTTTAATGAAAAAAAAAAATAGAAGGCAATTTGTAGGTAGAGTATAAAAAGAAATGAAATCATCTTTTAGGAATGAGAAAAATCATAAGACATAGAGAACATACTACAGCAGTATGTCTTCAAATTTCATATGTAATTTTGATTAAAAACTTCTCTAGAAATTAAGGCCAATTGTTTTATTTTACGTAAGATACTTCATGTTTAGATTCAAGAAGGCTGGTGAATTGGAAGTCTTTGATATTGTAAAATGAAAAAAGTAACTTTTTTGTAAACATATTCACATTTTTTAAGGGTTAATTTTAGACTCTCTTCTTTTGAATCTCAATTTGATATAACAACTTCGGCTTCACTGCTGGTATGACTTTCATCTGTTTGCATGCTAAAAATGATCAGAAAGTCTAGTGACCACTTGGGCAGTGGGAACAACTACAGAAAAGTAAGTCAGAGGTGGGTTCCTTGAAGATGGCAAGGGAAAATCTGGATTTGCTCTAGGAGGCGAGAGGCCACTCGTAAACAGATACAGAAGGGAACGGTTTGGTCTGAACAACAAGAAACAGAGAAATGTTAAGCTCTCAAAAGCTTTCCAAAATAAAAGGGACATGAAGAATGCAAGATTCCATATGTCCTAACCCTGATATCTAACTGAGAGGCACACAAAAGAAAAGAGTCAGATAACACTGGCATTTATCAGGAATGGAGCCGATACACCCTTAACCTGATGCCTTCATGGACAGACTACAAGGAAAAGAGCTTACTTGTTGTGGGAGGTGAGTTCAACATTAACACTAAGGGATAAGACCCGAACAAAGAAAGGCAGAGGTAAGTCTAAGAACATGAGGTGGAAGCCTAATAGAGTTGGGCAGCAATTCCCCTTCCCAAGGGCAAAGATGACTTTTACACTAAGCGCCATAGTGACACACTCTCCACATCCTGTATTGCCCAGCGGCCCGCCGGGAGGCTGCTTCATTGAGCTGCTCCGTTTTCTGTTATCTGTTAGGTACTTTGGAGCATCCTTCTGTGTAGGGGAAAATATTTACTTTGAAACAATTAAAAGAATGATTCTGCTCTGTTGAATTTTGGCATATCAAATAAGCAAGCAGAGTCGAAGATCTTTAATTCTGTTATCACTGTGAGCATCGTCCAAGAGTACCCACTTGAGAGAGCTCTATATTCTAAATATTAACATAAAGATGTGTTTCTTAAAGATACCACTGATTTCTACCTTCCACTCAGAGGTCAGGTTTATTAGACAAGCTTGTACTCAGAGAGTAAAGCACTGTTAATTATCATTGTTACTAATTTTATTATTTAAATCATTGTTCTTCTTTACTAAAGAAGAATAAATTAACAAAATTAAAGTAACCAAATTTATTAAGTTCCAGTAATATGTTAGACTCCAAGATGTAGGTGTTGACATTGTTCCTGTATTAAGGTTTTACTTTTTAGGAGAGAATACAATCCTAAGGCTGAAGAAGAATGTATAGGGGGATAGTTCTCATGAGAAAATGTTTCAATAAAGAAAATATTGAGTAAATGTTGATAAAAATCCCATTACAAACTATTGACATGCAATCTTTTTGCAGTACTTCCACTCATTTCTCCAAGTCCTCTGTGATCCAACTTAACTGTCTAACTATATAGTACATTATAGCAAATGTAAGAATGTTAATGTCTTGATGGAAGGTGAGGGAAGGATGACAAATCAGCCACTCAGGCTCCAGAAATGTCTAAATATCTACCTGTGGGATAATGAATGAGCTGTAATTTTTACATGTTTCATCTGAACATTTGAAAGAAATATTTTAATTTTTCTTTAACTCTAGGCTCCATAGTTCCATTTTAATATTGAATGATTAGATTTTCATTTATTTCATTCAAAATAAGAATTAGTGACTTCTCCCACAGAGGTAGAAGGAACAAACTTAAATTCTTTCTTTATGATCATTTTATTTATTTAATCGTAATATGCATGCTGTTATAGAGCACTTATAGTATTAAACATATATATTATATATTCTTATATTTTGTTACCCAATCATTGCAAATTATCAGGCTATTATATAAAAATTAATTACGTGGTCAAATTCTAAAATGAAATAATATTTTGAATGTGTACACAATAAACAGATTCAAATAAAGGATCATTTAGAATGGAATGCCTGAAAAATTCTTTGACGTTAATTTCTATTCATCTTGACAGCACAAAAGTTTCAAACATGGAAATGAATAGAAAAGTACAATAAGCAAGCCCAACTTCAGTAATTGGTTAAACTTAAGTTATGCATAGAACACTTATTGTTATGAAACAGCTTGAAATTACATGGGAAGAAGCACTGGCAGGTGGCAGGTTATGATTCAAGTATCTGTAAAGTTTTATGACACTATGGTGTTTTTAAAAGACATTAAAGGTAGAGAATCCACATGGTTCTCAGTTGAGAATTAGTTGATAGAATTCTGAGTATTATTATCTGTCTTATCCACATTTTGGTGATGCCTTCAGTTAAATTCAAATGGATATACATTAATTCAGTAGCAATTAATAGAATTAAAATAAAGACGATAAAAATTTGAATAAATACATTGCAAAATAATCACAAACTTGGCATGTTTATAGTTCAACTAGACATTGAGTTTGAAAAAAATACAAAAATAAAGACCCTTTGAAGTATTTTAAAGTACCAGCTTCTTTATAATATTATTATAAATAATATTTATTTTACTTATTTTATTTTATTAAAGATACGATTGAAATGGGTACTATTTCTTGCAAGAAAGATTGATGGTTTTTTGTCCTTTAGGAAAAAAGGAATTATCTTTCAAAAAAATAGAACAATCATGGATTGTCTCTGGATTAGACATAAGGTTTGGATTGTTTGGCTGCATGAAATAAGGCAAAGCCACTTTTCTAGAATCTGCTGTTTATGTCTTGGGGGGAAAAAACACCAAAGTTTGACTGACACTAATTTCCTGAACAAGATACCCTAGAAACTCCAGTTTATCTCATAAAATCATAACAGACAGGGTTTGTGATGTCCCCACTGCAAGATTCTTTATTCTGTCAGTTTATAGCATTTGAAATGACGGAAAGAGATGCGTTCCTTTCATATGCCATCCAGGAGAACAGAACCTGTCACCAACAGTGTAATGTGCTGTGTATTATCACTGTGAGTGATCCAGAGGCCCAGAGACTGTCATCTTTTTAGACTGTACAAGTCAACACAAATAAAACTGAGGAGGTAAATGATAATGTCTGAGATAGAGCCAGGCTCATTCTGGCCATTACTTTTTATTCAAACCTTACAGATGACATGATGTGAAAAATGAGCCTGTGTCTAGTTCAGTGCCCATTAGTGTGTGAGCACATTATCTTCCACTTTTCACATTGAGCCTCTCTGAGCTCACTCTGCCAGTTACAGCTCGGCAGCCTGCCAGCTTCAGGGGGTTTTACTCCTCAAACATTTTTGTGAGATTGTACGTAAGTAGAAATATTTTCTCTTGGTTAATAAATTGAAAACAATTTGAGATACTCATTAAAGAATTAGACACATTTTATTCCTAAGATGATTACTCATCTGCAGGTAAAGATGCTTTTAGTCTCTTATTTTGAACAAAATGTGTACTTACTGAGAATAATTTTAAAGGAACTAGGTAGAAATTATTGTTCAAATTAGCTGAAAACTTTAATCTCTACTGAATGAATATCTTTGATCAAAAAGCACTGCCCTATCATTTCCTATGTGTGAAAATTTTAATAGTATCCTAGATCTACATACCTTAGGCATTCCTGGTAAAAATTGAAATAAACAATATAATTCTGTGATATGTAAAAACAATTGAAGAGTATTTGTTTCCTGTAAAAACTTGGTACTAAAGAAAAAATCTGATGAATACTTTTAGAATCTCCCCCCTGGTTTCTGGCAGCTTTGAATGGCTCACATAGACATAAGAGAAACATCTCGTGCTTGGTGATGTGGAGGGGTCAATTAATTTATCACATCACTCTTTAAGTGTCACATTATTTTGGCCAGAAGTAGCAAATTGAACTATGGAAACGTACTTTTCAACAACTCTATTGGTTAAAACATCTGACAGCTCTCAAAGTGTAAATTTGCCATGAAAAACAGTGAAGCGCACACACACACACACACACACACACACACACACACACACACACACACACTTTGAATATAAATCCAATTGCTGAAGGATTTTTAAGCATGCTTATTAGTATTATCAGTTATCAATAACAGCTAGAATTCCCATTTTTAATGATGTATAATTATCCACAGTACCCTCCAAATATTCCTCAGTTATCTGTTAGGAAGTATTAAGCATACTTTTAAAGGTTTCCTAAGGGTATAAATACAAAATAAAAAATTACTATGTTTCAGTATTTGTTTTATCTACTTTTCAGTATTTATTTATTTGTTTTTATGCTTTACTAAAACAGAATTTTAAATTCTTAAGTTTACATATGACACACAGCCATTTACCTTATAAAAGTAACACAATATATTTAATTTTACCATACTGCTAATAATGCCTGTCTAGTTAGTGACTTCATCAAAGATTACAATGCTTCCTGTGATCACAGAACATCCCAAACCAATCAGGCTTTCAAAAGAAGCTGAATTTTCTGTCAGTAAAGTCTTGTGTGTTTCCTGTGATGGGAGAAGGGCATGCTTTTTGGTAAGCTTTATTTTCTGTTGGAGTCACCAGCCTTTCCCTGTTAAACTGAAGCCTTGTATGCACCTTGTCATTTCGTATACCAGGAAATGGTTTACAGTACTTCTGTTTACCTTCTGAAATATCAGTGAGAGGCATTACTGTTCCCACGGAAGTAAATGGTACCACATGTGAAGAACAGTAGTTGAAGAATATTTAGTTTAACTTTTTCTTCCATTTTCTTCTGCATGGATTCTTATCATGTGTTATTTATGTGAGGAGGATGGTCTGACTACAAAATGCTGTGCGGTGCCTGAAAGAGATGCTGGAACTACCACATGATGAATATTTTGTTGACATATCACAACAACATTATTGGGAATAGCTGAGGCCTAATTAAAACTTCCATTTCAAATAATAAGTATCTTATAATGGTTATAAAACTGATACAGTTATACACCAGCTATAAATAGTTATAAACTGGTATAAATAGAATTATCATTAATGACAAACTTTAAGGGGAAACCAAAAGTGTATACATTATTGGAAAGTTGTGAGATACTAACACAGTAAGTAACATAAGACACAATATTTTCATATTTCTATACATTTAATATTTCAAATTGTTTAATATTAGTTGAATAACTACTCTATTTTAATTTGTTGAAAAAAATCAACCCAACAAACTAAAATATTTTCAGTGGATATCGAATTGGTCTTAAGTATCGTCACCATTTGGTTTTACTGTTTTCTGTGATATAAAAACCACAAAGACAGAAATAACATATCTCTTCTGCTACTAAAATTGTAGTTACATTTTATTTTAATATTTTTCAATTAATTATTATTTGGAGGCATATTATGTCGCTCAGGCTGATCCTAAACCCCAAATCATTCATCATCATACTCTCCCTCGGGAGAGCCAGAGGCACTTGATATAGCATTGCAGTTCTTAAAAATAAATTTTCTCCTAAAATTTCATAATTAATCCAAAACCAAATTAATAAGAAGGTAAATGATCTTTCTCTTTCATTAGTGAGGTTTTTCTGGTTTCTACTTTTCTCACTATACACTATCTTGGCACGTATATTCTTGATAGTAGATACTATTGAAGAATATATTGGTTGCCAAAGGAAGTATCTCATGGAAGCTTGTTCAATCTAGTAACAAGAAAAATAGCTATTAAAGACATCTAGTGAACAAATTATCTATCATGGTTTGGATTTTACTTTAAATATTTTGTTAGTCATGATGTGCTTATTTTGTGTGCATTATTTTTATAAGTGTTTTATATTTTTAGATAAAACTATTAGAATTAAGAGTATATTTTGTCCTATTAGCTAACATATAAAACAGTATGTCTGTCTCTAAACTATTGTGGACTTATTTTAGTCGTTGTTTTAATTGGATCATACACTTGTTCATTTCTTCCACATTATTCGTTGTTTAGAAAAAATAAAAGTTAAATATAGCCCTTAATCAAATTGTATTTTCATTGTCCAGGAAAACCTCTAACTGATGATCGTTTGGGACTCGAATAGCCCAGTTTTCTAGACTTGACATCATCGCAATCCCTTTTGACTCTCCTAAAATAAATAATATGACCAGTATTTCTCTAGGACCTTACATCATCTTGAGTCTTTGCTTATCTAAAATTTTGCAGTATTGGAAGTATTGCAGTATTTTGCTGTATTGGAAGACAGCCTATTTTACAGATTTGGATTTATTTCATTTTATGTGTATATGAGTATTTTGCCTGTATGTATACATCATAAGTGCCTGCTGCTAATGCCCGCACTAGAATGACTGACGGTTATAGCCGCCGTATGGGTGCTGGAAACTGAAACCAAGCCTCTGCGAGAATAATGTGTTGTTTTAATTGCCGAGCCATATCTATTTCCTTAATACAACCTATTTTAAAATGTTGACACTTAGCCTATGAGTATTAGCAATTGATACAGCTGGGAGGGGGAGAATCAGTTTTCTCTAAGAATGGTTAATGTGTTTAAAAAGAAGACAAAAAGTTGGATATGTAGCAGGTTTGAGGAGCTGGAAAGGATTGGGAGGATTAATATGATCAAAACATATTGTATGTAATTCTCAAAGAACTAATAAAAATGTATTTTAATGTATAGAATAATCTTTTACAGAAGTGAATCCTGTTGAAATAGAGTTTACATGTTTACGTTTATACAAGTTTAGAATTATACAATAGAGAGGATAAACTATTCAAGAGACTAAAATTAGAGGAAAATAGCAATGGGCAAAGAAATTATGACTGGTTTAAAAGGTCTTCATAGTAAAAGCACTTACAACATGTCAAAGAAACCATTCAATGGGTATGGTAAAGCTTACTCTACCTTAAAGATATTTTCTTCATCAATGCTACTTTTTATAGCTCTCTAATTTAAGTAAGTGATTTTGTATCATTAAAGTAACTAATCTTTCCAAATAAATTAAATATTAAATAAATATTATATAATATTTATTAAATAAATTATTAAATTTATTAAATAAATATTAAATAATGAAGCCTAAGTAGATTTATGTGAGCATACACTGGACATATGACTGATAAAGTATTTTTATTTAATTTTCTCAAATTATCCTCTAGGGAAGAATATTGACTGGTGATTCCCTAATTCATTAAAGATAGAATGCACACAAGATAGAATTAATTAACTAATTGACCTATATTTTCAACAAAAGAATTATTTCAACTACTTTTTAGATTTTTATAATAAAAATAGAATCCCTGTGATATGAATATGTAGAGAAACAATCAGAAAAATACTCATTAGAAACATGTATTATATCCCTTTGTAATTATGTTTTTCCAAACACTTAAGAGGCAGAACAGAAAAATAATTCCTTCTCTCATCTCAGCTTTAATTGTAAATAAAATAGAAATTAAATTGGAGAGTACTACTGATTATCTCCTTTGGAATCACCATTATTTTAATTTCAAAACATGATATAAACATTTAATAACAAATTTTAAATGACCAATATGATCGTGTCATCAAACCATCTCATGAAAATAGACATGCAAACTTGTATATGGCTGTTATCAACTTAATTCAGCAAAATAGACTAGTAAACACAACATCATGAAATGAAATTTATTTTAGGACAAAAAATAGCCTAGAATTGAAAATGAAGATCAAGTCTTCACTGTATTTTCAACAGAAGGGAATAAACCATTCTTTAAACACATATAAAAATATTATATATCAAAGTCAGCATCTATTCATCAGTAAAGTCTAGATAAAGTTCGAATATAGGCATTCCTCAGCTTGATATAGATTATTCCACTTAATTTTGAGGTCATCAACATCATTTTCAAAATGGAAATGAAGTCTTCAGCCACACTGCTCTGGAGGTCTTCATTAGTTTAACAAATTAGGGCAAAATCAAAATAAGAATTGAAAAGGAATATGACTTCACTCATAAATGTCTTTTAACTGTACATGACATTCACTAATATTACAAAAGAACAATTTACCTATAGATTTTCATCATTTTACTTCAGAGAAAATTAATTTTGATTTTACTTTCTTTAGCTAATTTTATTTTTGCTTGCAATTTTTTGTCCTTCCTCTGACATTTGTGGGCAGCTTGTTCATGTATTGAAATATTTTATAGAATCAAAGTAAAGGCCTGGAGACACAGCCTGTAATCCTAGCATTTGGAAGGCTGCAGCAGATGGACTGCCTCAAGTTCAAAGCCAGCCTGGGCTAAACAGTGAATTTGTGGCCAGTCTAAACAGCAGTATAAGATGGAGTTTTTAAAAGTAAGAATTAAATACTTGTTGCTAGAAATTTTATTGGAAATATCACTTAATGTAAGTCTCACTTAAATCTGAACTTTCTTTATAAAGTTATTACTATTTGGTTTTTATTATTTTTAATCTTCTAGTTATTTATTGGTTCAGTACAGAAGATTCAACCAGGCTCTTGTACTTTCAAGGCAAGTGCATGTGTGTGTGTGTGTGTGTGTGTGTGTGTTTAACTAAGTTAGTTAGGTTTCCTGTCCTTTCTTTTCTTTTTCTTTTCTTTTTGTTTTTGTGACAATTTCATACTTGCATTCTGGTTATTCTCTCCTCAAACGTTCTCTTTTCTGCTTCCCACATTTTTCAACCTTTCCTATCCTTCCTGCCACTTCCTTTCCAAGGTTTATTACTTTTAGATTTGTTTTGTGATCCATTCCATTTAACTAGGACACCTGTGTGCACACTGTATTGAAACCAGTCATTGGAGTCTCTTGGGGGAGGTCACAATGGGTACACATCTGAAGGCAATGACTCCCTCTTTTCCTGAATATTTCTGTAGGAAACAGTTTGGCAGTGAAATGTAAGGCCCTCTTAATCCCTCATCCATCCTTTCCTGGCTGTTGATGTGCTTATTCTTGTGAAGACCTAGTTTAATTTCCAGGAGTTGTTAAGATTTTCATAATTACAGCAGCTGTTGTCCAGCAGATGGCATTTAACAGCTCTTCTTCTTCCTCAATCTCTTTCTCCTCCTCCTCCTCCTCCTCATCTTCCTCCCCTTCCTCCTCTTCTTCTTCCTCCTGTTCTCCTTCACTTATTTTTTCTTCTCTTGTACAATACATCCCTATCCCAACCTCATCTTCCTCCATTCCTCCTAACTACCCCCCTATATTTTCTCTCCCCTAGATTCACTCCTCCACCTCCTGCTTCCCCTCTGAAAAGAGCAGGCCTTTCAGGGTTACCTAAATCGAACAGGGCTTTATAAAACGGAACAAGGCTGGGCACATGCCCTCTACATCAAGGCTGGATGAGGCTACCCAGTAGATGGAAAAGGGTCCCAAGGGCAAGTAAATGGTTCAGAGAACCCCTACTCACTTCATCCCTTAGCTTGTGTTAAGTTACTTACATATCTTAAGGTTACAGCTTTCTTACCTTCAAACTTTTAGAATCTATCTACTCCTTCTTTCGCGATGTTCTCTAACCTTGGAGGGAATGGTATGAATGTCTTTATAAGGGCTGAATATCAACCATCACTTACTCTCAACATTAGAAGGTTCTTTAATTAAGATTATATGTGGTAATTGTATATGAGAATAAATATATGTATTAGAATATTGTTTGATGTTATGTCAATTTAGTCAAATAACAGAACAAAATACATCTTAGGTTTTATTGGGTTTCCTATTATGAGATTTTGAACAGGCTTACCATATACATATTAGTACCCTTTTACGAAGTGTTTGGCATCATAGTTTGAGTTCATTGCTGGGTAAGGTCATTGATGCCTTTTCTTTCTCAGTAGCCTGTTTATGTAGCATATTTTGGCACTATGAAAGCCAGTCAGCAAGAAAGAGGCTCCCAGAGCTCAATTCCAGGTTGTTTCTTTATATTGTGCAACCAGGATGTGTGGTTTCCTCAGAAATAGGATATTCACTTTATTATGGTGGGCAACCAGGAGGAATGGCAATAATCTATATTGTTTTGGGGGATTCCAGTTTCTCTATAAAGCATTATCACACAGCACGCCTTGATAGTTTATTCAAACTGTATTTACTTATTTATACACAGAATTGAGTGTGTTATAGAATGTCTAGAAAAATAATAGTATGAATCCCTAAGATTTATTGGGACATTCATACTGTTATTTTAACCTCTTCCATCTCTCTTCCATTTTTCCTTTCCCTGATCAAATCACTTGTATCTTGCTAGTTCCCTCTCTATTGCTCCTTGACCCTATTAATTTTAGTTATTTTGTAGGCATTATCAACCAATTGATAATTGTACCAATAAATTAAATTCTATTTTCCTATGGTTTTGCTTTTATAAATCTATTTCTCTTTTCTTCTAATTCCTAAAATTACGAAGTATCTTTCATATTATGTGCATGTCCACAGTGGTGTTACTACTCTCATTACATTAGTCTATAGTACTTTGAATGACCAGTACTGTCTAGTACTTATCAGTTGGTCCTCGTTTTGCAGTGCTCTTCATGGAGCTTATAAAACCATCACATGATGAGGCCTTGCAGGAGGATATACGTCACTGCGAGCAGACTTTGAGAGTTCAAAACTTCACCCTCTTTCCAACTCACCCTTTTGCTGCTGGTTGGAGATGTGATCTCTCAGCTTCCTTCTCTGGTAGCCTGCTCCATGCATCTTCCACCATTATGGATTCTACTTTTGAAGCCGTAAGTGGAAATAAACTCTTCCACAAGTTGCTTTTGGTTGTGGTATTTTATCACAGCAACAAAAATAACAGATGCACATCCTTTAACAATAACATCAACTTTTTAACTGTATTCTACCTTCAATAATGAGAAAAATCACTATATATTTTTGTCTTTTATTTACATTTACTTAGCATTACTGACAATTACTTTATTTTTAATGTTTGAAAATCATTTATATATATTTGAGCTCTTTGTGTATTAGGCTTTTATATATTTGAGCTTCTTATAAGTAGCTTAGAATAGAGTTTAAGATCAAATTCAAAGAATGTCTTTACTAGGTGAATCAAATTCATTTCCATTTACTATTGTGATAGGTATGTTTCTTTTTAGCTCATGTATGAGTCATATACCAAACACACAAACATATACATAAATTTAAGATTATTTTTCACAATCTTTCTTCCCAGTGATTATATTTACTTAAATGGGTTCTAATCAATGCCTTAGCACTTATATACAATGTAATATATTGCTGGAATTTTTATCTGATATAAATCACAGTAATATTGTTTTGGAGCTTATTTCTCTAAATTATGAATTAAGTATTATTATATAGGTGTAGATTCATGCCAGATGTAGATGTTGATTCAGGGCAATGGCTTTTATTCTTTGTGTAATTAAATTACTGGTCCTTAGGATGGGAGCCCTGGAGCATTTTGGCATCCATTCAATCTACTCTTAATTTAGACTAGAACTGGAAGGCTTCAGCCTCCATACAGTTTAGACCAGTTAAGCCTTCACTGCTGACAGAGCTACCCCTAGTAGCTCCCGCTGAACTCAGAGACTTCTTATTGCTTCTGTGTGCTTCTGTGTCTCTATGTGCTTCCACTGCCCCATTCTGCCTGCTCTTACAAACTCTTCTGTAACTGACTGACTCTAACTCCTTCTGTGTCTGCTTCCACACTTTTTTTACATCTTAGGAACTAAAGATATGGACCACTACTGCCTTCTGAATACTGAATACTGAATACTGGGATTAAAGGTGTGTCTATATTCTATCCAGGCCTCTGCAGGTAGACCCCTGGAATATAGACCTTTCCTAGCTTTCACACAGGTCTACTCCTCTACATTATATTATATTACTTTTATGTTTCTTATATATTTATTAGAGTGTTTTATTACGATAATAATTTTTCCTATTTATGCTTAGTAAGTCTATACATTTATTCTAGGTTCTGACTATTCCTTTCCAATCAACAGAGAAACTATAAAAGTTCAACGTAGGACATTTCTTCTAGTGGCACCAAGTATGGTTTAAACAACATGTTCAAGAGACTTTGGGGAGAGAAACTTTGATCTCATTCTATTGCCTGGCCACAGGAACAACTCAGTTACTGTGGGGAAAGACCAATTTGTTCCTCCTTGGTCTAGGAGTTAGTTCAGAACCAATGAGACAAGGCCCCCACCTCCACTACCCTTTTCAAGGGAACACTCAGTTCTTACCTCCACCCACCTAATTCCATCTGAGCTCTGCACACAGGCCTGGGCTCTGGTCACAAGAAGAGTTTTGTGACCATTGGATAGCTTCCACCCCAACCAGTGCATCAGCATCAATCATTGATGTAGATGGATTTTGCACAAGGACAGATATGCGAATCTCAACCTGAACTACTGAAAAATATAATCAACAAATACAAATAGGACAGAATTTGTACTCCATTGTTTTCTATTTTATCTACCTTTTTTCTACATGCTTCGTTTTCTACTTTCTTTGTTGTTTTTGGTTTGTTTGTTAGTTTGTTAGTTGGTTGTTTAGATAATTGGCTTGAGTCTATCTTTGCTTGTTTGTTTCTTTTGATTTATGATGTATATTTTTTGTTTTGTGTAACATTTTAGTTTCTAATTGTTTTTCTGAACTAACTTGCAATACTCCTTTGTTAATATACTATGTTTTAATCTCCATCTCATGAAAGTAAATCTCCATAACAGTTCCTCACTTTTCTATACCTACAAATACCTACTCTTTCATATTTTTATATCTAAATAGCCTACTACTATGACCCAGAATTCTAACTCATATTCCTTCAATATCATGGTATAGCTTCTATTTTTTAATTTTCATCTTTTGATTGTTCGAATAGGAATGGCTCCCATAGGCTCATATATTTGAGTGCCAGGTCATCAGAGAGTGAAGATATTTGACAGGGATTAGGAGGTTTAGTCTCCTTGGAGTAGGTATTGCCTTGTTGGAGGAAGCATGTAACTAGGGTACACTATGGGTTTCAAATACTCAACCCAAGTTTAGTGTCTCTCTCTTCCTGCTTAGTGTTCATCAGGGTATAGAACTCTCAGCTACCTCTTCAGCACCATGTCTCACTCTGTGTCACCATGTTTCCCACCACAGTGACAATGGACTAAATCTTTGAATCTGTAAACAAGTTCCACTAAAGTATTCTCTATATAAGAGTTGTTATGGTTATGGTGTTTCTTTACAGCAATAGAACATTGACTAAGACAGAAGTTGGTGCCAGGACTGGTATTCTATGATAGTTGTGACAATGCTTTTATTTGGAGGAATATAGAATACTTTGGGACTTTGGAGTGGCAAAGTGATTAGTCACTTTAAGTGGTGTTAATGGGCCATACTAGTAGGAGCAGAGAAGACAGTGGTATTGAGAGCAGTGTAGATTGTGATGTCTTAACTCAAGATGTTTCAGAAGAGACAAGTATTGGGTATTTGTAAATGGACTAGAAATCATTCTTGTGATATGTTGGAGAAGAATGTGGTGGCTTTCTGCCATTGTCCAAAAGTCTGCCTGAGGCTAAAATGAAGAGTTTCGGATTAATGGCATTGGTAAAGAACATTTCAAAACAGCCTAGTATTGATTGTGTTGCTTGGTTATTAGTCACCAATCCTAAGCATATCTATAATGAAGAGGAACAAGCAAAGCTGTAGAGGAATACCCCTGTGTGAAAGCTAAGGTCTATATTCCAGGGTTCTACATTCAGAGGCCTGTGTGGTCTGGGTTGAATGTAGATACATACTTAATCCCAGTATTCAGAAAACAATGATGGTCCATGCCTTCAATCCCTAGAAGGGGAAAAAAATAAAACAGTGGAAGCAAACACAGAAAGCAGAACTCTGAACGAGCCACTGTCACACAGGAAGTGACATCTGAGATGAGTCAGAGTGAATGGCAGACAACGCGACCAATCAGAGGAAAGGTTAGCAGAGTAAGGACATGCCCAACTCTCACGAGAAAAGGTGGGATCTCAATTCGGTAAACGAGGGTTACGGAGGAATTAAACTCATTCAGTTTACAGGATTAGACAGACTGAATCAGTAAAAGAGTCAGTAAGAAGAGTCAGTTGTACAGTCAGTTGAGAAGTAGGCCAAAGTGTCAGTTGAATGAGAAGAGTCAGTGTTCAGAAGGAGCTAGTCAGAGTGCTCAGTCAGCTATAGGTCTCAGAAGGCTAAGGCTGAAGGTCTGGACTAGCGGTTTAAATGTTCTAGATTGTACAGTTCAAGGATTAAGAATAGATTGAAAAGAAGACAAAATGCTCTAGAGCTCCAGGGCTCAAGACAAGAACTAGCGATTTAATTAGAAAAAAGAATAAACTTTCCTCTGTCCTGAATCAACATCCATATCTCGTGAATCTGTATCTATATCTATATCTATATATACCTCTACATCAATAACTACACTGAGCAAGGAAAAGTACAAAATATACAGAATGAGGAGAAAAGTGCACTTGGAAGTATAATAGAGCTAAATCTAGTGCTCAAGGAGAAAAATGTTTAAAGGACACATGAAAGTAAATCGAATAAAGGGAATGGTCACATTATGGCAAGACTCCATCTAGGTAAGCTTCCAAATTTTGAAAAGAAAGAAAAGTTTATGGCCAGTTATAGTGCAACACACCTTTAATCCTAGCACTCAGACGGCAGAGGCAGGCAGATCTCTGAGTTCCAGGATAGCCACCCATAAGCAATGAAGGAAATCATAAAAAATCAGAATGCTGGTGAAAATATTAGACCAAGAGGCCATGTTCTAGCCTCCACAAGCAGAAAAACTTGGCAGCTTTGGCCATGGAATTCTGGTATTACAGTTAATGATACAAAAGGGGGTTATGGAATCTCCCTCCATGACTAAGGAAAGCTGCTGAGACAGGGCAGGTGACAGGGTGTCCCTGCATGGAGGCCCAGAGAAGGTCCTTCATTGCTTGAAGCTGTGAAGGTGAAGCCTGGATTGCTTTGTAGATCCCAAGATATTGGAGAGGCCAGAGTCATAGGACACTTGCCAAGAAAAACTGCAAACAGGGAGTGGAACCAGACCAAGAGAGAGAAGTGTGTTGCAGTCAGCAAAGCTGAAAGCAGTTGAAGATCTGAAGTGTACTTTGACATTAGGCTTGGAGATGCAGAGTTTGGAGTTTTCCCAGCTGGTTTTCTGTCTTTCTTTGGTCTAGTATTTCTCCATTATGTTCCCTTTGGGAATGGAAATGTATATTCTGTTGTAGAGGAATGGGCCTGTGTGAAAGCTAGGGAGGGTCTATATTCCAGGGATCTATATAAAGGAATCATATTTAGAGGTCTGTGTGGTCCAGATGGAATGCAGAAAGAATTTTAGGAATGCTGGTACACATCTTTAATTCCAGTAAAGCAGTGGTAGCAAACATCTTTAATCCCAGTATTCAGAGGAAGTGGTGGTCCACACTATTAATCCCTAAGAAAGAAACAAAATATGGAAGCAGACATAGGAGGTGGAGCTCAGAAGGAGCCAGTGTCAGATTGGAAGTGATATCTGAGATGAGTCAGTGAAGGACAGGCAAAGTGGCTAATCAGATAAAGAGTTAGTAGAATGAGTCAGAATGAGGATACAACCAACTCTCCAGAGCAGGTCAGTTACAGAAGAGTGATGATAGCAATCAATTACAGAAGCAGTATTAACAGAAATCATAAAGTTAAGGAAGAAGCAATTATTCAAGTTTTAATATTCTATTTAAAGGAAGGTTCTGTAGTTGAAAAAGATTGCAATGGTTGTGGAAAACAGGTTAAAATTCAGTGCATCTGCCCTTTCAAAGATAATTTTTAACTGACTCACTGCTTTCTGTTTCTTAAATTAATTGTGTGTTAGCTCCAATTGCTGGATAGTTAACTCTTAAAGATATTCTTACAAATTCAATATACATTATCATTAAAAGAGCAACATGCTACCATTATCATTAATGTCATTCTTTATGAATGTTTTGTAGATATATAACATCCCACTGAATACTTGAATAATTCCTGAAGTTAAGGATTATAGATTCTGTGTCTTCAGTCTTCTAACATAAATCTGGCATCGCCTTTCACTTGAATTTATAGAGGCACAATAGGCAAGTAGCAAAATATTTGCACATCTGCTAAAATGCTACTGGTCTGTGGTGTCCACCAGCAGCAGAGTACAAAGGCTCCCACTACAGGCGACATTTCCAGATTTTCAATTTCTTTCCCAGATGGCCCTGCAGAAAGCCACATGGAGCATATGACTGTTTCAGCCAATACAAAAGAAATTCTATTCCAAGAGAAAACATCTATTCTACATAAAGTGTTCTACATGTAAAACATTAGGCTGTACTCTGTGAGCTCTCACTGTCCACCCCCATTCTGCTTATGTAACTGACTCTTCTGTAACTGACTGACTCTAAGTCTTTCTGAGCTCTGCCTCTTGTGACTGTTTCTATACTCTATTTCTGTCTTAGGGGTTAAAGGCATGTACCACCATTGGGATTAAAGATGTTTACCAACATTTTTTTTATCCTATAGCAGTCATGATGATGGACTAAAGGAGTAAATATTCCTCTACATAACACACCTGACCTGGTTTAAAATTCTTAATTTCATCATCACTCTGTACTTAAATATTCCTCTATATCTGACAGTCTATATCAGACAGAAAAACAGTAACTAGGTTAAAAAATAATATAATTGAATGAGTAATTTTTGTGGGTAGTAAAGTAATTATAAATTAAAATGTATGATGGAGTTTTTTAAAACAGAAACATTTAAGTAAATATTAAATGACACGTCCTGTTAATTTCTTTGTGATCTCAGATCTGGGGAAGGAAACAGCAGCCTGTGAGAATATTTAGGATTGAATTCTCCACTTGCCCCATCTTTTTCCTGTGTTAGGCATTAGTAGAAAGTCTGGAGGACAGGGAATCCACTAATGCTATAACGTTCTCTGTGAGAGAATAGGTGACAGGGTAGAGAATAAACCCACGTGGAAATGGGGGTCACTTTTGAGGGAGACATAAATATCCTTAAGATACATCATTTGACTTTTGTAAAATTGTATTTATTTTTTACATGTGCACTGGAGTTTTGGATGTGAGTACCTGCATGCCACATTGGGACATACAGAGGTCAGAGGGCACTTTGCCAGATCATTCTCTGATTCCACTATATGAGTTTCAAGTTGTCAGACTTGGTAACCAGAGTTCTGATCCAACTTTATGGCTATAAAAATTATAGTTGTATTAAATTTACTGTGTGTATTTTATTTCTAAGAAAATACTAATTTCATTGAGAAATAGTGCATTATTAATATTTAAGATCATCTGATTAGAATATAAAATTCAGAATGCATAAAGGCACAGGGTGAAATTAAAGACATGTATCTGTGAGTCAAACAGAGGCCTGAAATGTGAAGGGATCCTTGTGATTCAAAAGGACAAAATATACCTTGAGCATTCTTCATTTGCTATGTCTGACATCCTGAACTTGGTTGTAAAGAGTCACTATCTCTGTCACAAGTGTTAATTTATTTATTCATTTATTTATTGCCATCATCACTCATAATGGTCGTGGGTAAGGTAATTGGTAATCAAATGCATGTGAATGTGTACCAATAAAACCTTATTTTTTGAATACTGAAGTTAAAATTTTATAGAATATTTTATTTCAGAAAACTGCACATGTAGAAGACATTTTTAGCTCCTGGACCATACAAAAATCAAGTTAAAGGCTAGATTTGGTCTATCAGCCTGCATTTGCTAATGTTTAAATTATAGTCTCCAAGATTAGATGTGCCCTTTGTGGGTGCAGTGGCATGACAGGAAGAGAAACCATCAGAAGAATAGCAGTAATACATACTTGTTCTATTTTTCCCCATATTCTATTTCTGCATGTTTTGTAATATCAATATGTGGTTAAAATACTAGATGGCAATAAATAAATTCATGAAGTATATGCCAACATACGTTTTAGCTTTCTAAGACCAAAAAACCTAAAGCAGATAAATAGTTTTGCTAGTACAGTTTATACCTAGCAAATATAAGTAATTCTTTTTGTAACCATAAATGTACTTGAGGAAACATAAAGATTTCTTGGTAATTATCAAGTACTTCCAATTTCTAAATCAACAAGAAAACCATTTATTGCATATTGTAGATTCTCTGTCTCTAGTTATTTGATATGTATTTCCATCATTCAGTGTCTTTCCTCATTCTTCAGTCCTACATATGCTTCAATATGTCACTGTCTCTTTTTGCAGACTATCTCCCTGTGTGTATCCCTCATTGGTTCTCCACTATGCAGAGCAGGGCAAGACAGCATAGTTCTAATATAGGCACACACCCAAGGAATTCTAGAACAGCATACCTACCTGAAGGCAGAGGTTCCCATCGAGGAGGTATGCAGTACTTCTTTCTATTTGACTCAATAATTCACTCAAATACATCTTCAGAAAATGATCAGGTGGGAGAAGGTGCTGAAGGTTTGAGGGTTATAGATACCCTGCTAAGAGGCAGCAGTTCTACAGGAAAATTGTAAAATATGAGTTACGTGGGCTGGAGAGATGGATCAGCAGTTAAGAGCACATGCTGCTTTTGTAGACGACTGGAGTTCAGTTCCTAATTCTGGTCAGTCAGCTCACAACCACCTGTAATGACAGCTCCAGGATATTTAACACTCTTCTGGCCACTATAGGCACTTACACATACATGGTGCGCACACATAAATAAATAAATAAATAAATCAATAAATCAATAAATAAATAAATAAGGATAAACCTAAAACAATAAAGTCTGAATGATTCACTTCTGGGGACCTTTGTACTCCAGATTCCATTCATCATAGTTAACCTCTGCTGTACTTTTAAAATGATCGATTCTTGTTCTCCCCCCCCCCTTTTTTTGGTGTTAATCACATCAGCAATATTGCTTAAGGGTAATGGTCTAAGTTTCTTATTTATAAGTATAAAATATTTTAAAAATCACTTTAGTTGGTCTAGGGAGGTAACCTAGCTGTTGAAGAATTTCCTGAGCAAGTGTAAAGATGAGCTCAGTGATGCAGAACCCTCAGAAAGGCCAGGTGAGCATGATGGTCTGCCAGTTTCTTTGGTAAGTGAAGCTCACTATACAGCTACACAAAGCAAGCTGACTATACAGACTATCCACAACTGTAAACTCAAGGGAGAAACACTGCCTCTATTTACAAGGTGCAGAGCAATCATAGCACATGTAATGTCAACTGTAGACCTACATACACACACACACACACACACACACACACTCATGCACACACACACACACACACACATACACACACACGCACACACACATATACACACACGCATACACACACGTGCACACACACACACACACAGGTACAGGTGTAGGCGCAGGCGCAGGCACAAACATGCATGCATATGTATACAGACACATGCATAATAACAAACAATAAATTCATAAATACCAGTGAATAAATAAACTCTCTTTCTTTTCCATAAATGAATTTTAATGGTGCATCAACATTTGTCTTCATTGGAAAACCGACTCTTCTCAATAAACTCGGATTTCACCTATCTTCTATTTTGTGCGTGTGTTCTAAGTTCCAAGAAATAAAGACTCTCTAGTAACTCAATTTTTTCAACTTGTATCTCCTTATTTTCTTGATTGTATCTGCTTTCTTCAGCTAAAAGAAGGTGATTGCATCTACCTGCACCTAGCAGCTACATTTCTTACTGGAATTTAAAGCAGATTTTAAATATTTTTGAAAATAAGTTTTGAAAGTAAGTTTAACTTGTAAATAGGAAATTATTTTGTATTTTCACACTAATTAAAGCACAGTTACTAAAGTCACTCTATTGTTTAGTATAGATCAAGATCAAAAGTATTATTTCATGAATACTACACCTAGGTTAATTTGTGGTGCATTTGATATTTTATGATGAGAATTATAGTAAGCAAAAGCGCGTGAAAACTTGTCTCATTTCTCTATGACTTGATTCTAACTGAACAATCCCACACAAAATCTAATAAGTAAAACTTCCCTATATTTTGGAGCCATAAGAAGAGTAGAAAGAGAAAGAAATGAAGGGGAAGAGGAAATAAAGGGAGGAGATTGAAGTTGAGGCTGCAGTAGCCAACTATAGTTAAGGAGCTACACCATTTGTCCAATTCAGCACAAAGTAACTATTCAGCACTTCTACCTGAACTCATGAAATTTGAGAGCAATGACTTGGTAATTCAGATCCATGTGCTGTGCTCATCTTGCCATCGTGTGGATGTTGGCGATGTCCTGCATTACACAAGCATACACTGGGCCATCATTTATAGGCACAAGGAGAAAAATCCTGAGAAGATAAGGCTTTGGGGGGAGAAACGGCATATAACAAATACAAAAATTAAAACACTCAGGAATAAGGTAAACACAGAGAGCAAGAACTGGGAATGAGACAAATATTGGATTAAGACAAATAGTACTTCAGATTCCAACGCCAATTCTAGCAGTGCTCAGAAAGATTGGACTGTGTTGACAGTCGAAGATGAGAGGCAAAAGCAAAGGGAGGGAGAAATATTTTAGGCTTGACTCCTATGTCACTGATTATTTTACATAAATTGCTGAAATTATTAGACTCTAAATTTAAGCACAAGCAATTGGAACCATAAAAGTAATAAAGTCTAATGGATTAATGTAATTAATTTAAATTGACAGATTGTTGGTATATGTGAAAGTCAATTGTGTTTCCAAGTAATTTTGTTACTGGAAAATAAATTACCCACAAACATTTTACCTCTTTGAAGAATGTTAATTGTGAAATAGAGATATTAAAAATACTTTGCTTACATAACATCATCACGAAACGTCCAAATTTTGCCTGAATTCATTTTATTTTAAACATATTTTACTTTGCTCGCCTATAATACCATGAATATGATGATCATTGGAGAAACCTTTCCAGTGAAAATACGAAAGAGAGAGACTGACAGAGCAGTCAAGCCCGGAGCTCAAAATCCAAACTTTTAAACGCAGACTGCATTCATTCTCAGTGTTAACCTATGGTCAGCCTGTCAAGCCTCCAAAACAGAGGTCTTTGCTTCTCTCACTGGCTTGCTTATTTTTAGGAGAAGAATGGTGGGACCTGCAAGTGCTCAATTTTTAAGAATTAATAATGGAGACAGAATTAAGAGTTGATTATGTTTGTTTGAAGGCCTCCAAACAGTGTCTGGCACACAGAAAATCGTAAAGGCCCCTAAAATCTCTCATCAGTGGTGTTAAATAGGAACTTGTCTAACATGTATGGGAGTGACCAGGAAAGGAGGTAGAAATATGAACTCAGATTTATTGAGAAAGATGTGAGCATGAAACACTGAAAATACAATTGAAAAGAATGAGGTGCATCAGAAGACATATAAATAATTTTCCTTATATCATAGTGCCTTGGATATAGGTTGCATCATGTATACTTGCAGCCTAATGTAGCCACAATTCATAAGTCACCTTTTAAATACTTTTTGTTCAAGTGAAGAATTGTGGACAGTGCTTCAAAAGGAGAGTTCTTATGAGAAAAATCAACAAGAGAAAAAATTCAAATAAAATAATAAACCTTTTTATAGACTAAAGGAATAGTGTAAATTTGTGTTCTATGCCTTCATTTTGTTGCGTGTGTGTGTGTGCGTGTGTGTGCATGTGTGTGTGTGTGCATGTGTGTATGTGTGTGTGCATGTGTGTGTGTGTATGTGTATGTGTGTGAGTGTGTGTGTGTGTGTATGTGTGTGTATGTGTGTGTGCATGTGTGTGTGTGTGCGTGTGTATGTGTGTGTGTGTGTGTGTGTGTGTGTGCATGTGTGTGTGTATGTGTATGTGTGTGAGTGTGTGTGTGTGTGTGTGTGTGTGTGTGTGTATGTGTGTGTGCATGTGTGTGTGTGTGTATGTGTGTGTGTGTGCGTGTGTGTATGTGTGTGTGCATGTGTTTGTATGTGTGTATGTGTGTGTGTGTGTGCGTGCTTGTGTAAACAATTCTGCTTATAAATACAGATTAGTGTTCTGTGGGATGTGATACAACATAATCGTTTTTGGATTATTACAGAACAATTGTATTTTCTAGGTTATAGTTACAGGTAACTTTAAAAGCCACTTTCCATTAATCAAGCCACAGACAATAGCGAGTCCCTCTCTCTTGGTCTCTTTTTCCCTCTAGGTATCTTTCTCCCTCCATTCTTTCTTCTCTCTCTTCCTCAGTCCTTCCTTCCTGTCTACCTTCCTCTATGTTTGGATCAAACTCAGGGTCTAGTGCTTGCTGAACAAAGTGCTCTACATCTGAGTCACACTTCCAATCTAAGATGACCAAATTTTACTCCTAATTCAGAATTGAGAAACTGTGTTTACTAAAGAGAATTTTTATTAATATTTAGTACTTTTTCTCATCCATATTCCCATTAATATCACTGTTTCTCTCACAACACCCAAACATAACTATATTTTTGAAACACTTTGTTTTGATTCTAAGTATTGGCCATGAAGCTGCAAGTTGGAATTTGGAGATAGATTTACGATGGGTTACTCTAGTTTCTGGGGAGATTTATTCTCAAGTAAGATCTGTTGTGCTAGTTCGTCTACCACTTAGTGTCAATGACACACAGCAAGCACACATGAGCATGTATTTGCTTTCTGCATTTGTTTCCAGGACCATTTACTGCCAGTACTCCCTTTTTACTGTTATTTTTCAGATCTGTGGCTCATATGATTTTTTTTTTTGTCACGACTACAAATTACTCTAAAGCTATGACTTTGGTGTTTAACTTGATTTATTCATTTTCATTGCATTGGGACAAAGATATTATTTTTAATCTCAGATTCTCTCCAGAAACACAAGTACACATTATCTATTAATTAACAAGTTGGATGATAGCATTTTTCTTCAAGGAGATATGTATAATTACAGATAAGTTGTCATCACAAACCAGTGCTCTTTTGGTCTCCCTATTTTACTGAGTGAAATCATATTTTTCACAGTACCAGTTTGAAATAATACTATTTACTTAATGCATCCCCTCCCCAGGATATGTAACACTGTTCTTCAAGTTGTGTATCATAAGTAGTTGCAGTATGCTTTAGATCTATTCACTCTACAACTTCTATATCATTATCCTGGTTTAGCTTTTATCTGGATTTCAGAGAGACCAGAGAAGTTGCCTCCATTCTAGATTCTCTTTTCAATACGGCCCATGGCATCAAGTTAAATATTTCCAAGGAGGCACTGCTATTCTCAAAAATAGCCAGTGCTGAAGTTCCAAGCCTGAGTTTGACATTTGATTTCTTTTTTCTTTCTTTCTTTATTTACTCATTTATTTTGGTCTTTTGGTTTATCTAGACAGGGTTTCTCTGTTCTAACTCTGGGTTCTTGGAACTCACTCTGTAGACAGGCTGGCCTCAAACTCAAAGAGATCCGTCTGCCTCTGCCTCCTGAGTGCTGAGATTAAAGGCATGTGCCACCATTACCACCTGAAGCTTGACATTTTAACCTGTGCTCAACAACTTTTGAGCATGGAATGAAGGCTTCAAAACCCTCTGCAAAGTTCCCAAGAGAGCTCCTTGCTTTAATCTTCTAGTTTATTCTTTCCTTCACATTCTACGTCATTTCTCATCATTCATGGTACCCTAATCTATCAAAGTTTTCACAAGATTTAGAGGCCAAAATCAAATGGAGTTTTCTCAACACAGCACTCTTTCTTTTATCCCCTCTTCATTTCAAGTATAAAGCATCTGAATACTGGTGTGCTCTGATTTCACATTCTTAAATGGAAAATAAGATTGCAGGTTGTAATTACTTGTCTCTCTAACATCCACCTGTACTAGAATGGTAACTATTATGACAGTTTATGATTTAGGATTGTCTGTGTTTCCTCCGTGACCCACATAAAAACTTTCAGGATCCAGGCACCATTTAATTGTTTTCATGAATCCACAAAACTCTTGGTATCACAGGATATTTTTTTTTATATTTTGGCTAATGATACAGTTATTGAACCTACTACTGATAAATCAAGATCAGAATACAAATAAAGAGAAAAAGAGACAAGAGGAATTTTCTAGTTCAATTTCAAGGGTTATATTTAGATTTTGTTCCGTTGCAAGTAGTGAAAAGTGGCAAGGCAGACAATGACAGTTTAAACATTTCAAAAGTGGATACACATCAGAGGCTTTATCAAATATTTAAACCCATCTGATTAACACTTCTATTCTGGAAAATGAAATTTGAACAGATATAAATACAGTATTTTCATTTCCCTGGAAATCTCAATTGCAGATCTGCTGAAGAGTGGGTAATTACCCAGGGACCAATTAGCCCATTTGTGGATTATCTATACCCTGTAGCTTCTTCCTTCTTAAGTCCCTCCTTATCTCTGCCTGCTGACCATTTCACAGCTGTTATCCAGAAGAAGAAATTAAAGAAGTGTGAAAAAGTTTGTGTTTTTAAAGCAGAAGTGAAATTATGACCCTGTTGTGAGGCAATGGAAAGAATTCTGCTCTTGTTAGTTACTGGAATCTTTTGAGTAAAACACAGGCACTTGAGCCAAAGAGTAAATTATTATTTAAAAGTTTCAAAAGTATTTATCTTTAAGATGGGGTTCCATTTTGAAAGCCCCAATTTATTGACTAAAGAAATAAGTAATGATAATTTAGGCCAATGAGGGAGGTTATCAAATATTTTATTACTTTATGATATTCTTATATACAATTTTCTAAGAGCATGTCTGGCAAAATTTTGTAAGATTTTATTTGACTTTTGATAGCAATCCATAATATTACCATACAGTTTTACTCAATGACAGTTCCCACTGATGTGATTCTATTCATAGAAGAAATGCCCATCACAGTTGGAAAAACCCATCTTCAACTACTAACACATCCTTTTTTATTTATGTACCCTATTTAGGGTCCCCAAAAAATCAATTTTCAGCATTATCCATGAGGGAATTGATGACTCATTTTGAGTTTCTTTTTGACAGAGGGAATCTACCTGAGCACATCTTAAACATAATTTGTCTGCATTCTGTATCCTTTGTCAATTTAGGCCAATCCAATGTTAGCAATCTCTGTGGAGTTTTCTATTTTCTCTGGAGGTTACTGCTCAGGTTTCATGAACACAATGCAGATATTTCTCTCTCAGCTATCCTGTGACTATTCATTTTTCTTCTACGACTAAATTTCTATTCCTAGCATATAATGAATTTCTTCTGTGCTTACCTATAGACCCAACATCTAACGGTTCTGCTTTCTCCATCTTCTCATTCTCACAACCTTGCATTAAGCCATGAAGTAAATGAAACTCACACAATTATATTACTACATACTATTTGACAAAACATTCAGTTTTTCCTGTTTTACTGCCTTAGCACTTTCTTTCCTACAGTCTCTGGACATTTGTGCCAACATAAGAAGAAAATCCTTGAATAAAATTGTAAATGTATTCTAATTCATTCTCTGTGTTCAATTGTATCTCAAAATAAACCAAGGAAGAGAAATATAAAATTTCCATTGAATTGGGACACAAGAGACCATTTTACGCTAAGAATCTTGAAATTTTGGTAGTAGCTGTGATTGCAATTTCTTTTCCAGTAGTTTATGAATTGGGTAAAAATTGACCTAATCTCCTCCATATATCTGATTCTGACCAGTGTGAGTGCCACAGTATTGCCTATTCCCCTTGCTTCTACAAAATGTATCAATCAACCTATTTTTTGAATGTTCATTTAGTCTAAATAATTTCCCAAAATGCTTTAAGGCAGCAGGAGATCAAATGAGAGATGTACTTCAATGCCAATTTTTTCATTTGTATGTTATCAAAGTCCATTATTTTATAGATTTCTATTGGGCATTATGAATCACTTTCTAGAGCTATGAGAAAAATAATAATTCATTATATTGGTACAGTGGTTTTCCAGCTTGAAGTGTAATGATTTATTATGACATCTCTAAGCTTATAGCTATTCTGTGAATCATATGATGTCTTTACCATTGTTTTGATTGATTGAAAAGTAGACATAATTCGGGTACATTTATTCATAATCATTCCTTAGGACACACCTTTTTATTTAATTCTTCATGTTTCAATATGTTAAGCTACCTCTTGCAAATAGATAAGCCAATGATTATATGCATAATGTTTATAATTAATGTATCAATTTTCTAAGTACTCCCAACCTTGATCTGTGATGAGAGTGAAAATTTTCTATCTATAATTTCACTCATATACCAATCTTTGGGCATACAATGCACTGTCATATGAAATAAGAAGAAAAATTAATAATATGTTTATCTTAGAAAGATGAAATAGGTTTAGGAAAACTAAATGTGATTTTCTATATGATTTTAATCTTACCTTTCAAAGTATTGTTAAAATATCTAAAAAAGATATTTATGTATTCTTCTTGTATCATGTTGATTTTTCAATTACTATATATTAGTAAGTATTTTCAGATATTTGGAAAGCATAACATATCAACTAAAGATACTGTTTATTTATATTAGATTATCACTGAATGATTATATGTTCCAAAGAACTAAAAGTACACATGCATACATAGTTTTTAAAAGACTTGGAAGAATAAAAAGTCTGTTTTATGCAATATAGTTCTAAGTTCTAAAAAAAAAAACAGGCAACTTCAGAGTCAGTAAAAGTAAAAGGGTCATGTGTAGCATTACAGAAAATCAAATTTAAAGAAAATTGCCTTGTTTATTAGACTTAATAATAAACTCACTACTAAATGAAAATGCATCTTTCAGAATAAGACTTCCCAGGATGTTGCAAGTGGCATAATGATTATTGATAGTGATGGTAAAGTTCAAAACAGAAAAAAAATTAAAACACTGCAGAAATACCAAAAATGGTGGAGAGGAAGTGCAAAATTATGTGAAATGTTAGGGATGTTTCATTCCAGTACCTTGGCCTCATTATATTATCAGCTAAATATAAAATACATAGAGCAGATAAATGTCTCATTAAGTCTTTCACAGTCTTTCTGAGAACTTGGTAGTGGTCTTGAATATAAAAAATAGAGAATTATAGTACAAAAGAGTATTTCAAATTTTTATTAAATCACTATGGGTAAGGCATTGGGGGTAAAACACATTTCATCAATTTTTCACAATTAAGAAGACCTCCCTATGGCAAATTTTAAAAGTAAAATATGTACCTCATCTTAGTTATAGGCACTCTGTCATATGTTCAACATACTTCCTACTAGACATCCCCACCTCTGTTTTTATAAAATGTTTTTCTCAGATAATGATTTCTGATTTAATAAGAAACAGACTGTATTAGCCACTTAATCCCATTTAATTTGATGGTTATTTCTATCCCACACTAGCATATTAATACACAGAAATCTGGTCTATTTTATTTTTATGAGATTTACTTATGTCTATTTCTCTAAGAGTCATGTGAATGCAACAGAAGATCATGATGAGCAAGAAAATAAGGAACTTTCTTTGATAATCAACCCCTATAATCTTGATTATTGCATCTGGTAAGCATATCTGATTCTTCCTATAATACAACTGAACAACTAACTACATGTAAATTATTGCTATGCTTCTTATTCTGCCCAAGTTCTCATTGCTTCTGCATATACCTAAAAATGACAAGGTAAATGGAATGGCATCACTTTCCTCTCAAAAACCTAGCCAGGCTGAAAATACCTACGTAGAAGACAAGTCACAGAGCACAGAAAACATCATCAAGGATGCTTGTTAACAATACAAACATGAATGGGAAAGAGATAGAGAGGTGTCAGAAGGGCAGCACTCACAAAACCTGAAGCACAAACACCAGACTTCCCTTTCAGAGGCAAGCAAGTCTCAGATTGACAGATGGGTAGTGATTGCTTCGGTTGGAGTGCATGATGGTTAGTTTGCAAGTAAAAGCAGATGAAGGAGCACATGAATAACAGTCAAATCTTTGGAATGTGGGTAAGCCTTAAATTATAAATGGCTTAAATTATAAATGGTTCATGATTGACTGGCCACAAGCAACTTATTAAATATGTACATGTGGTGAGGAGGGGTAGGAGCTGGATCAGATGAATGCAGCTGATCATAGCATCCCACAGTAAATGGGAAGGGGGAGTTGGGAGACTTTACAGTGCAGGAAATAGAAGGAAGCAGGTGCTTTAGGGTTCAGGAGAAAACACAAGAATGTTGGAACTCAGCATGCTATGGTCAAAGGGTGACCCATTCAAGGACTAGGCTTCAGACCCAGATACAGCTAACAGCATTAATGAAAGGTTGTACAAAGTACTCAAATGAAGAAATTAAACCACCGCCCATGTGAGGCCTTGCAATGTGATAGTAGACACAAAGAAGCTTCATGGAAAGAACACTGTCATCAGGGTGAGTTCCCAATGCCAATGGCTCATCTGCAATATTCCACTCCTGAATGACCTGTCACAGGCATGACCAAGAGATATATACAAACTAGTTCATTCCAGAGTCTGAAATAGCTGTGAAACTCTGCTCTTTATAGACAGGAGCCATGAAACCCTGTTTCTTATAGAATTCAATCTGACAGGACCTGTAGAACCCTGTTCCTATAGACTACAAACAAACAGAAATCATGGAACCCTGTTCCTTATGGAATACAAACTGGCAGGAGCTGGTTCTTAGACCTCTTATTTTTAAACCAATCTACTATACGTGTATGTATTTTTGAAATTCAGATAGAATTGAAAAGGTTATAAGAACAGTTTGAATGATTATAAGTCATAAAATGCTAATTCTGAAATTACTCTGAGAAGTCATTTGCTGTAATCCCCCTTTTCTTCTTCATAGGGAGAAAGTACAGCCCAAACCCTGCAGCTGAATTAATCAAGGAATAGCTCATTATTCGGCACCTAGCAGACTAGAAATCAGGAATCTTGGTTCCTCGGAGGAGTCAGGAGATTAGAAATAACAGCTTTACCAATCACCATGCTTTGTTAAGCAAAAGTGTATCTTCTTCTCCACTCTAAAGAAAAAATAAAATTCTAAGAATTTAACAAATTGTTATTCTATGACAAGCAAGATACTCAAAAGCAGGAAAAATTATTTAATTTTAAGTAGGATCTCTTTTTCCCTTTCTAACCACTTACTATCAATTATAAATCAAAAAGAAATTCTGTTTTTACTTTAATTTTTTAAATTTAAAACTACTTAGAATTTCAAGGCTTATCATTTAGTTCTCATGCTGGCGTATACTACTTTATGATTTTGTATTAAAATTCAGTTTGAATGTATAGGACATATTTGGAAAACCTAATTTAGCTTACAGATTCCTCTCATTTCTTTCAATGCTAGCAAAGTGTGCATTTGTAATTAATCTTAATCCGATTACTATCAAGAAACAGAGAGGTTAAGTGAATGGCGCAAGGTCACACAGCAAGCCAGCAGCAATTTTGTAAATGTCTTATTTGAATATAAAAATATTGAGGTGATAGAATAATTATTCAGGGTCATCAATAGTGGTAACACTTGTCATATTAAGATAAGAATGATGTGTTTTAAATCTCATTAGACAATTCCTCATGACAAGAAATTTAGTTGAATAAACCTTTGACTAAATTTGACTTTTGCATTATTTAGGTTATGAAAAAGTACAAATCAAGTTATCTCTGGAAAAAAAATGTTGGATGCTTAGTATTTGACTTTTCTGAGGATCCATGATATGTAATCACTGGATAAAATACATTCAACTGTTTTCCTTTTCAATTTTTATAAATTAATATCAAAACACTAAAGCATTTGTAATAATATTAAAGTAGCATTATTTAGATAATATAATATATAAATGAGCAATATTCTAAAACTTCAGTTTGTGTGATTAAAAACAGAAAATGTGGTAAATATTTGTATATATTTGATTATAGAAATACAAACAGCATATGGATACAAGTTATTTGATTTCAAAATAACATCTAGAATTTATTGAAGAAAGATGATCTTCTTTACCATATTATCTTGAAAGAATCTAAAAGCATTTGAGTTTAAAATTACAAATTCATATGAAATATCTTCTATGGAATATATGTCTTACCAGGTGGAAGCATAGATTGGTTGTTTGATCATATTGTAGGGAACATTTGACAAATCTTTTTGACATATCATATCATGTTAAAAACATTTTCAGCACTTTTTAACTTTTAAGTATTTTTAAATTATATATTTGTTTCATAAAAGCCATGCAGAAACATTATTTTATAAACTTCAAAACCTTATATGTATTTATGTGTGCGTGTATGTGCATATACATACAAAATAGACACAATAGTGAAACAGTGGCAATTTTATCTTGAGGGTAAGCAACAGCTGTTTAACTGGACTTAAAGCCTGCTCAATGGGGGTTCATACCTGGTACTATAAACCCAATCAACTAGTTATGGTTGGAGAGGTCACAAACCTGATAAGAGAAGCAATTATTGCCATTTCCCTGAACCAATATAATTTCTAATTATATTCTAAATACTTACATTTATGCCCACAGATTGGGGTACCTCTCATACTCTTGTCAAAGATGCTTCTTCTTGCAACAGGTAGAATCTGCTACACAGATCCACAACTGACTGAAATGCATAGAATACATTACTGTGAAGTGCCCAATCCTGGATGATACAGCTGCAACACAGTCCCTACAACCAATGGTGGAAAAGACATGGAAATACTGCCAGAAGTCCAAGTATCCCCTACATATAAGAGTAAAAATATACCATGAACTCGTAACAGTATGGCTGCCTGAACAAGATCAACATAACAATGATACTAGTGTATGTGCCACAATGGATAAGGGAAATTCAACCATGGCTTCATCCCAGAAGAGCTATAGGTGATCAAAGACGGCTGAATGAGGGAGTACTAGTTTCCTTCAAGAGTGAGCTCCTGAGTTCTTGCATAGGATGTTGAATCTTAAGTGATCATCCTTGAATATGTGTACCATAAGCAACACTAAGTGGATCTACTAGGTTATATATACACACACGTGTGTGTATGTGTATGTGTATATATATATGGATATATATATATCCATATATATATGGATATATATATATATGGATATACATATGTGTGTATATATATGTATATATATGCACACATGTATATAGATGGAGAAGGAATGAAAGCAGAGGAAGGAAGTTATCAGGAAGGAATGTAGGCTCATGGTCTTAAAGGAATCCTTGGATGCTTCAGTGCTTGTGAGTCATGGGTCATATTCAGGAAAATGAATTTTCAAAACCATATCTTCATAGGGCTCATTCATCCATAAACATGTCTATAGGACACCATATATATATATGTATACACACATGTATATATACATGTGTATATATATACACATGTATATATACATGTGTATATATATACACATGTATATAAATATAATAATAATATCAAAGGAAAATGTGTTGTCAAAATCAATAGCTCATATTTTCCAAGTTGTATCTTTTGTAGGTAATCAGGAGGTAAAACATCATCCATAATCGATATCAATTTATAGCCCATCCTTGGTGAGGATTTCAATAGTGATACCTTCGTCAGCATCATATGACATTTATTTGAAAAAATTTCTTCTCTCGAAAATTGTAAAAGTTAAAATATTAAAACCAAAACTAAAAACAAAACCCTCCTTAATCATTAACCACATGCAGTTACTTATATTGATGGATCAGTACATATCTGTTTCTGTATGTTGTCCTGGGTGTTAACTGTGTTAGAGTCCATTCCATTTGGTTTTGGAGGTGACAGCTATGATCTTCAGTGGACATCTTCATGAAACATCCAAGTGATTCCTTGATGTCCTGTAGACATGTTCATGGATGAATGAGCCCTATGAAGATATGTTTTTGAAAATTCATTTTCCTGAACATGACCCATGACTCATAAGCACTGAAGCATCCAAGGATTCCTTTAAGACCATGAGCCTACATTCCTTCCTGATAACTTCCTTCCTCTGCTTTCATTCCTTCTCCATCTTTACTATGTAGATATGCCATCGACTCTGCCCAACAAGGTTTTAACCTTCTGCAGGGTAAATGTCATTCATTTCCAAATAGTAACTCGTCTGATTATTCAGAAACCCAAATTGGTAAGCCTCTCAGCTATTGTACCTTGGTTGGGAGAAAATCATTGCAAGATTAAGTTTAGTTATGGGTCAGAGGTTCTATGGGTCTTGAATACTGACCCCACTGGCAATAGAGAAGAAACTGATTCATATATATAATCTATCCCGTCTCTGTGTATTATCTTTAAAGATTTGTGAATTTAATTTTTTATTATTTGAGTGTATTTCCATGAGTTTATGTGTACTATGTGCATGTAAGAACCTGCAGATGCCAGAAGAGGGTGTCAGATTCCTCCTGGAACTGGAATTATAGGTGTTTGTGAGTCACTGTGTGGCTCCTCTGATCCTCTGCAAGATCAGTTAGCACTCTGAGATACTAAGCTATCTCTTCAGCCCTGTCTTCATGAACTCCTGTTGCTATTAAAATATTCTTCTCAGTTATTCCAGTACACGATTCTTGTCTCTATTCTTAGGATTATCTGATGTTCTTTTGTAGTACAGAAACTCTTGACAAGACCTCTTTTTTTTTTTTTCAAATGGTAACTGAAGCGTTCAAAGCCTGTAAGGCCTGTGCAGTATAATCTTTCTCACATACACAAGATTTGAATTCTTCTGAGTCTGTCTTCTCAGGTGGTTACACAGGAGGATTGAAACTACCTGAATAGAAAAACTGTGAAGCATGCTGCCAACCAGTAAGTGTCTTCTTAATGCAAAGCCAATGAGAGAAAACTAACCTTCCACATACTAAAGATCTCTGGTTGCTATAGCCACACAGTGCTCAGAAATTTCATTGAAAAAATTTGCACTTACCCCCAAATCAATGTTCATCAAATGGCTGAGTACAATCCTTAATACTTCCTGCATTTTCACTTTTGAAAGCTTTAATGGGACACATCATAACCTGCTTTTCTGGTTAACAAGTCCAGTTGCCACATAATTAGATTGGTGCTCTTGTAAGACATTCAAATATTCTTCTGGAAAAACAGGAACAATTTCCTCAATTACATTCCATGATAATACACACTTTACTGGGTCAATGACAGGGCTAAGACCATAGAGAAATCACTAGCAACTTGCTAGGTACTGTTTCACAATCCTGCTCCATTCATTGTACTTCCCACATAATACACATAATATTTCACCAGTTGTGGAGGAACCATCTAAGCTCACTTCAGGTAAAATTGAAACATTCATATGAACCCCCTTCTTGGTCCTTTGATCTGCTGATATACTCTGATATTTCAGAACTGACTGACATAACAACAAAGGTCTCCTATGTAAAGATCACAGAATCAAATTCCTGCCTCACAGACTTCTCTATTGAGAACACAGGTGTCACCTTGCCTCCTGGATACACTTTGACCCTGAACATACCTTGCCCCTGGATGAATCTTGCCTTTTGGATGTGCTTTGCTCCCTAGGATGCAACAGATATTTTTCCCAAGAAGACATGTATACATACGGGGCTAAAGATTATATAAAAAGAAGCCTAAAGTCATTAATTGTTGGGAGGTACAGGTCAAAATCCATAGGGAACATAGGCTTACCCTGATTAAAAAGAGAAAAATTTAGAGGTATGTCTCTAAGAGAGATAGCCAACCTCATTCTAGAAAATGAAAACAAATGATGCAATGAAAAGGCAAACGTTGGTGAGAAAATGAAAAACTAAAACACTTGTATACTATTACGAGACATGCGGAAGGCCAAGGTCACTACCAAAAACAAGAGGGATGCTTATCAAATAATTAACAAAGAAACTTTCACATGATGCAGCAATCTCATTGCTGATCACTTGTCTCAAACTTGAAACCTGGGCCTTGACTACACCGTCATAGAAATGTTCACAATAAGCGAGGAAGGAAAATAACACAAATGCCAATCATCAGATTAATAAAAAAGGAGAATGTGATCAATATGTACAGTGAAATAATAACCAGTTCTATAAAAGAGATCGTCCTACAGTATTTGAAAACATACATAAAATAGCGGACTAGACAGTCTCCACGAGCTAGTTAGAGAAACATCGGCGCAGACTGCCTGTCACGTAGATCTCTGGGAAAGTAAAGCTTTCAGAAGAAGGATGGATTCCTGGAGATATGTGATTATGAATAATTGGCAGTTGTTGACCTGTGTGGATGAAGTTTCAGATTTTCAGGCTGAGTGAGTCTTACGCATCTACTGGACAACACAGAGTCTGGACTTGAAAATTCTACGTTATAAAAATCTCCTAAGATCGCAAAAAGAAAAAATAGAAAACGAGTAGCAGCTGGGGGCCCTTCTGATATAATGGCGAGGGGAAATTCCTTCTTTCAAAGAATATAGTGAAAGCCTGAGGCTTTCATTGCTCCTGCTAGAATATAGAAATCATGCATCCCCTTCTTCTAACTCCTGTGACTGAGACCTTGCCCTATAAATGCTGTGAGTTGCTTCTCCTGCTGCAAGCTTAGCCATTAAGTTCAAGTCAATCATCACTTGTTCGTTTCGTTTCAGCGTACAGTTTTCTGGTGTCTCAAGTGCTATCCTGTTGTCCTCAGCTGTATAGATCTTTCATTATTTTTCAGGCAGGAGTCATGTTTTAATTTGGTATATTTAAACAGAGATCCATGACACAAGTTTTAAGGACAAACCTAAAAGGAATAAAAGATGTAAAACATTGTTAAATGCATCCACAAAAATAATGAGGTACTTACTACTTAGTATGTATCTCACTTTAACTATGCAAACTACCACAGTTACATATGTTTTGATGTGCTTTTTGTCTTCTAACTCACAGTAAACTATAATACTACCATCTAGCTAAATGTTCCACTTAACATATACTATTGAGTATTATATAGAGTCCCAGGCATTCTTGTTAGAAATTTTAAACAATGACTAACCAGAATTTTATCAAACATCTGATAACAATCAATCAAGCTATGGTGTGTTGGTTAAGAGTAGTTGACAATTTGATTTACTGGGATATTGAGAATGGACACATTCTTACTAACTTCCAAGAAGAGCATCCACTCTATGAGATGCTTTATTTATTGTGAGTTTATGGTTCACAGAAAGAATTTATTATGCAGGAGCATTATGGGCAAGTCCTGTAATAAGTGATGATAAAAGGTCACATTCTTCAAAATGCCCTACACAGCTACACATCCATGTAAAGGTGACTGGACCAGAAAAAAGTCTATTCAATTTATAGCTTTACATCTTCCATGTATTTCCATACTCTTCTCTTTGGCTCTTTCCAGGGAGCCACCTTCTCCTCCTTAATTATCACTTCCTATTGAGCCAGTGTTCACTATTGGTAAGGCCAGTGTTTTGACCCTTCATTTCCCTCAATGGCACACACCTAGTCTGAGAAGTCAATCTTATCCTCTACAGTGAGGTTTTTGTATAAGCTGCAGGTTTAACTAAGAAATTAACCAAGTCATTATCCAAGAAATTTTACCCTAAATCATAATTCTTACAGTTGAGTTTAGTATCTCAAGGTTAGAACAAATTGAACAGAAAGTTGGCATGAGGGTGGTCAGAGAGGATCTCTTATGTATACGTGTCAAAAATGCTATCTGTTTCTTATTGGAAATATTGTCAGTCTGCTTCATTTAGTCTTCAAATGCCACCTAGCACATCCAGTCAACTGAGAAGGTGGTTCTCTTCAGCAGTCTCATTCTCTCTTCTCCCTTTGGCACCTCTCAAACTTATTATGTGTTTTTTTTTTCCTCATTGTGCACACCATGACACAGCCTACACACTACAATTGTCATATTGTCTTGGTAAAGTACCTTAGGTACTTAGAATTAATAGCCACTGTAAAGAAAAGTTCAAAGTCTAATCATTGGAAAGCAGATACAGTGCCTGTACATGAACAAAGAACGAACCATAGCACATAGTCCATCTGAATCTAGAGAACACCAGATTTTACTATAACCTGTGAACACTTTATTCATTGTTTAAATCTGGGACTCAAAGCCCAGTGAAGTTGTGTTTTTTGAATGATAAGTTTAAGTGAGTAAAATGTGATAAATTCCATTTTAATCTATGTTATAAGGACAGTTAAAGTGAGGTCTATACAAAAAAATGAAATTCTATACTTAGAAATGATTAAAATGAGGATATTTATAAAAGACTTTAAATGTAGGTTTTTTATTGAAAGGCTAATGGCCTTGCTAAAGAAAATATCAATGACATACCATCCAAGAAAGTACGATGTGTGACAAAGGAAAAAAAAAAAAGAACATAGGTGAGAAGCAAAGGCAAGGACATAACTGTACCACACTCCAAGAGAGGGCATGATTTGTGAAAGCTGCTCTTAGAAAAGCAGAAAATCAGCCTCTACAAGAGGGTCAGAAACTAAAGCTCTCAGCCTTGTGTACTAGTCCAATGTTCAAACTCTATTCATATTATATTTACCTATTCATTTGCTTGTTTTGCTTAATTTTAACCCCTTTGAAGGGATGAGAGATACAGAACTTGCTTAGTATTTGCAAAGCCTCTGATTCCGCCTCCAACACCAGAGGAAGCAAGTAAACTAACAAAAGCTGAAAACTTTAAATCTTTACTTAAAAGATATTCTTAGCTCAGTAAACAACAAAGTGGGCAATGACCAGGACCAGACCAACAGTGCATAAATTACCAGCTATTGTTGTAAATCAAAAGATAATTAGGAAAAACATTTCTATAAGAAAGGAATAATACAGAAATACATAAAATATTCAATGCAGATAAAGAACAACAACAAATAAAAACTTAAGAATGGATAGAATAATTGAAAGTAACATGCATGATTCTGCCTCAAAATAGTAAGAGTTGTATTAATATTAAAGAATAACTAATGCATCAACTAAAGGGCAGCAACAATTGGATTAAAAATATCAAAATTCCTTTATATGTTATATATAAGTAAAAGACTAGAAATTCACAGTCCTATGAAATCTAAAGGAAGCTGGAGTGGCTAGATTAATAACAGACAAAATGGACTTCTGTTAAGTCTGAAATTGCTCTCAAGATATATATATATATATATATATATATATATATATATATATATATATATATATATGCATATATGCATATATGCATATACCAGTCATATATGCAATCAGGAAGGGTACATTTATTTCTCAAAAGAAACAAACAAACAGAAAAAATACATGTAGGGGTCAGCCACTTGTCAAAATGATGACCAATGGTGAAGGCATGCAGGCCTTTTTATAAGTTGAAAATGGGGATTTCAGCGAGGGTCAGGTAACTGGGAGCATAATATAATTGGTAGATAGAGAGAGGGCTACATGGGTCAGTTTTGGGGCTTGGATCTGGATGGCCAACAATTCACATTCTTGTGATACAAATGTTTAACCTCAGGGTAAGACACTCACATACCTCCTGACATGTGGAGTCACCAATTGCTTAATCTTAAGAAGATAAAGGCACTCACTTACCTCTGGCCACGGACAGATGTCTGGCCTTGAGATAAGGCCTTCCTGCATTCCTGTGACTGTCCGGTGGTTGTTCTTTGGGTGGAGGGAATTTTTATGGCCTGTTTCTGGAACTGATGACGTCTCAGGGTCCACCCTAGGTCAAGCAAGATGGAAACTAGGAGGTTCTAGGATGTCCAAAATGAAGCCTTGTCTTCTCACTTCACAACAAAAGTGTTAGCCAGTGGTAAACCAAAACACCACATCATGATAAAGAGAGCAATTCCCAAAGAAGACACAGCAGTCCTAACCTGTGAGGACTGGAAAGCAGAGATGTGAAACACATGGAATAAAAGTGATAGAATTGAAAAGACACACTGAACAATGACACTTTTTACTAAAGACTTCAGTACTTCTCACTCATTAATCAATTATACAAATTGACAGAAAATCACTTAGGCAATAGAAGACCTGAAAAATCATATCAAACACTTTAAATCTAATTGACATTTAAAAAAATAAACACTTCACTGGACAACAGGATGATAAACTTATATACATATGGTCAATTGATTCCAACAATGCTGTAAAGTCAGCTTAAAAAGAGAAAGATGGACTTTTCAATAAATGGTCTTGAAACAATCGGGTATTCATATGCAAGAGAAAAGATGATGGAGGAGGAGGAGGAGAAATCTGACTGAAACAAACTATAGAACACATCTTATCAAAACTGATAAGAAAGATACAGGCTAAGCACACTGGATTGCTGTTGCTCTAGAAAAGCACATAGGTAGGACATACTGATGGCTAGATAGCTCAGTGGAACCAAGCCTGTCTATCTGAATTCCATCCTTGGGACTCAAATAGTGTGAGGAAAGAGTATATTCCCACAGGGCATGAGGTGCATGGCCATATGCATGCACACACACACACACACACACACACACACACACACACACACACAAATACACACAATTAATTAATTGGAGAAGTAAAAAACACAGGTGAAAATCTTACATATCTTGGATTGTGCCTGGGGTTAGCAGGTCCTGTACCCGTGCCAAAGAGGTCCATCACAAAGTTTTGTTATTATATAGCTATATATTCATTTTATTTTATACATGAGTGTTTTGCTTATGCTTGACACTCACAGAAGTTAGAAGAGGGCACTGGATCCCCTAGAACTGGTGATATGGATGGTTGTGAATCTCCTTGTGAATACTGGGAACTGAATACTGCTCCTCTGTGCAAAAGCAGTAAATGGTCTTAACTGCTGAGCCATTCCTCCAGCCTCCATTATGAATTTTCGTAAGGGATGTTTTGCTGGGATAAATGTAGCCATTCATTCACTGTCTGACTTTGTCATTTGTGCTACCAGCAAAGACACAGAACTGTAACAAAGTCTATATAGATCAGAAGTCCAGAAAGTGTAAAAGAAGGAAGAAAGGGAAGAAATGAAGGGAAGGAAAAAGAACAAAAGAAAGAGACAAACACAGACACAAAAAGAGAGAGAGAGAGGAGAGGAGAGGCTGTTTTAAAAGAAAAAAATATTATAAAAAGTGAGAGACATCTGTGTTTTGAAAAACAATGTTACAAAATGAAAAATAATAGCATAAAAATGCTAATATCACTGGTCATTAGAAAAATCCTAAGTAAGTCGCACTGAATCTTTAAATACTCGTTACATTTGTTTAAAGAAAATATCTGATAGTACCAGACAGTTGAACTGTAAACAAGACCTCCCACATACCTTTAAGAGGTAAAATAAGGCACAATCACTTTGAAGTCTTTTTCAAGTTCTAATATGTTTGGACATCCAGTTTGCATAGAAATCTCACTTTTTATGATTTAAACAAAATATATAAAACTTATGTCCATATAAATATTCATCTATGAATATTAATAGTGGTTATATCACTTTAACCTGTTGCAACCCAAATATATTTAAAATATTAAATGTGAAAATTATTTGAAAATGTTGTAATGATATGCTGAAATACTGCTGAACAATAAAATGAACAAATACTGAACATGCAATGAAAGGGGAAAATTTTAAATGACTAATATTAAGTAGAAGAAGCCAGACTCAAAGTATGTAAACTTATTATGTTCCTGTTGTAATTAATCTTTATTCAACTCAACAATGTCTAGAATCTGCAGCTGAAGATGTTCATTTTGGCTCAAAGTCTTTTTTATTTTTTGTTTAATTTAATCATTGGTTCTAGTCCTGGAACCATGGAGCATTTCTGCCTCCTAACAATCAAAAAAGATTTAATGTAGAACTGGAAGGCTTCAGCCTCAATCTCTTTACAACCTAGAACATTTAATCTTACTGAGCCACTTAGATTTGCTTTCTGTACTCAGAGCTTTACTGAATGACTCACTTGCTTTTCTGACTCAAACTCTTCTCCAAGCTCTGACTGCCTCAGATTGAACTGCTGAGCTGGTCTTCAAACTGACTCACTCTTTCCAGTTGATAGTAACTTCTGCCAAGCTGACTCTGTGTCTCGGCCTCAGAACACTCAAACTGCTCCTGATTCACTGTGAGGTCCCACTACCTTATACTACTTCAGTTAACCTCTCTGCTTCTCTGCTTCTCTGCCTTATCCCCAGTTAGACTGCTTCATTGTCTCTGTATCTTGTCCTCTCTCTGTGTCTCTGAACTCTGTGTCTCTGAGCTGAGAGCTTCTTCTGCATTCTGACTCATCTCACAAATCACTTCCTGTCTGGCACTGACTCCTTCTGAGCTATGCTTCCTGTCTCCCAAATCCTAGGATTAAAAGTATGTTCCACCACTGTCTTCTGAATACTGGGATTAAAGGTGTGTACCAAATTCTTTCTACTCTAGAGCAGCCATGCTCTTAGTTTAAAAAATTATATATTCCTCTACAAGAATCATCATAGATACACACCTGTAAGTATGTTTAGAAACAGTTTCTTGAAAACTTTCACTGAGGAAAATATAGGAATTAGAAAGAAAAAATAGAATTTGTTTGTGCCAAACATAATTATTATAGAATGCTACCAAAAATAGAGTAAATAAAATTTGATAACCATTCTGTACAGTAATAAAATTAATTCCAAGAATATAAAGTACAATACAATATGTTTCTTTAGTAAAGGGCCATTTAAAACAAATAAAAGAACATAAGTACTAGTTACTTTTCTGTTGCTGTGATAAAATATCATGACCAAGGCAAATTAAGTAAAACAGAATTTATTCTGGTTCATGGTTCCAGAGGGAACATGGCAGGAAGGCATAGCAGCCATAGGACCTATGATGGCAAGAAGCTGAGAGCTCACTTCTTCATTCAGAACCACAGAACCACAAAACACAGAAAGGTCACTGGAAGTGGCCAGAGCATTTTCATCTCAAAGCCCACCCCCAGTTCCTCTAAAAGGGCTATTCTACCAAACTTCCTCATAGAAGGCTACCAACTGGGGACTCAGTCTTCCAATACCCAAGATTATGGAGAAAATTTCTTATTCAATCACTAAAATATTTTAGCAAAATTAGATTTTAAAAGAAATGAGAGTAGATATAAACTCAAAAAGCTGAATACTGCATGAACAGAAAAGACAACACAGTATAATAAAGATGTTATATCTTAACACATGTGTATTCATGAAATCCCTTAGTCAAAACTGGCTGTATTTACATGTATTATAAAGAAAAATGACAATCTATAATCATATCAGTTTTTGAATGAGTTTTTCAGAAATTAAACCATATGATAAAAATATTACATAAAAACAGTATGGGTTCAGGAGGAATTAAGTAGAATAAAGAGCTCAAAAAAGAAATAATAAATAGATATCCAAGTATTTATGTGAAGGCTGAACACTGAGCATAAGTAGAAGCAACCACAGAGATTCATGGGTGTGATTTAAGACTGTGGAAGCGAGTCTTGAATCAGTTATAGATTTAAAAGTTGTTTTATATCAAAATTCATGAAGAAAAGTTCTAGAGTCTCAAATAATTCATGGATAAATAAACAGGAAGGAAACAAGTCTGTAACATAGAACAAAAAGTTACAAGACAGTTGGTTCCCAGAGCAGAATGCTTGCAAGGAAAAAAAAATTAAAAAAAAAAAACACGCAAATTCAAAGCATGTGATGTTCAAACTCACTGGTCAAACTAAATGTGAAGAGCAACTAAAATCTAAACAATGATAAAAAATTTAAAAGTATGGGAACCTGAAAATAAATGAGGATGTAATATACAGATTGGTATAAATAAGCATGACTATTTTAAGTCTAAGAATCTAGACTTAATGAAATTTCCACATGCCTATGGTTACCCACCTTTCCTAAGGGACACTCATCAAAGCCCAGTCTGTTCATTGGAGTTGGAGTTATCTCACATGCTCACCATTCCTACTTGGTATGTTATATATAATCTATGAAACAACATGCAGCGATGGGCCACATCAACACTGTCAGAAAAAGACCGCTGCATTCACAAAAAAACAAAGTGAAATTTATATGAATATAAAACAATAAGAGCAATAGCAGCAAATGGGTTAGATTGTATTTAAGGATTTAGGTTAAAAGAAAAGAACAAATAATTAAGGGGTATACAGAATGGTAATTCAAGAGAAAAAGATGCATTGAAGTGAAAGCAGGAAAACTGAACACATTGATAATTAAAGTGTCTACAAACAAGACAGAATGGCCTATATTCTAAAGCAAATAGGTATGCCAGGAGTACTGGAAATTTTTCACTGTTTTATAGTAGCTACTGCTGCTATTCATTGTGCTTTCTCTCTGGTTTGTATTTAGTATGTGAAATAGATACTATCCTCTTGTTTTGTTTTGAGAAGGAGGGTTTTGGTATAGGATCTGGGCTGGCCTGGAACTCAGAGACTCTCCTGCTTCAGCCTCTCCAGTGCTGAGATTCTAGTCCTGCATTGCAATACTCAGCTAGAATAAATGTTTTTGTTTGTTTGTTTGTTTGTTTTGTCTATTTTTTTGTACAGAATACAGCCTTAAGCACAACATTCTTTGCTCACATAGCACTTTTTGAACTAGTTTTAGGATCATGAGTTTCTCAAGTATACATAAACCTTCTAGGAAGATCTGATTTTAAAAATGGAATCAGACACTTCTATTAGCTTTTTAAATGTTCGTAAGTTTAGTAATCAACTTTATGTTTTACAACAAGGACTTTGGGCATATGTATCGTATTCGTGGAAAGAAATGAAGTTCTGTTTTATGTGCCAGTGGCATTTCTGTGAAGACAGTTATTTTAACTGAGCATACATTGAGTCATACTGTTATTTCTAAAGTTTTAAATATTATAGAATAATTATAAATGTTATAATTTGATTTATATCTATCACTTAAATACTTTAGTTTTTTTTTTCTTTTTATATTCCTCCTTCTGGACTTCAAGGGAGACCGTAGCCCAGTGGTATTGGTTTAATAATAGTAAAATATGAAGAGAGGACACATAAGAAATGCCACTATATGTGAGACAGAATGTGATGTGATTTTAGATCTGCAAATTTCGGCGGTGAGCAGAGTGCGAATAAATATCAAATGTCTCCTCTTTACTACTAAATGTAAAATGTTCCAAAATGTCTTATCCAACTCTAGATGTTAACTTAAATGTAAATGCACATATTGAATGCAGCAGTGGAGTTGCAAACAGAATCCATAACAGGACTAGTAATGTGGATGAAGATGCTGATTTACTGTATTTTTAATGCCAAGAAATAGCAAATGTAGTTGATCTTTAAAAACTCATAACATAGGGTACTTAGAATGCTATAGAAGAGAACTGTACTATCTGTAATCTGAATTATATTTAAATTTCCATATTGTGTCCCAGGATAATAAGAAACCTACCTAGGTAAAAGGTGTTCCCATTCAAAGTAGAATTTGAGTGCATAAGAAAAATTGGGCCAGTATGAAATCACATAACTTTGTGTACATAAAACCCTAGATTTATTTCCAAGCACCACAAACATATCAGTTCTATAGGATAAAATTTCAACATTTTATATAATAAAAATATCATAAGCACAATTGTTAAGTGTACTGTGAAAAATTCACTTGTTTCTTTAACTTCCAAATAATTTTACTTATCTATAAATCTTCAAAGAAGATGTGTAAAAGTCTTTCAATACTGGTGCTTCATTTTTATCTTTCTAAAAGTTAACATGGCTGATATAGTTAGATAAAACTTTAAAATGAAGACAGAAAATAAGTGTAACATTGATTAACATGTTAAATGCAAGTAACAAAATATCTAACCAAATAATATTGGCTGGTCAAATTCAAGTCATTTAAATATTCATTTTCTTTTTGCTTCTAATATTCACTGTAATGCTGGTAACAGCAGTTAATAGTACTATGTCCCATCGTCCATGCTGTATTACACGGATATTCCTCTGCATTATTCTGTCATGCACACACAAAGTCTCAAGGTATGGGGAAAGTGTAGACAATTATCTGCTAGAATGTTACATGAATGACTGTAGTCCAAGTCACAACAGAGTCCACATTTTATCATGCAACCTTGGGAGCAGTTACTACTCTCTGCAACCCTATTAGCAATTTCCTTTAAATCCTTTCTCCACTTCATACTTATGAATACCTTTATCTCTAGCACCTAACTAAAATATCTCATTACGGTATTAGGCTTCAGTTTGGTTTTTATTGATCTAATTCTGTGTAATTTAATAATCATCCTCTGATTTTTACTATTATGCTTCCGGAACCTTTTCAAAGTATCTCACCTATTACTGCATTAAGTAATTAAAGCGGCTGCATTAAGAAATTCCACATTTGTTTCTCATTATTACAAGATAGATTTTAGATGGCCTACCACAGCCATAGTCTTGTCAATTCAGTTTTTGATAATCCTGCTTACCTCTCATGCTCATCATGGCTTTGTGATTGCTTCCTGGTTGTCAATCTGCGCTTAACTTTGTATTCAGAGTTAGGTTCAGATTTCTCTTCTGCTGTAAAACTCCATTGTCAGAACTCCCATTAAGAGATTTTTCTGTCTGTATTCAAGGAAAACAAATTTCTTCTGATATTGAATGTATGTTTCTGAGGCTGGCAATTGCTTCTGTGAAGTTCAGTTTTTGTTTTTCATGAGTAGTCAATAAAGGCCAGGTATAAATTTTGCAAATAAAATAAAAAAAAATTAAATTAAAATAAGGACTGCTTGAGAGCGAAAAGGCATTTTCTAACTATCTTTCCTAAATAAGCAATTTGATAGCCCATTACGCTTTCAACACATTGCATGAACCTTATATTCCTAATATTAAGTATATATTTTTGTAGCTACTCTTATTTAAATAATACCATTTGTAAATTCCAAATTTTCAGATAGAGGCCATCTATTTCTAATTGTGTTTTGCGTTAATACTGAGCTAAAGTTATCATGTTGTAATTTAAAGTTTTGTCTATGAACCAATTTCATCACACAAACTCTCCTAGGAATTAAGTCTTCATCTTTCAAGTTCTCTGCAGCTCAGGCGTGTTCTCAAGTAACAATGCCCTAGCTATCTACTCAAAATTCTCAAACTATGTTATTCCACCACTTCTATAAAGTTCAAGTGGTGAGAGAAACACTGATTCTCTCTAATGTCTCTTGTTGCGTAATTATCTGAGTGACTGTGTATTGACGTATATCTGAAGTCTCTTTGGAGGAACAGTTGGAATCGTGATTACCAAATGAATTCATTACTTCACAAACTGTCAACAGGAATTACAAAGTAACAAAAGGTATTTGTTAAGAGTGGAGGATTTCTTCATGCCTGCTTTCCTCTCCAGGAAGTAGCTAAGCTGTTAGCAGCTGGCTCAGCTTTGGGGAAGAAAGCACATGGGGGTTCTACCCATCCAGGTGAGTCCTTGGTCAGAAGACCAGATCAGAGGCTCTGAGAGCCAGTGGGAAGTACTGAATTCCTGGGAGCCATGGCTGTTGATGTAGCTCAGTTTATTGAGGGAATGGTAATCATATTACAGAGAGGGGAAGGATCTCCGGCACCAAGGGCACCAAGGAAGGTCCATTGGTAAGGGTGGCACAGGTACCACAGTCCTATATGCGTGTGGAGGATCATAACCTAGACCTAGGTCTTTTCACAGGGACCAGAGAGAGAGACCTGTAGAGTCTTTGTGTGGCCTCAGCCAGGAGACAAGGAGGCATTCGTGGAAACTGTCAGACTACAGAGGGAACTACCATTCTGGTCAGGGCCACACTCAATCATCAGTAGAACCCTGAGAGTCCTCAGTTCAGGTGTTTTATTGATTCAGTACTCTTTAGGTGTTCTACTGATACTATATGCAGATCATTAGCAATCAGCTTCCCCCACAGAAATTCAACACCTGCAGACAATACAAAACACCAAGGCCTATGCATCACTTTTTCTAACAGTGCACAAAAACCATTATTTTAAACACAACTAAAGCTAAACATCCACAACAGAGACCTTATATTGTCATGTAGGGAGAAAGAAGTACCATCCCTGGGGCCATACCATCAGGTAAGCAGTAGCCATGTCACATACCTCTGAGGGGATGGTGCCTTTGAAGATGTGGTGCAGTGTTGTGAAAGCATGAGGCATAGCTTTGTGGTTTGTCAGAGCCGGAGAAGGGGGAGCAGCCCAATGCACGCTACTCTCAGAGTGAGAGTTCAGGGGTTCCAAGCATGCTTCAACCCCTTCTTTAGCTCTAGGACAGCCACACATAAGAGTATGTGTTTTCAATAGCTACTTTCCTATTGCTGTGTTAAAAAATGACTAAGGTAACTTATAAAAACATTTACATAAGCCTGCTGGTAGTGGTGACACATGCCTTTAATCCCAACACTCAAGAAGCAGAGGCAGGTGGATGTCTGTGAGTTTGAGGACAGTGTGGTCTACAGAGTGAGTTCCAGGACAGACCATGTCTCAAAAAACCAGAAAAAAAAGTACTTAATTGGAGGGTCCATGATTGCAGAAAAAAAACACAATGTAGCAGTAACAGCTGAGATTTTACTTCTTGACCCCCTAGCAAGAGACAGAGAGAGAACACTAGAATAGCATGATTCATTTGAAACCTTGAAGTCTGTCGTCAGTGGCATACAACCTCCAACAAAGCTACACCTCATAATTCTTCCCAAACAGTTCCACAAACTAGGGGATAGTTATTCAAACACGACCTTATGGCATCATTCTCTTTCAAATCACCAAAATATGATAAGGAAGGAGACCATCATGTAGCCAGGAAGAAACAAATTTTGAACTACAAAAATATTGGTCTAACTTATACCTTTATAAGTGTAAATTTTGACCTTTAAAAAAGTAGATGACCATTTCCATCCCTATGTTTCTTTAGATGCAATTTTAGAATAGTTAATATTATGGCCATTGTATGGATTTTTAAGGATGGGAACCCTGGAATGGACTTTAGGTCTACCCTTTTAATCACCTGCTTCCAAACTCCAAAACTGTTCAAACAGTTGTGTTATTACAAAACTATGACATCTCCAACACTTAATTTCAACATGATTGCATTTTACCATTATTTAAACATTAAGGTAAATGTGAAATATGATCACACGCAAGTAGTTTCAGAAATAACCTTAGTGTGATCAAATGAGTAAAGCAGAAACTACAAATAGAATGAGGACTCTATTATGAGGCACCTAACAGTAACAAAGAAATTTTGCCACCTGCAACCTTGAAAAATGAATGTGAATTCTTAACTCCTGGGATTCTTTCATATGAAATCTGGCCCATAGTAAACTTATTTGTACATTTATAGTCTATCATCATCAGCATTAAAATACATTTAGTAGCAACATGGAAGGATTGACTGAATCACAGAGACTATATTTAGTTACATATTTTCCAATATCAGTATTAGGATAGAATTATAGTTAAATAATTAATATAAACAAAGTGTCTTTCTAGTAAATTAAACAATGTTATGGTTAAAAAGAAAAAAACAAAACTATTTAATAAAATTCCTATATGATAGCATTATTTAACAGTGTTCTTTGAGTTGAAGTGTTCTTTCCTGTTAGGAGAGAACCTCATAAAATTCAGGAAGTAACCAAAACTCATAAGTCTCAGGAAGTTTCTGAAACCTACAGGAATCATAAGGTCCCTCTCCAAGATAATATACAAGCAGTTTCAATCTCCATGGAGAGAAGACTTTCCAATGGCCCAACCTCCAAAAGGTTGTACAGGGAACTAGCTTTTATGAGTTATCACCCATCATGGAATGGGCTTTTTTTTTCTTTGAATCATTTGAATAACCCATCACTCATACTCCTTTAACTACATTGGTTCACTAAGTTGCACTTTAGTGAAATGTTTGGTTTACCCTTTCATTGGTAATCTGAAATAAATAGAAGATAGTCTACACCCCACCCCACCACCGAAAAAAAGCTAACTTAGTATAATTGTATACCCAAGCATGGTGCATGACAGAACCAAAATGTGAAGGAATCTGTTCGTCTCTCTCTAGGAAACATCACACCATAAAAAGGAATGCTGGTATTTTTATATGTTTATTAAATGACAATATTCATACAATATAATTGTTAAAATATATTATATATTTTTACTGATAGTTATTTGTGTGATAAACCAATCTCTTTTACAAAATTTTAACAGTAGAATTTAATTTATATCAATTAATTAATTTTTCCATAACCACTATGTCAAAATTAACTTCATCAAAAATTAAGTTAATGTACATGCATTTGTATATATAAATTTTTAGTGCAATGTCCAAAGTCCATTTAATAATATACAAAGCTTTAGTTTAATTTAATTTACTATCTGAGAGACTATGGTTTTCTGTCAACCCAGAAGGGAAATTATCTAATTAAGTTTTCCTAAAAATGTCATTGGTAGTAAAAAGAGGATTGAAAACATAGAGAATTAATCAAAATAATGTTATATATATTTCCAAAATGCAATGAGGTTATCAGGAGGTTAGAATTGTGAGATGTAGGATTTTTATTATTATGTGTTGCATTTCAAAAAGTATGCATCATACTTCACTTGGAATCTGCTTGTAATTTATTGTCTAATTTATAGTGTTAAGGCATCACTGTAGAACTGCATTTCTCCAATCCAGAGCAGATATAACTCTTATGTGACCAAAGACCCTTTCATTATCTTAGTGGAATTCCATGCCTTTGCTTTCATAAATGGTTTCTGTGTATTGGAAATACTATTTATAAATGTTTTCTGCTGCTCTTAAGAATATCAGTTCTTAGCAGGGTGGTGGTGGTGGGACATGCCTTTAATCCCAGCATTCAAGATACAGAGGCAGGCAGATCTCTGTGGGTTCAAGGCCAGCCTGGTCTACAGAGTGAGTTCCAAGACAGCTAGAGTTACAACAGGACTCCAAAAAACAAAAAATAAAAAATAAAAAAAGAATAGCAATTTTTTATATACTTTGAGTTGTTGATCCATATATTTCTAAAAAAGTAGATTCTATGATTTTATTCCTACTCATTACCAAATTATTCTTTTGAGCTTTGAAGGAATATGTTCATATTAGCTATGAACAATTTTTCCTTTTTTCCCCCTAGAAATAAGGTTGCTATCAATTTTTAACTGATTTCACAAATATTGCCATGAAGAGTCTCGGAGTTTTTCCACAATGAAAATCCATAGAGCAGCTCAATGTCTAATAAGAGTATAGTTGTTATTTTGAAATAAGTATTTAATGACAGAATAGTAGACATATACTTTTGCATTGTTTTTAGCACTTCCCGTGCTGCTCTATTTTCTTATGAAATTTGGCTGAAGTGATGCTGCCGTGACCTCAGTGCAGTTATAGTTCTCTCATATTACAGAAAGTAATCTTAAGTCTTCACATCCCGTTACTGGGACAGTCAACACATTCCTTGACATTTCTATGATGTCTCATGTACCACTGTTACACCTAGTCAATTTTTTTAAACTGATTTCCAACTTTTGAGAAATTGTTATCTTTTCTATTTACGTCTAACTCTTTGCTAACATGCTTGTGTGTGTGTGTTTTTTGTAAATCTCATTCTATATTAGCCAAACATAACAGGGCTCTTTCATTGTTTAATAATTTAATTCATTTACATTTATTTAATTAGTCTTCTTTTTACCGCTACAAGACTGGATTTTCAAGCATGTATTTTGTATGGTTATCTTACAGGACTTGAGATTCAATAGCTGTCTAAGCACTGACAAATTAGTTGTATTCAGCTTTTATCTCAGTCAAAGGGTTTGTCTTTTCTACATATCAAAGTACGTTACTAACTCTTTGTCTAGGATCGAACTACATATGAGTCTAGTTCATCTGTTCAACAACAATGGTCAATTTCTTCTGGGCTCAGTACTCTATGCCACTCCTTCCCTTGGGATTATCTTGGGCCATGTTTATCTCTTTTCTATTCCTATTTTCTTTCAAGGAAATTTTTATCTTCTGTAGGTTATATACTTCAGTATTTGTCACAGTGAGGCTCTAGGTTGAGTAGCACAAACTTATGTAAACTAGTTGGAAATGCGAAAGCACAAATTGGTCTTGATATGAAGGAAATAAAAAGAAAAGGACACTAAGTTGGCTAGGAAGGAAGAGGGAGTTTGCTAAGAGTTTGTAGAAGGAGGGTAAACATGAACAAAACATTATGTATGAAATTCTCAAATAAATAAAAAAATAATAGACTACAGATATACATCTTTCAGAAATATGAATGGCAAGGAAAGATGATTTGTACAGAAGACAGTAATTAATAACGACATTTTTTTTCTTTCTTTTTTGAGTTTATATAATATATATATATCCTATGGTATGATATGTATGCTGTAAAAGTTCTCTAAGTTTTATGAAAACAGTTGTGCATATTTAAATTGACCCTGGTCAGTGTATAAATGAGATAATCCTTAATCAAAGACATGTTGATACTTGGAAAGAAGACAATGGACCATAATGCTCAGATCACAAATTTTAGAGCTAGAACCATCAATCCAGATCTTTCTTTTCATGGCTATTTGGGAAGGGTAACTAGCTTATCTATGCTTTATGTTCTACAGCTGTCAAATCACAACGGCAACATTACTCAATATTTTTAATTACTTAATATTTTAACAGTATTTTTAATAATATTCCAATAGTGGCTGATAAATAATATGTATGTATTTGCTAAAAATATCTAAGGAATATACCTCCCCTTCTTTATCTCTTTCATATTTTATATTAGTTAATGTTAAGATCTAATGTAACTCAAGCAAGCCTCAAACTCGCTTATATAGGTGAGGCTAATCTTGAACCCCTAATCTCCTTGCCTCAATCTCCCAAGAGTTGGATGATGGGGAAGACTCATCATGTATGGCTCATTTTCTTTCTATTAGCCAAGACTTCTTAACACTGAAGTAAAACTTAAGCTTTTACCCAGGAATTTGCTTATAATTTATAATAATAACAGCTATTAAAATATGTTTCCTGAAGTTGAAGCAGCATTTTCCTTCTTCCTTCTCTTTAAAATATATCCATATAAACCATAATAATGGGAAAATATAGATAAGCAGAAAACCTTTCAAAGTCAAATTGTTCTTGTTGCTACAATCTATATAGTATTGTCTTTCTAATGTCTGCACTACTATCACATAAGAAACCATTGTGAATAGCCTGTCAGCTTTAATTGGTCTGCATTATTAAAGTATCTTTGATAAATAGAACTGTCTCATATGAGCTAAACTTCAAAAGGGGCAAATTTAGTTTTATTCAAACCACATTCCAGTAAAATTAATAGCCACAAATTTCTATTTTGTATTTCAGTGGAAGGAAATAGAGTGCATTACACAGTTGGGCACTCTGTAAATCTATTTAATGTTTTCAATTGATGAAAAATACATAAGTGCATGTAGGCCATCAGAAAACGGTTGCTTTGAAAGAGGAAGGATAGCGTATAACCCTCCTGCAGAGGCTTCCTGTGGGACTGCTTCTTAATACAGATGTTGTATCAATTCATAGACAGAAATAGATAAAACCCTTTTAAACTACTCAGGATTGTTACTCCACCACTGGAGATCCACCATCAATCCCCTCAATAAATATTTATTGTCTTGAGCAAATTAGATTTGAGTCCTCATGAAACTTAAGAAACCTAATTAAATAAAATTATTTATTACAAAAAAGTGTTAGGAGTTTAAACATGACTATAGTAGTCAGCAAAAACAGAAGAGAGAGGGAATTACAAAAATATGAACCTTGTCATTTTGCATGTGGTATGGCAGCACTCACTGAAAAAGCCAAAGTGTGTGAAAGGTCAGAGAGAAATTGACACAGAGATCTAGAAGGCATTCCATTATACAAATTATCATGAGGGAGACTTTTATCACTGATGAAATAGTAAAGAAGGAAAGTCAGAAAAAGGATGTGTGGAAAGTCAGGTCATCAGGAAACCATAAAAGAAGAGCATAGAGGTTTCTGTACAGTATCCACTTTCACTCTGAAGAAGACAAGGATGGATGGTAGTGGTGTTTTGTGAGGTCTTGTGCCCAAATGGTTGCAAAGAATGAGGCAAGAAATGAATAGACTAAGGCTATATTTTGAATTTTGAGAATACAAGACTCTTTTGATTTAATTTTTTAAGTGAATGATGATATCGAATTGCTCTCACTGGAACAACTAGATGAAGGCAGATTCAGTCAGGTAGATTGGTAAGACTACCATAGCTGGTAGCTGGTTTGGTAAAGGTAAAGTTATTCATTTCATTTTGGACATAAGTAGGAAAACTTCAGATGTCCAACTAAAGCAGTCAAATAAATAGTTGGATAATTAAATTTGGAGTTCAGGGGTGTCTTAGTTGCTTCTCTCATTGTTGAGACAAAATACCTGGCAAGAAACAAACTTAAAAGATGAAAGGTCTATTTTTATTTGACAGTTAAAAGGTGCAGGGAAATCACAGAAGTAAGAACTTGAGGCAGCTGGTCCCCTTGCATTAACATTCAGGAAGCAGAGAGTGATGAATACTTATGCTCAGCTACTTCTATGCTTTTTAAAAACACAGTCTAAAGTCCCAGATGATAGATTGAAGGTAGTCACAGTAAGTAGTGCTTCCTTCCTTCAGTTAGTCTAATCTTGGTAGTCCCTAAAAGACATGTTGCAAAGGCTTATCACTTAGGCGATTCTAAATGTTCTCAATAGATTTTTGGTCATGATCATAAAAGTGTTAAGCTTCAGGTCTAGGCAAGTGGAAATGATAACATTATTTTATGATTATAGTGATCATAATGAGTCATAAACGGGAAAAGTCTAGGTAGAAAAGAGAACTGACAGAAAGAACAAGCACATGGACAACCCCAAAATGTGAGTCTGGGAGGACAGAAGCCATTCACAAAACCTATCAGGAACAGCTGACACACAAAGAAAGAGAAGAGATTTTAAGGTGTTGGGAATGTCAGCGGCTGTGAATATTTCCTTCAAATGGTTAAAAGAAAGACTAAAAGTTTAGCACCAAAGTTGGCAACACCATGAAGTTGCCATCTTCATTAGGAAGCATGGAGGTCATACCGTAGTCTTTGACAAGTAAATAAATGAAACCAGTAAATGCGATGAATTTATTTATTGTTGAGTATATACACAGATGATTGTCATGTAACAGAAAAAAACCCAATTATCATATATATGACACATATTAGATGTATAAAATTTTGAAAGATCACAGATTTCTAATATAGCCATTTCTGGTTTCCCTTATGGCTCACAATCTACATTGTCATTACATTTTGGTGAAAAATCAAGAAACTAGAGCTGTAGAGATGAGGCAGTAGATACAAGTGCTTGCTGCGTAAGATTGACAGCCTGAGTTTGGATCTTCAGAACGCATGTACAAAGAGAAAGGAGGCAATGCTCATCTGTAAATCGCAGCACTCCTCCAGTGGGATGAAAAATGAAGACAAGGGAATCTCCAGGAAGATTCCAGTAGTCCAGTTCACCTGGAGTGAATTGAAGAGCAATGTTAAAGAGCCCGCTGGTATTCTTATTGCTGTACACTTGCTCCTCCCTCTTCTAGGATCTGATCTAGGAAAGTCTTCTTCCTGGAATAGGTAAAGGTTTTCTTAGAAGCAACAATTAACCACAATTCAGAGTGTTAATATTAGATACATTAGGTGCATGAATGTATATAATGGTTTAAATGCCCACAAAGTTCAGATGTTGACTAGAGGCAAGTACAATTGTGCCTCATGCAAACTAATAAGGAAGACTTTGTGGGAGGCAGCCAAAGCCTGGCAAGAGAGCCTTTCTTGTATTAACAAGAGCACTATCTCCTCTCTTATCTAATTAGCTTGATATGTCACACACAGCGGCAAGCCTTCTGTTTTATCTTCCACAATGTACTCAACCTCACCACTGTAAACCTAACCTTTATTTTAACAGTAGCATTTTTTTTTTACCATAAAATGGGATCTAGTTAGCTGCTCTCACTTAACCGTGAGTCATAACCAAAAACATGGTATTTGAAGTAATTAAATAAATTCAAATGTGTGGCCAAAAAAGTCATACACTCAATTATTTGAAAGACATACAGTCCAAAACCCAACAGAAGAAATATAATCAATAGAAAGAGTTGTGAAAGTAATCCATGAGATATAAAAAATGCTAAAATCATGAGAATAAAATATAAATTAAACTCAAAATATATTCAAGGGAAATTGTAATAAACATCTGAAATATAGAAAACTAAAGTACATGAACCTAAAATATGGGAACCTAATGACCAACGGAAAAGAGAATAAACGTGAGCCATCTATATATAAAGACAGGATGGACTACACATCGTAAAGATGCATGGAGACAGTCAGTAGCCCCCTGTTTCCTCCCATCCAGTTCTGCAAACCATGCTTTTATCCTCAAAATTGGTCAAATAAAACTGCCCAGTCAGTGATTCCCAATGTAAAGAATCCAGTATTTCCTTTTCAAGGACTTTCTTTTTCAACTTTTAAATCAACGATTTCTAAAGCTAGTTGAACTTTGGCTGACCCTTCTTTCTATAAAAATTTCACCCTTTCTCCCCCTGGTGGAGTTATCATCCCTTGACAACACACTCAGAACTAAGACTTGAATTTAACACTGCAACAATTGATTTTCTATACAGCACAAAATAGAAGCAAGTCTAGAAACAGAAGAAAAAAATTCTTGAAAATTATTTGTAAATTTTCCCTCTTATTTGCCTATATCAACTTTCCAACTAATGTTTCTAGAAGTAAATATTCAACTACAACTCCAATTCCACAGGCCTTCTAGGTCCCTTCTTTCATCCTGTGCCTTGCAGAACTCTGCTTCCCTTATACTAAACTTGAGAAAGCAGAAAAATGATTAAATCTTAATGATTTCTAATTCTTACAATCAGCTTTGTGACTATATTTGAAAGAAATGCAAAAATTTCCTCATAGTTAGTAGAAATCTCCTTTGTAATTTTGATGTTTCTTCATTCAAAAGCCCAGGATTGAAATGGAGTTAGGTCACCTTGGCTGTTCCTCATCTGTGGTGAATCTGCACATTTTGTGTGATTAAGCAGTTTTCAATTTATAATTCAACCATTAAAATGGTAGGGTTTTTTAAATTCATTGTCATGTTGATTTATGCAATAATCAACTATTAAGTAAAAAGTAGAGTAGGTTTTGCATAATTAAAAATCAGGACATCACAAGGATTATGAATAAAATTTGCTACAATTTGAAAGAATCATGAGTTAAGACTGATGGATGAACAAAGTTTCAAATTCTATTGACTAGAAAATAAGGTCTATTTTTAATAAAAAATACTCAAATATTATTCATAATATTTTAAAACCCGTTGTCAGATTGTTATTTAAAGGAATCAATCTCCAAATGAAAAATTTCACTATCATTTGAAATTGATTCATTTTTTTATTTAATGTAGAAATATCTAATTTGGGAATCAGAAGACAAATTTTTGTTGAATCTATATTTGGTAGTGAGGATGAGGATAGGCACATACATGGGGGAGTTTAGATGGAATCAGAGTAGCATTCAAACATCACAACTGGGAGAAAACGTTCATTTTTGTACAAAAACTTATATTGATTCAAAGAAGTCAATTGTCCTAGTAAAATTTTGAGAAACAAAAAATTTTCCTGATTTTTTTCCTTTAAAGTTACTGGTATGCTCTTCCACTCTCTGTTGATCTCCCAACTCTGTACTCTGACAATTGGCAATGGTACTTTTTCAGTGTTCCAGTGATACAGTCCTGAGAAGGGACATACAAGTAACATTATACAGATGACAGATTGAGCAGGATATAAGTATATATATATATGTCTGTGTATATGTATATATATATGTATACATATGTTTGTATACATTCATATATATGTATATATGTGTATGTACATGTATACATATAGTATATATGTGTGTGTATATATTATATGCATATATACATATGTCTTTGTGTGTTTGTATATGTATATATATGTATGTATATATGTATGTATATATTATACAATATATAACATTATATATAATTATATGTACATATATATATATTATATAATATTTAACAACAATTAGTGAGAACAGAGGGAATAAATTTGAAAGAGAGCCAGAAGGGGCATATTGGAGGGTTTGGACTGAGAAAAGAGAAGGAGGGAAATGATGTCATTGTATACTCATAAATCAGTGCTTTACTCAGCCATTATCTGAGAAGCTTCCTCTGCAGCAGATGGGAACAGACTCAGAGATCCACAGCCAGACATCACCAAGCTCCTTAAGGCCCAGAGGTGTTTTAAATATGAGGACTTTGTTATTCTTACTTCCTCTGAAGAACTTTTTCATCCTGGGCTTTTGTGACCTTTTATTTTCATTTCTTCTCTTCCAAATGGTCTACCCTGGCCTTTTCCTCAAACTCACTTACATAATTGGATCTTTTACATTAGAAATGGTTAGCATTGAGAGAGAAATCTATTCACCAAAGATAACTGAAAATCCCTGGCTGCTTTGCTCTCTCATTACCCTCGAGTATTTCCTCTCTGTAGCCATGAGTTTGGAAGGTAAGTTCTGTGCAAAGCACAGCTTCTCAGGTTTGATTCTCTCCTTAACCAATGGCCCTCCACTACCATGAACTACAATGGAGGTCAAATTGCAGGCAGGAATCTTCCATTCCACTCATACAACAGTATCCAAGAGAGGGCACATATTGTTAGAACCCATAGGAAATGTGAGGGAATGAGTAAAAGCTATCTAAGTCTACAACCTGTTGCCACAGTCATGATTGCCCAATGTGTGGAGACAAATGTCCATGTATCACATTTAAGATCCTAGTAACTCATATTTTAGTTTTGTATATCCGTATGTTTGATAATGTAGCTTTCCACATTCAAAAGAATATTTAAATTCAACTTTAAAGTGAATTTAGGGAGTGGTTCATCCTCTGGTAAAATATTAATTACTATTGTTATTACTGTGTAACTACATGTGATACACACACACACACACACACATACACACACACACACATAGATACATGTATATGTGTATATATGTACGTATATAGTCATATTATATTATGTGGACTAAATTATACATTTAATATAATATTTCTGGAATGCCATGTGACTTGTTTGGAATTGACTAATGTACTCACCTCATAAACAAAAAGGTCTTTAAGCATACCATTCTTACCATATTTAGTAACAGAAAAACTCTTGGTAGATGAATACATTTGCAACTATATAATATATAGATACATAAGTACCACCCTCATTGTTACATAGAAAAGCAAAAGAGCTAGACATACCTATGATTCCTACCCAGATGTGACATAGAGAGGGAAAGAATAGTAAAGAGATGATGCTACCATAAAATCAAACTCAGAGGAAAAAATATTAAGGATTGAAGAAACAGATCAGGTTTCCTTGACTAGTCCGATAAGAAAGAAAGGAGGAAATAATGGAAGAGAAGACATTTAACAAGCGCAGAGTTGGTAGGGTGAGAATTTCTCTTCAGTTACAGGCCTTGGGCTAAGCCTAGAAGCAAGAGAACAGAACAAAGACATGTTGTGACCAAGAACCAGCTATGATGGAAGTGCTAACATTCTCCTAAAAATTGTAGTTTTTTTAAAGTACATTCTTGATGCAAAATGTGCTTAGCTTACCAGAAAAGCTATATAAAATATGAAATACACTGGAGGATTACAGTGTTATTCAGCCATAAAGAAAAAATGAAACATAAATATGGTATGAAATTTGGAAAGTGACTATTTGGGAAGAGAAAACTCACAGGTAGAGAGCAAGGATGGGAAATGGGTGAATATAATCAAAGTACATTTTCTGTTGAGTGAAAATGTTATTATGAGCCCATTACATTGTAGCATGAACATACCAATAGTTCATTTTTTTAAAATCAAGGAAGAAAGAATGGGATTATGAAATTAAATTCAGGAGAATTCAGGGCAGAGAACAAATCACATAATCTGTGAGTCCTATCATAAAATAAAAGGTCTAGACAATTGTTAAAAAAAAATAAAAATTTCATCATGACAAGGACAGAGGACTAGACATAATCATGGGTCCATTTACATGTGAAAGTTGGCACATTGCACAGACATGTGGGCCCATCCCTGAGAGGACTATTACAGAGAAACCCTAAAATTAAATGCAAGAGCTTACCACAGGATAAGCCATTAGGTCAAATGGAATCTTGAACAAGAGACTGATTGAAGCTAACTCTTCAGGATTTTACAAACAGAGAATGCAAAGTAAATCGGGAAGACCTCAAACTGGACTCATAGAAAAGTTCAAAGGTCACTACAGCAACTGGAACTTAAAAGAAAGGTTTTGTTAAATGATGGAAGTGGACAAAAAGAAGAAAAAGGTAAACTCTGACATGTGATACTGGAGCAAAATTTCACCATGAATAAGTAAGAAAGAAAAAAAATAGTTTACATATATGTGTGTGTGTGTGTGTGTGTTTATGTTTGTTTTGTTTGGGGAAAATAAAAAAAAATGATGCTTGAACATGCAAAATAACACCTCGGAAATAAGGAGTGAGCATTACTGTAACACCATGAGGTGCAATGAGGAGTGCCGAAGGTAATAAAAGGAGGATGTCTTCACCAAATTTCAGCTCAATCGAGAGATCCGTAACCATGTACCCTTTAAGGAGTAGAAAAGACTACTACAGGACCCGATGATCTCCTGTTTCCATGTGTTCAAAATTCTGACTACTTTATTGTTCTAGATATGTTATTGCTGATTTAACAAATTTTGATAAACTCAGTGGTTTAAGCAACAAGAAACTGGTAGGGCCTGTGTCCCTGTGGTGACACTAGGGGAGACTATTTCCTCAGACATTCCAACTTCTAGAGCAACTCAGGCCACAAGTTCTCTTCTTCAATCTCAAATTCAGCTGGGTAAGGTAGTGAAGGAGGCAAGAACATAGCACCATAATTTGCAGCTTTGGTATGCGGATCACTCCTATCTAGAGACAGTTAAGAGGTAGCAAATGCAGAGAGCACTCTCTGACCTGCCCTCAACAACCTGTGAACAGCACTTAATAGCAAGGCAAAGAAATCCCTTCCCTTGCCAAAGGAAGGAACACCAGAGACTAGGAGTTGGTATTGAAATGCATCAATGTAATTTTACAAAATTAGCTCCTTTCTCAAGTGATATCTCCTTTATATGTATTCAGTCACTTCTTCACAGTATGCTGTCCCAGCTCAAATCCTTTTTTCATTTTCTCATTTCTTCATCACCCCATCTGTTCTCTTTTTTGGGCATTCATTCTTCCTAGAAACTTCATGAACACATAACAGTATAATAAAACTTCCATTTCCCTTGTTAATATCTTATACCAGTTTGATTCTTAGGCCCTTTATAGATGCTTCAAAGGTACAGAATATTTTTTTTTCTTCAAAAGTCTTAATCTTCAGATATTTAAGAGCACAGCCATGTTCTTTGGCCACATAACATAGCATATTGTCAGGTTCTGAGGATTAGGGTGTGGCTTTCTTCAAAAAAAGATCATTATTGAGTGTACCACCTTCACTCTTATAGGATTAATTTGTTATGAGTGCTCATTTCCATCTACTGTTACTCATCTCTGAGATTCTAAGATTTAGAGACTTTCTTCAAGGTACAAATAGTAAGAAAATGATCTAAGGCTTTAAGCTGGAGCTGGAGACATATATTCAACTTATTGAAACTTAAGTTATTTCTGTGCATCAGTTTTCCAGCTATAGAGGTAAATGAGCAGAGGTCTAGATTGAGGAGGGAAACTGGCTCAAATGGTAAAAGGGTAAACCTGGGAATACACATGGAAAGAAAGTATAGAGCAGTATGGGTGACTATTCATCAGTTAATATTCTTGGACTTTGGCTGATTCCAAAAGAACATTTACTTGGTAGCATAAGTAAGAGATTAGAGGTAAGGGCAGGGATTTATACACTATTATATTTGGTCATTCACCAAAAGGCAAAACATATTTCAAAACTGTTCATTGCACAGAGAAGTATATGAACATATCAAGACAAACTAAAGGAATCAATACATTTATTTAAAAATCATGATTTTACTCTGAGAATAGCAAAGAGGCAAAAGGTGTGTTTGTGTGTGTGTGTCTATGTGTGTGTGTGCGAGAGAGACAGAGACAGAGAGAGAACCCTTAATAGAATCATATACAATATCTTTGGAACTGAGAGTTTATGCTTAATTACTTAGATGAAGAAATTACTTAATTACTTAGATGAAGAAACAAATGAAGAAAGATTTGGTTTGGGACCACTGTAGTCAAATGTATCTGGGAGGTCAAAGTAGAAGAAGCAGAACGATCACTTGGGTTGTGGAATTTCATAGCAGATGGGAACAAAGTGAGGTCTGTCTGACTCAAAATAAAAGGGGTGGTAAAAGAAATGAGTTCTTTCCTGAGGTGATTATTACATCATGTGAGTGATGCCCTCGCAAACGGGATTAGAGTTCATTTAACAAATCCCAAAAAAATGTCTTCCCCAAGCCCAGAATGGTGGTGCAGACTTAAGTTCTAGTACCTGATTGAGAGACAGAGGCAGGTGAATGTGAGTTCGAGCCAATTGGGTTTATCTAGAGGGTTCTAGACCAAGCATGGCCATAAAATGAGACCCACTCTCTAAATAAATAAATAAATGGAACAAATCAAAAACTTTCTTTTTTGTTCCACTGTCCATTATACTCAAACTACATTTCTAGACTCAAACTTGTTTTAAAATATAAAATGAAACTAAATGTAAGATTAACAAAGTAGGAAATAATAATTTTCTCTTATTTAACTAGTTAAAAAAGTTGTTCATAACATAATGCCATGACACTTTTTTTTTCCTGAGACAGGGTTTCTCTGGTGGGACTCTGGCTGTCCTGAAACTCACTCTGCAGACCAGGCTGGCTTCAAACTTACAGAAATTCACCTGCCTCTGCCTCCCAAGTGCTGGGATTAAAGGCGCTGCATGCCACCACCACCTGGAGCCATGACACTTTTTTGTTATACAGTATACACGTAAGTTTCCTCCAGACACTTACATTCTTCATACACTTTCCTCTCAATAATATAATTTATATGATTTTGAGAATGTAACATCCAGGAATTCAAGGAATTGTTAAAATTGCTTTGAATTCTTTATGATTATACATTAAGTAAGGAAAAGCCCAAAATTAGGCATTTTGCTCTAAGTTAATATTTAGTACACTTTAGAATGTCAAAAGAGTGAAAAAGATACACACTTTGGTTCTGATCACATTGCACATTTATTATAAGAATCTCTATAACCAAATTGGCTAACCTAAGAGTAAATGTTTCAAAAATAAAAAAAAAAATAGAGCAATTTATGGAGAAAATACAAGAAATTAAAAATAACAAATTTGTGTTTAAAGTGAATCATGTTTACTGAAAGAAAGCTAAGTAAAGCAGTACTTCTGGAAGGCATCATTCATTACTAGGACAGACACATAAATGTACACAGTAATAATGTGCTTGAGAAAGAATAGAGACACAGAAAGGACTTAGGGCCAGGATTTAATGAAATGTTTGCAAAGCAAGACCTATGAGGAGTCGATAGGGGAAGGAGGCATGGTTTAACCAATAAGTATCATAAAGGGAACTGCACTTATCTTGAAAGACAGAGATTATGGAAGGACTCTGTTAGCCTCAATCTTGGCTAAAAGGGGGGCGGGGGGTTGAAAGAGGAATACTGTGAAAAACTAATGAAAAAACTGAAAACAGTAATTGTAAGTCAAAAGACTAGGAAACTCATGGCAATAGTGTATGACTTCATGAGAGTCAAAACTGATATGAACTGCTATAGAAAGCCTCATAAAAAATTCAGTTAGCTCAGCCTTACTATGAGAGAATTATCAGGTATAAACTATAATCTTTTACATTTGAAATCCAGATTATTTCCTTCTCCCACTTACTGGGGATCACATATATTTATGCTTATAGCTCACATTTGGGAAATATTCAACAGTTTCATTTTAAATAGAATGAAGTGCAAAGGGAAGTATAAAGAATGGATGATACAATGGGCCATGCTAAAATCAGGATCTGCTTGTAGAATCATGATGCAGAATAAATTATATTGTTTTTACTAATCTTAGAGCTGAATTGTTCTTTCAGTATATGTATTGATTCAATATCAGGCACTGGACCAGATAGTTCTAAAAATCATTTTGAAGAACAGCATCCAAATATATCTTCCTTTTCTTCAAAATCTCTAATTTTGGACACCCATATCTTACCTAGCCACTAACTCTCTCTCAAGCAATGTACACTGTTTGTGGGTAAACAAATGGAGACATTATATTTTTTTCAAAGTAAGTAATATACAATCCATAAAAAAATGTCTCCTTTCCATCACCAGAATCAACCTTACAGATGGAAGAAATCTGTCCAACCTTAGCAAAACTTTGGTACTATAACTAAAGTGTAAAGAGCAGAGAAAATTTTAATAATTTATATTTTACTCATTCACAGCACACTACTTGTCTGGAAGCTAAGAAAAAAAAAAATGGTCTTTTGTCTCAATTAATAATACTTTCCTTTTTGGAGAGAGTAAATTAATAGTGTAAATAGATTGCCAGAGGATTCTTGCAAATACCCAGTAGAACAAAGTTCCTGAGTGCCCTCAAGTCCCAAGAAGACTTGATATGCTAAGTACAGACCATCAAGTCTAGTCAAGGATCTGTACTGGATAGCAGTTTGTTAATGTGAGTTAATTTACCTACTTGAAGTAATAGAACCCCATTCCTGTCCAAAAGAATATATTTTCAGATATTTTCATTTTAATTGACACTAAGATTTTTCCAATTAGTATAGATTAACAAAAATTTACAGTTAATAGTTAGGAACTGGAGAATTGGAAACTATTCTGTAAAGTAGTTCTAACAGAAAGCCTTACGTTCTGGGAAAATGGAGACTTTCCCTTGTCTTAATTCAGTAGTGCTTCCAATCACAGAAAGGCATCACAAAGGACAAATTTAGGGATAATCCTAAAGGAAAGAGTATGGAAAGACGGCAACTGTATGTATAAAATTGCACGTGGTCTTCTGTGCCTTAGAGATAGTTCAGTGGGTAGAAGTGCCTGGTGACAAGTCTGACAACCCAAACAGTTCCCCGGAACAACAAGATGAATGACAGAATCTGACTCCCACAAGTTGTCCTCTGACCAGAGTTAAAGGCTACACAACTCAGAGAATTTCTACACAGAGTAGCATTTCAGGAACAAAAGTGTCCCCTTTAAAGCGGGAGAACAGTGGTAAAGGACTAGGACATTGAGAGTGAACTGCAGAAATGCCACACTCCATCTGTAATAATTCTTTATACGCTCAGAAGGTGATGGACTGAGCTTAGATGGATGCACACTGGCGAGTTTTAGTAAAGGTCTATTAGTTACCAGGAAGGGTGAGGGACCCTGGGTAGAACAGGACCCTGTAGGTGGAGAGAAATAGAGAGAAAGGGGGGCAGTGGGAGAGGGAGGGGAATGAGAATGGTGAGAGGCAGAGAAAGAGAGAGCATGGTGAGAGGCATGGGGTAGAGAGAGAAAGAGGCAACAAAAGGAGAGAAAGAGACAAAGGAGAGAGAATCCGAAGCCCATCGGGGTTATATGGGACTGATGACACAGTCCTGTTGATGACACAGGACAGTTATAGGGCTCAGGGGGGCGGTACCTGGAGACAAACGGTGGGTGTGTTGGGAGCATGGAGGCTGGGCAAGCTACAGGGAGGAAGCTCTGGCCAATTCACAACTTCTACTGCTAGATGTTTACAGGACAAGGATCTAGAATTTCTCTTAGAACTCAAGGTTGTCACCATGTCCTCAGTGTACTTGGGTACAGATGTCAGAAAATGGCTTAGCACAACCTTCAAAGTATTTTTACATGTGAGTTTTTCATTGTACCAGAGTAGAGCAAAAACAAACACAAAGGCAAACAACAATAAAACTAATTCCTCTTTACCCATCTAAAGATTCAAAGTTTTAATCCAAATTTTATCATCTTATTTCCTGATTTTTCTCCAGTTGAGGCTCTGTTGTTCCTTTCTGCTTTACTCTGTCTTGGTGAGTTATGTAAAGGACTATGCTCACTAATTTGCAATACTGAAGGTTCCTCTATTGTACATATTTCTATCCTTTTACAGTTTTTCTCTCCCTCTCATTGCTTAAAATATTCAAACAGCAGAGGAAGCTTTAAAATCATGTGTTTCAGTTCACCATCAAATTTAGCTTAAGTCTATTTGACATCTACCTATTTGTTCTTCACATAAATAACACAATGTAGCAACCATGCCTTTAAGTGATTCCTCCTCATATTGTTCTCTCTAAATATTTTATTTATTTGAAAACAATATAAGCACATTAATATTTATTTAGACATTTTTAGTAATCATTTTCTCTTTTATATAATGAGAGATTACCATAGGCTAATTCCGTGAATGAAGCAGTTCACATACAAATTTTCACATTATCTGATAGGTTTTCATATGTAAATCACATGCATCTGTTTATCTCTGGTGAATGGTGTCAAATATTCTCAATACAAAATGGACCTTAAGTAACATTATCTTCCTAATGACTTTTCCCCACTCAAGAAAAAATTGGCTATTTGTGCCAGATATTTAGAAACTGTCACTGAAAAAAAAAATGCTTACTTTGTTTGTTTTTATTGACAGCATCAGAGTAAAAAGGGAAAAGACTCTTTGAGGTGTGTTTCCATCATACTGCCATTGTACAAAAGGTTCCAGGGCTTTGTGTTTAAGATTATGATGGCTCAGCCGCCAACACTTTGAAACAGAGATGCTGTGTTTCAATGGAAACAAAATTCCGCTACATTTAAAGAGAGTTTTATTAGATGTCAGGCACTTAAATCACGTTTACAAACATGGAAAGACAAATGCTCACACATCTGAAATGGTCCCTCTCCACTCTCAAATCTTCTTTGAATTCACCATGTGGGTGAAATCAAAGCACAGAACAAACACTTTTGATATGGCTTTGAAGACGATAACAGCTTCTAACAGAGAAAAAGGCAGCTTTGGTTTTGCAGGAAAACGATGATTGACGTGACTCTCAGTCCAAGAAAGTTTACCTTTTAATGAGTGCTTGGAGAGAAGCTCTTCCCTTCCATGCTGCATTTTTGCAGGCAGCTGCCTCAGTAGAACAGATCTCAGCCATCCAAGGCTGAGGCTCAGCGGCTACCACAGATTCTTTTAAGCAGCAGCACCTTTTGGTCCGATTGAGCATATGCAGCATGCAGATGCTTGTAGGAGAGTGTGAGGCAAACCAAGGATTGGAATCTGTCCTCCATGGGACACAGCACAGCTTTCCTATCAGTAACCCAAGCATGCTCTGCAGCTGGAATAGCTTAATGCGTATTCTAGTAAATGTAAAACGGTGGTCTCAATGAGGCAAAATTTTAATTTCTTTCTTTTCAAACTCTTTCGAATAAATGATATCATTTAGCGCCCCTATTAAGTGTCTTTTCCTAAAAAAAAAAAAAAAATGTCATGATACAAATTCCTTTAATCCAGTTTCACTGTTTCCAACTTTTTCTTTCAATTTTAGATTGTTTTCGTAAGAGTTTTGAGGCATTGAGTCAAATCATCTTATGTAGGTATGTGTAGGTAGTATATCTTAAATCAAGGTTTTTGTCTTAGAGAGGGATCAGGCATAGTCTATTTCTGTTAGTATGTTAGGCTAACCTAAAATAAATTACTTCAGAAGCACCTGAGATTGGCAGTGTTTAGTGGAAGGAGCAACTGCAATTCATTTCAGCTTACGTCTTTGTTTAAGGCAGAAGCTGTGCACACAATCCCTCATCCCATTTTCTTCTACTGACACTCATTGGGAACATTTCTCAGTCAGGCCAATCCTGCCATCAGAATTCAGCCTCAGCATGAGTTTCAGCCAGTGAAATCTTAGGGAAAGTACTATATGCTCCTTCCAATATTGAAATAAATTTCATTAGCAGTGTGCTTAGTGTTAAAAACCATGACTCACAGGCAAGACCTGACAAACTGAAACAACTGCTTTTTAATTAACCGTTCTTAGAATGCAGCTATATCTGCATTTACAAATATTTCTAGCTGCAGTTTGGTACATTGCTGTGTTGAGATTGTAACGGAGACTCTTAGATAAACAGCATAAAATATTTATTATCTGCCTCTTTATAAAAAATAAAAGCCTAGTTTGTTTCTTTAGAGATGAAAGGCTGAAAGACTCACTATTGTGATCAGCAGGAAGAAGAGAGGGAGTGCTCTAATGACAGGGATGTTTGACTTGGTAACAATCCCTGGGGTGTGAATGCACATGTGAGTTACTAAAGTCCACGAAATAAATTAATGTAAAGGATGTAGAGGGGACAGGAATAGTTGATAGACAAATGGGCACTTTTATATATGTAAATAGTGAAACCTACACTTCAATATACATATGTGATATATATATATATGTATATATATACATACATATATATATATATATATATATATATATATATATATATATATATATACACACATAATAACTTTTACAAAGTTTTTCAAACTAACTGCAATTACTACAGGTAATTTCCATAGTCCACATGCCTAGCTGTAATTTCACTATCTTCTTCGTGGGCTCACTACCACTCAGATCAGAGAGATGAGGGTATGAGGAGCTCAGCCTCCCTTGGGTGGAACAATCCTTGCTCATCTTGCCAGCCGGAGAGAGAAGGTGGATTTTCCTTGGTTCAGTGCTATTAACATCTTTTACCCACATAAGGGAGTTTTTTGATACACAAACTGCATACATTCATGGGTGACTTTTAAAACTCATCAACATAACATTGTTCCACACTGTGGGGAATTTCACTTGTGACTCCACACTGCACACCAATGCTAGAGCATGTTTTAGTTACATGTGATTTTGTTCAGTTTCATTTCACTGCATATCCTGTTTTCCTGAGTCAAGTGCCCATACTGGAACATTGACTTGTAGTTTGCTGCACTAAGAGTAAATCGTCCATTTAGAGTCTTCCCCTTACCAACTAAATGTATATTCCACAAACTCAATGCAATTTCTTGCTTGGTACTTTTGACAGAAAGTCCCAAGAGACACTATGTAAATTGCTTTGGTTTCTAACTCTGAGTTCTATATAGAGGTGATTCTTGCTAAATCACACAGAAAAAAAAAAAAAAGACTTATTATGCCTTAATCCCAAGACAATTATTTCCTATTTGTCTCATATTTACATACCTAAAAGGGTCACAGAGATGACCCTGTCCAGGACAAAGAAGGTCTGCACCCAGCATGACCTTTTATTTTTGCATATTGAAGAAGGAGCTGACAATCTATTTGGATAATTTTGAAAGAAAACCACCATAACATTTGCAGTAGTAAAAAAATATGTGTATATGTGTGTGTTTGGGTGTATACACTTTACAGCAACTATGTAATGTCTGTATGTAGAGGATGTATGTATGAATGTATATGAAAACATATGCATGTAGCATATCCATTTATGTTCCATATATATTAGGATATATATGCACAAAATATATTTAAATATATTTGGATAAAGATATATTAATTGATCAAAAAAAACATGAACTGTATAGCATTTTTATCAATGCAGCCATTAGTACTTAAAACTTTATGTTTCACAAAAAATTGTTCTATATTTCTTTAAATACCAGTTCTAGCCTTCAAGTTCTTAATTAAAAATGAAACTAGCATATTTTAAAATAAGTTTATTTCTTTATTTGAGTTTAAACATTAAGACCTAACATTTGTATCTCATTAGTTCTATTATTTCATTTTATTACTATGTAGGATTAAAAAAATTCAATGTGTGTATCTTATGGCAATTTAAACACTGAGTGTTCCTAATATTATTGCTCTCCTCAAAATAGTTTTGTTTGGGTTGGATTAATAACAACATTTCTATTTGTACTGTGTCAATGTATTTAATTTAAAAAATCCAAAGCTCTACAGGGTGGCTCACACCTGTAATCTTACCATTAGGGAGGCAAAGGCAGGAAGATGAAGAATTTGAGACTAGGATTGGTTATGTAATTGCATTCTGTCAAAACCACAAAAACAAAAACTAAGCAAAACAAAACAAGTAGGCTTTTCAAAATCTGACCCATTAGCTGACCTATCTATTATCTACCTATCATATTTTTCTATTTAACATCTCTCCACTGCTGTTTCCTCTAAGCAGATAAAATGATGTCTAATTTTTTGTTTGTTTATGTGCCATATTCTTTATCTTGTAAGATAAATGTTTAAGATAATTAATTCAGATAATTAAGATAAATGTTTTACAGATATATATTATTTGTTATTATATATAATATATAATACATTTATATATATATATATATATATATATATATATATATATAATTTCCTTTCTTTGCTACTTTCTTACAAGCATTAAATTGGCCTAATACTTTAATAATAATAATAGTAATAATAATAATAATAAATAACATTGTCTGAAATTTAATAATCTAATATTAAGATATCTAATAATTAAAATTTTTTTGATATCCTTTTCCCTTGCAAGATTTTATCATTTATTTGTTACTCTTAAAACATCATTGATTAGCCTCAGACATTGTAGTAGAAGTTCTCAGTGAAGACAGCCTATGTCTCTTGGCAATCTCTTCCACCTGACTGCCATTGTCTAAAGACTTCCTATCAATAAATGGTTGAATCTTTTCTCAAGTAATCAAAAAGCTTTCTGCTTCTCCTAGATTTAGAGACTCAATCTGTTGAGGCACAGTAATATCACTGAATCCAGAAATATTGTTCTCTCCTTTATTATTTTTATAACAACCAAGTTGAGAATACTTACGAGGCATTCACTATGCATCTGCAAACAGACTTGGGCTTTCTCTCATCTGTTCTCTATAGTCTACAAGAAAAATACTCCTCAATCAACAGCAGGTAGACTCTGCCTTCCATAAAGAAACCCTGCTGCATAGGAAGACCTTGTTTGCTGTGCCCACCACTAGTTCGGTTCACATAACCCTTCAACTCTTCACCCAAGCATCAGCAGTTTGTGTTTATCATCCTCTTTGATGAGTTTCTGACAGCCAGTGACTAAAAGGAGATACTCAGCTTCATCTTAGCATGGCCAACCCCATAGGATGCAAAGAAAGAAAGAAAGAAAGAAAGAAAGAAAGAAAGAAAGAAAGAAAGAAAGAAAGAAAGAAAGAAAGAAAGAAAGAAAGAAAGAAAGAAATGAAGGAAGGAGAAAAGAGAAAGAAACAAAGAGAAAGGAAGGACGGAAGTAAAGAAAGAGAAAGGAAGGAAGAAAAGAAGAAAGGAAGAGAGAGAGAAAGAAAAGAGCTGTTTTGATATTCTTTATATCATGATGTTGCTGCCATGATGAGTTCTTCAGACCAATTCAAGGAATAGGAAGTGCTGTGTACAAAAACTATAAATGATAGCTGATATTTTACATTTCTATACTCTGTTTTAATAATGTGTTCAAATCAAATTTTTCATTAAGTGTTCAGTAGTAGGTCTCACAAATATCTATTTTAGAAGGATATGCATAGCATTGATGTGTAGATCTATATGCTCTATAAATAATTTTTATTTCTCAAATGTTCATTTCTCTATACCAATTGGTCTTGGTATAAACACACTTCACAGATACTTTTTACTAGTTAATATGACTAGAACTGAATTTACATGGCCTGAATTAGTCACTTATTCATAGAGTCTATGATTTGATCATCAGATAGCTTCTATTATAAAACTATGGGCAAGAGTTCCTGTAGAGGGACACTTGATCCTTGATCCAGCAGCATAGCTGCTCTGGGAAAAGATCACCTTCAAAGACATTTGATCTCTGATCCAGCAGCATGGCTGACCTAGGGTAGAAAGAATGTTAGTGGGCTATTCCTGTCCTGTTTTTACTAATGCTAAATGAAAGGGATTCTGTGGTTCCTCCTAACATGGAGACATGAGGAACACCCTGTGTCTCTCAGTCCAACCCCTGTCTAGTGGCAGCAACTATGACTGGCCTGGGGTTGGGTATATAGAATTCTCTTCGTTAATATAAAATAAGACTTTTTATCTGAAGACAACACATGCCTTTCAGTAATTCAACTCAGAAGACAACATAGCACTTGCCTTTAATCCCAACTCTAGGGATAAAAAAATAGTCAGTAGCAACAGAGGCAGGCTAAGAAAGGGAGCAGAGGAGAAGCAAGGTAGATGCATGTTAGAAGCTGAGGTGGAAGCAGACAAGAAGCAGACTAGAGAAACAGAGAGTAAGCAGAGAGAAAATGCAGAGTTTAGAAGGAGAAGCAAGAATCTTAAGCAATAGATTGAAGAAGCAGTTGTGTGGAGAAGAGGATGTAGAGAAGGCAGCTACTCAGAATTCAGGTCATTCTGGGAGGGTGAAGCTCTCTAAGTCCAGGCTTGCATCTTAAAGATTGTATTTCATTCTTCCTTGAACCCCCATGAAAAAAAAATACTTTTACAGTTTCCTGATAACATAAAGGCACACACAGAACCAGGAAACCAGAATGTCTACAGAATTTCCCATGACAGAAAAAGCTCTTGCTGAATATTGCATTTCAAGGTAAGGTATAATTAAAACTTTCAGTGAAAAAGTGCTAATATGTTTAAACTGGTAGAAATTTTAAGGCGGGATTAAGCATTCTTACTCATATTTAGAACATTTCAGTTCTGGAGATGGAGAACAATATAAGTGTGTTTGTCTGTCCTTCATAAAGTCTTGGATTCCATCCCTAACATAGAATAAATGGGAAAGAAAAGACGAAAGAAAGAAAGAAAGAAAGAAAGAAAGAAAGAAAGAAAGGAAGGAAGGAAGGAAGGAAGGAAGAAAGAAAGAAAGAAAGAAAGAAAGAAAGAAAGAAAGAAAGAAAGAAAGAAAGAAAGAGGGAGGGAAGAAAGGAAGGAAGGAAGGAAAGAAGAAAGGAAGGAAAGAAAGAAGGAAGAAGGAAGGAAGGAATGGAGGGGGGGAAAGGGAGTAAATGAACTATTTTCTTTAACATGAAACATTATAAATATTATGTTTAAAAAAATAAAAATCCAAAAATGACTATTCAAAGATTTGCATGTTCGTAGTCACAGAATGGCTATGACAGAAACAGTACATGTAGTCAAACTTGCTCTGAAGCAGATCTGTCTCTTCCTTTAGATTCACATTAGTAATCATAGTTTGTCTTGGAAATTCAAGTCTAGAAGTGAGTAACAAAGGTGATATAGAGTAGAACAATGGGCCACATAGTCCAGGTCAGCTTTGGAGTAGACTCAACTGTGTATACAGCCAATCCTGAGCAGACTTGGAGTGTTAGTGGCTACTCTGAGACTCAGGCGAGCTTCTTGGATGGTAGCACCTTGTGTGTGTCATCACATCTGGTGCTGACGACCCTGGGCATTCTCAGACTGAAAAGAAGACAGTGAGAGCTCTGTGTTTTAGTATTTCAATTGTATCACTCTTTGCAACCATTCTCTCGTCTCAATACATCTGCATGTTTTCATCAAGACATTTGAGTGACTTGGGAGAACATCTAAATGGATTGATGATGTTTGAAAAGAAAACAATCTTCTGTGGATGATTTTCCTTAACAGTGCAATGGCCAACATTCTCAGAGTTGGTATCAGAAGTGAAATATGCAGCATTGTGTGAACATACTGAAGTCCATTAGTCAACAAGACAGATTTTTAGTGAACTACAATATAAATAATTTTTTTTCTTTTCAGGGATACCTCTGCAAAGATCAGTGCAGATATAATGTCAGAAGGTGACTAAAAAAACAAGGTGTCCATTACTTTGAATGACATCACCTGGACTGTTCATTACGACAGTGTTAATTTAAATAAATATATAAAATTTACTTACAATCAGCCATCAATCAATGGTACTCTAATAGAGAGGTAAAATGTTTTTAACTATTTTTTATCATAGAAATACAAGATATATTTTCCCCACTAACTACAGAACAGAAGACCTAATCATGGAAGTTTAAAATTATGATCTTCCATATTGTTATAACATGGACTTTCAATCTAAATCTGGACATTATAAAAAATAGTGGTACTTGGGACTTTTCTGGAGGAGAAGGTGTTTAATTAATATGGATCATAAGAAAAATCAAAAGAAAAAAAACAAAGAGGAAATGGTGTCAGGTTACAAATAAAATACAAAATCAGTTATGGGTACTGTTAATTGTTCTTTAATTTTAATGATGGTCTATGGGGAAAGGTAATGGTGTTGATTAAAAATGGCCTGAAATCTCAAAGACCTAGTCCATCTCGATTTGTCCAATGTCTAGAGTGATATTCAGTGCCTGATGATAGTAGTCAATAAACATTTTACAAATGAATAGTTCAAAACTGAATGTTTACATAAAGCTTCATAATTTCACGAAAGAGCAAACGTGATTCATTCTGAATTAAAGCACTTATCTTAAAAATAGATGCTACAACATTTTAAAATACGTACAGATTCACTAAAAGAAGAAAATAGTAAAAAAAAAAAGAAATTACAACCTTTGAATCAATGTACTATGATGATACATGCAAAATATAAATAGTGAAATGCTTCAGATCATTTTCTGTAACAAAAGGGAGCACAGGTATGTATTATATACATGCATGTTTTATGTACATGAAATCATCTAAAAACAAAGTTAATTAATACTAATGTTTAATGCATAGTTAGTAAAATGTGAAATTATGTGAGTAGTTATTTTGGTAAGTAAGTTATAATATTTTCTAATTATCTAAAGTGTAAAATTAGTTCTTAAATGTGAACAGTTGTATAAAGTTTTTCAGAGAGTTTTTATCTAAAGCTATTTTCTCAAGGAAGTTTCATCAGTAATGTAATGCCTGCACCTTTTCAAGGATTGTATCTCAGAAATTTCTTCATATCAGTAATAAATGAAATATACACATCCTTAGCCTAGACTTTACTTGTTAGCTTCAAACTCCTCCACCGATTTTTATAGGAAATTCTTACAAATAGTATCTACTGATTTAAGTTTTCACACCTTTTCCCTCTCCCTGCCAATCTCACTAACAAGCAAAGAGTTGAAATACTAACAAGGTGATAACTGTCCGAAAGCTGGACAGCAGGAAGAGAAAGGGAAGCAAAAACCTTGAATAACTGACAACCTAGATAATCAACCTCCACATAATTACAACCTCACCGGATCCTGCATGCAATTCATAAATGAGTTGCATTATTATGGGTGGATTGGTTTAGGTATAACTCTGAATGGGTATATTATAATCTCATTGGTTTGTTATTACAAGAGTAAGTTTTCCATATCACTTGTATGTTACTTCTTTCCTTATAAATTAGTGCCTATTGGTCTGATGCATAAAAGTTAAGGTAAGATAATCTTTGATTTCTTCCTTTCATTTAACAAGTACATGAAAGATATTTAACAATCTCTTGCTGTTTTGCCAGAAACTCAAAACAAACACATGTAACAGTTTTCAAGAAAAATATCAAGCAGGCAGTGCCAAATCAAGGCATTATGTTTAGTTTGCTGTAAATACTATGGTGTTTGCATATACTCCGTCTTGACACTGAACCTGGGGACTCTCTAATATTAGTATAATGCAGGATAATAGCTCTCTCAGACTTTAATTTTTATAATTTTTTCTGATTAAAACCATGAAGGTCAATGTATATATCCTGTCCTTTCAGATTACAGTCAACCAAAGATAGTGATGTATATACAAAAGTTTATAAATTATGATATTAAAAAATTATCTATGACATAAATTTGCGAAATGATAGTGTCTTAGAAAGTCTGTACCTAGGCTCATGAATGAAGACATCTGAAGTTGGTTTGTGGGAAGCAGCAATTCACATATTAAATCAAAAACCTAATTTTTCACTAGGAAAAAGCTGTTCCAGGATATTGAGTACATGTTTATTAGAATTTCGTTTTTCTACCAATGAACATTGAGTCTTACCTATTAAGAAAACCACATGTTTAAATATTAAAGAGTACAGTTATGTAGGATTAAAATGATGACTATACATTTATTTTTATGGAATATACTCTGTGATGTTAGTCTTGACTGTCAATGCTATGATATTTTAAGCAGTCATGGAAACAACCCTCTGTGCATATTTGTGACTGAATTTCTAGATCAGCTTAATCGAAATGTAAAGAAGCATCTACATATAAGCAATACCATTCCATGGGCTGAGATCCTAAAGGAATAAAAAGGAGAAAGAGAGTTGAGATACAAATATGCATTGCTCTTCGTTTCTTAACAACACACAACGTGACCAACCACCCAAACTCCTGCTGCCATAGTTTCCCCACCATAACTGACTACACATTCAAACTGTGAGCCAAAATAAACCATGCTTCCTTAAGCTGCTTTTGTCAATGTATGTTGTTACAGACATGAGAAAAGTAATGAATATATCCTTAAGTTAACTAAAATGCTAAGATATATATTGTGCATGAGGAAAGAACAAAAAAAACAAGAGTGAACTAAAAGTAGGAAAAACAAATTCCAGATAACCTAGCCCAACTGGAAAAAGCAAAATGCTTACTTATTTGGAATAAGAACACAAAGCTGACAAAAATAGGAACAAAGGCCAATATTGCACGGGAGTGAAGGATGATCTATTCTCTCACTGAAGGGTAGTTTAAATATTTCAGTAATAGCTGGATGGCAGGGCACACACCTTTAATCATGGCACTCGGGAGGGAGAGGCAGGCGGATCTCCCTGCGAGTTCCAGTACAGTCAGAATTACAACAGAGAAACCCTGTCTCGGGGGACAAAGTTATTTAAAAAATTCAGTAATGATTATGCCTCACCATCCACATTTTTTTTTAAGTTCATCACTTTTCTTAAATGAAGGAAACTAATCTTTCACCTTGCATGTTCCCTACAAAGGCCAGTTTCCTTCTTCCCATCCTCTGCTAAGCTCAGAATGTAACTGACAAATTGTGTGACTCTTTAAAAGGAAAACTGACAACTAAAACTAAGCACATTCAGAAGAGTTATTACAGCAGGAATATACCACTGTTAACTGCCCAGCATGCCAATTCCCTTCAGAGCCTAACAATAGGTTAAAGTAGAAAATTCAATCCAAATGATAAGACAGGAAAGTGAGATATTTAAATAAAAAAGAAAAGTTTCAAAACACACGTATGATAATTGGTTAAAGGCTCTTTTTCTTCTGTTAGTTTGTTTTGTCCTATTTCAATTTGTTTGGTTTTGTTTTATTGTATTTTGTTTTACTATTATTATTTAGATGCTTGCTTCTTCCTAACTAGAAACTGAAAGGGTGTAGATTATAATGTGAGTGGAAGTGGGAGGCTCTCTGAGGTTCTGGGGAAGGGTAATCATATCAGAATATATTATATGAAAAAAGAAAACAAACTGTTTTCAATAAAGGAAAACAGAAAAGAAAAGAATGTGCTTAATTATCACCATAGTACTAATAGAAAGAATCGAGTAAGACTGCTAAGCCTAATTTGAATCCCCTATAGTACTGGAAGCATCAGAGTAGACAAATAGGCCTGTATACTATAAGGATGTGTTAACATCAGAATGGAAGTCAGGGAATGTGTTATGTTGAGGAAGAGGTTTTGCTTTTATTTGCACAGAAGATGAAAAGCTGTAGGTTCCATCCTAATTAATAAAGATTTGATCCAAGTAGGAGAAGCTTTGCTGACATGAAAAGCATCACTCAAGGAAGGAAGAGGCACAGAAAGACAGCAACATAGGCAATGCAAAAAGCTAATCCCCTGTGTAGACAGCTCAACAAACTGACTGAAAAAAGAGAGGTGATAGCTCCTCAGACTGGAAAACTTTGATGCTGAAATGGATATTTGCTGAAGGAATATTGAAAATAACGCAGCATATGACCAGGACTGATCATCTGATTGTTGCTTTTATGGAAGACCATCACATTGACAGCTGAATTGAATCTTCAAAAGGACATTCATACTGTTAAGTTTATGGATTTGATACATGCTTTACCTGAGAAAAAATGGATCTTCATAGACCAATTCCAATGTAGCATCTCCTTTAGACAACAACTGGTTACAGGTAAAACAGTGCCCAACTCTTAGCTAGAGGTATCAACGGAGACAATCAGAGCATCCTACTCCTTATTCTGCCCCATCACTAACTATACACAGCTGTAATGGAGTTATGCTCAGCTTGGTGGTAGGCAGTTCCTACATACTAGGTTTGAGATGACACTTCTGCACTGTCACCTCTTTCTGATATTAGTGAGGAGAACAGAGGTACTATATCAGGTTTCCTTACTGAACCTGGGTATATGAGCAGACACTGGAATTCTAGTTTCTTTTAGCATATAGTTGGAGGTTCTCAGAGTATTTTCATAAATTTAGGAAACAAATTCAATGTAAATATACACCACTTAATTAGGCCCAAGGTACCTCCCACCAAATGATCCTTATAATATAGCAATTCCTCTATTGGTATGTAGTATTATTTTAGTAAAATTGGAAGAATTTTTAGAATCAAGAACTTGTTATTCAAAACCACTGTCATTCTTGTTTTCCTTTAAGTTGATTCTTTGTATACCAGCTATTGTTTCAGGTCACTCATTTCTCTCTTCCCAGAGCCTCTTGAATATAACTCCTCATTGTTCACAAAATAAAATATAAACTCTTTATCCAGGCACTGCATAAAGTGCAGCTTCCCCCAATCCAATCTTGTCCCCCTTATTACTCTTCCTAAAACATTTTATCTTGAACAATTTATCTTTCTGACCTTATAGAAATTAATTCCTTTCTTGTTATCAGCATTATAGATGTTAATTTTTATTTTAAGAATGGTCTTAGCATTCCTATGCTTTTGGCTCTTATGCATATTCACTTTCAATTCTCTGGTTATCTCATATAGAGTAAGGCAATTGTCTCAGCCTCCAATGTATTCCTTTCATGATACAAAATAACATGTGTGAGAATATATATTCATATATACATATATATGTAATATGTTAAATATAAATTTATAATATAACATATACATAATACATTATATTTTGTTATATTATAAATAATGTGTTAATCTATCCCACTACACATATTGTTATTTAGTGTTAATTAATACCCTATGATATTATATATATATAATATATATTATATATATATATATATAGTTATTTAATATATTGACAAGCTGTCTCGCTAGCATTTAAGTTCCCTTAAGGCAGAGGCATATTCTGTGTCAGTATCTCTGATCTCAGGGATGAGAAGATAGCAAATGATCAATGTAATTTTGTAAAAAAAAATCTATTGAAAAAAATGTATGGCCCAAAACAACCAACAGTACTAGGAATTTCATTTAATATCTTAGACTCAAATTATTTCATTGTTTCAATCTATAAAGTATGTTTAAATATATCCTATGATGGGTTATTTTGTCTGAAAATTAGATACTGTGTAAAGTACCTAAATATTAGGATTACAATCCAGGAATTCTTTCTTTTTGCTTACTTTTTTATTTATCCATTTATTCATTTGTTCCTTTATTCTTTCAGTACAAGCTATTGAATTTTCTGTTTCTTGTGTCCTACAGGTATTTCATTGTTGTAGTGAGTAAAGTAAATCTCCATTGGTAAGAAACCAAAAGGGAGTAGACAAAATTGATGTTCAGTATACCAGACAGTGTTGTGTGGTAAAATAAACTGGTATGATTACCAAAATGTTCTCAGATACAACAATATTGGTGCATAGAAGATGTAAAGGAAGTAAGGAATAGCCCATACACTATCTGGAAGAAGCCTTAGGCAGAAAACATAGAAAGTTAAACACTTTACTTCTAAAGTATACCTAGTTAGTGGGGAGGAAGTGTGTTAACTTACAGAGGATCAATCCATAATCCACCATGAGAAGGAAGATCTTATAGTCTTGTTAAATCTAAGTTTAGATGTAATTGTTGATTTTTTATTTATTCTCACGGGTTCAGGGAAGAAGATCTTTTTTTTTTTCTTTTCTAATTCAATCCTGGTTCTAGGATTCAGCCTCCATACAATGTGATCTTAAACCTAGACCTAGAAGGCTTTAGCCTTTGTACAATCTAATCTGCAAACCTACACCTAGAATATTTCAGCCTCTGAGCCTTTCTATTGACTGGGTTTACCCTGACTACCTATCTTCTCAACTACCGCTTTTCATTCTGATCTGTATTGTGAAGTCAATACTGTAAATTGTAAACCATCTTCTTCTGACTCTCTGCTATGTCTCTGATTATTCTGGGTTAGTTCTACTCTTCTCAGCTTCTCCTCTCTGTGAGCCAACTGCATTCAAACTGCCTGACTGAACTAACTCTCTTCTCTTCTTCTGAACTATCCAACTCTCTTCTGAAGCTCTGAACTGAACTGTCTGCTTCAACAGATTGCTTTTTTTTATATCCTGAGAGTTGAAATTAAAGGCATGTGCTACCAATGCTTTCTGAGTTGAGATTAAAGGCAGGTGCTACATTGCCTTCAGTTACAAAGTCTACCACAAACAGAAGACAGAGTTGCCTGACTAATATTCTTTCTGCATTTCATCCAGATCACACAGGCCTCTGAACATTATCCCTTGCTAGAGCAGCTATGCTGCTGGATTTAAGGATTAAATGTTCCTTTATAGTTAAGTCGTGAGAAACTTGGGTGTGATTTTTAAAGAAATGAGAAACTTTGGGAAAGTTGAGATAAATCTGACTTGATCTGACATGCATGTTAATGATGCTGTGCTAGGTGTTCTATTAAGGAGTGACTTTAGAGTGTGAAGGGTTCAATAACCTAGGAAAGAAGTAATTGTGGAAGGCTTAAAGCTTAAATCTAACAGGGCTTCAGATTTAAGATTTACCAATGAAGAAGATGGAGTGTGTGAAATAAATAGATGAGAAAGGATGACTCTACTTTCTGTTCAGTAACATCTTTCTTATTTGTTGACTAATAGAGGACAAGGAGGGTCGCAGGTGGCAGGATGGATGGTCAAGGGATCAAATTTAGCAATGATTCTTGGAAAGATGAATTTTTAAAAATTATGTTGTGACTACACTGTAATGTTTCATGCCTTTGTCAATACTTGTGTGTCCGATGTTTAATTATTTTTATTAGACTACAGTAGTTTAATTGCTGTTCACTGTTGCCAGTTTAATTCAGCTGGCTGGAAGGAGCCTTTTGACATGCTGACCACTTGGGACTGAATAACTTACTGGGTGAGGGGTGTTTCTGCAAAAGACTGATTTTCCCTCCAGTGACATTGGTTGTCTGAAGCAAGGAAAATAGAAAGTGACTCTAGGACGAGGAGCAAGAAGGAGCCCTAGGGAAAGGAATATTAGGAAACAGGTTCTAAGAAGCTAGTACAGGTACTAGCTCGAGAGGGTGAAGGATGGTGATACCAAGAGAGAAGGAGGAAGGAGACATATACAACATGCAAAATGTTTTATTAAAAAATACACTCAGAAACACTACTTTAAAATTTTATATATTTATGTATATACATATGTGACAATTTATAGAATGAATACATATATAATGAATATATATGCATATATATATGTATATTCATATATACCTAGATGGGATTTTTAGATTGGATTATTGGATGACAGGATGTAGCCTGGTAGTCCATAGCTGTCTCATACAGGAATGGCTGAGAATCTCATGGTTGTTCAGTACATGAACCTGGATGTTTCGGCCATCCCAATATGGTGCTTAAAGCCTAGAGGACTCCTGGGGAGCTGCAGGTATTTAATATACATTGGAACGCTGAAGAAGTTGGACTGTTACATCAGTGAATGAATGCCACAACAGCAGAATAGATGAACTTGCAAGGAAGACTACGGGCAGGCAGGCAAAAAGCAGTTTCCTTTTTCCATGTCTTTCTCTCTGGGCATCCATCAGAAGGTGCTGCCCAGATTCAGCGTGGATGTTCCTGTTTCAAATAATATGATCAAGAGAATTCCCCACAGGAGTCCCCAGCAGCTTGTGATTCAGTTCCATGTACAGTGAGGTAAAAAAAAAAAAAAAGCTAATCATAACACACAAACAAAATATGTAGATAGTCAGAGACAACTGAGACAGTTATTGTTTGGAAAAAATATATATAATGGAGTTATATGATATGGGGAATTAGTACCGGACCCAATAGAACCCCACTGGCGGTATGAAAAACCTCGTAATATTATATAGTTATTGTTATTGCACTCAGTTGCCTTTCAGAATATGAATGTAAGATGTCATTGCTCAAGACACCACATACTTGGGAAACTGGTCTCTGGGGAATTGAGCAGCGCTTACCTGCATGCCTCTTTTCTGAGGTCTAGCTCTCATCATAATGGAATTTGCTATGAAAGCTGCCAAGGAAGAAAAGCAATCAACATGCTTGTTAATTTGAAAAGCCTATGAACCACAAAAAATGACCATCATGGTAAGATATCACCAATGATGCAATAGTAGCATAATTATGTGGGGGGTAACAAGGTCTAACTGAACTTAAGGGTGCTCAATAGGAGGGAATTCATGTCTGGTACTATACACTTAACCAGCTGACCAAAGTTTGAGAGATCATAGTCTCTCAAAGAAAGCCCAATGCTCCCATTTTAATCTACTTAATATTAAAATAAAGATTCAATGTATATTTGGCAGAGAGGTTAATAACCTCTTCAGAACTAAAGCTTCAACATGAATTACCATACATAATTTAAAAATTAGAGCCAATGGAAACACTTTCTGGTGGTTTGGTATGCCTGGATTTGTCAGTAGTTTTCTCCCAGACCATTTTGTATGACAGCACTAGCTAATTACCTCTAATGTTTTTGGTGCCTATGGAAATAGCAATTGATACTTATTATTTGACTGAACCACTATGAAAACTATTTACTTATAAGGCTGCATATCCATATTTCAAAAATTATTTTGAATTCATTATTCTATGCTTTTTTACTATTCTTGGTTAGACATTTAAGTTTATGTTTTTTTCACAAGGAGGAATATTTGTGAAGTAATTTTTTTCTAATAAAAATTTAACTTGAATTATTTCTGTAATCTGTTGACTGGGCCTTTAAAAATTGATGTCCCAAGAGCCTGTGAAACTAAATCAGAAGGAAGGAGCCCTCACTGCCTTTTAGAATTCCAAAGGTCTGGCCGACAGCTCTATGGGGTCAGGAGGTGGGATTAACCTCTCACATCTTGATAATGGTTTCAGGAGGACTCTGAGAATTCAGATGATTAAAGAAACCCTCACTGAAGAAGAACGTGAAGGATAAATTGCATTTGTTTAACAGCTCTATCTAATGACACTAAACCAAGCTGCCCCAGCCCCAGCCAGCTATATGATTAGAGATGTGTATATTTGTACACCCATCTGTTCTTTCATTTCTCTATTTTCCAAAATATGCTAGAGTTTAGTTGTTGTTGCTGCTATTGTTCCTTCTTCTCTCCCAAACTGCTATAGTCTCTGAAATCATCTTGTTCAAGTCTTTGACTTGAGACTGTGCATCTCCTACTTAGTAAATGTGTAGAGTTCTTTACTTAACAGTCTCCATGATACTTAGAGTTACAAAGTTTATCTTCTCTGAATTATTCAAATTGCAAATTAAATGGAAGACAAATCTACATTTTTTCATAAATAAATCTGTATAAATCCTGTTATATTTCATGTTTGCATTCAGTTTACAGGGCAAGATCTTAAACTGCATGTTTATACTACCCTTTTTGTGGAAATAGATATAAAATGTGATTATAATTAGCTTTTAAGCAAAAATTTAATTTACTATAATTTGTTAATAGAGTCAAATCATTAGAAACTTGCTACCTTCTGCTGTCTTCAAAGTTGCTACTTTTAAATTCTGGGAGAGAGGGAGAAGCAAAACTAATTACAATATTAAACATACCTATTATTAGTGCGTGACTCAGCAAACAAACATTATCTGTTAAAAGGATAAACATCTTAACGTTCCAGGGTGTGCTGTAAGATATATTAATTAGTCATTGCTTTACATGACCAGGACTGCTTTCCCAGAGGGTGGATCATTCAACGTTTACTCATGGTGATGAGGCCATCAGTTATCTCTTTCCATCAATACGATGAAAATGAATATGAATTATGATGGGCATTGAAAGTAATAGCTATTCTCATGTTCTCATAATTCAATATTGTTTTGTTCAGGGAGTCAGGACCTAACTTTTTTACCAGGGACTGCTGTGCCTGCTGCCCAAGGAGAACATTGATTTTATAGCTAAAATGGTAAAATAGTAAAACTACCCCAAACCTTTACATTTTTTTCTAATCTGTATAACAAGGAATCTGCTCTAGGGGTCTAAAAATTATTCATGAATTCTATGCTGGATAAAAGCTTGATTTTAATACATTTTAATGATTATGAATCACTAAGGTTAAAAAAAAAAACAAAAAACACCAACCTGATAGTGTTAAGGGATTCTAGAAGCAATGTTGGTAACATAGTTCATCAATGCTTAAAAACACACTGAAGATGTGTCTATTGTTCATTTCCTCCCAGCGTTCAAGATGTTAATTCAAATATTCTGTCGAGTGAATCAAGTAGTCAACACTTAAGTGATTGTTGCTGTACAAACATGTTTAGTTACTTTCCCTAAACTATTCTGCAGGTATCATCAGAATTCAGGCATCTTGATTCCTTGTGAATCTAAATCAGCATTTGGTGTTATTTTAGATTATTTTGAAAATAGTAAGTGACAATTCAAGTCAGTTTGATCCACAAGTCTTACATTCATCTATGTTTAAGCAAATCCTGTCCTGCATTAGTTTAGGCACATAATCAATTATCAGACTGTCACTGTGTCACAAAGCTAAGGACACCCAGGTTCTGTCCCAGATTCTCTGGATGAGAGACAAAGTAATTACTTTTAGACAGTTTTCTTCAGGTCATTATAACTAGGCTACTAAGGAAAATAATGAAGTTCAGAAGTTTCTCAAAAGTGATGGCTAATTGTCTACTACTATGCTAGTATTTGTTTATAAAATGTAAAAGCAGAGTATATAAATAATTGTATGAATGGAAAGAAGACTGGGCAGCAGGCATGAAAATAATAAGCCAATACTGGTCTTCTGATTTGGTTAGCTTATTTAGACCTTGGTTTTTCTAACAGAAGCAATGCAAATCCAAGCTACCCATGCATGTCACTAAGCAGGACTTGCCCTGAAGATGGAACTTTGAGCTCATGGTAAGGTTAGATACAGAATCTTGTGTCACTAGGCACTTTAGCTGTTTTGTAGTAAGCTGTTGGAGTGCTGAGAGATGTAGGGAAAGGGATGCTGGTTAAAGAGTATATGATTTTGATCAGCACTTAAAAAATCAAGTCATTTATCATAGCATTGGTTTTCATCCAGAGGTTTATCCATTTTTGTGATCACTGAGTAAAAATGCAGAAAGCAGTATTGATATGAACAAGTATATTTATTAATTACCAGTTCAAACATTTTTCAACAAGAGTCTCCCTTTTAATTTTCAGTACATATATTCAGTATATATTCAGTACAAACCTATAGTCTCTAGGAAATCTGAAGGAGTTTTTCTCATTTTAATAGTGGTATGTTAATATTGTATTAAAGGTTTTCTCAGTTGTGTAAGAGGAAGCAATGAGAAGGTACAGTAAGATTAGAGAGAATGTGCCTATTTATGTGCAATGGATCCTGTAATTATCAGCATAGATATCAAGGAATGAAGGAAGTCAGGGAAATCCATGGTGGAAGAAATTGAAAATAAAGGCAGCAAGTACGTGATAGAGGACAGGTATGTCCCTACTCATCAAAGCAAGGTCAAGGAGATGAGAAGCGAGGCTACCAGAATGCACTGTGAAAGCCTGCCCACCATTCCTGACCTGTTCCTCTGATTTAGTTCCCAGACATCACATTGCCTCAGCTCCTGCTTACTCTCTGATGTGATTCCATGTAAGAAAACCAGCACCTCCCATTCTCTGTCTCTGTCTTTTGCTCTTTTTTCTCTGGCTGTCTGATGGCTCTTGAGCCTGCTATGCTGCCATGGGAACCTGCAGGAGACAGTAGGCACCCATTACATTTATTCTCTTTCATCTCTTTTTGAAAATGAATTAAGCGGTTTTTCTTTAGTTTGGCATGGAAAATGTGTCTTAACTCCAAAGGTCTGAATTTTTCACATTTAGGATACTTAGATTAGCATTGAATAAGCAAAGAATAAATAAATAAATGAATAAATGACAACAAAACATGTGTCTGCTATCAGTGTAACAGGATCCAACTTTAAAAGTACTAACAAATTGTGGTCATTAGCAAATATTTACATAATTATGATCCTTGTTAGTAATTATCTCTTTCAATGAGAAGTTGTGAACATTAAAATAATAGTTTATATATCAGGATGTCTAAAAATCAGATATATTAGATTTAAATTCTAGCATATTTCTGTGAGCAGAGAAAGTCATTTCACTTCCCTAAGTTATGGTTTTCAATATCTTTATAATGGATTTGCAGAAGAGGAGGGTCTCATTGGACTTAGGGAAGTATTAAGAGAAAGAGTTTATGTATCATGGTTATTAAAATGGCTGGCACAGTGAATGCTCGGTATTAACAAAATGCCCTGTCAAACAAGGGCTTAGTGCAGATTATGCACAGAAGGTAATTTTGGTAAATGGAGAGACAACAGTTTCATACCTGTCAGATCTCTCTTTTAATCTCTCTCTCCCTCCCCACTTTCTCCCTCTCTCCTTCTCTCAATCCCCCCTCTTGATTCCTGTTCTCATTCTCTCTCTCTCTCTCTCTCTCTCTCTCTCTCTCTCTCTCTCTCTCTTTTCTCTCTGTGAATGTTTCATTTTTTAAAACAATGCTATGGAATTTAATATCTTATCAGTGAATAATATATACATAGCTTATATGTTTAAATGATGTATTATTTTCCTAGTAATCTTAAAATTGAGATAAGAATTTAGATTTTTGAAAAGTAGGGATACAACTCTGAAGAGATAATACCTTCATAAGTTTACATGTTGAGGTCCAATGAAATTAAATGACCTAGTATTTTTATCATATGATGTACACGATTTACAGAGGAAATTAGTTTGTATATAAGAGTATTAAGCTTATTTATTCCAGATGCCACACATCTTAATTAAAGCAGTCTCTCATCAGATTATGTTTCTCACATAAACAAAAAATGTCTCTTGTTAAAGCAGGCATTGTCCTTTAAAGATTTTATTTTCTATCTAATATACACAGTGGTTATCATAAAAGTAGGCTTTTATGCCATTCATAAAAAGAAATGAACGAGAAGGTAGGATTTTTTGCCTTTTAATGCTATTAAAATGATATTTCAGTGCTAATACTTACCGTATCTAATTAGTAAATTGCACAAATAAAACAGGAGAATAACAAGTTTGAAGACCTGCCATTTTCTGAAATAGGAAGAGTCTTCCACATAGTAAACAGTAAGATACTTTGTTTTAGCCTCAACTTTAATTTGTGTCTGGCTTGATAAAAATGATCAAATTATCTAATCAGAATCTCTGACATTGTCAATAGACTTTTACAAAAAAACAATATTGAAATGAAGCCTGTGAATCAGTCTCGATATCTGCATCAAATTGAATAGAGAACTAAAATAGAGCTTGTGTCTAGCCAAGTTTAGTTTTCATAGATGGTGTTGACATACAAATTTTTCAGTTCTGCGATGGTCCTTGGATTAGCTTCATATATGATATTTAAAATGAATTCAAATGAAGACTGTCTGAATCCTCAGCAGTCAACTTTAGTTTTCTCTCTCTCAGTGAGATAGATTAATCTTGTGTGCGCTTTTTTAGCATATCTCTATAGATACATGATAAGTTGATTTAGATGTCTCATCTATATGAACATTTTTGTAAAAATAAAATGAAAGTTTTTTTTTTTTCCTTAGAAACATAATATTAATGAATGTTTCTAATAAGACCTCTGTGAGGTACCAGGAAAATAAAATCTCCTTAATTGTTGTGAAGTTGAACTTCAGATTCTAAATGCTTTCCGTTTTTACCAAAATGTCAAATTATTTTTGGTGTGAAAGAGAAGTACTCTTTGTAAACTGCCAGATTGTATACCTGATTGTTAAAGACTGCCAAGTTTTACAAGCGTATAAAATCTAACTTCTTATATTCACGAGAAATGTTTACCCACCAGAAAAACACGCAGGATAGTATCACCTTGAATTTATTATATCTATTATTATAAAAAAACTTCATTATTCTTTATACTTCAGAAGAGTTAAGGCAGGTTTTAGTAGCTTACAAGTGAGGAAAGTGGGAATTTATAATAGCGGTAGCTAGCCAAATAAAGGATAGCTAATATAAATGATTGAAATAAATAGGAATGGAGTTCCTCATTTTTGCTCTCAGTATTCTTTCCTTGTGATCTGCTCTCTGACAAGAACTTCTTACTTCTCAACAGTAAATCCCTCAAGAGATTCTTGTATTAAACTCAGAATGATCAAATTTTATAAAATCAATAACACTATTAATGCATTGTAGGTTTCTTAGTGATATTAAGTTTTAAGTTTCATAAAAATTATTTACATCTTAATCTAGATTTTGGGGAGAATAAAATCAACCAATGTACATAAAATTGAATATTGCTTACATTAACCCCTATAGCTTATAAGATCATATATGCTTACGTATATATTAATTACAGTCATACTAACAGAGACTAAATTTCTAAAGTCATCTACATCTTTCTAAATTTGTCCTGCTGAATACAACTTTACTTTGGAAAATCTTAAACCAGATTTTAACCATGTAGAATACAAACAAGATGGTCATTATTTTCTGTATTTACTATCAAGTATTCATGTTTAAATTTTTAAGGAGTTATTAGAGGGTTTCTAATTAGAGTTCAAGAAATAGCACATGCATTATTTTCTCATTTCTCTCTTAAAATATTTTGAAAATAATTTAAGTGTGTCAGAGTAATGAAAAAATTGGGTTTCTACAGTTTGATGGAAATACTGAAAATTGTAGTTAAAATTTTAAATGCATTAAAATTACATTACATGTAAGCAGCTTCTGACAAAGTTCTGTGTCATATGAAGGCAATTTATTTTCCTTATTACAATGATAGAAATAGCTCTATTCACAGGTTTTGATGGAGCATTTATAATGTTTGCATATAAGATGATGTAAAAATGAAAATGGATGTTGTAGAAATAAATACCTAAAGTGACTGCATCTGAGTGTGATACCATTGTATGTGTGTGTGAGGAGACAAAGAGAGAGAGAATAGGGTGAAGAAAAGAGAAGACACTCAGTAGAGAACTCGGAAGATACACTATAAGAAATGCATGACAAAGCATAAAAATTCAGGACATTAAACGATGCCACGTCAGATTCAGGCTGATCAAAACAGAGCAATAGATTTTTTTCCCCCAGAAAATTAGTATTTTAATGTTATTTTATTTATATTTATTATTTATTTATTTTATTCTTCAGAAACTATGTTATCATTTTTGTTAGAAACAAAAGGTACTTTTTTATCATAAGACACTTATATCCAAATATTTTGAGTTAGGTTAAGATTAATGTTAATTTTTGTATATAAAATTAAATTAAAATTAAAATTAAATTGTCAGAAATTGGTAGAATTAAAGCTAAGTTTCATTTCAGCACTAAAATTCACAGGTCATCATATAAGATGTAAACAAATATTAAAAAGTTTCCTCTTTCATTCATGGCTTCATTAATCTAACATATTGACTTTAAAAATTCAAATACCTTCTGAATCAGATGCATTTTACTTTGTGATTCTCAGATTCATCAAAAGGAATCTAAGATTAATGTAGATGAAATGGAAAATGTTGGCCAGAGTAAGAATATTTTGCTTTTAACATCTGTGTAAATCTGTATGTCTGTATGATGTAGGAACGGATTTCTGAGTAAGTGAATAACATTATCTTACAAGGCAGAAAGTCTTATTCAAATTTGAGCTTAAACATCTTGATCTTGGGTATCTTGTTAAGAAAGTTATCAAAGAGCTGTTCAACTGGAGTAGTCCCATTACCGTAAATTTTAGTGCTGAGTGTTGAGGATGGGATCTGTGAATCTAGTCGAATCTGCTTTTCTTTCTGCTAATGAGGACTGTAGCTGTATCTCAGTCTCTCTCTCTTCTCAAGTTCTTCTTGCCTGTTGTGGCAGTAATTTATCAGTTACTGTCCTCTTAAGCATCTCTGCAGAACTACACACACACACATGCATACATATGTGTATATATACATACAAGTTACACTTGCTACATATGCATAGGCAAATCAAATTGTCATGTGTGATTTTTGTTTGTTGGATGTAAAAATGACTTTCATGTTTACATGTACCTCATTAATTGTTTATCACAAACCAAATGAATTGTATGTCTATTGTGTATCGCATTCAGGTTTATAGTTTCAACATTCTAAAATTAGAATTGAAAAGCGTGTCCTGAAGGTCTTTGGTGAATACAAAAAGTTAACTTCTAGATTCACAGAAACCGTCCTGAGTGGGGTAGGTTTGAAAAGAACAAAGTAACAATCTCAGTTAGGAGGCATACACCACAGCTGTATTGCAATCTGCCCAAACAACTGCACTCTATTGTCTTAATACAGAAAAATTATAATTCTGTGATGTGGGTATTTCCAGCAACCCTCCTTGTAAATAGAAACCACCTACGATGTATTGTACTTTTGAAATATGTAAATGTGCACGATGACCACATACAGGATTTGGATGCTATCACCTAAGGGTGGACTAGCTACAACTTACAATGCAGTTTGGACTTGTGTTAATTTAAAAATAGTATGCTATTGCTTTTTGATAACACTCATAATGGAATTATTTTGCTTCCCTGGTGAGTTTCCGTTTGGAACAGGAAAAGTGCTAGATGATGATAACAGAAGGAAACAAAGCTCGATCTGGTTCTGGGGAGGAAGAAAGGTTGCTAAGCTTATTGAATTGGTCTGTTGATCTTATGAAATAAATAAATATGTAGAGAAGCACCTCTTTCGATAGAAATGCCACTTAACTTGATTTATAATGTACAGCATTAATGGAACTGAATCATAAAAATATCATGTGTTAGCATTGCCCTGCATGTCCCATGGCCTTCATTAGCTTACAAGAAGCTCCGTGGAAATCTGAAAATGCTAACAGAAAAATGACAGAAATCAGTTATGCTGTCCCATTGGTTTTCCTTTATTATAATAATAATGATAAAAGTTTGGTTTAGGAATCTATTTATATGTAAAAAGTGAAGAGCACTCAGCTAGGAGGAAGAGTGGTGCCAAGACACAGCAGGCAATGTTTAAGAGAAAAAAGCCCCGGCTGTAAATGTGCACAATATTCCACATTATATACATGTCATTTCTGAGTAGTGTTGGAACGATGCGGTGTCAAATCTGTATGACAGATTGAGGTGAAAGCTGGGAAGAGAGAGCTTGTGAAAAACAGCCCCGACTGAGTGGTGCATCCTATAGGAGTTATCCTGCAGGCTATAAGTAACCAACTTCATCACATGAAGGGAAGAGTAGAGCAGGGATAATTGTCTACTAATTTAACTAGCTCATTTGGTCATTGTATTATTTAAATTGTATTCAAGTGTAACAATGCCATCTAGTGATGAGATTCCAAACTGACCTTTTTACTGTTAGACTTTGGTAATGTTAGAAGGCAAGTTTCTGGCTATTATACCATGCTTTAAACTTATAATCCTAGCATATAAAAAATAAACACCCGGATATCATCTTTAGTGTTAGATAAATTATCCCTAAAAGATGACATAGAGAACAAAATGTACCCCCTGCTTTGGCTATTTTTTGTTAGGAGTCCATGCTCAATAGGAAACATTCTGAGTTTCCATTTTTTCTGTGATCCAAGTTTAAAGAATATCTATTTGCTCATTCAATAGTTCTTTATAACAATTTGTACCAGAGGCCTTCCTTTTATTTAATCTTCACTTTTCAAAAACAGCCTTCATAAAAGTATAGCTAACCAAACTCTTATTACGTACTGTTGTGTCTTGCCCTTCTCAGCTTTTTGTACCTGATGTTTAGCCAGCTCTTTTAAAGAATGGATGTCAGATTTCGTCAGGGCCATAATTCTTATTGCTCCGTAGCACTCAGTATTTATCTCAGAGTCCTGCAAACACTGGAAAGAATCTTGCCCATTTATTGCAAGAAATACAAATTCACAGTTGTGTGCACCTCAATTGTAATTCTTGCATGAAATTTAGGCAAAATTATTTAAGAACAAAAGCTAAAATCGAAGGTAATCGATTTTAGAATTCTCTTTTCTAGGAATGAACCTACAGGCTTGGACTTAAGAGACAGCTGTTTTGGTTTTGGTTTCCTTCATGATAAGTGAGCGACTTAGGACAGTGATTTCTAATCACCTTCTCAGCAATAAGCTACTGGAATTCTTAAGTGTTTGTTAATTGAACTTGGTTAAAGAAAAAACAAAGAAATAGCTGAGCTGTTCCACCGAATATTCATTGGGGATGCACAGCATGCCTTCTAACCTCTGTTCACTCCATGTTTCAAAAATGTATTTTTGACTGATTATGTACATCTTTAGTGTGTGTAATATTATCAGGCAGCAGGAGGAAAGATATACGACAGAGCAGCATTAAAGACATTGCTCCATTATTAATTTTATGTCAGCTACCTTCTAACTAGTTTAATGTTGACACACAACAAAGAAAATGGAAAATAATGTATGAAATAAAGATATAGCACGTTCTACCTCCTTTGTTTCAATGACCAATAATTTTATTTTGTTTTATTGCTTTCTTGAAGACAAAAAAAAAGCTGTATTTCAATCCCTCAGTTTCAGGGGATAATCCAAATGTTGTCAACTGTTCAGTGCCGAAGCTTTTTAGAATAGAAGAAGGTGCTGCCTGTTGCCATGGAAACCTACATATATTTTTAGTTTATATGTCAAAAATTAAAATATTCATATATCAATACTAATAAACTGATACTAAGACTTCTCTTTCTGATGAATAAATTGAAGAATCAAATTCTATTTTCTCAATAAACTAAAGGTCATTGTGTATATGCAACACTATTTATGGAACTTTCAAAATTTATTACTCATTTTCTCACCAAAATAACTGAAGGACACAAACACAAACAACGTTTTTCATTATGTTTTTTTTCATTTTTTATGAAAATTTGTATTTTAACATTTTTTAACATTTTTCATTTCATTCCATTTCAAATATTATGAAAGGAAATTCTTTTACTATTTATATCCTGATGATTTCTTGTATAATTGTTACCGGTTAAGCATTTCAATCCAATCTTTTTAGCAAACAAGTGAGGGACACTAGGTCAGAATCATTTGTCAAAGAGAGAAGTCTACATGAAGTTGAATGCAGAAGTTTCAAAAAGCAGCAAACCAAATAATAGTGACTATGGTGGGCACAAGCTCTGCCTAACACCAGCGTGGAGAGAACAGATGCTGGGAAATTTCTGTCCTGGATCACAGATAAAAGACAAAGGCCAATTATGAAAAAAGAGATGGGCAACGAGGCTCATAATAAATGCTATGGGGACATGGTTTGGCGGTTTGTATTTTCTTTGACAACACTCATAATCTGAATTTTTATTGCTGAAGAAACTTTGCATTAAGTCATTTGTTGTATAAAGATTCTTGCATTTTAGATACTGTCAGTCTTTCATTTTTCATTCTTTCTGCTTGCTGTCCCTATTATTTCCATGTTTTCTGCTGTATAAAATACTGGTCAGATTTTATATTCTTGACAGAAGTTAATCTCATTGGTAAGCTGTCTTATTATATAAATTCATGACTTTATTATATTTCTGTTAACAAAGCTATATAATATATTTAGACTGTTAAGAATTTTGCATAATACACTATTACATAAAGAATTTAATTCCTTAGAAGAAAAGCTACTCAAGGCAATATTAGATATACTGATAAGCCAGCTACTAAAGGAAAAATATAACTTTCGGAGACAGGGTCTCATTGGAAAGCCAAGCTGGCCTCACACTACTGGTCCCTGTTCCAGGCTTCCTGAGTGCTAGGATCCAAGCAGACACTACCCAGCATAGCTCTTATTTTAATTTTCCTAGACTTAGTATCTCTCTCTCTCTCTCTCTCTCTCTCTCTCTCTCTCTCTCTCTCTCTCTCTCTCTCTCTCTTTCTCTCTCTCCGCTTTAGTACGTGAGAGTTTATTTTCACAGATTGTTCCCAAAATGAAAAAAATACTTTCTACTAATATTATATATACTTGCTATGATCAAATTTATATTCTAAAGTCTTCCAAAATTGTGTGGAGAGAGAGACACACACACAGAGACAGAGACAGACAACACAGAGAGATTTTAAAGAACCACATCACACCTTCTTCTTGCTACTTATTGATAGTTTTCATCTCCTATTTCATTGAAGAATTATTTCAACCAAATTTTCTACTGTTCTCAAAACAGAATTTTGATTCAAACAAATAAAAAGTAGAAGTCACTAAACAACTTTTTTCTTCTATACTTTGGGACAAGCCATATTTAGCATTGTATCATTAATTTTTTTTTAACCTTGACTTGACCTGTTTGACTGAGAAAATACTATTGATCGGCTGCAGTTTTCTGGAGGCAGACAGACATATGTGTTCCAGACTCCTCATTAAACTACTGAAGCCATTGGCCATGGCTGTTCTCTATAGTAAAGTCTCTACTATTAAACCACTCACCTGCCTCAGGAGCATCAACAAAGAAAGGAATAGCATAACTAAAACACTTGGTGGTTTTGTCAGTTTTATTTTTAACAAATTTGTTTATTTTGTTCATTTGTTTATTTTGCTTATTTTATTTTGTATATTTATGGACAAGGCACACTTTATTCCTGGAAGGACTGTGTGCTTAGAAGAACCAACCCACAGAGACAGGAAGCCCACCTGATTTTTATTTGAATTCAGATAGTACTGTGTCATTTCTCCATTGGCTGAGGCCTGGCCATACAGTCTTTTTCAATTGTCTAGTTAAAAAAGAACTGATACATGGGAAATGAAAAGGGAAAGGGGTTACTTCTCCAGCTGGTAAATTCTTGGAAGGAATGGGGTGGGGATTCTAGATGGGGAGGAATAACACATTTGCATAAAAGTCTTACAAGATAGGAAAGATATAAAGATCTGAGTTCCTTTTCAAAAACAGGTTTCACAGTATTTGAAAGAAAAGAAATATACTTAATATGTCTTACAAATCCATTTTATTTTTAAAATTCTTTTCTCAAAACTCTTGAAGGTGTTGGCTCTCTTTTTCTCTTCTACCTTGGAGGGAGACACTGTAATTGGGAGGATGTACCTGTATACTGACAGTTGTCTGAATAAACCTGAGTTAGTACTCTAGTGCTAAGAGTTACTATTCCATCTATTTTATTAGCATGTTTTAAGATGAGATCTGCTTCCTGTGGTGGTGCCTTGGCCTGGAGATTGACTGGCTGAACTGGAATTTTAGGTCCACAAACAGACCAGAGATTCTGTGATTCTGTCTGTTCTAGAGACCAGGAGGGCATTTCTGTTCTCAGAACCTTTCTGCTCTAAAGTAGTTTTAAGTACGTCAAAGAATTTTGTTTGTTTAAACACATATATATATATACTTGGTAATATATAGCCTGAGGGAAAAAGTTTTTGAAATAACTAACACAATCAATTGCAAACTTTTGAACTATATTTAATAAAAAAAAAAATCAAAAAATCCTCTCACTGACATCAACTCAGGGTACAATCATTTACCAAGGATCTTCAGAGTCTTCCTACATCTATATAAAATAAATTTAATAATGAAGTATATGATGTGGAGAAGTCTTTCTACACTAACCCCTTTTCTCAGGCATCATTGCTATTACTCCAGCATTTTAACATTTTCTTTCTGATTAACTTCTTTCACTTGTACCTTTAGGATAAAATATTTTAAAAGGGATTAAGGAGAATGTTTTAATTTAAGTATCATTTGTATGTTAAATTTCTTACTATTTTCTTTGTGTTTTGTATTCACTTAGTTGATTATCTAGTAGGCGAGACTTGTATGGCAAGTGAAAAGAGTCTGTCTTGTTAATCATGCATGACATGGGTGATTAAATGTTAAGACACTGGACACTGCTTAAACTATAAAAGCCAGTGCTTTCATATTTAAGACAAACCCAATAAACATTTTTTATCTTGGACTATATCTTAGGAGCTATTCTGACTTAATAGCATACCCATCAACAGTGACTATGCTTCTTGCTTCTTTCTATTTTTTCTAAAAAGATTAACTTTTAAAATGTTGAGTAAGCTAGATTTTGTTGTACAATTTTCAAAGGCTTTATATCACTAGAGACTTAAAAACGTAGTATGTATGTGTATTTGAAAATATAAATAATTTCACCATTAAAAATTTTACAGATTTTTGATTAGAGTATGTTACATGAATTTAAATGTATAAATGTCTGCAGAAAAAATAATGTGAATGAGTCAATAGTCAAGCTCCAATAATTCCAGACACAGCCTTAAAGACCAAACTTGAATCTCTTCCTTTTCTTTTCTTTATTGTGTTAGCATAACTTTAGTTGAATCCTTGTACTGTGTGTAGCCTGCATGAGCATATTTATTATTCTTTGGCTCTATCTAGTGGACACAGAAGAAATTACGTGTGGGTATGACTTGGATTTAGAACCACAGTGAAAGGAAAGGGAAAGTGAGGAAGGATAATTAAATGTATTTAATATATTACAATGGAATATTGCTTGCTCCTGGGAACTACCATGTTTTTTTTGTTTTTTTTCTTTCTGAATGTTCTTCTTTTAAAGTTAGTGTGCTGTTTTGTATGTGGGCCAAGTTAAGGTTCTGTCACCTTTCATTTTAAAAGAATAAAAGTTTTTTTTTTTTTTTAAATTTTCCATTATGTATTCCTCTCAGATTTTGACCATAGAGAAGTGTAGAATCAAAATGCCTCCTGGCAGAAGAGATAAAACATCTTTACTATTTTTCCAAATCACATGTGTACAAGCCACCTTGCTTATGTCCGAGAAACAGAACTTCCCACGAGGTACTCTTTGGGCGAGGGGTGATAATCAGCGGATTTTAGTGATGGAGAGACCAAACAAGGTTATTGAGCTTGGGACATTATATTTAATTTAACAATACCTTGAACAGTCTTTGGATTCTCATATCAAAGCTGTGTTTTCCTTCTTATTTTATGTTTTTCCTTCTTGAAGGTCACAGTTCTCTGAGCAGTAAAACTACAGTATCTGCCTCAAAATGTGTGTTTTCTGTAATTACTTTAAACAGGTAAGCGCCGGTGCTCTAATCAAAGCTACCATTCCATCGAAACGGAAAGCTACTTTTTTTTTTCCCTCCCAAGAGAACATGTAGCATTTAACAAACAACATCCTTAAGCTTGTAAAAGAATGGATAATTTAAAGTAGCTAATGGGAATGACAATGCCGCTTGGACTGCTCGAAATCTAATTGTCAATATAAAAGCCTCTGAATACTTTATCTGGGATAACTTCCCATGTTGCTAACTAACCTGCAGCACCTCCAATTCAACTTTGTCGAAACACAGCCACCTACATTGATCATTGCAGCCCAGTCAGTCTTGTCCCCCAGCCGCTGATTTCAAAATGGCTAAGCTGATTGGATCACCGTGAAACAGTCCACCTGGTTTGTGCCTATACAGATGGGCATACATCGCTTATTGGTGGCATCTTAGTGGCTTTTAGAGATGTGACTACTGAAGCGGTTTGACTGTTTGAAATTGCAATGCAGTCTCCTGAGCGAAGAGAAGGTCATTCCTTTTGAAGAAAAACTTTTTGAAAAATAACAGGGTCTCCATAACGCCATGCCCCTCCTGGTTTAATTTTTAATGGCTTTTAGAAAGAAAACCTTCCATGTAAGAACAGTTTTAGGCCTGTGAAAAAATACTGAGTCTTTTATAATAGGAGTCTAGACTCTTCTCCCAATTTTTCAAATTGTTTGATTACAGCACACATATTTCAATTTATACTGAGGGATTTTTATTATATAAAGCCAATGCCTTTTTAATCTTTCCTTAATCTTTCTTTACTCTGGTGAGATAGTATTTATTTGTTATCTCTCCTCTCTGGCTTACTTTCACTCTGAAAGTTTGCCATTTCATAAATTTATGAATTAACTAATCAATTAATTTAGAAAGTTGTGTGTGCTTGTGCTGTGCATATATTTGTGTGAGTGTGCATGTGTGAGTGTGTGAGCATGTGTGTGAGCGTGTGTGTGAGTGTGTGTGTGTGTGTGTGTGTGTGTATGTGTGTGTGGTCATTCGGCTGTTTTTCATGACTGGACTGGGTGATATATTTCTATGAGAAAACCAGAGAGGTCTGTACTATTCAGTACTATATCATGGATGCAAACAGTAAACATGACATCTCTGTGTTGGTACTAACCTTAATTTCTTATCAAGGAAGCATGTGTCCATTTTCTTCATTTAAAAAAAGTGTATATTTGTGTCCCTGCATGGGCTTCTGTGCACCACCTGCACACAAGTGCCTGGGGAGGGCAGAAGAGGGTATCAGGTGACCTGGAGCTGAAGTCAGAGGTGGTTGTGAGCTGCCTGGTGTGGGTATTGGGAATTGTCCACTGCAGGAGCTGTATGCACTCTTAACTGCGGATCCATATCTCCAAACCCTTGGTTTTCTTCACTCTTAATTTTTTTTGAGAATTTCATGCATAAGTTCTGTATTTACATCATTTACATCCAACCTACTTCCTTGTTCAACACCTTTGCCAAAGAAACTTCCTCTGAAATTCATAATCTTGTCTCCAAAAAAAAAAAAAATATATATATATATATATATATATATATATATATAGTATGTGTTCATATATAGAAATATGTATATACACATCCAGGCTGCTGAGTCCATTTAGTGGTGTTCATTTGTAAATGTGTTTAGGGCCAACCACTTGAGATAGGATGCCTTACGGAACTCTTCCCTCCTCATTTCTTCATTCTTTACTCTTTGAGATGAAGTCATCCTGCTCAGTGCACACTAAAAGTAGTGAGTTAAACTCCAACTTTTGGTCAACTTTTTTTGTGTGGGAAATGCTCATGAATGCTTTTGTGTGGGAAACCTCTCTATTCTTCATCTAGTTACTTACTAAATCCTTTATTTATCTTAGGATGGGTTTGTTATTTTATACAATTTGTGTTTTCATAAATTCAACTGTGAAAAGTAAACACTCTTTGGCAATACAATTATAATTATAATGGATTTTTGGAACAAATGACTGTTACAGAAATTTAAAAAAACTACACTAGATTTTGTAATTTATAATTTATGAATATTCAACTTACACATCCATGGTTTTGTCAGTTATTAAATTAGAAGCTCATTACTTTGACATAGAGTTTCATCTCATTACAGGTTCTTAGATCCACCAACATTATTATTTATGGTAAGTTTTTTTAAGGGGGGGGATTTTGTACATTGTTTTCAGGTTTTGATACCAACAGATTCTCTGTAAATTGCAATCTGCAAGTAATATTTTAAGTAACATAATACAAAAGTATTCAACCAATTTAAATTTTCAGTTGCTTCCTTTTATGTATTTGATAAAAACTAAATAAAGAGTATTTGGATCATTTCCAGAATGGAAACAAAAGATGTTTTCAAAGACACACCTGGCTGTGGATGTAGGTCATTGGTAAAAACTTCCTAATAAAACACCTTGATATAATAATTTAGAGTCAGATTTCACATTTATTATTAAATGTTTCTTTTTGTCACTATCAAAATCAATGATATATATGCATGCATGAACATTTTACAATATAGCATTTTGTAAAATTAAAAAAAAAATTTACAGCTCCTCATTTCTTCACTTAAATGTCTAGTTTCACCATTTTATCCTGTTTCTGTTTTTAGTCCTTTGGAGTTTCATCAAATTCTTAGTCATATGTTTTAACTCTACTTCTGCATAATATTATATGAATTTTATTGCATTATAGGTGAAAAATTAAGCAAATTTATTCTACCACCTTGTTTTTCTCATGCAAACCATTTACCATTTTCCAAGGGTAATATCATTAGCATCCATTTCTGGATGCCAGCATGATCTACAGTGTGAGCTGCATGGTGCTAGCCAAAGAAGTGGTCCTCTTTACTTCTCAACACCTGTTAATTGACTCTCAATTCTTAGGAATTTTCAAGGATAAAATTACTTTAGTTTTCATGTTTACAGAATTTGTTATTCTCTAAAGATTTGAGCAGGCTTTCAAAAGCTTGTGACTGTCATTTGATTATAAAAAAATGGAACACATCCATACACCATTTAAGTATTATTTGTTGTTTGTTGTTACAGTAAATAAGGTTTGATTTGCAAAAAAAAAAAAAACAAGGAAAAGAAAGAGAAAAAAAAAGAAACAGCAAAAAGAAAAAGAAACATGGTGCTTGTTTTTAAATGTTTGTAATTCAAGAATCAAGTTCAAATGATTCTTAAACCCCAATAACTGAATGTATTGACATTTTATGTGCTTTATAATAGCATAGTGTTTTTATTTAAAATATTTCCATAAAATATTTCATTAAAATAATACTTTGAGTTCTACATTTTCTTTTATAAGTCAAGGAAAGGAGTGTTCATTTAAAAAAAAATCATGGTCACAGGTTCTCAAATATTTTCTGGATACAGAAAGCTAAATGCTGACTCCAATTTGCATTGTTCTCTCATGTACCCATAATTATATCTCTCTAGTCACTGACAAAACTCAGTTCATGCCTAAATTGAAAACATCATCAATAATTTTATTTATAATAAAATTAGGATATCATATCTAGTGCTGTTGTATTGTGTAGTAGTACACTTAATGTGTGGCTTAGCCAGGAATGACAAGAAAGCATGTTTCAGAGATCTAAAGCCTGACAGACCTCAGCAGAGGGGACCACTGTCCTGGCCAGTGCCATACTCAATAAAGCCTCTAAGCTCAGGTGTTTCCATTCATTCAGAACTTCTCAGGTGTAGATCCTAAACAATCAAACATCCGCCACAGAAATCCAACACCTGCAAACAATATAGAAGACCCTAGAGAGCCCCTCACCTAACAGTGCATACAACAATTATTTTATATATAACTAAGAATGAACTTTCTCAACATTTCCTCTTTTCTGTATAAAAAAAATGCTTCACTTTATAACACAATTTAACACTACATCTGGAAAACTATTTACAAGAGGAACAATCACAAGGGCTGCTAATGCACAGAACCAAATGAAACCAAACATCTATCAAGCTTTTCACAATGTCAGTGTCCAGTGATCCAGAATTCACTCATGATCTTCTGGGCTTAGTGCTTAGAGCTTCTGGCCAATAGTGCTTGGATCTGGCTCAGCCCTTTGCAGCACATACAGTTTGTCCTCCAGGCTCCAGATGGCTTCATTCTGTGGTTGCTGCTGTTCTTGGTGGTGATCTCATGGTTCTGGCATCTATTAAACTGCTGGGATCCCTTGTTGCAACTGGGCTGCATTTTCATCAATAACTTCTCCTGGGCTCCTTCATGGTGCCAAACCTTAACATCTCTGCATGACCACTTCAATCTGCTTCTTCAACTGCAAATTTGGCTGTACCTTCACTAATGGCCTCTCCTGGCCTCTTACTGTGTTAAGCCTCAGCTGTTCTCCAAAGACCCCTTCATGCCTTCAAAACAAGTACCAGCTGGGTGGCTCTTACAGTACCAAGTACAGCTGTCAGCAAGAGATACCTCAGCCAGTTCTGGAAGACAGTTTCACTGTGCTGACCCTTAGGAAACACTTTCTAGATTTTAAGATAAGAGTCCGATTTGCTGGAAAAATGATTAGTCCTTGTCTGCAGAAAGAATTCCCTCATAGTGTGGAGTTACCGCTTATAGACAGGTTTGCAGGAAAAGCAATACAAAACAAAACTGTTCTGTTTAACTAAGTGGTTTTTAGGCCCCAAAGCCCTGCTTCCATATCAGGGGGTTCTGGATTGGTGGGAAGAACATCCAGCAACTTCTTGGCATCTTTGCATTTCTTCTTACCACTGCTATGGGGAAACATAACCTTCTTCATAGACTTCAAACACAAGATCTTGAGCTTCACACACATACAACTCAGCTATCAGAAAAGTCAGTTTGCAAAACAAACTAGCTACCTTCAGCAGCGGGAGGGAGCATGGGCTCCACGATCAGGAAAAGCAGTAAGAACTTTGCTTTTTCCTTCTCCCAGCTGAATTTTTTTTTCTTTTTTTTTCTTTTTTTTTTAATTCTTAAAGGCCTCCATTCTGTGGCTCTCACATTGGAGTTTTTCCCTCATTTGTTTATTAATTTCACAGTCTTTTCTCTTCATAGAAGCTTATTTTGTTTCTCTCTCTGCTCTTCCTTCAGGAGCCTTCAATTAATACCTTAATCTCTATCCTCTGGTAGCTTCCCTGAGCATACTTTACAGGGCTCTGTGAGGTCTAGAGTTTCTATCTCTTCTTCCTTGTCTCACCATTAGATTAGCTGGCCTGACATCCTGCCCCATATTGGTATGCTATTTGTAGTTGTAAGGCTGCTGTTGGCTCACCAAGAGGGACACTGAGCCCACTTCATATGTGGAAGCCCTGTCAAACCTCAGCAGAGGGAACCACAGTGATGACCAGGGCCAGACTCCACAGTGGAACCTCGAGCCTCTAAGCTCAGGTGTTTTTATCCATTCTGAACTCCTCAGGTGCAGATCATAAACAATCAAACGTCCCCCACAGAAATCCAACACTGCAAACAATACAAAATGCCCTAGACAGCCCGTTACCCAAGAGTCCATAAAACAATTATTTTATATATAACTAAAAATAACCTTCCTCAACAGTGTTGTATGCATATTTCAGACATTCTAACGGCACATTTTGAAAATGAATGATATTTGTATATAAATACACAGGTATACAATATCAATGGTTAATTTTAAAGTAGATGTATGTTATGTAATTGCATTCAGTTAAATGTATTTTAAATGGGGAAACTTAAGGAAAAATGGCTGCATGGACTGTATATCAGTATATATCAGTATATCAGTACCGAATTGGTCTCATTTTACACCTACCAGGGGGGAATAAAGAAACATCTAGGGGACATTTAAAATAAATTAGATGGGCTGGGGAAATGGCTCCACTAGTGGCAGCGATTACTCTTTAGGCACAAAGAGTTGAGTTCAAATCCTCAGCATACATTCAAAGAGCCAGGCATATCTGCTTGATCCTGTTATTTCAGCATTTTGACAGAGACATGAACATTCACTGGCTAGCCAACCTAATAAGACAGTTAGCTTCCAGTTTAATGATAGTTTCCCAAGGCCATAAGGCAGTGGACTACAAAAGAATCTGGGTACCATATATATATATATATATATATATATATATATATATATATATATACCACACACACATGTAAGCACCAGATAACTAAATAAACATAAAATTAGGTGGCTAGATTTCCACATAACAATGCCTCCCATCTAAATTAACAGGTGGAACCATCTCTACCAGGCAAGCACATTAACGGACTGACTATACAGAAGCAATTGATGAACTGTACGGAAAGTGGAAAAGATTGCACAGCCTGCTGGTATAAAATCTTAAGAGGTGATAAAAGCAATGAGAACTGGGTAAGGATTGGGGACAGGGGTAGCAGGGTAAGGAAAATAATTCATTAAATGTTTAATCATTTAAAAAATCATATGTAGTAAAATTCCCCCCAGTTAAATAAAGGAAGCACAGGAGTCTGAAGCACAGAGACGAAGCCGACCACTGCAGTTGGCCCAGTTACAGAAAAGAACTATTTTGGCAGGAAATGCTTCTGCAGTAAAGCAAAGCCCATCAGTTTCAGCGAAACATTTCTGTTAATAGCTTGTCAGAGGAAAATGGTGTGGATGTTAGGTATCCATGCCAACATGTGCCAGTTTCTCACTTCTTAGAATATTTTGCCAAGGTATAGATATAGAATGATTTCAGGCTTTCACAGCAAAGGAGGATGGACGGAAACAGCGTTCCAAAAACTTTAAGCAGATAGATTTTTATTTAAATTGTAAATTTAGAATCATTCATATTATCTCATCTGTGACAATTTTCCTGTCATTTTTTTCAGAGACATGCAGTGAGCTCATTCATTTAATGAAAGTTGTCATATTTTCTTTTCAATGGATCCTATTGAGCTTGGCAGTGGGGATGTAACATGGGCAACTTGTGCTAATGAGAATATGGTGCCTTTTAAAAAGTAAGATGCTTTACTGCCATCTGCCGGTGTTTTTGAATAGTAACTCTACAAATCTAAATGGATTGGAAATGTGTATATTGCATGCATCCTGGTGCTACTCAACGCACAAGTCAGACAACTGTCCATAAACACAGATGCTCTGAACCAACCCTGTTTCCGTACCAAAACCAATGAAGCACTGTTTCCTAATAAATGTGTTCTTACCCTTCACACAACCAGTGAAAAACAACACCTCTAAATTGGAGTAGACTTAACTCTACTCCTTGATACTAGTAGAATTAGATGCTGATTCAAGTTGCCTTCAGTTATGGCCAGAAAACAAAGGCACATGTAGGAATGAGTATGGCAGAAAAGCTTGTGTAGGCAACTCATGCAGCCCAGGTAAGGAGTGAAGTTAAATGAAGATGATGCATGGTTATTGGAACAGCCACTCAGTTCCTGGATAGAGAGAGCATATATGATACTTGTAAGATGTTCCTTGTATCTGAGAAGGATCACTGCCCACATACGAAGCCTAATACATCACAGATATAGAAAATCTTTTCTCTGATCCACTCACTGAATGAGATTCTAAAGGAGCCTTCTCAAAGGCATTTCCTTGAAGTACAAGTCGATCACTATCTTCAAGTTTTGTTTCACACTCATCCCTGGGTGGTTCACAATTGCTGAGTCCTTACTGATAGTCTGTGACCATCCAGCAATAGTGGCTCCAGACCACACATTCTAGAAACTCTGGCATGTGTAAATCCAACACATTCTGTTTCCACTTCCTGGGTCAAATATTCTGCAGAAACATCATATCAAGCAACTTGCCATGTCTCCACTTCATCAGGGCATCAAGGGAACCAAGGTGTGTACTGTTGCCATCAGAATATTGGTACGTCTAGGAGTGGAGGGCTCTTTGAACAGTCGTGGGAGCCCATTTGAACCTATCTACTATGGATAGATCCTTTAGAGCCAAGATGGCCAAGTCCTCTTTCTACAGCAGGACCTCCGCACCAACTATAGGAGTGTTGGTCAGTCCTGGAAACTCATGCAGATGGTTCTTCAGAGGAAGGGTTGAGAGACCAAAATTAATGACAGGACGCTAAGCTTCTGTAAGACCAAGCAGTGATTCCAGGTTCTAGGACAAGAAAGATCTATTTTAATTACAGTTGAATTTACAGAATTTAGACTAGGGAAGTGTGAGGCATCCCAAAATTATTAAAATTATATTTGAATATGTAAGTATAAATAGCCTTGCATGTTAACATCATATTGTTAATAAAGCATATTAATGTATGTGTCACTATCCAGTGTATTCATATCATAGTTACATTACCTGGAAATGTAACTCTAGGCAGAATTGTTATTTCTACATTAAAGGAAGTTTGGGATTTATATGTTGCTGTTCTAAACTACTTATTTTTCATGTTTAATAAGCAAAGGACTTAGCCATCATAAACAAGGAAGTTTGTTTCTTATTCTGTCCCAATTCTCACCCAGTTAACTTCACACACACTCTTCCTTTCTCCAACTAGAAAACACAGGCAACTGCAAGAAAACAAACAGCAAAATGGGACAAAACAAACAAGCAAACAGAAAAAAATGAGCAAAAGAAGAATCAACAGAAGAACATGTAGTTGCAGAGACACACACGTACCCACACTTCCACATATGGGAATCCCACAAAAACACAACATAAAAGATAAGCTAAGACCTGTAAAGTAAAAACAAAAACAAATACAAAAAACAAAACAAAGCAAAAACAAACAAACCTAGAAGAAGCATCCTGAGACAAAAAGAAAAGTAAACAAACAAAGAAACAAAAAACCTCCCAAAATAACACTGAGTTAGTTTCGTTGGCCACCTAAAGTTGGGCATGGGACCTGCTCTTAAGAGTGCTTTGTATACCCAGTGATATTCCTCTGGAGAGAATAATTATTCATTTGCAAGTGGTCATCAACTAGAGATAACTCCTGGGTTAGGGATAGGGGATTATGTCTATGTCACCTCTCAGCACTGTGACCTCATCTTATTTAGACCTGTTCAGGCCCCATGCATGCTGCCATCGACTCTTTGAGTTTGTATGTATACATTTTAATAAGCTTATAATGTAGTAGGTTTCCATAAGACCCCTTAAATGGATAGTATTTTTAGCTGTCTCTCTCTCTCTATTCCATTCCTTACCACCCCTTTCCTCCTCTCTATTTTATCTTCCCATTCCAGCCTCTGCCCTCCCACCCCATAAATATATATTCTATTACCTCTTCTTCAAGAAGGATCCTTCCCTCACTTCTAGTTCCTTACTCTATTCCTAATTCATTGTGTAAATGTGCCACATTTTCTTTATTCATTCATCTGTTAATGGAGATCTAGGATATTTCCAATTACTGACTATTACGGATAGAGCTCCTAAGAGTATTTTCTGTTTTATCTTTATTATTTTCATTAACATGAGTTATTAATACATATTAGTGAGACTCAGTGTGGTATTTCCACATATGCATATAAACTGCACTGATAAAATCCTATACAAGATCACTTTGGTAACAGAATATGGGGAAGACATGATATGGGGAGGACAAAGAAATTAAGAAAAAAAGAGATAATAAGTGAGTGAGGTGCATTGTAAAAAAATGTCATACATGTACTCTTACTATTTCTATAAGCTTGATCAATTCCAAACTGGAAAAATAATTTATATCCCCCATCGTGAATATGGATCAAACCACACGTACATTGTCAAAATGGAACAACATCTAGAACTCTATTTTTCTATCCTTTGTATTTCATATTTATTTTAATTATCAATACAGTTTTATGCTCAGTTTACTGAAAATCACTCAGCATAGCGACATGCATAATATTTAACTGTTGTAAAGAAGTGAAAGTCACAGATGGCCAAGAATTATTAATCAGCAGTAGACTTGGAGTTTAATATTTTTATATGGATGCCTATTACTTTTCCACTTCTTTAAACATAGATTCTTTTTTCATACAATATAATCTGCATCCAATTTTTCCTTCCTCTACTCCTACCAGTTCTTCCTCACTCCTCTCCCATCCGAATCCACTCTTTTTCTGTTTTTTATTAGAGAACAGGCTTCTAAGAGATAACAGCAAAATACAACAAAGCAAAATATAATAAGATAAAACAGAAACCATCATATTAAAGCTGAACAAGACAAGTCAACAGAAAAGTAAAATACCCGCAAGAGAAGGAAAAAGAATCAGAGACACATTCATTTATATATTCAAGGAGGATAGTATTTTTAAATGAAAAATTTGTCTATCATTGACAGAAATGTCTAAAACCTATATTATTCTAGGTAGTGAGTTTACATCTGTAGGTATATATAACTATACAAGGATATCTCTTATACAGTACATATATTCATATCTTTTACAAATTAGAGAAGACTCTTATCCTATAGTACTGGAACATCTCCGTCATATTTTTGTATTTTCTAAGTACTGGAAATAAATCTTTACTAGGGAGATGCTGGGTGACAGCAGTCACAGTTAACAGAACAGAGGACCTGGGACTTTTAGGCTTATTATGAAGATGAGCAGAAAGGACTTATTAGAGGTCTAGTGGAGACAAAGAAAGAAGTCATGCAGCTGGAAAGTCTTGAGGAGATGGAAAGGAAATAGAGGAAGCAGATGTTTAAGGATATAGGCACACATGTGTTAACACTCCCTTTTCCTTCTTTTCTTCAGGAAGACATTTTCTTGATACCACTCTAGAGAGTATAATCTACTTGAACATGAGATAAAGTTCAGGATATTTCATTTTTAGTAGAAATTAAGATTGATCAGGGGGAATTATACTTAGGAAATTGTGGCCAGTTATCTGTCAGCTATCTTTCCATCCTTTTAATTACTTTTGCAATGAAATACCAAAAAGAAAGAATGCTTCATAGTTGCAGATGCAATGCAAGAAACCAATGCAAAAATTTTTTTGTAAACTTCATCTGTACATTCTTTCTCCCAATTGGCTAATACATAAGCAATCGGAAGATACAAAATGTAATTTAAAATTACTGACTGAAACTTTCCGCCCATGAGACAATAGATCTGAAGTAAGCAAATTAAAAAGAGTAAATATTAATCTTGGCTCATGGTTCTGGAGGTATCTGTCCATGGTGTGCCTTTGGTGGGGAGGGCTACTTTAACAAAGTTATTCACTTCATGTCAGCTGGGAAGTGAGAGGTAGGCACTGGTGTGCCAAGATATAGTCCTTAAGGGTAGCCCACGGGCTTACTCTCTTCCTTTAGCTTATAGCTTCTGAATTTCTACTGCCTCACAACAGACTATCAAATTATTCACCTATCAGTGGATTAATCCACTGACAAGATAACAGTCTTCCTAATGCAATCACTGTCCCCAGAGCTTCTTCTACAAAGCACAGGGCTTTGAGGACCTTTTATATTGACACCACAGCATCAATAAATTATGATTGTAAATTATTCAACATTCATTCATTTCTGCTTTCTTTGTGCTTTTAACTGGTTTTAATTTAAAGCATTTTAAAAGTAAGCCTTTCTATGTTATTCCCATCAAGCCAAAGAAGTTGGGAATTTATAGTCTAGGAAGCATATTTAAGTTAGATTGTATCAGTAAACAAGGACATATTCATTACAGAACATGTGTATATATATATATATATATATACACAAAGCATACTGAAAATTTCTACAGAATTTTCATGTGGGGAAATAGGTAAACAATGCACTGTTTGATTTATTCTGGCATAATTCTATGAGTTGTTTCCATTACACTATTAAAATGCTTGGTATGCTAACACTTTAAGTGTCTCAAATGTGCATTTAATTTAGATTTAATAACACAAATTTTGCTTATGAAAACTAAGTCAATTATTGAAAGCATTTCCCAAGGTTTAGCAATTATTTAAGAGCTACATTTACTATAAAGTAATTAGCTCAAATGACATGTTCATGAAAACAGATTTAGAACAACTTTACATATTGGTATGGAAGGGAAATGTTTAATACTGATATAACTAAAAATACTCAAATTTTCCTGATCTTTCAGACATTTAACTTCCAAGAAAAAAAATGCACTTATTTTCAAGGGGCATCTCCTTCCCTACATCTCTACCTCCCTCCTCTTTGACCTTTTTGTTTTTCAGTGCTTAAGGTTGAACCTAGGACCTCTGCACATGCTAGGCAGTCTTGATCAACAAGGAAGAAACCAGTCTCCCCAATTTTCTTTTTTGTCTTTTCCTTCATTTTTGAGACAAGAACTTGCTAAGTTGCCTATGCTGGCTTCAAACTTGTCATCATTCTTCTCCTTTAACCCCTTTGAGTACTTGAGATTACAGTCACGTATTCTGTGACAAAACATTTTATGGGGAGACACAACACATGTCTACTCACCCCAGATCCGGAACCTATGACACACCAAAGTACTGATACCAGCAAAGTCTAACTTAGTGAACCAATGAACTTTATTGGGGTTACTTACAGGAATACAACTGAAAGATTACTTACAGGAACAGAAATGACTCAAACACAATTGCATCACCAAGGTCCACAACAGCATGAGTGAATGCTTACAGAGATGGGAACCCAGAGCACTCTGTGTACCCTGCAGACAGGTCAACAAGTTGGAGAGTGTCCTTCCCTGGTGCCACAGTTGGTCTAAATCTCTTTCATGCAGCTCTGTTGGTTTCTGCTTCATCCAGGCAGGTTCTTTGAAGGTTGGCCTGTCTGAGGGTCTTCATTGTAGCTCCATTTCCTCAACTGAGGGGGATTCTCAGCTTTTATTGCCCACAGTGGTAGGAAGGGGCCTAGTGCATCAGATCAGCTTCAGGGACTTCTTGAAGTTATTTTGAGTTGTTTAAAGAGCTTCCCTACAGAAAAGAATGTTTCACTCTTGGAGGAAACTGTCATACAACAGCATGTACCACAACCCACAATGAAATGATAAACTTTCATAAAGAGGTATAGGAGAAAATATTAATGATTTTCAATTAGGTGAGAATTTTTTGTTAGGGACAAAAACAAACAAACAAAGAAACAAACAAAAAACCACATACACATACACCTTACACATTCAAAAGCTGATAAAACAGAACCCATTTAAATCAATAGATACTTATATTTGAAAGACATCACTGAGGAATTTAATTTTATTTTGAAATGTAAGCCATTGATTTTTATATGATTAGAAATATTTCCAGTATAGGTATTTACTAATGAATATGTATTTAGAATGTAGAGAATATTTGCATATCAGTACTAGAAAACTTATATGAACAAAACTTAATGAAAATAGGGCAGAATTTCTTTAGATTTTTTGAAAATTAAAAAAATTCTTTAAATAAGAAATTTAAAGTATGTGGTATATGTTTATGTTTCTTGATGACTTTACCTGTGTATATGACAGATAGTGTCAGAAGGTGCCATGTAAATATCAAATTAAAATAGCAGAATATCTTTCTGAACTAAAATGATTGCCTTTAAACTAAAATTTTACCATTGATTCTTAGGAAACATTTTGATATCATATAATGATATAATATAATATTTAACCTACCTGGTTATATTTTTGTGATCAAAGAGTCTCAGGGATATATATATATATATATCCCTCAATATCTACACAGCCTCATTCTTTGAATTGGCTTTATCTTATTCTAATTGGACAACTGAGATACAGTCTTTAAAGCACTGGCTCTACGTAAATACATCTGTAATAAAAAACCCTTTATTCTTAGTTCCCAGGCTTTGTCTTACTTTCCATATGGCTCTCTTTAGGTCAAAGTTCTAGGATATAACTTTCAAGGATAAATGAAGAACTGACAATCACTATTCCCTAAGATGATTTTTACCACAGTGGCTTGCTCACTGTCATTTCTGCCCTTTGAGTAATTACTGATTCACCTAAATATGCAAAAAAATCTGTTATATCAGTTAGCACTCTAATCAAACTGTATGGAGGAATATATCCAATGGCTTACTTTTTATCCATATTATCAAAGAATGCCATTTTGATTTTTGATTAGATTTCTTTCTACCTCAATACTAATGTGCTGTTAAGACTCTCTGAAAGTTCAAAATTAAATGAGTTATGTCTTTTACTTCCATCCCATCTGTTTAACATTTTGATTTAGTTAATGTATGCTTTAGTTCAGGACTTATAATGCCAAATATTAAGATACAAACTGTAGTAGCTTAGAAAACTTGACACAGGTACAAGGAACAACAAAGGGCCAATGGAACAAGATAGAAACAGAAGCACAAGTATATGTAGCTTGATTTGTGAAAAGTTGAAGTTGTGAGGGATAGTCTTCTGTATAGATGGTCAGGGTACATTGAGCATGCATGTGGACAAAGATGAGTTCTAGTCCTTTCTTTCATATTAAACAGAGAATCAAATCCAAGTGCACTTAATATCTGAATTTATAATCTATACAAGAAAATATCCCTGGAAAATAATAAGGTAAAATATTTTAATACTGAAAGAATCACCAAGGGAAACAACAACAAAAAAAAATCCAACAACTATCAGGTAAATAAAAGATAAATCAATCTCCTAGAGAGAGACAGAGAGAGAGAGAGAGACAGAGAGAGAGAACACTGAGTACCAAAGAGACCACAGACTAAGAAAAGATAAATATACATAATATATGCAATGAACAGAGGATATATGTCCAGAATATGCAAAACACTTCTAAAATCAATAATAAAGTCAACTTAAACTATAGGAAACCACAGTGCAGGCATTGCATAATAGAGAGGAACTTCATGAATCCACACACTCAAGAACAGAGAAGATGAAGGCTCATATCAAGTTTCACACATACCCAATATAAAGTCATGTATGCCATTCTGTGCTTTGTATATTTGTAATATATATCTGTATGCACAACTAATAGAGTGTCATGCAGGTATATTAATACTTTGTATTTTTGTGATACATATCTTATATTTATACATGATATAAAGTTAGTCATGCATATCTACAGAAAAAAATACAAAAGAATATTCATGGAGGCATGGTACATAACAAACTCAAGCTGAAAACACTTCAACATGTCACCAACAATAGAAAATATCTAAGTTTATTCATGCCTCGGAGTATTACATATGAGTTTAAACTTTTTACAATATGGATACATTTAAAATAATAATGTTGGGTGTAAGTAATCAGATAAAATAATATTCATTATAATTATGTGTCATAAAGTTTGTAAATGAATGAATATCAGCTATGGAGTATTAATTGACTAGGAATACACCTTTTGGGAATATCTAAAGTGCTATTGTTTTTGCTACTTTGACCTAGTGTTTGTTTGTATGATCTCCTGGCTGTCCCAGAACTCACTATATATTCAGGCTGGCCTTGAACTCACAGAGATATACCACTGTCTGCTTCTCCAGTTCTGTGATTAAAGAAGTGTATCACACTGCACCCAGCTTGGCATAGTGTATTCAATTTCATTGCATGTTAAGGGCATTGGGAGCAGTGGTCTCAGGAATGTAATCTTTTGTTATTATTCTTGAGTTTTTTTGAGACAATATATCATTATATTATTTCAGACAAGTTTCTAACTTGCAATCTTTCTGCTTCAACCACTTCCCGAGGATTGATATACAGACTGAGATACAGACATAGGCCATATGAACATCGGGTTTAAGAGAGTGAGGGACATGTCCGTGGATGATTGAGAGAAGCTACACCGGTGACAAGACTGTCAAAGAGAACTTTGTGAATTAAAATTACTTGGAAAAATATCAGTAGTGACAGATCTGGAAATTTAGCTGGCAGTGAGTAGAGAGAAGAAAGATGGCAGAATGACCCAGTAGGTATTGCCTGTGGGGATGGAGGAAGCAAGCAGGAGGGGGATCTAACAGAGTAGCGTCTCCACAGAACAGGCTACTGTGCCTCATCACTGCCTACAGGGGCTCATATTCAACCTGCAGATGCTTCTTGAGGTATGGAGTAGGAGGAACATGAAGGCAGTTTAAGATAAAAGAACAGAGCTGCAAACAGGACTCAAGATAGCAGCAGGGCAGTAGGCAGAATCTGACAGGGCTGGGGCCAATGCCTTGACATCTCCAGCCTCCACTGACAATGCTACACTGATGTCAAGTCCAGTGGTGGCATGAGCAAGATGGACAACAAAGAATCTTGGCATCCCCAATAGGGACTGGTGCTCAGGATGCTGCCCTTATCGCTTTCCCTGATGGGGTTGGGGAGAGCATGGATTGCAGCACTACCAGAGGGCTGCAGGCATAAAGTCCAGGTAGCAGTATGGTGATGAGGGTAGGGCAGTGTGCATCAGTATAGAGCTCAACCAGGTCCTGTGCCCAAACTCACTGCCAAACCTCAGGAGCACCCTGATCTTGAGCAACAAGATATCCCTGCTGAAGAATGTCTCATTTCCTAGGCTGTCTCCACACAAGAGACTAATTATCTATCAGGTGGCTGCTTCCCCTAAGATTGCAACTGCCTCTGATATTGCTTTCCCTGATGGAGGTGGAGTGGGGTGGGGAGCATGAAATGCAATTTTGCCTGTGGGCTGCAGGATGGTTGTGGCTTTGGGTGCAGCAGTCTAGGGTTCAACCAGGACTTGCCTATAAGTGCGCTGATGGGCCTCAGGAACAGCCTGAATAGGCAGTGGGATGTCACCACTGGAGAGTGCTCCTTTCCTGGGCTGGTTCTCCATGCAGGGGACTGGTCCTACAGCTGCTGCCAGTCCCAGTCACTGCCCACTGGGCTGCTGCTGCTGCTCTTGAGACAGTGACTTCCACCCATGTTGTTCTCCCTGATGAGGTTGGGGAGAGGCTGTGCTGCAGTGCTGTCCACAGGCTGTAGGCACGGGGGCCTGGGTAGTCTGGAGCTTGGGTGGTTTCTGTTCTGAATCTGCTGCCAAGGCTTGGGTTTGCTCTGATCCTGAGTGGAATGTCCCAGCTGAAGAGTGTTCTTGCTTTGGGGTTAAGTCCTCTCCTTTTGGGAGGAGTTTTGAGGATTTCAAGGTGCTCATGCGGACCAGGACAATTGAGGCTCCATCAGGCAAGATATCTGGGGGCCTACACGATGTCAGGATGCATGTGTGGTGCCCGTGTGCCTGCAGGATGATCAGGTGCTTATGGGATTCACTGATGCCTGTGGGATGGCCAAGTGTCTGCAGAATGCCTGGGTGCCTGCAAGATGCCCTGGTCACTGTGTGTTTGGCTAGTGAAGGCCAACTTGAGGTTGAACTTTGTCATGCTTAATCTCAGGCAAGTATAAGTACGGTAGATTGGATGGCCGTGATCTGAACTGCCTATCACCACCAAAAATCATGTTCATGCCTGAGATGCATGTTCCCACTACATTTTACTTTTTCTCTTTTTCCTCTTCCTTCCTTTCTTCCTTTCCTTCCTTCGTCCTTTCCCCCTTCCTTCTTCCTTTCCCTCTTCCTTCCTTCCTTCTTTCCTTCCTTCCTTCCTTCCTTCCTTCCTTCCTTCCTTCCTTCCTTCCTTCCTTCCTTCCTTCCTTCCTTCCTTCCTTCCTTCCTTTCTTTCTCTCTTTGGCACAGAGATTGAAGGATGAACCTGGGAGAAATGGAAGAGGGTATGATCAAGATACATTGTATGAAACTTTAGTAATTAATAAAAAGCATTATGTTGGGAAAAAAAAGAGAGTGAGGGATGCACCATAAGGCAAAGACAGTGGAAATTACAAATTCTGCAAGTAAGGACTGCAGTTGAGTGGATCTCATATTATTTCCTGCTTTCACATATATTGTACAATCTATTAAGCCACAATACCACAGAATGACTTAGTATATGTCCTCTTTAGATTATGACACAATACTTGATTAGTATAAAACTAAACTCCAAATAGTTTTCTCAGTTAGCCCATAAAAGGCTCTTCCTATGTTCTTGTGGCTCTGAGTCTTTCAATATTTCATGAGCCAGTATATCCTAGGTGATAGATACATTGTCATAGATTTACTGTAGTCTGCATTCTTGTTTTCTGAAATACTATTAGGAACAATTTCTCATATTTGGATTCTTCTGTAGAACTCAGACAGTGGTACTTATAGAGTCTGGTGTTCTTGTAACTCAAATCAATATATTTTTATGGTGACTAGCCTTTTCTTTTTAAAATTGATTTATCAATAAGAGTCCTACTCATATTTACCTTTTTATTTGTAGGTTTCTGGGAATTTTTTATTTTTTTCCATTGCCTACAGCTCTGATTATAGTCTTACCTAAAATCTATTTTCTTTCCATATGAAGTAAATTAATGGTGCAGTGGTTAAAGACCCATCTTCTGGGAGGACTTTCTTTACCACTTTGTGCCCTATACATCCTGAATGGCCCAGTTCTTTTCCTTCTTTTGTTGTGTCTTTTCTTTGTGTCTCCTTTTCGGCTGTTGAATGGCTAAACTGAAACAGTAGTGTTCTTTTGCCTTGGACTTAATATTAAACCAAGTTTAGTTTGAATCAAATCCAGTTTTTCTAGTAATCCTAAGAATTATTCTCCTCTCACACATCAAAGGTAATTCCAAAGAGAACCAATGAAACAACATTAGGTAACATGGAAGTCAGAAATTATCAGTGAAACTGTATATTATTATGCATGCCTTTGGCTGAGTTTATACTCAGTTTTCAATACAACACTTTGGCCTTACACTCGCTGAATATAGCCAGAAAACTGCACTATTTATTTGCTATAGAAGGTACCATCTCATGAATGACAATTATTCCTTTATTCCTTTATGATCATTTAAGGTTCCAGGATCAAATATTATGGCTTGACTAATAACTTGCTGGGGGATATTTTTAATGCTCAGTGGTTTTCTGATTAAAAAGGCATAACCATACCTGACACTCTCAGGTGACACTCCTTTGTGGCTCCACATATCTCTTCCCATTATAAATACCTATAGATGAGGGCTACTGAATTGTGTGTATCCAGTGATTTAAATGCCTTCTTTGAGTCTTGGACTTCTTAGATAGTACTTTGTATTGTGAATGCCACTCAGAACTAGCGATCTTTCATGTCATCACTTACATACACTAGAGAAAGATGTCCACATGTAGAATATGCATGGGCTCCTTAAAGAACATGAAGGAATCTGCAGGCATTGTACTTCTTTTGCTGTGGAACAAATGACAAAACAGACCAAACAGACAAAACAGACAAAACAAAATGGCAGACCATAGAACAATGAACCATTGTTCCTGTTATTAATGCAATATGTGGCTGATTTTTTTCATGGTTTTAATTTTTAATATTTTAAGGGTACATGTCTCATTAACATTAACAAACCAGTTAACTCTTGTTCTTTGGCTCTATAGAACAGCTATCAGTTAATGATCAGGATTGACAGAATGTCAAATAGTCCAATACCTTCAAATTACATTTTGAGAAAAGGCAAAAGATGAAACATAACTTTGGAACCAGACAGTATGATAATATGTAGTTTTATTCATTCACCATGACTAAGGACTTATGAGGATAAAAAAGACAACACTGGTAGATAAGTGGTCCCATACCAGGTAACTGAAAGAATGTTGACCCATTGTAACAGATTAATTAAGAATATTTTGATTTAGTAATTAGTGGTGATTTGCTAGCATGCTGTTTTTCATAGGGATGAGCTGGTGGATTACATGGTGACAATACAGAGAACATCAGTACATTATTTCTTTTACTTAAATTAAATAAATCAATTGGTTTATTTATGCGTGTTTGTGTGTGTGTGTGTGTATGTGTGTAAGAGAGAGAGAGAGAGAGAGAGAGAGACAGACAGACAGACAGACTTACCATGTTGCTCTGTCTGGCCTGAAACTTACTATGTAGAACAGATCAGTCTCAAACTCAGAGAAATCCTCCCGCCTTTGTCGCCACAGTGATTGTATTAAAAGTATGCACCACCACCTTAGGGTTTATGTTGATTTTAAAGATATCACTATCACCAATTAAGGGTTCTTTTTCTTTTATCTAGTGCAGTTTTCTTGAGATTACCAGCTCCAACTTTTGGGTTTTATCAGTCACGTGATTTTTGAGTTACAGCTCTGAATTCTTCATGTAATTGGTTCTCTCTACTAGAGCTGATAGTTGCAAATGTCTCTGAGAACTCTCCTGGCATCCAGGGCCTGCAGGTGTCCTGGAGTCTCCATGCTACAGCTCTTCATTACATAGTTTCAGCTCTCTCATATTTTCCTGTCCAAAGTCTCCATTCCTACTTTTGGATTTTTCATACATAGTTAGCTTTGTTTTACCCACCTACTACCAATTCCTCTTTCTAATCCCTTGACCTATATAATCACTTAATAATTTTAAATCACAGCCCCTCCCCTGACAGTCTTAGTGTTCTATTGCTGTGAATAGAAATTATGACTATCGAGTCTCTTATAAAGCAAAGCATTTAATTGGGTGTTTGCTTATAGTTTCAGAGACTTTTTACATTATCCTCATGGCATGGGGTCTGGCTGCATGCAGGCAGACATGTTAGCTAAGAGTTTAACATCTGGATCCAAGGCAGCAGGAAGCGAGAGACATTTGGGCTTGGCTTGGGTTTTTGAAAACCTCAAAGCACACTGCCTCCATGACACACTTCCTCCAACAAGGTCACACCTACTCCAACAAGACCATACCTCCTAATAGTGCCACTCCCTAGTTGAGGGGCTCTCTGCAGATATCAGGCAGAGAAGTGAATCACATGAAGAGATAAGAATGAAAACCTGGATCAAGACTTTCTGGAGTCTGATATCAGCAATTTATTTCCAACATATTTAACCCTAGTACAATTGGGAAAATGTTTCCTGGTGTAATACAATACCCAATGTACAAGAAAGACCAATTATATTGAAATTCAACTCAGGGTGTGTGTCATTTCCTATAAGATGGATTCTAGATATATGCTACCTGTACTCCCTTGAGAGCCTAAGACTCTGGCCTAGTCTAGATCATACACACAATGTAGAGGTTATTTGAGCTATATTCCACCTCTGGTCCTACTTGGGGGATCTTAGAGTATCCCTGGGTATAATCTGGTCCAGGTTGTAGGAGCTTGACATGTCCTCATCCAACAGATAATGCAGACCACCAGGCTGTTAATCAATTCCAACTCCCAGCTTTCTCGATGAAAGAACAAGTTTTTCATCTTTCCCACTGGAGAGACAATCCTGTATGCTTAACATTCCTGGTTTCCCTGGAGATCTGTGGGTACAAGGAACTTTGTGCTATGTTCCCAACACCTGGTGAACAAGAATTCAAATTCACGAACAAATGGAAGCCATTCCTATTGATACTACCACATCCATTGTGTAAATGTACCACCTTTTTAATGCATTCATCTGTTGAGAGACATCTAGGTTGTTTCCAATTTTTGACTAGTATGAGTAGAATAGCAATGAACATATTTGAACAAGTGACTCTGTGGTAGGATGAAGAGTTGTTTAGGTATACGCCTATAGAGGAATAGGCCTGTGTGAACTCTAGGAAGCATCTGTTTTCCAGGAGTGTATTTGAAGGAATCACATTCAGAGACCTGTGAGGTTCAGATAGAATGTAGAAAGAATGTTAAGAATGTGGGTACACATCTTTAATCCCAGTAAAGCAGTGATAGCAAACATCTTTAATCCCAGTATTCAGAAGACAGTGATAGCACACATCTTTAATTCCTAAGACAGAAAGCAGAATGTAGAAGCAGACACAGGAGGCAGAGCTTAGAAGGAGTCAGTGTCCAATTGCAAGTGATGTTTGAGATGAGTCAGAGTGAAGAACAGGCAAGTGACTAATCAGAGGAAATGTTAGCAGAGTGAGTCAGAGTGAGGACATGCCCAACTCTCATCATTGAAAGTCGGTCTCTCTTCTCAGAGAAGAGTCAGTTAGATTCAGTTATGGCAGTCAAACACAGGCAATATGAGGTAAGAAGTGTGAAGTAGGCAGTCTGACTGGGAAGTCTGAGGAGTGTGAATCAGAGACACAGAAGCAGCTCAGCAAAAGAAGTCAGTATCAGATGGGAATAGTGAGTCAGCTTGAAGCTGTCTTTCAGTCTGAATTAGTCAGAAAGTCAGCAGAGTTTGCCAGAATCCAAAGAGTTCAGTCAGAAATAGTCATTTGACTCAGAAGATCAGTTGTAACCAGCAGTGTGGAGAAAAGTTTGAGCCATAACAAGAGTGAATTGAACCAGAAGAGTCAGCATAGCTCTGAGGTCAGAGTGGCTCAGGCAGCAGTATCAGAAATTAATTAGATTTTACAGAGGCAGAAAGTATTAATTCTTAAGAGTAGATTGTACAGAGGCAGAAATGTTCCTGGTCTCTAGGCTAGAACTGGTGCTTCAATTAGACAAAATAATAAATCACCTTTGCCCTGAATCTATGGTTACATATGTCTAAGAATGGCATAGCTGGATCTTTAGGTATGTCTAGTCCATCTTTCTTAGGAACTGCCACACTGATTTCCACAGTGGCTGTATAAGTTAGCTAAGGATGAGTCTCTTTTATTCACATCCTTGCCAGCATGAGTTGTTACTTGTTTTGTTGGTCTTACATCATTCTGATGGGAGTAAGATGAAATCTCAAAGTAGTGTTGATGTAGAAGATTTCTTTAAGATTTTGTCAGCCATTTCAGTTTCCTCTTTGAGACTTATCTGTTTAGATAAGCACCCATTTTTATTGGTTTGTTTTCTTGATATCTAGTATTTTGAGTTCTGTATATATTTGAGATATTACCCAATTCCAGATGCATGGTTGGTAAAAATCTTTTCCCATTCTGAAGACTGACGCTTTGTTTAAATGATGGTATTCTTTGCCATGCAGACACTTTTCTGTTTTATGAGGTCCCATTCATTACTGGTTGATCTTGGTGCTCAGCTAACAGTGTTTTGTTCAGAAATTTATTCATATGCCAATGAGTTGAAGGCTATTCCTTACCATCTCTGCTATAAGGTTGAGCATATTTGGTTTGATGTTGAGGTCTTTGATCCACTTGGAGTTTTGTTTTGTGCAGAGTGATTGTTGTACTGATTAAGAAGCACCAAGAGCTCTCCCATCCACGTAACTCACCTTCAGTGATTTGGGGTTAATAGCCCTCATCATCACTAATAATCAAAGTGACATGTTTCTTATGCATGTGCTCCATTACCACCCTTCCCCCTTAAAGTGTGCCATTATGGCCATCCTTGAGCTGTCTTCATGTATTCTTGCTCGGAGACAGCCATTTAGTGTCTCTCTTCACCCCCACACTCAGTAAATTTCTATTGTGGGATTCTATTCTATGGCGTGACTCTGCGGTGATCCTAGACCCCTATGGCAGAGATGCCTTTCAGCCACAAAAACCCTTTCATTGGTGTCATGACTCAGATTGTCTCTCCTGGTGCCTGGATTTGAAACTCATAGGACTCTTTCCTCCACTTCAGACTGCCCTCAACTGACCCACTTCTCATCTCGTCAATTGCTTGGCATCCCCATCCTCCAGAGACAATTTTGTAAGTTCCCCCTGTCCCTAGTCAGAGATATCCACCACCAAGGTTTTAATGACTATAGTTTGGCCCTTTCACCTACCCTGCTTCCAATTCTTTTCCTTGGATGAGATTTTGTTCCTGAGCTTGGTTTCTCAATTTATGGCTTCAGTCAAAAGCTCTGGTACCAGGCAATAAGTCTTCTTGCGCTTTCTGTCCTGACCCAAACTGAGTGTGGTGACAACCCACTGAACTGCTTGGTCCTCATTCTTTCCTCCTTAAGTCTAGGGGATGCCCTAGACTAGAGGCTGCAGTGACATTTTTCCTCCCCGTCTGTTCTCATTCATAGGAACAGTGTCCTTCATACCCTTTCATTCCCCTTTGGGATGCCTTCCAGAAAATCTCCAACCTTTCTACTTAGTTCCTGATTTAAGTGTCTCTAAAGTTAACTTCTTTTTCAGTCAGTTTCGGACCTATACAAATACTATAAGGCAATAGTGAGAACAGAAATAGATGCCCTATTCCCTGGGTTTGAACTTTCTTCTCGTTTTCAAGCCCTGTAAGATTTTATCTGACCACCTACCCCCAATATGTGAATATTATCTCCTTTCAAGTTACTATCAATGGTTCTGTAACTCTGCAACTATGTCAGAGTGGGAACAAGGAAATGGACCAAGCAGGAGAGGGAAAAAGCAAAAGGTGCAGACCAGCTGTGGTGTGCACACACTCCATATATACTCTTTGCAGGTGCATGTCTCAGCACCATCCTGCACTGTCCTCTGTATAGACATTAATTCAGGGTAAAAAGGAACTGTTGTACAATCTAATTAACCTTCATGACTTACTGCTGACTGAACCACTGTAGCTTCTTCTGAACTCTACTCTTCTCATTTAACCACTTGCTATTCTTGCTCTAATTCTTTTCAAACTGATCTTCTGAGCCAGCTGACTGTTTCTGACTGAACTCTTAACTCTGTCTTACTCTGGGTGATTCTCTGACTGCTTCAGACTGAACTGCTCTGCCCTGACTCAAACTGACTCATTCTTCTCATCTGATACTGACTTCTTCTGCTGAGCTGCCTCTGTCTTTGTGTCTCTCCCTGAGTTCTCATTACTCTATACTGCCTCAGTCAGCCTCTCTGCTCCTCAGTCAGACCACTTCATTGTCTCTGTATCTAGCCTCCCATCTGTGTGCTTCAGATTGCTCATCTTATACTGCCTGCTGTAACTGACTCTGCTCTGAGCTGAGAGCCTGCCTTTCTATCAGGAGAGTTGGGTGTGTCCTCATTCTGACTCACTCTGCTAACTCTTCCTCTGATTTGTCACTTTGCCTGCCCTTCACTCTGACCCATCTCATCAGATCTTACTGTTTGACAGTGACTCTTTCTGAGTTATTTACTGTCTCTGCTTCTACATTATTTTTGTCTTTGGGATTAAAGGTATGGCCCACCACTGTCTTCTGAATACTGGGATTAAAGATGTGTGCTACCACTACTTTCTAAATACTGAAATTAGAGGTGTGTATTAACACTCCTAACATTCTTCCTGCATTCCATCTGGACCACACAGGCCTCTGAATGTGATTGTTTCATATAGACTCCTGGAATATAGACCCTTCCTAGCTTCCATAGAGGTCTATTCCTCTATACCTCTCCCTACAGCCAGGGATCAAAAATTTCCTATCTCTAATTCTTCTTTGTTCTCAGTTTACTGGATTCTGATTTAGACTTGGTTGAACTCAACTTTTTTCTGTTTCAACTTACTTGCTGTTCTGACTCAAACTCTTCTCCAAGCTGCTGGTTTAAACAGTCTTCTGGGTTAGCTGATTGTTTCTGACTGAACTCTTCTAACTCTGGCTTATTCTGGCTGGCTCTCTGACTGCCTCAAATGGAACTGCCCTGCTTGGCTTCAAACTGACTCACTCTTCCTGTCTGATACTGACTTCTTCTGCCAAGCTACCTGTGTCTTTCTGTACCTCTATTCCAGCCTGTCTGGGTCAGACTCACTGCTCCATAGTCCCTCATTTAGACTCTCTGCCTTATCCTCAGTCAGGCTACCTCATTGTCTCTGTGTCTTTTTCCCCATTTGCCTGCTTCAGATTGTTTGCCTCATACTGCCTGTTGTAACCAACTGCTGCTCTGACCTGAGAACCTATCTTTCTAACATGAGAGTTGGACATGTCTCATTCTGACTCACTGTGCTAATTCTTTCTCTGATTAGTCATTTTGCCTGTCCTTCACTCTAGCTCAACTTAGATATCACTTCCAATCTGGCACTGACTCCATCTGAGCTCTGCTCTTGGACCTGCTTCCACACTCTGTTTATGTCTTAGGGATTAAAGATGTGTATCATTACTGTCTTCTGAATACTAGGATTAAAGTTGTTTGCTACCACTGCTTTACTGGGATTAAAGGTGTGTACCTGCAATCTTAATATTTTTCCTACATTCCATCCAGACCACACTGGCCTCTGAATGTGATTATTTCAAATAGACCCCTGAAATATTGATACTTCCTAGCTTTCAAACAGGCATGTTTCTCTACAACCCCAGCCTTATTTTACTAGAACTGCTTGGTCTCCAGTTGAGAAAGATAGTTTACCTTGCTACCAAACTCTAAAAAGAAATAAACTCATGAAACAGGTTTCAAAGATACTTTTTACTATTCCTCTATTTAAAAGAGCTTGTCCTCCAATGAATGCACCTATTATCATGAGAAAAGATCAGACAGAAAAAGTTTAAAGTTAATATAAGTCATGAGGGTTTAACAAAGTGCTTTAAGGTATGTAAATACAGGTTGTAATGATCTAAGACAGTGTTCTCTATGGATATGAAATCTTAAGTAAGATGTGAATGACTAAGAAAGTTATTTAAAGTATAATCATAGTCACAAGTCAAAAATTTTAATTTCCTTTAGTTGTCTTCTAAGTATAGACTTAAAAATACTTCCCATTATACTAAAAACAGCTTTGTCCAATCTGTTGTTCTATTATCTACTATTATGTACTGTTATCTAGCTCACAGGAAAATGTGTTAATGCTTTTAACTCAAAGTCATTTTGGTTCCCAAGCTTTTACTATGACTCAAAAGCCTGAGTCTACTGCCTTGTGTACAATGTGGATTCCAGTCCAGATTGCAAACAGTTGGTAATGCTGACATACCTAAAACTTTGATCTCTTTTATGACCTTAAAAATTTCTTATAAGCCTTAGGGAGTCATGAGACTTGGATTCACCTTGTACAGGTCAAACAGACTCCAGATAAGTACTGTCAATCAACAGACCTTCTAAAACATAAAGAACAACTTGAAGCCTTCAACCCATGGACCTTTGAGAACTCTATATGAAATTGGATATTACCCACCCTGACCACTATTCTTCTTCTTTTTTTCTTTACTAATTGCATTCTGCTTTATTACCTGAAAAGAAATTGTTGTTTCTTCATCAATAAATTCAAAAAATTTCTAATCAACCCATTAATCAGTTATTATTGCAGGACTATGAATCCCTAGTCACAGAACTAGAAATTTATGAACACCAAATATGTCCTGATGGTGAGAAGCAGCAGCACCCCAAAGATGTCAACACCACCAGACAGCAGAAAGTAGTCTAAAGAGCACAGCATCCTGTTCCTATCTCACAAGTCATCCTTCCAATTTTCTTGCCTTTTATATTAAACAAAAGGGAGGAATGTTGTGCATATTAAGAACTTCCAAAGAAGCTCTCCCATCGCTGACCCCTTACCCTGACTTCAGTGACTCAATGTCAATGTCCCTGTCATCACTAATGTCCAAGGTGACACATTTCCTCGTGCATGCTCCATACTTTCTCCCTTTAAAGTGTGCAATCACAATCATAAAAAACTGTCCCTTCTAGAGACAGCTACTTTTTTCCCCACCCCATTCCCAATACATCTCTTGTGTAGTATTCTGTTGTATGGTGTGACTTTACTGTTGTCCTTGGTCCCCTATCACTGAGATGCCCTTCCTCTGCGAAAGTCCTTTACTATGAGTCTATCTGGATTCTTCTTCATGCAGCTGACCACTTTAACCAGCAGCATTTGTTGAAGATTTTTTTTCCAGAGTATAGTTTTTGCTTCATGAAAAATAAGGTGTCTATAAGTGTGGACATTTATGTCTAGGTCTGGAATTTGATTCTATTGATTAATGTGCCAGTTTTTGCACCAACAGCATGCTGTTTTCATTACTATAGATATGTAGTACACTTTGAGGCCAGAGATGATGATACCTCCAGCAGTTCTTTTATTATTTAGGATTGTTATAATTATGCTGTTTTTATATCTGTGTGTGCTTATAGATGAAATTCAAAATTGTCCTTTCAAGATTTGTGAATAATTGTGTTTGAATTTTTATGGGGATTACAGTGAATCTGGACGTAACTGTTGGTAAGATGGTCATTTTTTACTTTATTAATCCTACTGATCCATGAGCATGAGAGATTTGATATTTGCTTTAATTTCTTTCTTTAATGTCTTAAAGTTTTTATCATAAAAGTCTTTAACTTGCTTGGTTAAAGTTACTCCAACATATTTTATATTATTTGAAGCAATTATGAAAGATGTTGTTTTCATGATTTCTTTGGCAGTTTATTTTTCATTTGGATATAGGAAAGCTATTGATTTTTGTGAGTTAATTTTGTACCCAGCTGTAACTGTAACAAGCACCCAGACCATAGTAGGCCCTGACATTAGCACAACTAATGCCATGTTGGAAATATCATTTAGGCCTTGAAACCTAGCATATAGGTGGCAACACCTGCCAAAACAAAAACAAAAACCTAATCTATCAAAGGCGTAGTTCAGGAAAAGTCCCTAAATGTACTAACTGTGCTTTTTGACTTCCATAATTCATCTTCTGGATAATTGTTCTTGCTAACTGAAGTGTGTAAGCCTAGGATGCAGTTTTTGCTTAAAAGCTCACCCTGAGAAAGGGCCAGGACTGCATTTAGTTCCCAAACACCCAGTATAGTTGACAGTCTGCTAATAAAGACTTTCCATTAGCTAGAAACTGTTTCTGAGTGGTCTTCTCTGGTAGATACTCTACATCACTTCTGTTGGTCCCAAGAAGATCCTCAGAGTCTTGTACTCAAGACATCAGGGTCTTGAAATTCCTTGGAGTAGCGAAGAGTTTAGTGGTCAAGAAACTGTGAGGGAATGCACAACCAGAGATATTCCAAGGTCCCAGCACTCACTCTGATCACTTGCTGTCTTATGCATCAGAGAAATGTTATACTCCCACCCCATAAGAGAATAAAATCAAAAGTCACTCATTCTGTCATTTTTGTAGGTAAAACTGGTTAAGATACCTTCTGTTTAGAGCTCAAAAGAGAGGGTGGCTTCTACTGCTAATCCAGTTTCTGGTATCTGTGTGAGATATCAGTGTAAAGGTACATTTAATTCTTTAACCTGGCAGCATGGCTGCTCTAGGGTAGAAAGAATGTTAGTACATCTCTTTAATCCCCAAGACAAAAGCAAGTAAAGGCAAAGGAGGAAGCAGATATAGGAAGTGATGTCTTTGATTAATCAGAGTGAAGAGCAGACAAAGTGATGAATCAGAGGAAGAGTTAGTAGAATGAGTCAATATGAAGACATACCCAACTCTTATGATATAAAAGCAGGCTTTTAGCTCAGAGAAGCACTATGAGGCAGTCAGATAAGACACAGAAGTAGTTCAGTGTAAGGAGAGTGAGTTTGGCAGAAAGAGTTAGCTAACAGAGATAGTCAGTTTGAAGCCTAGCAGAACAGTTCAGTCAAAGAAGTTGTAGAAATCAGCCAGTCAGAAGAGTTCAGTCAGAAATAGTCAGCCAGCTCAGAAGATCAGTTTAAACCAGTCAACTGAGATAAGAGTTTGAGTCAGAGCAACAATTGAATTGAATTGGTCAACAAGAAGTTAAGTTCAGTACAGCTCTGAGTTCAGAAGGAGTTAGTCAGCATGAGTCAGTCATCAGTAAGTCTCCAACGTTAAAATGTACTAGATTTAGGCTTGAAGACAAGATTGTATGCTGGCTGAAATGAGACATAAAAGACATAATAGAGGGGGAAGCCAGAAACACTGGGAAATAAAATAAAAGGATGCCCTGCCCTACCGAAATGATTAAAAGGGGGGTCTTTGCCCAGGTACTGGGACTCAGAAAGAGGCCAATGGCCCTCTCTGTCCAAAAGAGTTGATCTTGGTTCTTCTGGTTAGCTGGCTTTTAGGAGGTAGTTGCCATTATAGCCATGGTATTAAAAGAACCTGGCAAACTGTCTTTGGATCAGGAAATTTTTCTAACCACCCTATACTCTGTAGAGGCCCTCCTGATGAGAACTCCAGAAATTTAAGCTGTAGTAGTTATTTCTTTTCTGAACATGAGTGCTCTTGTGTTTCATATGTAGAAGTTAAGAATTACAATTTTGGTGAACTTTTCCTTTGATGAGTATGTAGTGTCCTTCCCTATCTCTTCTGTTTAGTATCGATTTGAAGACTATTTTATCAGATATTTAAATGGACACACCAGCTTGTGCCTTAGCCTATTTGCTTTGAATATCCTTATCTATGCTTTTATTTGGAAGTGATGTCCATTTGTGATGTTAATGTTTATTTCTTGGATTCATCAGAAGGATAGATCCTATTTTCATGTCCATTTAATTAGTTGTATCTCCTGATTGGGCAATTGATACCACTGATACTAAAGAATATCTATATGTAGTGTTTGTTGATTCCTGTTAACACTGGTGTGGTGGTGGTGGTGTGCATGTGTGCATGTGTGTGTGTTTGTGTGTGTGTGTGTGTGTTGAGGCCTGTGAATAATAATGTCTATATGGTCTATCTGAGCTGGCTGTTGTTGGCTGAGATAGGAATACAGCCATTTCCCCTGAAAACCTTGCAGGCTTTTTAAGTCCTGGCATGTGCAGGAGCTATCTATGCATACTGCTAGCATATCATAAAAGCCATCCCTAGGGTGGGTGTTGGTTCTCTCAGGAGAAAATAGATAAGCCTTTAACTGATAGAAGCTAAAAGGAAAATTAACACACCTGGAAAATGGATCCACACCAAAAGAGCTGAATTCAGCCAACAGGAATGTCCAACCATTAGTGGGTCATTGTGTCATATGTTTTTTGATAGTAAAGATACTTCAAAGCTTGCAGGCCTCAGGAGGGAGGACACTAGCTCCATCCTAGACTGAAAACTGCATACTAGGATGACTCTTGCCAAGAAGACAGGCATCTGCTTGTGACCATCCTTTGCATACTGAAAACTGGCCCCTTCCAAGACCTGACCAACATTTGCATACCAAAAAACTGTACTGGCATTTTAAGCTACAGAAAAGGATTTTTCTCTGGCAATCTCCTTAGTCCTCATTTTCCCTGGCAATGTACATTGCCAGTCTGTCTCTCTTTATCTCTTTTGCTTTTTCTCTTCTTAATATGTATACTGTTAATTATTCTATTAAAAATGCTCCTGTTTTTTATTTCTAAAGTGCGACTCTGTGTGTCATTTTTCTGGGTCCCCTAGAAATATAGGCTATTTTGTTAATGTTCGTTTGTCATTTCTCATTGCTGGTACTCCCTTTCTGAGTAGAGTTCCCATGAACTCATCTATGGAAAAGATTGGATCCCTCCCTCCGTGTGTGTGTGTGTGTGTGTGTGTGTGTGTGTGTGTGTGTGTGTGTGTGTGTGTATGTGTGTGTGTGTGTGTTTCCCATCTTTGCATTTGGTTGCCTAGGGTTATTTATTCCTTTATTTTTATTTGGGTGTTGTTAATCTTGTTTGGTTGGAGTTTTCTTTCTAGAGTCTTCTGTATGGCTGGATTTGTAGAAGATACTGCTTAAATTTGGTTTTTATCACAGAATGTCTTATTCTCTTCATCTACTGTGATTGAAAGTTGTGCTGAGTATAGTCGTCTAGGCTGGTTTCTGTGGTGTCTTACAGTCTGTAGAACATCTGACCATGACCTTCCACCTTTTTAAAACTTCATTGAGAAGTCAGGTGTTATTCTAATAGATCTGCCTTGATATATTATTTGTTTTTGTTTTTGTTTTTTTTTGTTGTTGTTGCTGCTACTAATGTTCTATCTTTTTTTGTACATTTAGTGTTTTAATGATTGTATGTCAAGGTGAATTTCTTTTCTGATCTAGTCTATCTGATGTTCTATATGCTTTTTGTACCTTGTAATCATCTCTTCCTTTAGGTCAGGAAATTTTTCTTTTATGATTTTATTAAAAATATTTTCTGTACCTGTGACCTGGGTTATTTCTCCTTCCTCTATCCTTATTATTCTTGCATTTGGTGCTTTTGTATTGTCCTATATTTTTCTGGATTATTTTGCCCAGATGTTTTTAGATTTAAAATTTTCTTTGACTAATGTATTAATTTTTTCTATTTTGATTTTAATGTCTGAGATTATCTCTTTCATTTTTTGCATTCTGTTGGTTTGGATTGCCTCTGAGGTTTCTGTTTGAGTTCCTCAATTTTTCATTTTTAGACTTTCCTCAATTTGGGATTTTCTTATTGATTCTATTTCTACTTTCATGTCCTAAATTGTTGTATTAATTTCTTCCCATTGTTTGTTTTTACATATAGATTTATCCATTTATTCATTCTCTATTTAAAGACTTCTATCATATTCCTAAAGAATATTTGAAGGTCATTTTCTTGTGATTCAGCTACATCACAATTCTCAGGGCCCATTGTGGTAGGTTTACTGGGCTTTAGTGGAGGCAAATTGTTTTGTTTGTGATTGATTGTGTTTTTACAGTGGTATTAAGCATCTGGTCTAGTTTGCAACAATTGTATTTCTAGCTGTTGATATCTGACCTTGTCTTTGTTGGGTACATGTTTTTTCCCCTTGTTTTCACATTCTCTCTCTGGTTCTTATGTGGGTGTGGTGATTGTGTGTTGCCTGGCAGTGAATTCCTCTGGATCTTGGTAGTTATGGCCACTGGAGATTCTGGGTAAGATGTGTTTCTAGGTATTTAAAGCTGTCACTTAAGAATGGCGATGGACTGCAAGGGGAGGAGGGCTGAGAAGGCCCACAGGATATTCCACCAGGATCTGATTAGTTCCCTGATAATCTGGGTAAAGAGGAGGGAACATAGCAGAATGTGATGTGCTACAGATTTGGGATGTAATTTGGGGCTTGGATTTGGAAAAGTGGAGGGAGAGATGAAGATCTGAAGTTAGCCCATCTGCTTCCTTGACCAGGATCTGTTTTATTTATTTATTTATTTATTTTTGATTCACTGAATCTAACATAGAAAGGGCTGCCTGTAGGACCAGGTGTTTGGAACTTTCAATTACTCACTGCTGGGTATGGAACTGAAGAATTGTTTACCTAGGATTTTATCTAATTCAGTCTTATTTGAGGGCATTACTCTGGGAATAGTAATTTATGACAGTCATGTTATTTTGATTTTTTTGTTTCTTGCATTTTGAGTTAGAATTCTTTAAATCACTCTTACTCTTGGAGTGAAACATTTACAATATTCAATTGGTACAGTTTTGCAGTGTGGTTTAAATGACATTTTCTTCTCCTGTATGGGTGTTTGAAACACCAGACTCATCCTTCCTATTTCCCTGGGTATATATTAGTGACTGTAGAAACAGTTACTGTTGAAGTGTAGGCCCACTGTGAAAATACAGCAATAATTAATTTGTAAGTAATTCCCCTTTAAACAGTAATCGTTTTAAGAAGTAAAGGAACATTGATAGTTCTATCTAATGAAAACAAATAACCTAAAACCATACTAGCTTACAGTATGCTGAGACATGAGGGGCTCACAAACCAAGAGTGTCTACACTGTTGTAAGATATCCAACAGAGAAGACCATTTAGACAAATGGTTCAAACCAAAAGAAACCATCTAGTACCCAGCCAGTGACTACATTGGGAGCTCAAGACCAAGTGCAATCCAAGTCTTTCTCAGGATCAGCTTTTAAGCAAAAAACCACATCACAGTCTGCCATATTTCAGTTAACAAGAACAGTCAAAAGCGTAACTACAAAAGCCTACTTGCTCTTGCCATGCTAGCACACCCACTGCTTCACTGTCATTGAAGCCGACTTCTACAGGATTCCAGAATATATAGAAGACCATCGGAGACATCTAGCCTTGTGGGACTGAGCAGCTATTAGATTTTTGGACTTTCCATTCACAGCTAGTCATTGTTGGATTTGAGGACTTGAGCCTGTAAGTCATTCCAATAAATCATATATATGTATGTATGTATATGTGTATATATATACATATATAACCAAATATATAATGAATATATGTATACATACATACACACATTATGCATATACATATATTGTATACACATACACATATACATATATTCATTATATATTTTATATGTGTATATTATATTCATGTATATATCTATATATACTATATACATGTAGTATATGTATACTATATTCATTATATGCTTTATATATCAATATATGTATACATCAATATACATAATATATAATATCTAAGTATATATCAATATATGTACGTATATACTTTATATATATATGATACATTATATATATATATATATATATACACACACACACATACACACACACATTATACATACACACACAGCCCAGTTGGGACTTCAAATTTTGTGAATTATACTCAGAAAATGTGAATGAATCAAACTGTACAATATCTGCACTCAAATACATATGAGCCCTGTGTCATTTTTAGTACCCAAATGATCCATCCCAAATGAACATACACTTTTTTATTTTTCTATATTGGCAAATGAAAAATCAACCGAAGAATTGTTACACAGAAAAGAATTAGGTGACAGAAATGAAATGTAATATCAAATTAGATAATAGAAATGAGTTCATTTCACCAAAGCATTATGTGGTCATAGACCTCCTTTTGCTTGAACACTATTCCAGGAGTACATAATTGAATTAATTTTGATGATCATGTCTTGAAAACTAAGTCTGAATCTCCTAATCCATATATATTTGCTTGTACAATGAGACAGGGCTTCAATATACAGGCCAGGATTGCCTTAAACTTATGATTCTCCTGCCTCAGCCTCCTCATGATAGGGTGTTAGACATTCACTATTGTGCTTGGTTTGAACATTATGTCTTGAACTCTAAAAAATTCAGATCAAATCCCGAGGTTAAAATCAGGAAATTTAATTTTGCATATTGACATGGTATAAAATATTTAAAATAAACATGTCACTTATCAATTGTCTTCTTAACAAACAAAACAGAAATTTATATGTGTTCATTTTTGTCCTTATTAAGAAAACATACTTTCCTATATCTTATGCATAGCTTAGAAAATATCAGAGAAAAAAAAGATAAAAAAAAATCAAGAAAGATTACTCTGGTTACATCAATGGTGAAGAAATGTATACTAGAGTCTAAATTTAAGTTTCATTTGGTTTAGCTGTCTATCAATAATCTACTCCCTTATAATAATTGAGAGGCAGATAGGGTTATATTCCCCAAAGAGATGTGTATATTTCATATAATGCCACTTATTGTTTGGCAGAAGGTTTAGCAGAATGCATTGCCTATAGTAAAAAAATATTTTGCAAGACATTTACTCCATAGAATCAGAAAAGAAAATGATTGGGAGACAGGATGAGTTCATAAAATCGAAATTGGAAGGGATCATCTCACAGGAGAAAGGTATTCTGCAATTCCTAGAAGCTATGAACTTTAGGGACATTAGAGGTCATGGCCCTTGACAGAGATCTGGGGAATGGTAAATATAAACCAGCTAAACAAAGAGACTATTCTTCAGGAAGGATTATATTCACAGCAGCTGAAAGATTCAGATCAACTAGATTTGAGAGAAAGACATCTGGAAGAAATTAAGTTTTCTCTGACAGATATAGTAGTATAGAAAGAATTCTGCTTGTATGGGTTCTTAGGGAATTGCCAAGACTTTAGTACTAGCTAAGAACACACACCAGTTTCCTCTCTGCTTAGACAGAGTTCATTTAACATCAAGCTAATCAGCGTTATCTATCACATTCTGTCTATGTGATTTCCATTGTGTTCATACTTATAAAAATTAACATTTCTTTCCTAACCTTTCTCTTGTGATGAATCTTTACTTGCCATCTGGAGACACACACACACACACACACACACACACACACACACAGAGGGCAGGGGTAGAGAAAGAGAGAGAGAATGAGAGAGAGAGACTTAAGTCACCTGTCTTACCACCTAAGACCTTATAAACAAGACTCACTGTTTCATACACTTAGCCCATTTTTTAAATAGATTTTCTCATAGTGATGCAGGTACTAATGGGGCAGCTACTCCCCGCAAGAAGGAATTCAAATTCATAAATTCAAATTAGTTGCACCCATCCATAGTTTTAAGAGTCTGTGATAGACAAATACATATTAATGACAGTTTGTATACATGTTGAAATGGCATGAATTAAGAGAGATAAAAACAAATATTAGGAATAGTTTATTCAGTAAGTACTGGTAATATAATCTGGTGAAACTTTAAAATGGCATATTTCATAAGTATTCTGACATCATCTAGAGTTACATGCTGCGTCACGTCTAATTTTTTATTCAGAATGACACTCCCATGTTTATGCCCAATAGAAAAACATGCAAAATATGTAACAAAATATTTAAAAAAATGTTTATGACACTGTCTTAGTTCAGAAATGATCAACAGTGGCAGAGTTCTATAATAGGGTGCCCCCTTCAGTAGCATCCAGCAACAGGGGAGGATGTCACAAACACAATGTCAAGAAAAGGAGTTAGGCATAAAATACTATAGTCTTATTAAGTTTTAGCATATTTGTAAATATGGAAAAATGCAAAAGCTAATAAGAATTTAAAGAATCCCGAAATCCATATGGATATTGTTGCTCAGTCTGTTTACTTTCACTCATACTTCAACCTCAGATAAAAGCTAAGAGACAAGATATTACTATGTGTTCCAGCTGGCCTGGCACTGACAATCTTTTTTTTGCCTCAGTTGTCTTAGTGATTGTATTACAGGTGTGCTCCACTACACTTGGCATAACACAGATTTAAAAAAAAACTATTTCATTTTGGATTTTTATGATTCTAGGTACTCAAGGTTGTTACAGTTTTTATATTTTCCATTTTATTTCTGTCCCATTTTCAACTTACTAGCATTTAGCCCATGACATGCACCCATGTAATGATGTAATTGGGTTGTTAAAGAATGAAATATTTAGCCCAAGAATACAGGGTCTCTATAATGGAGCTTTCAGATATTATTTTCTGTTAACATTATATTCCAATTAAATAATATATCGTACATTAAATGTAGCAAATATTTAATTATTTTACTCATGTTCCTTCTTGCTATGGTCTTTATCATCAAGGCCTTCAAATTATAGTCTTATAACTTTTACAAGTGTCAAGTAAAAATAACTCTAGGTATACAGTTGTGATAGGTTACTTTTATCAATCTATTACCATCCAAATCTCAGAGAACATTGTGAAGGAGGGTAGACAAGGTGTAGGGGCTTGTAGGTGTGGAGAAGAGCTTTGTAAAGCTGACATGAGAACATATCACAGCTGTTGCACACATCACTTCACAGCTCTTGTGGTTATCTGCATAAGACTTACATATGACCAAGACAGTCAAAATTTCACCCACAAATGCGCAGAGAACTTTAAGTCCTATCTCTGTGGTGTGAGCAATTGATGGGTGCTAAGAGAGTCACTCTTCTTTGGAGATGTGGCCACTGATAGGTTGCTTATCTCCTACTGAATGGCCACACAACCATGGCAGCAGTGGTTATACTTTATGAGTTATTATTAACAAAAACTAAAAATGAAAAAAGATAACATAAATCTGGAAGGAAATTGGATGGAAACCATGGAGAGAGGCAGTTGTGATGAATGAATATATATATATACCTTGTATAAATACATAAAATTCTGAAAGAATCAAAAGCATTAAAATGTATTCTGTAATAATGTGCATTGGATTTTCTCTAAAATTAAAAGTTCTTATGTATGTTATTTTCAGTGACATTAATTTTTTTCTATCATTCTTATTTTCTACCATGGCCCATAAGCTATTTCAAGCCATGGACAGTTCATTAATAATCTGTTTATTCTTTCACTGCCTAACCCACAATGTCTCACCTGGTTGGAAATTTAAAAACAACTCAAGGCTGGAGAGATGGCTCAGTGGTTAAGAGCACTGGCTGCTCTTCCAGAAGATCTGATTTCAATTTCCAGATGAACAGTGTCTGTAACTCTAGTTCCAGTAGCAGGGGATCGAACACCTTCACACAGGCATACATGCTGGCAAACACCAATGCACATAAAATAAAACTAAATAAATAATTTCAAAAAGAAATTAAAAGACTTGATTAAACCAAATTCTACTGAATTTAGACAGCTATGTATTCACTGCCAAATGTGTATTAGAAATACAAATGTAAGATAGAGCAACTTTAAGATATTACAATCAACAAAAAGAATTAAATTAAAATCTGGGGGTTGAAATTTAAATTCAATCTAAGATATACTCATAAATTAAACTATTGATTGATATTTTGCTAAATGATGAAGGAAAATATTTCTAAATTTTATGTGATAAATTACTAGGCATTTTTATTTTCCAATTTATTGCATGCAGATTAACATTCTTTAAAATATAATAAAAAGAATCACATACAATATAAAATTAAGGGGTCAGAGATTGTATTTGTGTATGTGTGCATGTGCGTGTGTGTGTGTGTGTGAGTGTGTGTGTATGTGTGTGTGTGTGTGTGTGGTGTATTTGTTCATATGTGTTTACCTGTATTCATGTACATGTATTGTTGGGAGAAGGGCTTGGAGGCCAGAGGTAAATGTTGGATGTCTTCCTGTATTGCCCTCCAGCTTAGTTTTTGAGACTTTTGAGACAGGGCCTTTCACTGAACCTGAAGGTCATCAGTTCATCTAGTTCAGCTGAATCTGAAACTATTGCATTCAGGTAGTCTCCCTGGCCAACATCCTTCAGAGATCTACCCTTCTCCATATCCCAGCATCAAGGTTGGAGAGAGGTATTTCTGGCATTTAAATGGACATTAGGTATGTGCACTCTGGTATCATGTATACACAGTGAGTATGAACGAGTCCACCTTTTTGCTTTTTGAAAAATGATTTTCTTATATAGCCCACATAAAGCTGAACAACTATAATCTCAGCATTGCAGCAACGGAGGATTAGAAGCAAGCAGGTCTTCAGAGCTTGATGGCCAACCAATCTAGTCAGTTGGTGAGCCCCATGTGACCAACACTAGATTAAAAATAAGGTGGAATTTTTCTGGTGAGATCACTTAAGTTTACTCAGGTTGATGAAAGCCCAATGACCCACATTTGAACCCAGGTACCACATAAAGGTACAAAGAAAGAACCAACTCCAAAATGTTGCCTTCTGACCTACACATTTATACTGTAACATGTGTATCCTCACCTCCCCCATACCCACACACACACACACACACACACACACACACACACACACTTGTATGTGCATGAAAAGATAACATTTTAAAATTAAAAAAAAAATTGATGAAAAGTGAAAGAGGAAGACTTCTAAAATCAATCGCTGGTCTACATACATGGTGTTGGGGTGGAGGGAGGGGTTGATGAAATTGACACCCTAACAAGTCTCATTCAATGTGTTTGTATCAATGCATTAGTGTTATATGTTTGTCTTGCAATTTATCTCTTTTGAGAATTTTTTACAGGGCCACATGGGTTTGCTAGCTTTACATTCATAGTGACTTTAAATAGAATACACTGTTTTGTGTGTGTATGTGTGCGTGTGCGTGTGTGTGTGTGTGTGTGTGTGTGTGTGTGTGTGTGTGTGTATGTATATATATGTATGTATATACAGACTTATATGTACTACAGGTATTTTCAGATAGATAGTTAACAGTGTGATTTCTTGTCACTTTTTTCATCCATCCTTAACGTTATTTTACCCTCTTTCCTCCTTGTTATGTATTTATCCCTCTCCTCCTTAATTAGAACCCTCAATTATCTCATTTCTTCAACTAGGTCAGTTGAACACTGCTATTCCCCTTTACATCTCTTACTCCATCTTCTGTATTTATCTCCCTCCTTTTCCACAAAAAGCCTCCTTTTTCTCATTTCCCCAATCAGATCACTTATATCCTGCTATTCCTCTCTCTAAGGCTCCCCCAATCCTTACCCCATAAAAGATCCTGGTTTCAGCAGTCACTCCAGCATTTGTCCAAAAATCTGAAATATTGGAGCTAGGAGCCTCCCATGAGAGAGAAAATGTGAAGATTCTCTTTCTGGATCTGAGTTACCAGATTCAATATGATTTGTTCTATACATTCACTTGCAAAGTTCATGATTTCATTATTCTTTACAGCTGAATAGAACCTGATAGTGTGTATTTTCATTATGTATTCATTGCTAATTTCTCAACAGTTGTATACAGAATTTTAAATCTTCAAAATCCCAAATATGGCTTATTAGTATAACACCTTAAAGGTCTTTTGCGCACAATGAATTATTTTGATTTTTGCTTTGTTTTATGGTTCTGTTTATGTATATCTGACTTAGATGATGACTTACTGCTTCATTATACATTTCTTCATGTAGCATATTGTGATATATTGCTTTTCCAGACATGATCTACATGTCTTGAGAATTAGTTCCATTCTCATCATTTGTTATACTCATTTTACTATTGATTTAGTAAAAGTATATCTTCTCAAATAAAAATTTATTTGAACTTCTCTTCATATGTTAAAATAAATATTCTGTGAACTCAATAAAATTTTATTGCAATTAGATCTCTTCTTTTCATAACATAAAAAAGTACTATGAGACTCCCTCTGTCTATGTCTTTATGGCTCTATCATAGGGCCCTCATCTGTGTAGTATGGTGTATGTGCTTCAACATCCTAACAGAAGTAGTCTTACAAAATGGGAGGGACCAAACATCATTAGTACAGAAATAGAAGACACAGGACCCGCCTTCATGAAACCTATTACATCTGAGTTAATGCTTTAGCAGAAGTATAGGGAAAGCTCTTGGAAATCAAATAAAGCATGAAAGTGATTAAAGACCTATATAAAATTGAGTGCAGACTTCTTAGCTGGGACAAATAGGCTCTGGGTTTGAACTGTGAACTCCTATAGCCCTTTAGAAATGTTCTCTGTGTCTTGGCTCCTGTTTGTTCAACCTCTCTTCTGATTTCTATCTTCTAGATTACAGGCTATTCATTTCTAGATGGTATCACCTCGAGCATGTCAAGTATTACCATCTACACTGACACCTGTCTGCCACAAATAAAAGCTACTGACTTGTAAGTGAAGGCACAGTCTACTCTCTTAACATTTACAATGACTGTCTCTACTTTCTTCAAAATGTTGTTCCATTCTTTATTCCTTAGTTCTATGACCCCCCATGACAGATCAGCAATGGGAATCTCTTTCCTCAGTCACCCTGGTTTAATTCTAAATCAGTTCTAGAAGAAAAGAGATCTTCACTCCTTGTCAACGATTTGAAACTTAGTGATATATCAAGGGGGAAATGTAGAGAAAACAGGTCCAAAAATGTTAAAAAAATAAAATATAAATTCCTTGTCTGCAACATGGAGTTTCTCAGGAAAAACAGTGTGAGAAAACAGTTTTATATGATAGATAGAGCAGCAACAGCTTGATCTCAACAGAGCAGAAGCTGCAATCTCAATTAAGAATCTCATTCTCCCATTTCTTTTTGAAAGGGCATTCAGGGGTGGGGTGGAGGATATCAACGACCTCAAGAGCATTACCATAGCCCTGGCTGTCACTGTGTTATTCTCATATTATTGCTGTGACGATAGAACAGAATATTCTATATTTTTCACAACCTCTCAGTGTCATGATGTTATAGGTTCTTAAGATACTCTGTTAGTGGGTATTTAGACTCATAAACTGACTGCGTAGCTTTCTTATATTCTTATTAGTAACGTGAAATTGGGTTTATTTACAGGCCAAAAGTAGAGGGGATAAATCTAATACTTTCCTCCATGCTTATAATGTTTTTCAATTTTAGAGTTGCGAGATAGCAGCTAGTGTTTTAGGCTAGTTTGTAAATTTACCTGAGATAAGCTAATTGGTTATTTTTGTTGTTGTTGTTTTGATAGGGGGTGGAGACCTGGACCTCAGCTTATCTCTGAGACAGTTTATTTAAACCTTGGTAGAAGAAAACTGGCTCTAAAGATGTCCCATTCTAAGGGGAAGTGAGAGGTAGGGGAGGATCTGGGGAAGAGGGGAGCCGGCGGTAGGGACGCTGGAAGGAGTGGAGGAAGGGGAGGATGGGGTTGGGGTGTATTGTATACGAGAGAAAAATTAAATTTAATAATAATAATAATATGCCCCATAAAGTGAAGAGGACCCGGACTGCAACAGGGTTCACATCCTTTTGGGGCCTAGTAGCACTCTTTATAACTCCATTTATTTATTAGGTAGAGAATGCAGGCCATTGGTTTTTGTTCATTGGTAGTCATCTGCAAGCTCCAGAGTTCCACAGGCCTGTCAAACACACCAATTTTGTAAGTGAGACAAAAAATGCGTTACTGTGACAGCTGAGGAGACAGACAACCATCTCTATAGAACATTGCTGTTTTCGTTGGGACTTCAGCAAAAGATCATGATTACAGTATTAGGAGCAAATATTTTCTATCATTAAACCAACACATAAGAAACTTAGGGGTATATCAAATAAATAAATAAACAAAAGGTATTGTTAAGGATTATACTGAAAACTCTGACCCTTAAACACACATTTCTTATCCATACAGGCAAGAATAACAAGACCGTATGCTATTATATTTTACATTACCTTTCACATTCTCATTTAGCTCTGCAAAACTAGTTCTCTCCTCAAGACACTACAGACAGGTTTGTTCTCTACTGCCAATGAAAAGTCTGTGATCATGACTTGTTAATTTAAAAACCTCCATCTTATTACATCTTATAGGTGTGAAAAAAATCAATGTTACAAGTTGTTTTTCTATATCTCTCAGAATATTAAGTCTTCTTTATTTGTATAATAAAAATTTTGAGAAATACAAATTTAAGAGCTCTTCTATACAGTGATTATATGAATTTCTAAATAGAGCCACAGGAGGGAGCTCTAACCTAGATGATACATTATGTAAGTGCCTACTCTCCCCAGCATTTGGTGAAAAAGTTAACAAGGATTAATAAGTAAGAGATTGGAAGAATTAGTATTTTCTACTTTTAGTCAGGTTTTTCTCTATTTCATGGCATTTTACTGTTTCTATTTGAGCCACATTGATTCTTAAACTACATTGGAAAATGTCCTATCATTTTTTCTTAGTATTTTCCTAAAATATTTTTCATCAGCCTTTTAAAAATTTCAGGAATTTAAGTGCACCTTCAGAGAGCTGGTCTCAAGCTCATATATGCATGTGCAAAATAAACTAGGGAGTTATTGTATGCCACTTATATATTAAAACAACAACAAAAACAAAATAAACTACCTCAATGCTAAGATTTGTCATTTGCCCTGCCTTAAAATTAGATCATATTTCGTTCTTTTATGTAACAAATTTTCCATTGCTTTGAGCCTTTTAAAGTAGAAATAGATTTCATGTGTCACCTAAATCTAGAGATCTAAAAACTTTAGCTTTTTTGGGAAAATGCCTATAAGGACTCTTAAACATCCATAAATAAATAAAAACTCTAATTTACAGTAAATAGCGTAACTTATTTTTTCTCAAAATTTCTCTTCTATTTATTCTAAAAAATTATTTTGTCACACTAAATTAAGTTATATTTATTATTATTATTATTATTGTTGTTGTTGTTGTTGTTGTTATTACTCTATATTATAACAAAGCTTTCCCTAAGGCACCTTGACACCACACTGCAATGATTTTATTATTTTCTTGTGAATAATTTTCTGTTGCCCTTACATCTTTTATTGTTAAGTATCTAGTTAACTATTTGGAGGCTTAGGGGATCATTGGAGATGACCTACTCCACTATAATGAATAGTAATACAAGGAACTGAAACTACAGTAAGGGACCCAACTCATGTCTCTGGTCCTCAGAGAAGACATGACATTGTGAACTGCTCTGCAAGTCAAAATGTTCCCCTCTAGCCAGAGACTTTCTTAAAAAACAAAACAAAACAAAACAAACAAACAAAAAACTAAAGGCATATTCCTGTTTTCTCAATTAAGAGATATTCAATATTTTCTGTCATTAAGTCAGCAAAATTTACTGCAGGAAAAGCAGTCAGTTCTAGAGACTTTAGAACAAGTAGTATGAAGCCTACCTACGAAAAAAAAAAAAAAAAGCAACACAGGGGTTTCTTTGGCTATAGCCTAATCTTACCCTCTTAAGAATGTGCTCTATGACAATGGTCTCTGGCCAGTATCTCTTCTCAAGCCCTGAGAGTGCTTCACTTTACTCTGCATTAAAGTCTACCTATCTACCACACTGTGATCTGAGGTTAAGCTACATCTGAATTCTTTCAAAGAGATGGCAAGATACAGGGTGCTGAGGGAGCCTAGAGTGAGATTTCAGTGGCAACTTTAACATGGTGAATTTTCAGACAGTTGTTTCAATGTTCCAGAGTAAATGTAAATGTAAAATGTAAATGTAAATGTAAAAATGTAAGTAAATGTAAAACCTTATGTCATTAGAATGCTTCCACCAAGAACTTGGTTCCTTTCAATTTCTCCTTTTCTGTTTGTGTATGCATATATGTACATTACCATTTGTGGAACCAATAAAAGCTTACAAAAATGCATATTAAAGTGAAGGAAGATCTTTGATCATTTAGTAGTTAAATATCAATATTTAAATGTGGTATAATTCAAAATGAATTTGTTTGAGAAAGCCTATCCCAGGCTGCTGTGAACTCCAGGACTTCATGATGCATGGCAGACAAGCACTCTGCCAAATGAGATATGATTCTATCACCAAATTATATTTTTATCTCAAAATTAATTTTGGAGAAAAATAGCTGAATTGTATCTCTTACCTATTTGAAAAATTAAAATATGAGGTTTTATTTCATTTTTAGTAGTATTGTTCAAGTGTGCCTTTCAAATTTGGTAGGTAGAAGATGTAAATATTTAATGTGAAAATTAGGAAAGGTAAGAACTTGATTTGAAAGTAAATTTTAGAAGAGTCACAAAATATAGTTTTTGATATGCTAAGCCTTTCAGAAATTGTTATTTATTTTCATATATAAATCTCAGTGAAACATTTAAATTTATTAGATTTTTTGGACATATAGGAACCAGATGGAAAATATTTTATGTTTCCAACACTATGTCAATAATAGGAAGCATAATAACTATAAGAAACCTTGCAAATTTGGACGGGAGACTATCAATTAAAAGTTTGAAGTTCAAAAGCAATTTAAAAAGAAAAAAATTAGTGTGATTAAAAAAAAAACTCATACTCTGAATCCAAATGAAAAATACTTATTGACAATTGAAAACTACTAAGTTCCTTAGTTCTTAGCATCTCATGACACTTGGACACAGAATAATTGATTAGTGACTGCTCCTTGAGGTGAATGGGAAATTCTTTAAAATTGATATGACTAATTAGGTGATATTCTGTCCCTAACCTCATTTTTCAAATATTTTGCAGAACTGCTCAATGTTCACTAATTGCTATCTACTCCTGGTGATTTGTTTTTAAAAATAAATAATCTGAACAAAACTAGTGTACATTTTTTAATGGCCTCAAGATGCAAAACACAAATGTGAGTGACTTATTGGCATAGACACTAAAGATTTATTTTTAATCTTTTATTTAAAAGGTGGCAAGGAAATGAATCAGAGATTAAAATGTAGCAAGCCAACTTCTGCTGCTCAATATGATTCCAAGGGCTAGACACTGAGGTTTTGAATGCGACAAAGATTTGAATGTGACAGAAGACAAAAGAACTTATTCTTCCTAAGGAATCAGTTCCAAAAGTGGATACCTATAAGTTCTTTCTTTTTCTTCTCACAACTTTTTTGATGCTTTTCTTTCAAAATTATGTTTATTAAAACAACTAAATGAACCTATAAATAAAGGATTTAACTTCTGAACCTCTGAACTTTTGCAAAGCATTCTATAACAATGATGGAAGTCAATCTATCTTATTTTTCAGATAAGCGACCTTCCTCACAGTGGGGTGGAAACATTAACTTATGGAACAAATATTTGAGGATTTTTTATGTTCCTGGTAGGATCCATGTGCTGACATACCATTATAAACAAATGCATCACATAGTGTATTTGTTAAATGGGTTCAATTTTCCTCCAGTACTTCAAAAGTACTGTGACTCTACTGCTCCAACTTTCTAAGAATATAATACACTACCCTATCTGAGAGTTGCCTGGCTTTGGCAATTCTGTTAACAAATCAGAATTTGTGTGACTGGTCTTCTGATTTATTTTGGCAGATAAAGTAAAGCAAGAGTAACATGTAAGTAAGCCAAGCAAATATTTTCCTCCCCCACATTGCTTCTATTTAATGTCTTATCATAGCAAAAGAGAGTTGAACTGGAGAAACCTTTCAATGATAACTTTGAAAATTAATGGTCTCAAATTCCCATCCAATAGGCAAAACACACACATTGATAAAATAATTTGGTTTATCTTCTTTTTTGTCTTTAAGAAAAAAATTTCATCATCAAGAGAGATTACACCTTAATGTGAAAGGAAGGAAACTTGTATTCCAACCAAATGGAATTGCAAATAAGCATACACCACATATCTGACAAAACAGACTTCAAACCAAATCTTGTCAGAAGAGGTAAGTACAGTCACTTCATAGTAGTTAAGTGATAACTCATCAAGAGGACTTCACAATGTTAAATTTATGCACAGTGGCATTGAGTGCTCTCCAGTTTATAAGTCAGATGCCATTAGATGTAAAGTCAAAGAACTCCAACAGAATTAAACTGGGTGAATTCAATACCCAATCTTAACTATTTGAATGAGTCATCCAGGCAAGGAAATAAATATAGAACTAAGTTTTTGAGATAAAATGGACCTAACAGACATCCCAAGAGTATGACTTATAAACATTTCAGATTATAGGGCAGAATATGTTCAATATGTTATATAAACTTAAGTGAATTTTCAAAATAAAATTAAAATTCCAAAGTGCCCTTTCATCTTCAGTTGACAAAGGTGTTTAATCTAGAAAGTTCTATTCCTGAAAAATTCTGAATAAAGTTTATTTTCTTATAATTAGCAATATTTCTGGTTAGCTAATAAGTTGGCTATATAGATGGTAGTCTATTAAAGCTTTAAAAACTTACCTTAGGAACATATCTACATATTATAAATATATTATATTAATCATTTTAAATCATTAAGTAAATATAACAATTTTATTTACATAGATGCTGGAGCCCTAATACCCTGGCGATGAGGTTGAAGTCTGTCGACAGGGTTCCAGGCTCCCCAGTGGGGAATTTAGGCTTACCAGCCATTCTGCCCCTTCCTCCCCTTTGCTGTAATGGCGACAAAAGTCTTTCATTATGTCTTCATGGCCTTAGCTGGCCGTGAGAAGCAGCCATTTTTTACTCAAAAGTAATTGTCGTGGTAAAATATCTTGCAGACTTCTAAATCCTGGCATGTGTAAAGCTATCCATTCATATTGATAGTAACAGACAGAAGCAAAAGGGGCCTAGATAGAGAAAAAATAAATATGTACCAAACAGCTAAAAACTGTAAAATAAAAACCTTCTTTGCCTACATGGCACTCTGCTCTGTTTGGGGCAGATGGAGATATTACTCAGCTAACTGAATTAAGTCAAATGCTCTTTCTTAGCAAAAGATAACCTCAAAATTTGTAAATCTGCAGGAGGAAAGACACCTGGCTCCTTCCCCCTGGGCGTGACTACATCTACATAGGAGACCTCTGAAGGCCTGAACAATATCTGCATATCAAAAAATTGTATTTGGCTTTTTAAACCTCTGGCCAGAGCAATTTTCTCTCTTTCTGGTGTGGTCCCTTTCCCTGGTAATGTATGTTGTAAGTCTCTCCCTCCTTCTCTTATTGGTGTGGTTTTTCCACTGACAAGGTGCATGGCATTGTCAGTCTCTCTCTCTTGCCCCTCTCTTTCTTCAATATGTAAACTGTTAATTCCCCTATTAAAAACGCTCCTGCGTTTTACTTCTAAAGTGTGTTTGTTCCATGTGTCATTTTAAAGCACGATCAGGCGTGTCATTTCCTCGGGTCCCATAAAGGAACGAATTACCCTGTTCGTTTGTCATTCCTCATTTTTCCTACGCTCGTACTCCCTCCTGCGTGGAGTTTCCGTGAACCCATTTGTGGGAAAGGCTGGTTCCCTCCACACATAGACTTTTTTTTTTAAATAAAAGTCATAATTCAAGTCAAAATTATTTAAGAATGTAAATATAACAATGAAATCATGTACCAATTTTCACGTGTATTTAAATTTACCATTTGTGAACATTTGTAAGTGACTTTTGTCTTGAAAAATATGGAATTCAGTGGCATTAAATGTACCTAGTATTTTGTATTTTGTTGCCCACTGTGTTTGTGATTTCAAGGAAGAGAACTACATCCTCTGATGTTCAGGATCTTCCATTGTAATGTGACCTGGTTCTTGGTATCAGTGTGAGCTGGCCTGACATATAGAGATAAATCTTTGTTTTCTATTAAAGAGAAAGAACTTCAAATAACATCAGAATCAGATAAACCCATCCTGGACCTGAGAAATTAATAAAAGGAGAGAAAAAAATGACAACACTCCATAATCAAATCTGAACACAGATTATACCTGAACACTGTTTCATGCAGAAAATGTCAAATGTTTGCCTCTACCTGCTAGTATTTTTGACTGATGTTTCTCTACAAAATTACAGTTTTAGCCTGTGTATTATATTTGAACTTATAGACATGATTTATTAAGATATTTAGCCATAGTACTTCTCTTACCATTTATTTGTATTTCACTTAGAGCAGCATCTACCTATATCTATCTACCACTCATCTATCTATGTATCTATCTATCAACTATTGTTGTTTTAAAAATTCCACCCCAAATTCAAACCCAAATCCTATTGCGTATTCTTTACTGTACCTTCCTGAGATAGTATATGGTTTGTCTTCAGGCCAACTTTGCATTGCTGTAATTACAAGTTAACCCAGTGCTCTCCCATGTATATGTGGTCTTTTCCTGGTAGCTTTTAGAAAGAATTGATCTTGTCTTAGTTGTCAATATATCTAGATCTGTAAGTTTTGTAAATCATGCAATTTAAAAATGTCTATGGGAGATCCTGTTAGTAAATCAAATCAGCTCCATCAAGTTACAGCAGTAGTCAGACAGCATCTGGCCTCTCCATTCTTCTCATTAGGGAATACCAGTCAGTTCTAAATGTTTCTGGATGGCTTGGGGAAGGAGCTGTGAATAGTCTGAAGTAACCTTCAACCACTGAGAGGCAAAGATGGGACTTTGTAATTGACTATTCTAGCTTCTTTTCACTCCATTCCTTTACTCAGAAAGGTCTTTTATTTACTTGCTTAGAAGCTACTGTCTAAATGGAGCTTTACTAAACACATGCACATCACTAATATTCTCTTTTCTAACAACTTTATCTTTCTTTTCTCAGTTATTCCTTTACACATATATCATGTAATCACCTTCTTAATTAACTACATGTATGTCATACTTTGGAAAGTGTTGTTTGACTTTTCCGTGTAAATGTGAACAAACTTCTTTTCCTCCTAATTAGGACAACAATGACAGATTAAAGAAATTACTTTACTGAGGTTTTCCTGGATGGAGCAATTAGTATATGAGGGTTCCTCACAGGATCACTGGTAAAGGGTTATTTACAGAAGCATGGATAGATTAAAGACAGCAGCATCACTAAAAGAAGTGCACCCAGGATGTGTGATTACTCACAGACACTTACCCTTGGACCTCTGTGCCCAAATTACAATCAGCTCTACTCACAGTCTCTTCTTCCTCAAGAAATTATGTATTGCTTTTACAACCTAGGGAGGGGCCTCATGAGTTGTATGGGTTTCAGGCCCTCCCTGAGATTTATAAGCTTTCTGGGTTTCTTAAGCTTTGTTAAAATTCCTTACATTTCTTAATCTTATCAGCTTATCTGATCCTTCCTAAAACAGATGTTTTATTTAGAAAGAAATGTTATGAGGTATCCAGCATAGAGGACCACTCTGACATAGGTTTAAACCAATAGAATGTCTTTACTAGCCATCCTTCAATTATGCTAGTTGTTGGGGATCTCAGAGTAGCCCAGAGTCTTTCTCAAGGTGAGCTTTTAAGAACAAAAAACCCCACATCCTAAGTTCACACACCTCAGTTAACCAGAATGGTCAGCCAGAAGCAATATCATAGAAGCCAAAAAGCAAGGTTAGTACAGTTATGAACTTTCTCAGAAAATGGACTTTGATAGATTAGGTCTTTGCTTCTTTCATTTTGGCTGTTGATATTGTCAACACGGGGAGTTTTATGGCCTGAAAGATACTTTCATCCTGAAGTCAGATGTGCTAATATCTTGGTGCCTGGTCTGAGGGCCTTTACAGAAATATCTACAAAAAAGAGAGAATGAATGAATTAATGCTTTAGGAAAAAAATACAGTTGAGTCAGTCTTCTTTCAGATACAGTAACCTTCCTGGTAGTAGAATTTCTGCCTTAGTGAAGCACTGTGCTTAAAAAAAAAAACACACTGGTGTATTTTCAGAGTATTAGAATACAGTACAGACCCTCAAAATATCTCTTCAAAATTTCAGAGGTAAGATGGTACTGATTGATCTTTCCCAAGGAGATATGAACAAGATAGAACTCTGGAGAGGGAATAAATTAGATAACAAAAAAGCAATTACACTCAAATCTAGCTGAGTGAACCACTGGGTTTACTGAGCTTAATTGTAGGAACATAGGTGAGGTATTACATACAGTAGCCTGAGTAACAAAAAGGCAGTTGTATCACCAAAAACCAAGTATAGCATGGGGAAGGAATGGCAGAATCTGCATCTCCAGAGACCCTTACACAGCATGCAGGAAGCTCCATCTGCTCGAGAGTCTCCTCTCTTCACAGCTGTTACTCCTTTATGCAACCTTGGCAAACAGCATTATGATTCCTACAACCTTTTGAGATGCTTTAACCTTTTAAGTTTCTTGAACTTTCTGAGACTTGTTTCATTAACTTTCTGAGTCCTTTGAGACTTTTTTCTCCCTCCAGGAGAAAAAATTTCCATTCAGAGGAAATAATATTTAAATAGACTCTACTACTAATTATAACAATGATTGAACCAACTTTTGTTAACCATCACAGAGCTGTAAATTATATTTGTGATAGAAATACAGTAAAAAAATAATTATATATCATACCACAAAGATACTTTGTTTTAATTCAAAGTTCTGGCAAGAATCACACAGTGGTAAGTTTAATTGAGATAGTGAGATGGTAAGACCAGCCCACTGTGGGTGTCTCCATTCATTGTGGTTGGATCCTCCTGTATAAAAAGGAGGAAGTGAGCTGAGCATAAGCATTCGTCGTTTTGCTTTCTGATGGTGGATTTGATATAATCAGCTGCTTCAAATACCTGTCATCTTGACTTCGCCACTTTGATGGACTATACCCTTCAATTTTGAACCAGAACAAATCTTTTGTCCTTTAAGTAGCCCCTTTCTCGGGGTATTTTATCATAGCAATAGGAGAGCTAGCTAAGAGTGATCCCAAAGTGTGGATTCCCTGTTTGCAAACTCATTTTTGTCACAGTGGCTTTTGGATTTCCTATTTACAGCAATAGCAATCAACATTTCATTGCTGTTAATTTTTCCCAAGAGTCTGTTTTGACAGTACCAAATATGCAGAGTCTTTAAATTAACAATTTCCCTTCTAAAACATATTTTAGGAAAATATTTGTGTAAAATCCAAAAAGAAATGTTTCATGTAATTTGACATTCATATTAGGCAAGCCAAATTATCAGAAGGCAGTTTAATTTTTCAACTCCATGTATAATGTTTTTCTTTATAGATTCTATTTTTCATCCCCTTCACTTCTCTCCTTCTGTATTGTACCTATTGTTCTGCATTGTTCTGCATTTCACAAACTCAAAGAAAATAAAAAAGGACAAACCAGACATTTTAAGGCACATGAACGCAGGCAGCTTAATGGAGGCAAGTTTAGATAGCAGAGAGCTTCATGTACTCTACTCTTATTTTTACATTTGGCGCTGTTGGAAATTATATGATAAAAGAGATGAGTGTTTGAATTTATTTCCAAATTTACTGCAGCTCTGTCTGGATCAGAGAAGTTCTACAGTAAAATATAAATTCATGAAAATACATAACATGCAATTTCTGTTTTTGAAGAATGAAACAATTTTTTTTAAGCCACTGCCTTGGAAAGAAGTTAGGAAATCACTGGGAAATTTTGAATTATGGGTTTAGTTTTGCTTTAAAGGGAATTTTTCCAGCTGGAACCAAAGTTTATCCTCATTAAGGAAGGGAAGTGAAATTCAGAGATCATTAAATTATGAATGATAAATCATAAAGTTTTTTCAATGATTATTTTATTCCCAATTTTTTTTGAAAAAGATACAACTGTGCTCTCTTTAGTGACTGAATAGCTATTGACTGGCAGTGTTCTGTTTGCTGGATATATTCTCTCCTTTTTCTTTCTTTCTCCCCTCCCTGACCCACCTTCCATCATTTCTTCCTTCCTTCCTTCCTTTTTTCTTTCTTTCCTACTTTCCATCCTCCCTTCCTTCCTTTCCTTTCCTTTCCTTTCCTTTCCTTTCCTTTCCTTTCCTTTCCTTTCCTTTCCTTTCCTTTCCTTTCCTTTCCTTTCCTTTCCTTTCCTTTCCTTTCCTTTCCTTTCCTTTCCTTTCCTTTCCTTTCTCTCTCTCTTTTTTCTTTCTTTCTTTCTTTCTTTCTTTCTTTCTTTCTTTCTTTCTTTCTTTCTTTCTTTCTTTCTTTCTTTCTGTTTTTCTTTCTTTCTTCTCCTCCTCCTCTCCTCCTCCTCCTCCTCCTTCTCCTTCTTCTTCTTCCTTTCATGAAATTTCTGTACCAAAGCATTGTCTTTGTAAGCCTGCTCTTCCTGTTTCTTACATTTCCTCTAGTTTAGTTTTTAAAGTTTGGTGAATTTTATTTTATTTTACAATATTTCACAAATAGACTTTAAATGATGAACTCTTCATTTTAGAAATCCTACAAGAAACCTAAAAATCTGGTTCTCATTACAGTCTAAAAAAATAGGAAAAATTCTATGTATTGTAAAGAGATAAAGGAAAATGGACAAATTCATTAGTTTGGGATTCAATATGTCATAATTTTCATATTAGCCAAAATGACTTGTAGAAATTCTTAGGTCTAAGATACTTCATTCATGGCATAATTTGGACAGTAAAAACATAATTATGACCTTTGCATTTTCTTTCCCAATTAACTTAACAGCTATCATATATTTTGAATTTTTTATCTGTGTAATACTAAGAAAAATATATTATTTATAAATTTAATGGCTTTAAATAAGATTTAAATTGGAAGGATACTTTATAGGTAGGAGTAATTGTGGTTAAGAGAATGTTTTTATGTGGGAGTACACTTACTGGGATCGAAAGTCATCTTATGAAAAATTTATACTTATCTAAGGCTTCAATTTTTTTAATTTTAAAAATCAAATCATAAATTTATTTTTGCTAATTTTTTATAACATTTGGGCAAGTCATAAAGTGATATGTAGCACAGAAGTAGAAATTCTAGTTTATGGTGCATTATTCTACCCTGTGGATAAAAGTCTTACATTTATGTTATAATATTTAAAAAGGGTAAAGAAGATACCAATATATCATAAGACAGAATTATCACGGAACATAACAAATAAAAACAGTGTATGACTACTGAACTGTGTGACTATCTAAAAAGAGTTCCATGTTTCTTATTAGGGAGAGTACCATTCAAAATATAACCTATTAATCTATACTTGAATTTCAAGCATCAGCAATATAAGTGACACCTCGGGCTTCACAGATAAATTCTCTGGGAAACTCAAGAACTTCTGAGACAGCTACTGCATGGTGTGTGATAATTTTGAGTTGTAAGTGCCTCTGGAGTATTCTGATATCAACCTAACACTTCAAAACTCTCCCTTAGATGTACAATGTAAATAAGGCATTAATTAGTATGCATTATCAACTATGTTTGCTTTTATTCTTTCTCTTCTGTTTTAGTAAAGAACACTTTTTAAAATTCAGAGGAAATGATGATTATTTCTTAGCATGTCTAAAATTTTCACTAGAGTTATTTTCTACAGCTTCCTAACCAACTTATGCTTCTTTTAGAAATCTGATACACATGCCTGGAGAGATTGGCAAATCTACAAAGTTATAAGATTAAACAGTCACAGCTATGAGGGTTTTTTATTCAGTTTTTATTTCTAGCTTTAATTAAGGAACTTTGCTATATAATTTTTGTTTGTTGTTCTCATTTTCCACCTCCACATTCCCCTGGCTCTCTTTGTCCACTACATATAGATAGCTGTAGTTTTTACCCCTCACAAAAGAAGCTTTGGTTCTCAGGAGGCTATGAGACCATTATAGAAATTTGTATGTTCAAATGTAGAGAACAACTGACTGTGAATTACTCCACCTCAACCGATGCTTCCATAATACAACTCCTGTGCCTAAGGTTCAGGGAACATTTCAGAAAAGCGGCCAGAAAGATGGTAAGAGCCAAAAAATCAGGAAGTCAGCTTTGAGATTGTGCCCCTAGGTATGACAGAAATGCTACATATATGAAATCTCAACAACACGGCAACCTAAATAAGATCTGAACAATTCCAACAACAGTTGACATCACAATACAGGTGAAAGAAATAACATGGGACCCCACCAGTAGATGAAGAGCTATAAAGAGGTGACAACTGCTGAGGAACAGAAACCTACGCTCCTGTAGGACGAGCCCTGATTGCTTACTAAATACCATGTGGTAAGCACTAAAAATATACAAGCAGAAACCACTGAACAGAATCAGCAGGTTATATTTACATACTTATCAGTGTATGTAAAAATAAGGGTTAAAAGTGGGAGACTGTGAATTTGGGAGGGAGTTAGAGTATGCACGGGAAGGATAGAAGAAGGAAGAAAGAAGGGGAAAGATATAATTATATTTTAATTAAATTTTAAAAATGCTGAATATTTTAAAATATATTTTTGTTCACATTTACTTCTTTTGAGAAGTGTCTGTTCAATTAATTTCCTGGTGTGTAGCTTTGAAAATTTATTTAATTATTTATTCTTATTGTTCTGTTTGTGCGTAGATGATGTGTAGTTACTCAATGCCGTGCATGCTTGTGGAGGTTAGAAGACAACTTTCAGGTCTTGCTTCTTTCCTTATACTGTCTGTGGAATACAATGATCAAATTAAGGTACTCAGCTTAACATGGCAAGTGCTTTTACCACTGAGCCATCTTTCTGGAGTGTGTGTGTGTGTGTGTGTGTGTGTGTGTGTGTGTTTAATATTTGTAATTCTTTATAAATCTATAAATTATAAATTTATAAATTCAAACATTCTACCTTGAATGAAATGTCACTGGCAAATATTTGCCCCATTCCTTAGGCTACATATTTATTCCATTAATCGTTTTCTTTGATGTACAGAAGCTCTTTAATTTTATGTTATTCTATCTGTCAATTTTGAATTTATTTACTGTACATTTGGCATTCTATTAAAAGGTTCTTGTCTCTACCTATATCCCTTTAACATTGATTTTATTTGTGAATTTCACACAGGATACTTTTGCTATCATTCCTATCCCATAATCTTTCCCATCCATTTCTTATGTCCCCTTTTCAAATTAATGATCTCTTCTCCTTTAGTTATTATTATTATTCTCTCTCTCTCTCTCTCTCTCTCTCTCTCTCTCTCACACACACACACACACACACACACACACAATGTACTGAATTCATTTAGTGCTGTTCATATGTCTATGTGAATAGGATTGACCACTTAAAATTGAACAAACTATCAGGGTGCTAGTCCCTGGAAAATACTGATTCTTTCACTCTTGGTAACCATTAATTACTGATAGGAATTCTACTTGATTTGGAACCTTCTGAGATTTACTTTATTCTCAATGGCATATTTACTGGCATTGTCATTTTTCAGTTCTTGCATACTTGACAATACTGTTCAGTTTTAATGGATGCAGCTACATGTCCTAAACCCCACACACTATTTTGAAGCAAATATCCTGGTCTCTGGTTCTTACAATATATATGATCCCACCTCCACAATTGGTCCCTGAGACTTAGGTATATGTGGAGTTCTGTGATGGTCTCTACCTGCTGCAAAAAGAAACTTCTTTGGCGAGAAGTGATATGTATACATATCAGGAGAGATTACAATTTAGAATGCAGTATGGAGTTTTACTAGTTTAGAAAGGCAGAAGCAATAGGTTAACCTTAGGGTTCATGACCTTACTACCATCCATAGGTACTTGAGTAGCTTTACAATCCCAGGGATGAATTTTCTCCTATTAAGTGGAACTTGGTCCAGTTATATGACTGTTGTTTACACTGCGTTGGTTAGGTTTTGTCAATTTGACTTGAGCTAGAGTTATTTGGTAAGAGGAACTTTAATTGAAAGAATGCCTTTATCACATTGCCTGTAGACAAGTCTGTAGGTCATTTTCTTGATGAAGATTGATTTGGGAATTCCCAGCACACTGGGGTTTGTGCAATCCCTAGGTGATCTAAGAAAGCAGATTGGGAAATCCCTGGGGAGAAAGCTAGTATTTTTCTACGGTCTATGCTTTAGTTCTCACCTCCTAGTTCCTGCCTTGAGTTACTGTTCTGATTTCCCTTCACAATGGAATGCAATCTTTTAGAGTAAAATGAGCCCTTTCTCCGTAAGTTATTTTTAGCCATGGATTTCATCACAGCAATAAAAATCTAACTAGGTCACATGTGCTTTTAAAAGTTCTCGTATCCTTTTCTTGAAAGGTCCAGAGTATTTACTTCACCATCAAATCTCGATACTGTCTTTCTTCTGCTTGATTCTTCACACTTGCAATAAATTCTCATGAGTTTCTAAATGGATTATTGAGATTTTTCCAATTCAATTTCATTTCAGATTGATTCTTTTAAATATTATTCTTTACTGAATTTAGTTTTCAAATATTATATTGTCTTTGTTGTTGAGGAAGTTTATTTTTAATTATGTTTGAAAATGTTTTATGCACTTTGGGGAGAGGGGCTAGCCTAGGTCTTGATGTTCTGTATTGTTTGCAGGTGTTGGATTTCTGTGGGGATTACTTAATTGCTAATGATCTTCATATGCTATCAGTAGAACACCTGAGGCATTCTGAAAGTAAAAAAAAAAGCAAAACAGCTGAGCTCAGAGCTCAGGGATCCATTGTGAATATGGCACTGAGCATGATAGTGGTTTCCTCTGCTGAGGTCTGGCAGGGCTTGCACCTATGAGAAATCATTGTTTTCCTTGATGAACACACAGCAGCATACTACTACAAATGGAGTACCAACATGGGGCACGATATCACACCTGGAGATACGGAGAAGAGAAAGAAACTGCAGACCTCAGAATCCGGTAAAGAATGCCCAGAAAAGCTACCAGAGGACTGAGATTAAGGCATTAATTGATGGCTCCTGAAGGAAGAGGAGAGAAAGAAAGGGAATTAAGACTCTATGAAGAGAAAATTGTGAAAATTAAGTGAGAAAGAGGGTTCAAAAGTGAGAGCCACAGAATCAAGGCCTTTAGAGACAGACATTTTCATGGTAGAAACACAACATTTAGCTGGGAGCAGGAAAGAATCAAGGTTTCCACAGCTTTTCCTGATTATGGAGCTGACTCTTCTCTCCTGCCACTGGTGGCAGCCAGGGCATGGAAAAAGGTAAGCAGATTGTACTGCTGTTCTATCAATTGAGTTTGGTGTTGTCTTTTTATGTTGGAAGCCCAAGTGGGTCTTATGTTTGAGGTCTGTGAAGAAGGGTGCACTATTTACCTGTAGCAGTTGTGAGAAAGACTTTGCCAGGTATTCTTATCACTGGCCCTGGATGCTGTGCTCTAGAAGCCAGGCCTTGGGGCATAAAAGCCTCTTAGTTAAAATGACCAGATTTTTTATTTTATTTTATTTTTTATTTATTTATTTTCTTTTCTGCAAACGTGACTAAGAGAAAGACAAGCACTCCAAGCAAAGGTAATAAGAACTCCATCCCACAAGGGAACTCTTTCTGCAGATAAGGATTGGTTATTTTTTCCAGCAAACCAGACTGTATTGTAAAATCTGGAAAATGTTTCCTCAGAGTCAGCACACAGAAACTGTCTTCCAGAAATGGCAGTTTGCATCTCATGCTGGCAGCCAAACATGGTACTACTGTAAGAGTTAACCCAGGTGGTACTGGTTTTGAAGACATGAAGTGGTCATGAAAAGCAACTGAGGCTTGGCATTATGAGAGGTCAGGAAAGGCCATTAGTGAAGATGCAACCTCAGTAGTAGTTGAAGGCCCAAAAAATGAAGGGGTCCTGTAAAAAAGCTGAGGCTTGGCACCATGAAGAGAGCCCAGGAGAGGCCATTAGCGAAGGTGCAGCCAAAGTAGTAGTTGAAGGCCCAGATTGAAGGAGTCATGCAGAGAAGATGAGGTTTGGCACCATGAAAAGAGCCCAGGAGAGGCTATTGGTGAAAATGCATCCCAGTTGCAGCAAGGGACCCTCACAGTTTTTGAAATGTCAGTACCTTGGGACTACCACCAAGAACAGCAGCAGCAGTGGAGTGGAGTCAGCCAGAGCCTGGAAGACAAGCTGTGTGTGCTGGCTGCAGAGGGCAGAGCCAGAAAACAGACCCAAGCCCTTTGGAGGAGCCCAGAAGATTGTGAGTGAATTCCAGATAATAAGACATTAACAATATTTTTAAGTTGTCCAAAGACAGTTTAAAAACGTGATAAATGCTTGGTATCATTTCGTTATGTGCATTAGAAGTATCAAAATTGTTCCTCTTGTAAATGGTTTAGATTGGCTTGTACAGAAAAGGGGAAATGTTGGGGAAGTTTATTTTTAGTTATGTTTGAAAATGTTTTATGTACTTTTGGGTGAAGGGCTAGCCTAGGTCTTGGTGTTCTGTAGTATTTGCAGGTGTTGGATTTCTGTGGGGGTTGTTTAATTGCTTATGATCTGCATGTGCTATCAGTAAAATACCTGAGGTGTTCTGAAACAAAACAACAACAACAAAACAAAAACAACAACAACAACAAAACACCTATCTCAGAGCTCAGGGTTCCATGTGAGTATGATATGACTCCCATTGTCTCCTTGCTGAGCCTCCATACCAGATTACAACTACACTTTGTTATTTTATTCAGATATATATATACACTATCTTTAACCATCACTTGGGAATTTTATAGTTATCTTCTTTTAGTTCATTAAGCTATTTGTTCATGCCTTTTCTAAACTCCTTGAATTATTTGATGAAATTTATGTTCATTCTTTTAAATTCTGTTCCCTGGGGTTTATTTAAGAACCTCCCACTGGAAAGCATTTCTGTAAGAATAGTGATTTTGTTGGTGGCTTCACAATTTGTTGGCCTTTTATATGATTTTCTTTCTTTCTTTCTTTCTTTTTTTGTGATGTGATATGGACATGTGAATCTCTTTCCTTGGTTTCATGCCTGATGTGGGATTTTAGCCTTCCTTGGGCTGGAAATATATGGAATCTTACTGACCAGAGGTAGCCTTGATGGAAGACAGGGAAGGAAGGCTTGGTTTTAGTCTGACTTACAAGGATAAGTCTGGGCATGAGTTGTACATCTAGAGTTAGTCTTGGGAGTATAGTATAGCAGGGATAGGCTTGGGGGGCACCTCATAGCTGGTATGAGCTATGCCTCCTGAAATAGGCCTGGGAATATAGGGATACCATGGGAGGACTAACCAGGGAAATTTAGTGGGCAAGCTATACTTCTGGAGATAGATCTGAATGTGCGGTGATAGTACAGACAGAATCACCAGGGAAAGCCAATGGATCAGATATGCCTCCTAAGGTAGACCTACATAAAAGTATGGGGATTTTGAAGTTGTGTAGAATCTCTTGGTATATATTTTTGACACTTTTGTCAAATATTTGTTGGTCAAATTTATGTGTGTCCACTGTTCTATTCCATTAGTTTGCATGTCTTTTTCCTCCTCTTAACACTATGTGCTCCCTGTCACTATGGCTCTATGGTATAATTTGAAATCACTTACAATGATACCTATAAAATTTATATTTGTATGTATCTATGAAACATCTATCTATCTATTGCTCATGTATTTGCTTAGGATTGCTTTGGCTATCCATGGTATTTCTGTTTTTGTTTTTAGTTCTGTGATGCATGCTATTGATCCTTTGATGAGTCAGAAGAGTTGGGTCAGAAATAGTCAGCTAGCTCAAAAAATGAGTTTGAAGCAGTCAGCTTGGGGAAGAATTTGATCCAGAACAGCAAGTGAGTTCATCAACTCTGAGTTAGGAAGGAGTTAGTCAGAGTAACTTCATCAGGTCACTGATGGATGGACTCCATCAGCAATAGGTTTTGGAGGCTTTAATGTTCTAGAATGTATGAGACTGAAGTTAAAGCCTTCTAGTTCTAGGCTTAAGGTATGATTGTAGAGAGGCCAAAATGCTCCAGGGCTCCAGAACTAAGGACTGGTGATTGAATTAGCCAAGGAATAAACAACATTTGAACCTGAATCAATGTCTACAATACATGTACAATGCTTGTACATATTTGTGTGTGCTTTTCTGTCAACATCAGAAGATAACATCAGATGTGTTGTTCTGTTTTTCGTGAGCTAATTTTATTTTTGTGAAATTTTCTCTCACTGAACCTGGAGCTCCCTGATTTGGCTGGGCAGGCTGGCTCAGGTGATAATTAGGGATTCATATCTCCCCATCACCAGTGCTAGGAGTATAGCACATGCTACTGCATATGACTTTTTACTTGGATAGGATATTGGGATCTTTTTTCCAGAGCTTTGATTGTATCATGCAGTATCATGTATCATGGAAATCTATTGAACTTTCCTGTTACAATTAGGACCTATATAATCATTCATACCTTTTAGTATTTTTCTTATGAATTTTTGAGGGTCAAGTTCCAGAGCCTAAATATTTATATTTGTAATATCATCTTCATAAATTTTATACAATGAACCTATTTATCTCTCCTGATGGAATTTTGATTGAAGCTTATTTTATTAGACATAAGAATTATTATAGCCACGTTTGTATTTTCTCTTTGATCAGAAAGTTGGTTTTCATCTTTTGACTGTCATTTTTTGGGATGCCTTTGCTTATTAAATGACTTTTGTGGAGAAAACACATAATTAGATTTTTCTTTTTTTTAAATTCAAACAATCTACATCTTTTAAGTAGCTTGTTGAAATCACCTGCATTTAGGATTATTATTTAGAGTCTTTTTCTATTTTCTATTTGATGTTCTAGTTGATGGGATTATTGGAATTTCTCTTCACTTATCCACTGTTAGTATAAGGCACTTTCTGCTTTACATTGCTAGCCATGAGTCCTTCCTTCCTGGATCCTCTTTGTTAATTTTTCTTGTCTCCTTGTTGTTCATTACTCGTGGAACATATTCCTTCCAGTGTTCTCAGGGATGAGATCATTTTTCTCTTTGTTCATATATAATATTTCCTTCAAAATTTTCTAAAAGTGCTGGATTGGTTGTCATGAGCTGCCATAATTTTTTTTGAAGTGTTCTTTTTATTTTCCATCAATTTAATAGATAAGTTATCTGTGTATGACAATCTTGGTTGGCAGCAATATATTTTCTGAAATATATTATTTTATGCTTTCCTGGCAGTTTTGGCTGCTGATGAAAGAGCTGAAGCTATTCTTATTTTAAGAAAAAGCATTCTGTTTTTGTGTGTAGGTTGATGTTTTCCCTTAAGGCTTTTAATCTTGTGTTTTTGTTTTGTATTTTTGACATTATGACTGTGAGATGTAATATCTATAGTCTTGTAATTTTGTCTTTGTACATCCATTTCTTTCTCAGTAGTTGGAGAAGCTGGAGTTATAATATCATTGAATAAATTCTCATTGCCCTTTGATTTTATCTCAGCTCCTTATAGGTTATATAATTTTTCAGGTTGGATTTTTTTTAATATTACCAACATGTAAAGGGAAGTTTTGATTATTCTAATTATTTTTCTTTACATGTGTCTAAATAGGTTATTGTCTTAACTTTGTCCTCTGTCCTTATGTTTTTAGTTGATTGATTCTTCATTTCCTGTGTATGTTGTTTGTCATTCTCTCTCTCGCTGATTTTTTTCTCTTTTTTCTTTGAAATTCTTCATGTTCCTGTCTTGGGCTAATTTTATATCAACTTGACACAAGGTAAAATAACTTGAAAGGAAGAAACTTCAATTGAAAAAAGAATTACCTCCATAAGATTGGGCTGTACACAAACCATAGAAAATTTTCTTAATTAATGATTATTATGAGAGGGCCCAGTCCATTGTAAATGGGGCTACCCCTAGGCTGGTTGTTCTGGGTTCTATAAGCAAGCAGGCTGAGCAGGTCATGCAGATAAAGCCTGCAAGTCACACACTTCCATGGCCTTTGTCTCAGATCCCATCTCCATATCCCTGTCTTTTGAGTTCCTGTCCTAACTTCCTTCAATAATAAAAGTGATGTGAAATCCTAAGCCAAATAAACCCTTTCCTCCACAACTTGCTTTGAGTCATTTCACACATTTCATCACAGAATTAGTAACCCTGTCTAAGTTAGTGTCTGTTATTTTTAAAGACACACCAAGACCGAGACAATTCTTATAAAAGGAACCATTTACTTAGGGGTTTGTTTCAAGTTTCAGAGGGTTGGTTCACTGTCGTCTAGGTAGGGAGCATAGTGACAGGTGTGGTGCTGGAGAAGGTGCTGAGAGTTTTACATGCTAAGCCATAGTCAGCAGATAGAGAAATACAGAGATTGGCTTGAGCCTTTGAAACCTCAAAACCCACTCTCAATGACATATTTCCTCCAACAAGACCAAACCTACTCCCAAAGACCACCTTTCCTAATCCTTCGAAAAAGTTCATCAAGTGAGAACTAAGCATGCACATCCATGAGACTATGGGGGACATTCTCATTCAAACCACACAAACACTAATTAAGACACAAACTATTTTTTCAGTTTGGACAACTTTTTTTTTTTGAAATTGGCATATTCTTTTTAATTTTTGTCTTCTCTCCTATAGTATATCAATACTCTTCCTAACCTCCTTCCACTCCTCCCAGCTTCCCTATCTCCCTTCTTCCCAAAGGTCTATGCCCCTACCTCTCTGCAGAAAAGAGCAGTCTTCCCAGAGTTATTACTCAAACAGGGCATAAAAAAGTGGAACAAGGCCTGGCACTAATCCCCATATCAAGAATGGACTAGGCAATCCAGCAGGAGCAGAAGGTCCTAAGGGTAGGTAAAAGGGTCAGAGACTCCCCACTCTAGCCTATATCAATGTGGCAAGAACACCAAGGAAGATAACCCTAAGATATATTTAGGGGACCCTGCAGGTTCTGTGTCTGCCCCTTCAGTCTCTGTGAGCCCCTAAAAGTGCTGGTCAGTTGGCTTCATGGGAAGTATTCTCTTAGTGTCCTCCAGCCCTCTGATCCCTGCAATCCCTCCTTTGCCTCTTCCAGATGATTTCCCTAGCTCTGCATGATGTTTGACCCTGGACCTCTGCATCTACTCTCATCAGCTGCCAGAGAAAGCCTCTCTGATGAAGAATTGGCTATGCACTGATCTATGAGTAGAACAGGATATCATTAGAAATCATCTAATGGTAGATGATTGGTGGCTATCCAATCTCTAGTTCTTGGCCTGCCCTTGCAGTAGGAGGCATGGATTCCAACCCTTAGCATGGGGTTCTTCCCTACCATAGTCCAGTGTGTCCTGCCAGGTAATAATCATAGGTCGGAGGTTTTATGGCTGGGATGGTGTCCCATTCTCAACACTGGAAGCCTTGCCTGACCACAGGAGATGGCCTGTTAAGACTCCTTATTCCTGATTACTAGAAGTCCTTGCCAGGGCCTTCTTCAGAAATTCCAGTGAGTTTCTACTGCACTAAGTCTCCTGATCACTCCCTAGTTGTTTCCAATTCTAGTCATCTCTTCATATACTCTCTCTCCCCTATCTTGTCCATTCTCTTCCCATTCCCATTGCCAACCCCACCTGCACACTCTGTTATACTTTCCCTTTACCAGGGAGATCCATGTGTCCTCATTGGTGCCCTCCTTGTTGCAGAGTCTCTCTGGGTCTGTGGACTGCAAATCTTTTGTCTTTTGCTTAACAGTCAATACCCACATATAAGTGAATATACACCGTATTTGTGTTTCTGGGACTGGGATACCTCACTTATGATCTTTTTTTTTAGTAGCTTAGTAATACTCCATTGTGTAAATGTACCACAATTTCATTTCTTTATCTATTATTCATCTGAGGGACATCTAGGTTGTTTACAGTTTCTGGCTGAATAAAGCTTTTGTGAGCATGGTTGAGCAAATATCCTTCTGGTAGGATGGAACATCCTTTGAGTATATACCCAGGAGTGGTATAGATGAGTCTTGAGGTAGATTGATTCTAGATTTCCTGAGGAATAGCCATATTGACTTCCACAATACTGTACAAGTTTGCACTCCCATCAGCAGTGAAGGAATATTCCCCTTGCTTCACATCCTTGCCAACATGAGCTATCATTTGTGTTATTGTTCTTAGCCATTCTGACAAGTATAGGATGGAATTCAGAGAAGTTTTGATTTTCATTTCCATGATGGCTAAGGATGCTGAACATTTCTAAATGTTTCTCAGCCATTCAAGATTCCTCTTTTGAGAATTCTTTGTTTAGATCTTTACCCCATTTTTAATTGGATTATTTGCATTGTTGATGTCTAGTTTCTTGAGTTCTTTATAGTTTTTGGATATTAGCCCTCTATCAGATGTGGAATTGGTGAAAATCTTTCCCCATTCTGTAAGCTGCTGTTTTGTTCTTCTTGACAGTGTCCTTTGCTTTGCAGAAGATTTTCAGTCTCATGAGATCTCATTTATTAGTCGTTGATCATAGTGCCTGAACTATTAGGGTTTTGTTCAGGAAGTTGTCTCATGTGCCAATGCATTCAAGGCTATTACACACTTTCTCTTCTACCAGGTTCTATCTGGACTTGAGTTTTGAGCAGGATGATAAATATGGATCTATCTGATTTCTTCTACATCTGGACATCCAATCAGACCAGAACCATTTGTTAAAGATATGTTCTTTTTCAATGGGATATTTCTGACTTCTTTTATGAGATCAAATTTCCGCAAATGTGTAGATTTATGTCTTGATCTTTGATTCAATTCCATTGATCAACATGTCTGTTTTTATTCCAATACCATGCAGTTTTTATTACTATAGCTTTGTAGTATTTACTACAAAGTTGTATTACTACAGCTTGAGATCAGGGACGGTGATACCTCTGGAAGTTATTTTATTTTTCACGATGTGTTAGCTTTCCTTGATGTTTGTTTATCCATATGAAGCTGAATATTGCTCTTTCAAAGCCTGTAAAGAATTGTATTGGAATTTCAATAGGGATTGCATTGATCTTGTAGATTTCTTTTGGTAACATGGCTATTTTCACTATGTTAATCTTATGTATTCAAGAGAATGGGCAATCTTTCCATCCAGTGATATCCTCTTAAAATTCTTCCTTCAAAGACTTAAGGTTTTTGTCATACAAGTCTTTCACTTGCTTGGTTAGAGTCACTCCAGGTATTTTATGTCATTTGTGGCTATTGTGAAGGCTGTTGCTTCCTTGATTTCTTTTTCAGTCCATTTGTCACTTGTATATAGGAGGGCTATTGAATTTTTTGAGTTGTTCACTGAAGTTGTTTATTAGTTGTTGGAGTTCCCTGGAAAAAAATTTGAAGTTGCTTACATACACTATTATATCATCTGCAAATAAGGATACTTTGCTTTCCTCCTTTCTAGTTTGCATCCCTTAATCCTTATCAGTTGTCTTTTTGCTCTGCTAGAACTTCAAGTATTGTATTGAATAAGTATGGAGAGAGTGAATAACCTTTTCTTGTTCCTGATTTTAGTGTGATTGCTTTGAGTTTCTATTTAATTTACTGTTGACTGAGGGCTTGCTGTAAATTGCCTTTTTATGTTTAGGTATGTCCCTTGTATCCCTAATCTCTCCAAGACCTTTTTTATGAAGGGGTGTTAGATTTTGTCAAATGCTTTCTTGGCAACTATTCGGATGATCCTATAATTTTTTCTTTCAGTTTGTTTATATGGTAGATTATAATGACTGATTTTTAGTATGTTGGACCATGCCTGCATCTCTGAGCTGAAACCTTCTTGATCACAGTGGATGATATTTTTTATGTGTTCTTGGATTCAGTTTGTGGGTATTTTATTGAATATTTTTGCATCTATGTTCATGAGGGAAGTTGGTCTGTAATTATCTCTGTTAAAGCTTTGTATGGTTAAGATATTAGGGTGACTGTGGCCTTTTAGAATGAGTTTGGGAGTGTTTCTTCTGTTTCTATTTTGTGAACTACCTTGAGGAGTATTGGCATTAACTCTTCTTTGAATGTCTGATAGAATTCTGCTCTAAAACCTTCTGGTCCTGGGCTTTTATTAGTTGGGAGACTTTTAATTTCTGCTTCTATTTTCTTGGGAGCTATGTTTCTGTTTAAATTGTTTACCTAATCTTGGGTTAATTTTGGTAGGTTGTATCTATCAAGATAATTATCCATTTCATTTAGATTTTCCAGTTTTGTGGAGTAGAGGTTTTTAAAATATGACCTAGTGATTTTTTGGATTTCTTTGATGTCTATGGTTATTTCTCCTCTTTCGTTTCTGATTTTGTTGATTTGAATATTCTATCTGACTTTTAATTATTTTGGATAAGTGTTTGTCTATCTTTTTGATTTGCTCAAAGAACTAATTCTTTGTTTTATTGATTATTGTACTGTTCTACTTGTTTCTAGTTTATTGATTTCAGCCCTCAGTTTGATTATTTCTTGCTGTCTATTCCTCTTGGGTATGCTTGCTTCTTTTTGTTCTAGAGAATTCAGATGTGTGATTAATTTGCTAGTATGTGATCCTGCCACTCATTTGCGGGGGGCACTTTGTGTTATGAATTTTCCTCTTAGCATTGCTTTCATTGTGTCCCATAAGTTTGGGACATTTTCTTCCATGATTTCATTGAAGATATTTTCTGGACATTTGTAGGGACTATAAAGGTATAAAGATAAGAGCAGAGATGAATACTGAATCACACAGAAAACACAAGACAAAACACCTCAGGTAGTGTCGGAGATTTCAGTAGTCAACAGAAACTGAAAGGGAATAAAGCAGGGCTCACCTGTGCTTCAGAGGACCAAGGTTGTGCTTACACTTTGGTATGAGTCTCTAGTCATGTAGAACTGTCTTAAATAAATATTTGCTTCCAAGTTCACAGAACTTTTAATAACTTCATCTGGAAGTCCTAATAAGCTCACTCATGAGTTCTCTAACTTGTTCTTTCCTTCTTGAAATAGTAACTAAAATTAAAATAAATTTGGATTAATTGGTCATTATGTTTTGGGTTTTACAGTTACTATAGTATAAAAACTGCACAGGATCTTAAGATTGATTCTATCTCATTTTAAAGTCCCGTTAAGTGGAGTGGAGTGACACAGTGTCTAAAGTATTAAATGATAAACCCCAAAGAAGTTTAAATGGATGGAATAATAGTCCAGAATAATTAAGATTTCATGAATGAATCCATTTTCTTAGCATAATACAAATCTGCATTTAGATCTACAGAAAATCAGGATAATGTCCTTAATGACTGGGGAAAATGAGAACCAGTTCTCTCTTCCCTTCCTTATCATAAATTGTCAGGACTGGGAATACACTGAGGGATTGTTGTTGTCCAACTCAGTCTTTTGTCTATCTGTGCACCATAACAAAGCCACAGAGTCCATCTCCAGCTAAGATAGTGGCTGGCAGCTCTCAATTACAGTTCAACAGTACATCTGTGTTTCCTACCTTTTTCCTGTGTTTATTATCTCTAATCTGTTCCAATATTCTTTCCAGTCATTCATCTTTTGATGATTTGTGACAAGCCTGCTTTTGCCTCTTTGTTTAAATAAGTAGTGAAAAGGATATCAAATCAAAATTCTAGACTAATAACTGCATTGTGAATCAGAAAGTTTGTATCAAGGCTTTAGATGGTAACTAGGATGTGAAAGCTTAGCTTAGCCTCTCCCATATGGCACTTGATACCCCACAGAGGTCTATGTATCCTCAGCTCTAGCTTTTCCCACAGCCATGACTTTATTTAAAAAATGATTCCTGAGCAAACTTCAGATCAACCATGTTGCATGTCTCAATTAGACTGATTGGATGACTCACAAGATTAGTTAGTTGATATATAGTAGTCATTTAAGATTACTTTGCTCTATCACATGATCAGTAAATTGATAAGTTGATTCTTTCATTGGATGAATATCAACAGGTTTTTATCTCAAAATATGAATTCCTTTTCATTCAATATTTATTTGTAATAGCTTGTTTTCTCCACATACATAGTACATTAGAACACTGTCCCAAACATTAGAAATTAAGCTTTCAAATCAATTCTTATGGGATAATTCATTGTACTAATTTTACTTGGAACTGCCTTTTTTAACAACAGAGAATGATCCACTGGGCCACATGTGTAAAACAAGATTAATCTTTCTCTGCAGACATTTAGACAGTACACTTTCAGCCAGTGCTCATTCTACCCTTTCAGTGCTGGGCATTTGTCATTTCTAAGACTCACCTGGTCTCTTAATTGATTGTTTACTCCATGGCTTTTGATGGCTTTCCTTTTTGTTCATATTTATTCTTGAGTCCTATTTCGAAACCAACATAGACTGACCAGCTTTGTTGTTGGGATTTTTTGCCACAATACTATACTTTTTCAAAGAATAACTTTTTATCAGTAATCTATTTCTGTGCTTCTTGAGTCAATTAAACTTAAAGTTTATTACTCAATAAAACATTAAATATATACTTAGTTTTCTTTCTAAATATATTGTTATTTTTTTAAGATTATAATATGAGTGTCATTTCTCCTTTCCCTTTCTTCCCTCCAAATTTTTGCATAAACCTCTTGAGAGCTTTCAAATTTATGACATTTTTAAACTGTTGATATATATATATATATATATCTATAAAGATTATTTCTCCAGCTCTTAGCATTCTTTAGTTTCTTATAGATGTTTGTCTATGTTTGAGGCTGTGTGAGATTGCCCCTGCTCATATTAGCATATATATTGGTGTCATTCTTGCTCAGATCATGTTTAGGCAGCCTTATTGGTGGGATTTCATGGGTATAAAGTTATGACATTTATAGGAGACACAATCTTACAAGAAACTCCCAATTCCTCTGGTTCTTAAAATTATTCTGCTCCCTCTTCTACTATTATCTCTAAGATTTAGATACAGGAAGTGTGCTATAGATATATCAGTACGGACAGTGTACTTTGAACACAGTGTCTAGGGGCCCCTGAGCTGACACTGATCTGAGCCTCCTCCCTGAGGACTAGCATTAACATTAGAAGGCACCATGCAAACATGCAAAGGAGCAAAACAGCTAAGATACCTACCCAACTATGATGCTTATGAACCATAATGATGAATAGCATTAGAGGATAACTCTAAGGGTACAGTAGTGATATGCATATACTGTGGTGGCAATCAAGAATTCTCTAATTGGACTTAAGACCTGTTCGACAAGCGGGAAATGATACCTAGCATTGGAAGCCTGGCTAATTACTCTCGGCTAGTGAAGCCATGGATCTTGGAAGAGAACCTACAACCACTAATTTACTAAACTACAATAATCTCTAACTACATTGTAAATATTTATCCTTATACCCACAGCTAAATGTAACCGTCACTCCTCATCAAAGAAACCTCTTTGGAATAAGCATAGACCATTACAGAAAACAACTGATCAAAATGAAGAATTGTGGAGCCCAATTCCAAATGTCATATCTACAACATGTTTTAATATTATATGTTATATAAAATGTTATATATACATATAACATACATATAACAAATTATATATATATATATATATATATATATATATATATATATATATATATATAAAATCTGTTATCTATATTTTACACTATCAACTTCCTTGACAAATTATGCCATATAATAGGGCCATTCACACCATGGATCTCATTTTTTTCAACATGAGCATACCCACACTGTGGACCTTGACTTCCTCCAGATATATTCAACTTCTAGAAGCCCAAATGGTTGTTTATTGTATTATATTTTTTATCTTCTCTCAAATGAGAT